>CM061142.1:304150784-304750784 GCA_030789695.1 Scilla litardierei | reverse complement strand
TACAAAAATGAGTTAGCTACACAAACTTATAAAGACAACTCATATATTAATACTAATATACTTGTATCTAGCTAACATAAAAATAATTTATAATGAAAATATAAAACTAACTTAGATTAACTTAAGCTAAAACTTTATAACTAATTTATAAAACTTATAACTTAAACTAACCATTAATATAATATCTTAACTTAACCTTATTTATAACTAATAATTATAATTTATAACTAACCATCATTATAACTAATTAATAACATTATAACTTATAAAAATATGTCTCGCCTCTTACCTCTCTCTCTCTCGATCTGTCTTCTTCTTCTCTATTTTTCTTTCTTTTTTTATTTTCTCTCTTTGTTGCCGGAGAGGGGAGAGAAGGGGAAAGGCCAAGGGAAGTCGGGGCAGGCAGCTATGGGGGCTCCGGACGAGGGTGGATCTGGGCGTATGGGGACGTGCGCAGGCAGCGGCGGAGGGCAGATCTGGTGCACGCACGGGCAGAGCTGGGGTAGCCTTGGGTGGTGGGGCGGCGGCCAGGTGGGCTGAGCAGTGGCTAGTGTAGTGCCCTGGGAAGCTACTGCACATGTACTAGAGGGGGGGTGAATAGTACTTTTAAATAATAAGGAGAGTTATTCCTAATTATCGTGCAATTAACAAACAACGTTGCGGAATAACTACAATCAAGAAATAATGCAAACGCAAACACAATGGTTTAATGGGTTCGGATCCACCCAAGTCTCCCCGACTTGTTCCCGATGATCCTACGTCCCAACCACCCGGATCCCTTCCGGATACTTGAGTTAGAAACCCTAACTCAAGATTTCCAATATGAACACTTGCGAAAACCTCGCAAGCGCAATCGACCTACAATCGATGACCGTGACTCCCACAACCCGGGATCACGCAAAACCTCTCACAACCGAGAGTATACAATTCAAATATAACTGAAATGAAATGCTTACCAACAAAATACCTATGCCTTGAGATTTCTTACCAAATTAGGGCAAAGAGGATTTTGATGGAGGAAGAGTCACCAAACCCTAGCTTCAAGAAGATGGCCAGCAATGGAAGCCTAGGGATGAGATGGATGACCTAGAATCAAGCCCTTGGCTTGGAAGGCTCACAACCAATGAATCTCTCTTGATGAATAAGAGTGAGGGAGAGATTCTTGAGAATGGGAGAGCTTGAAGATGAGAGTTGAAAGCTTCTCTTTGAATCAATAGAACTCTGAAATAGCAGCCTTGGATCCTATGAAATAACCCCTTCAGGTATTTAAAGGATCAAGATAAAAGAGAGAGAGAAACGTCGCTTTCAAAACTCCAACGGATCTAAATCTGAAGCAGACTAGTCGGTCAAAGAACAACCACTGACCGACTAGTTCATCAACTAGTCGGTCGGTGAGACAACATGAACCGATTAAGAGGTGAACAGTGAACAGATGTAGATTTCAGGCCTAGATAACTAGTCGGTCCAAGAAGACTTTCTGACCGACTAGTTTCACAACTAGTCGGTCGGTCAGTAAACTTAGACCGACTAAGAGTCAAAAACAAATAGTCTGAATACAAATGATTTAGTCGGTCCAAGAACAAATGTTGACCGACTAGATCAACAACTAGTCGGTCACCAAACGTTCTTAGACCGACTAACGATAAACAGTAGCTTAGGAGAAATTTAGTATAAACAGTAAGTCACAACTAGTCGGTCAAAGAAGCATCACTGACCGACTAGTTCACAAACTAGTCGGTCGGTGAGTCAACATAGACCGACTAACTGTAAACAGTAAAGTCCAAGAAATTAAGGAATCAAACTAGTCGGTCCAAGAACAGTCGCCGACCGACTAGATCACCATCTAGTCGGTCAGTACTTGTTCTTGTACCAACTAACATGCACAAACAAGTCCGAATCGAAGCGCGACGCTTCGAGCAAGTTAGAATGAACTTGTACTAAGATCCTAGAGCTACGATATGAGCGTAATGAAGATAGAAATGTAAGAATTACTCAAGGCTTAACATTCTATAGATCGAAGCTAAAAGACTATAAAATAAACCTTAGTGATCCGTCTTCAAAGCTTCAATCTTCATTCTTGACTTCAAAGAAGGTACAAAAGCTTCAACGAAGCTTTAGGCATGCGATCACGCGCTTTGAGAAGTCTTGAGACGTCGCTTTGGATGTTCTCGTGAATTTGGCGACGATCTCCATAACTGCGCTCACAAATTGTTAGTTCATGATATATTTATGTTTGCTCATCATCCAAAACCAAATCCGGGGAGTCCAATACTCAACAGCTAGGGGCTGATCTACGCATGCGCGACGGAGCTGGAGGGGGGCGGCAGTCGGGGTGACAGGCGGTACGTGCAAGGGCAGGGCGGATCAATGAGGGGAAGGGGATCGCGGGGAAGAGGAGGGGAGGGGCACGATAAGGATGAGTTTCCTCATATCTGACTTCTTCCATTTCTCTTCAATTTTGATTTGGTGTTTGATTTTTTAGGTTGATTTGGGGATTGATTGACGAAGGGGAGGGATAATGAACGGGAGGGTGGAGGAGGATCTTTAAATAGTGTAATAGGAAATAAGTTAAGATCCGAATTCTTCGGATCTCATCTGCCAAAGGGAGGTGATTAAAGGGGTTATGGGGGAATTGATTTGGGTAGGGCTAGGGTAATTAGGTAGGGTTAAATGATAATTATTTACGCCGAGTAAAAAAATTCCAAAAATAAAGACGCGATCGCGTCGGTACGTAGGAGAAAAGAACATACGAACAAAAAACTCACAGACGATCAAAGAAAAAATACAGGCACATATGCAATCCAATGCGCCTAGAATACAGGTCGTTACAATGTAAATATATACCTTATGCTTTTTATGCATTATAAACTGTTGGTATTGTTTTTGTATAACATCCATCAATATGATGTGTGCTTTGCATGTTTATATTTTATGCACTTTTGCATATTGATTGGGGGAGTTTGTTAGCACACATTGCTTATTTCAATGTTAACTATATTTTGACATAATGGTTGTCATCATTAAAAAGGGGAGAATGTTAGTTCTTGAGGGTCAAGACTAATGTTGTTTTGATGATAATCAACACATTATGTTAGTGTGCTAATCATACTTATGTTTTAATCTTAGTTTATCTTAATGATTATATGTTGATGAGACAAAGCATAAATCTTAGAAGATGATGCAATGGATATCTTAAAGACCTCCAAGAGTGATGGATTGCTCAAGCTTGGACGAAGTCATGAAGATCTTATTATGAAGCCAAAGCTTGGAGCATGAGGAGGGACATCAAGAGGGGCATTGTCATATCTTGGAGCTTAATGAAAGGAAGCTCATCAAAAGTTTCCATAGCTTGGAAGATGATGGGGAGAATCAAGACATCAAGAGCTTGAAGACTAGACTCTAAAAGAAGCAAATTGTAATTCATGTATTTATTACTTGCTTCTTTCCTTTTGAGTCATAGGAATTATGTAATGCCTTGATTAGATTGTATATCATTCATGCATATGCATTCACTATCTTAGTGAACCACAGGATTATTATAAAAACCAATCCAATAAATTCCTTATGCCAATAACTCAATTGGAGTTATTGGACTTCATACATCGCCTATTGGAAGCATAACAGGTGACTGATGATCACCAGACGCCTAGCCATCCTTCAACAGACGGCTGTTCTGCACAGGCTCAAGTCAATATTTCTTGACTACATACTTAAGTTTTGGTACATGCAACTTAATTACAAACGACAGGCGACTGTCGACCAACAGGCACCTGAACATTGTTCATCAGTCACCTAGTGTGCCAATGTACATAACTTATCATTTTAAGCTCATATCCATCTTGTGTGACAGCTGACTTAAGTACATTTGTCAGGCACCTGTTAACCATTAGGTGCCTTGACATTTTTAATCAGTTGCCTAAATGCTCAAGTGCGTAAGTTGTCTTTTCTAAGCTCAAATCCATCATGTGTGGAAGTCGCCTGCTGAAGCCGTTATAGGCGCCCGCACAGTGGTATATGCACCTGTGTAGTCTTCTACAGTCACCTGTCCTGGCTCAAATTATAGCCGTTGGGATTATTATAGTCGTTGCATCAGTCGACTGTTCATTCCCTTACATGCGCCTGTCCATAACGTTTTCAGCCAAAGATTTTGTTGTTTGGTGTTTTGCTTGGGTTTTAGGGGTTTTATTGGCTTCATATATATAGGAGATGGCTTAGTTCATTTAGAACTCATGGAAAATCTTTGAAGATCATTCAATCTTTTCATATAGCCTCTCCTCCCTCATTCCCTTCATAGAGTGTCTTTATTATACTATATCATCTAAGCTCTAGGGAATTTCTCCAAGTGATTTCAATCTCATTCCTTTCTTGGAGAACATCTTTCTTCTTTTTATTCATACACACAAGTGAGAAGTGTTAGGTTTCATTCCTAGAAGAGAGAAAGATCATCAAGTGCAATCAAAGTCTCATTTCAGGCACTTGGTTTCCACACTTGAATGCCTTCTTCTTCACATTGGTAAGATCATCTTAAGGCATATGTTAGTGTTATTTTGTTTCATCTTTTTGTGTGAAACCCTAACTCTCTTTGTGAGACCCTTTATGGGAGATTGTGCCCTTGTATAGGAATAACCCTTGTGTAGGGTTTATGTTCTCCCTTTGTGGGAGTATTCATCCTTGTGTAGGACAAACCCTTGTGTAGGTTTCGGTGTGTCCTTATGTAGGACAAAATCCCTTGTGTAGGGTATCCCTAGTGTAGGGATTCTATTCACTACCTTGTGTAGGGTCATAGTGAATATTGGTGTGGCTGGATGTACCCAAGTTGGGGAACCATGGTAAAATCGTTTGTGTTTGTGATTATTGTTGTTGAGCATACTCTTTAATTTCCACTGCTTATTGTGCAATAATTTCAGTAACATTTGATTAAGCACTTTGCTTGCCTTTACACTATTCACCCCCTTCTAGTGTATTGTGTAGCCCCGCTAGGTCCTAATAAAGGGTTCCTAGATGTCTGTGCTATTGTTCAGACGACTGGATGTAAAGAATCAGTCGACTTAACAGTCAGGCCCAAAAGAAATGGAGTTACTGGAATTTTTGGCAAAAATACTAGATGTTTGTAGAAGGGGTACGAGACTTCTAGCTAAAATACCAGACGTCTGTAGAAGGGGTACGAGTGTCTGTATGACTGTTTAGATGACTGGAACAAAGGCATCAGTCGACTTAACAGTCAGACCAAGAGTATTGGTCTTTCGGGAAATATGGTCAGAATGTACCATACGACTGATGAGGATCTCCCAGATGTCTATCCAACAGTTCAGACGCCTGTAAAGATACTATCAGACATCTATCATGCAAAGGGCTCCTAGCAATGTGCAATGCAAGCACGCCAGGTGTCTGGGTGACAACCACCAGACATCTGGTAGAGGTCTGAAATCTAAATTTTGATATTTAATAAGCTCTAACCCTATGGGATCACTACAGGAATGGTTTAAAGTGTTGTGTGTGACAAGTAAGTGCTTAAGTAATACTATTCAAGGCTAAACATTCTAATTCAATAATGAAGTAAAGAATAGAAAAATATTATGTATTAATCTCCTTCACTTCCTATTGAATTCCTTGAAGTGTTATATTTGATTCTTTGAGAGCATCTCGATTTCCTCATGTCATCACTTCAAATCATCATCGTATTTGATAAAGCTTGATCTATATTTGATGATGAGGGTGTTAGTTACAATTAATTATGCTTGCTCATCATGAAAACCAACTTGGAGATCCAATACTTAACAGCTCCAACCTATTTGAATTAGGACTCAGCCAAAGGCAAATTGTAGATGACTAGATTATGGGAGATGGTCCATGAAGGAAATGCACTACGTGCTGCATCCCACGATAGTTAACTTCGAGCATGTTTCAGTTGAATTAATCTTCAGTCCATCGAAAATGGCACTGACCTAAAGTAAATGAGTTCTATGGAGCATAGGACTCTATAAGATGGTGAAGGAGTTCTATGGGGAATAGGATTCTATTACTCGGTGAATGAGTTCTATGTAGAATAGAACTGTAGAGGTGATTAAGGAGGTCCATGCGGAATAGAATTGTAGGAAGTGATTAAGGAGGTCCATGCGAAATATAACTGTAGGAAGCGATTAAGGAGGTCCATGCAGAACTGTAGTAGGCAATTGAGATCGTTGGTTAGGGTAATGACTCCTACATGAAGTACCCCTAGGCTCAATGTATACATATCCCAATCAAGGAGAATTAAAGGTACATTAATTTTAAGTTTGTTGGCCTAGTTAGCCCACTAACTAGGTCACACTTTTAATTTTGACGATGATAAACAAGCCATGTGGTACTAATAAGTTCATTGAGTGATTTCGGGAACAAATGTGCATGTAGAAAAAGAGTGGCAATTTCGTAATATTGTATTGGTCAAACTCTTCTAGAAAGTCAAAGTGGGATAAGATAATTTGTTGATAAATTACTTGTGCCAAGAAATTCACAGGAGTCATACTTTATCAACACTTATCCAAGATTCAATGCACAATGAAGGTTGAAAGTTTGACTCGTCAAAGTTTGGATTCAAAAAGGAGTTTCATCTCAAAGAGGAGTCCTATCTGTGACGGCCGATTTCCATCACTACACGTATTTTCCATATTTTTATGATTTTCTAAAACCCTAAGAGTATATTTAACCTAACTTAATATATAAATTATATTAGGTATACTTTCATTATTAAAATACTCTATCCTAATTACATATTACTTTCATCAATTACTAATGACCTTTAAATTTTACTTTTACCATTTACTATTTACCTTTTACTAATTACTTTTTATACTTATTAATTACTTTAAAATTTTACTAATTACCATTTACTTTTACTGATCTACTTTTATCCCTAATTAATCCTAGGCCCCCTAATTATCATGATCCACAAATTGTGGATCTACATGTTTTTGGGCCATTAAATTCATTTTAATTAAATCCTACAAAAATATCTACACAAAATGTTAATTAAAACCTATACGCATTTTTCCTCCGTTATTTTTTCTTCACATCACACACACACAAAACTCCCACTCACGAAAGAGAGACGAACACAAAGAAAAATCCACAGCACACTTCATCCTCCCATCACTCTCATTTCAAAACCAAATCGAAAAATAAAAAAATAAACCCAACACGTCTTCTTCTTACCCGTTTTTCTTTTTCTTCTTCGTCTTCATCATCTTCATCTTCTTCTTACCATCCCAACTCCGGCTATCCGTCGGCCAACCACTGCTCACCGTTGGTGAGCTCCGACACTCTGATCACCTACACCGTGCAACCACTGAGCTCTTCTCCTCCTCATCTACTCGCTGACACCCTCTGTCGGAACCGTAGCAACATCGAAACAAATCTCGATCACCTCCCCCTCATTCCCTTCTCCTTGGAATCACAAACTCCTTCTCCTCCTACGACTTCGAGCGATGACAAACACAAGCACAAGCACGAGCCCATCTTCTTCCTCCTCTCGCGGCTATGAACAATGGCGAGACATGGAGAATTAAGTCCCCTCCATCCTCCGACGAACAACGCGAGGCTGAGCTCCATCCTCCTCAATGCGACATCGAACGTGTGATTGTAGGTTCCCTAAGCACTTTAATTCAAAAATTTATTTCTTGCCATTCTATTGATACTGTCTAATAAACAACTAAGCACCTTAACTTAAGTACCTAGTTAATTTGATTGCACTATACAACACTATTGTTGGATGTATGACAGTTTTAGTTATTGCTACAACTTTAAATGAGTATAACTTCTACTATAGGCAACCAAAAATTATGATCTTATATAATATGGAAACCGCTTTGAGTCAGCTACAACTTTTATTTAGAGACCTAACTCATATTTTGACTAAATATAGATATAATTAACGGATTTTCTTCAAGTGATATTTCTGGGCTGTTTTTTACAGTCATATTTCATAGTTTTTGCTACAATTTTAAATGTGAATAACTTCTACTATAGGCCTCCAAAAAAATATGATTGTCACGCCCCGCTTCCCAAAAAAATGTGGAGGCGAGACGTGAGAAGGTCCGCTCAGACTTGAAGCTGCAAAGCTCCAAGTCCGATAAGCGTCAATAAACATCAAATGGCAGGTCCTTGCAATTGCAATACGAAACAAAAATAATAAACAAGGAAATGAGACAAAAGAATTCTCAGAATATCCATTGAATTAAATTACAACATCACAGAAAAAGCCACCAGGATTACAGAGAAAGAAACTAAGGGCCCCAGCATGGCCAAACAAAGGTACAAGGTACATAAAAACATAGTACAGGTGTCACGCACCGACAACTTAACAAAATCTAAACAAAAGGAAACTCAGCAGAGGTCACTAAGAATAATCACCGGAAGCATCGCACTCAACGTCAACAACGGCTCGGGCACGTACACCACGGACACGTCACCCTCAACTGCAATCTCTGGCTCAACAACTAACATGCGTCACCCAAAGAGAAGGGGCACATGTCAGCAAGTCTAAAAAGACTTGTGCAAGGAAACTATAAAAAGGAAGCAACCTAACAGTTCTAAAGTAAAGTATGACATGGTATAGCATGACAAATAGCATGGCATGGCAAGTTACATGGCATGGCAAGTAAACAAGTAAAAGACAAGTACTGGAATTGTAATCACGTCGTGCACAGAGATTCCGCCCTTTGGCTAGAGTGGCTGTACGGGCCAACTCTTACGCTCAAGTGATCGTTTATCCCTACCCCTCCACGTGTGTCGAGCCAGGGCATTACCCCCGAACACGGAATGCTCGCTTCTGGATCACGAGCCAGGAAGTGTTTTTAACACGGATGGCGTAGGGTTATGCCCGCATAACGGGTGCCTAGCCGGTAACACGGAAACATGGATTTTGTACATGTAGTGTAGCGTGTGCTACGATGCAAGTTTAACTAGGATGACATGTAAGATGCAATGCATGGCAGTTAACAATTCAAGTGCGTACAGTTAAAGGAATTTAAACATGGCAATTATCAATGCATGAATGATATGTCAAGGTGTCGGATCTAGCTTCGTTGTCAAGCTAGATCTCAAAGTTGCGCCTAGATCGCTATCATTTCACGATCTAGTCTCTTTCACGCTAGTACAAAGAATTGGCCTAAAACATGGCCCTAAGAAGTGTTGGCAAGTTTCACTTGCATGCACCACCAAGATGAAGTCATGTTCAACCTGAGTCCAAATTACCTATGTGCTCAGATCACAGTCCAGCCTACATCTCAATTAATTTATCTTGATTAGTGAAACACAACCAAAGAGAAATTACCAATTTTAGTTATTTAACAGGCAAATGGTGATTCCTACGGGGCAGATCTTACCTCAACACGACGCGGGAGCTACTCTGACGTCGGGTGGCGACGACATGGGTTGGATTTCTGTATCACGAACGGTATGAGACAAACGGTTCTCTGCTTGATTAAACATGTGTTTGAATCAGGTTCGCCCCAAAAATCAATTAAACAGTAATTCATTCTCTCTATATAGGTTCACTACCCTGGGGTGACATCCCTAACATATAATCAATATCACTAACTTCTAATTAATCGCCATGCTCACGTACTATGTTTATTAGTAATTAGTACTGGCTTATTTCTTAATCCAACACAGGCAATGCGTAATAAGATTAACAGGCTGCCAAAAGAAGTCATCTGTGTACTAACAAGTAGCACATAAAAACATTTATTTTATAAGCTAGAGTGCTTGTATATCAAGGCTAATATCTGGATTATAATACATAGCAATATCCTTTATTATAAATGAGATGCAACCAAACTGTCCATGGGTTAACTCAAACTGCAGACTTGTAGACTTCTAGGGTAGTATAAAAATGGCTTATTCTTAAGGCCTAAGACTCACAGTACACAACCCTAATACCCATTGTGATTATTATACACCTCTGATCATATAAACTATCGGCAATAATAATTATAACATGATAATAAAAGGCTTACTGATGTTGATTTCATTGCAGATGGGCGACGAAGGGTCGCAAGGAAGGCAAGCTTGGCTGTCAGCGTTCAGAGCACGTCGCGGAGGAGGAGGCCGCGCACGGGGTTGAGCTGCACACGCAGCAGGCGGCTGCGTGATGCGAGGGAAGGCTCGCACGGATGCGGCCGCTATGAGGGATCGCAGCGGAGAGCGCAATGCGGAGGCGGGGCTGCTACGAGGCTGCAGCGGAGCACCGGCGACCGTGGGCATCGGGGAAAGCTGGCGAGGGGTAAGGCGGCCTGCGGCGGTCTGGGAAAGCTCTGCGACGAGGGGGAGAGATACGGCGGCGCTGCCATCGCTCGCACGCCTGGGGACTAGCGGGGCACTGGGCGGCGATGGAGATCCGACGATGGAACCACCGTGACGGGGGCCGCTGCTGGGGCGATGGCTGCACGAAGACGTCGACTACGGCCGTGACAGCACCGGTCGGCGCTGCTGCGTGCGTCAGGGCACGCGTAGGCGCTGTCACCGGCGAGGAACGACCGTCGGGAAGCGAGATGATCATGCGAGGGGCTTGGGCTGCTGCGCTCGACTCTGTTGCGTGGAGAAAGAAAGAAACAGGGCGGCGCTCGCGTGATTGCTGGGAGAAGAACAGGGAAAATAACCCTAGGTATTATTAAATAGGAGAGGGGCTGTCACGTGGGGGTCCTAGGGTTAATAGGGTTATAGGTAACTTTAACTCTTTTTTTTTCCTTTTATTTTTAAAAGATTTGAAAAAAAACCAAATAGAAGTGATGTGCTGTGTGCAGACGTTTCGGCCATGCTTCAACAAGTGGCTATGCTTACAAATAATGTTAATTAGTGCTAAAATTGTGTTTAGAAACGAACAGGTTTGCTTGAATTCAAATATAATAATAATAAATATAATAATAAAACTCATATAAGCATCTACGCATCCCCGACATCCGAAAATTATAAAGAAGATACCGGTGCGATCACGCCTCCGAGAGGATCGTGAATACGGGGTTCGATCGCGTGTCGGAACTACGGAATTACAATAATAAAACCAAATACAGGAATACGCACATGGATCAACCCACGCACAAAAATACGTATGACCAGAAGTGGCCGTTACATCCTACCCACCTTAGAATAAAGTCCGACCTCGGACTTTCTAACATATCTAGTTGCTCTAGAAAACTACCCAAATCATATCACATCATACTTCAAACCAGAGATAGTCATTACAAGTGCGTGTATATATATACACTAGGTAGTCAAATATTATCACTATTAACATGTTTTCATTCACGCTCATTTTCCTCTTATACCTATCATAGACATTCACACTCATACATAAATTTCCATCATGTATAAACATTCATTATATAGCTACTACTTACCTAGCACAAACAATAGTTCGGATACCCATATAGGATTAGTCTCACATTAGCAATTACAACCATCGCTCTACGTATAGATAGCTACCTATGCATCGAGCATCCAAGGGTATAATACTCCCTAATATTTCTTAGCATACATTCAACACCAAACACATCGACACACAAAGTCGCACCATACCAATACTCATACAAGTCTTACTATATCTAATTCACACGCACCACTACTATAATTTCACAGTATATATAGGCATTCAAATGTATGAATTTTTTTTTTCACCATATCTTCACATCACATACGGCCCTATCATTATACCCACGACATGCCATACATATCATAGTCACCAAAACTTATAACTAAGCACATACTTACCCGTGCATGGTGCACACCCACACACGCTAACATTTCATTCATATTTACCAATCATACGATTATAAACTATGTACATCTACACGCTTAGTTTTAGCTAGTACATATATATATACACGCAGGCAAGCCCCCTAATAAATAACTATACCACAAGACCAACACCTATAACTATATACAGGTTTAGTGACCCACAATCATGTGCGTAACACAACCGGACACAAACAATCCAAACATTATACTTACATCATCCATCACTATACACCAACCACATACAAATACACCAACGTACATAGAGTATACCCACTCAAGCTTGAGTG
Organism: Scilla litardierei; assembly: GCA_030789695.1. Taxonomy (NCBI): domain Eukaryota; kingdom Viridiplantae; phylum Streptophyta; class Magnoliopsida; order Asparagales; family Asparagaceae; genus Scilla; species Scilla litardierei. The sequence continues at coordinate 304,738,725 of CM061142.1, read as the reverse complement.
AGACTCGAAACCATAACTGAATAATTCCATATACATAACACAGCATCCATACATATACCAATACTATCTAATGCATACACGTCTCCCAACATAACCATATACATATCAAAGTGTCAAACACCCTTAATATCTAATCAGGTAATATCACATATCTCAAACACCTCATATACCATGAAATTATTACAAACATCAGCACACCTAAAATTACAATACTCTCCCGAATAAATGTTGTCATCATGTGGTCACATACACGTATCATATATTCATACCATATCCACCCATCTATAATTGGCACATCAATACACTTACTTCATCCATTAGTTAAGATATGCTGTAGTCGGGTATACCTCATGGTATACGCATACGACATCCCATAAAACAAGTACTACCAATCAAACAATTATAATCCTACTATCATATGTATATCACACTTATACTCATGCAGCTAATACATAACTACCTACACACAACATACCAATACCAACCACAAACAACTTCATATGCATCTCGGAATCTAATACACTACGACGACACATCAAATTACACTAATGGGGCCCACCAAACTATACTAAGGTTGACACGGGGGACGACCAGCTCTATTGGCTAGACAAAAGGAAAGAAACTGAAATCAAAAGCGTAATGAATAGAAGGATCGAAAAGCATGAGAATGGTCGTGTAATGATGTAATGTTGCTCCATTAGGATCCATGGAAAACGGTGTGTAAAAGGTATAAGTTAAATTGAAGAGTGCGAAACCAGTCGATAAAATGAGTTGTTCGAAATAAGTTTGAGTCGAATATAAATAATAAGAGGAAATTGTTTCGAAATGTAATTTTACGAAAATCTGAACTAGGGAAAACGTTGAGCATAAAATCGACTCGCTGAAAGCTGAAGTCCCATGCGACTCGGGAGGTATATAAGAAACAAACACGATGCGGTATTCAAATAAGTTTTAATGACATAAGCAAGAAAAGAAAATTATAATTCAGGTTAGGAAAAACAGAAGTACGGTTCAGAAATAAATCGGTATATGAAAAGGGGCAAGACATTTATATCGATATGAAAATATAGGCTGGAAAATATTATAAACCAATAATCAAAAATCTCGACAAAAGTTTCAATGTTTAGGAAAAGAACAAATAAATTTAAGTCGCGAAAGCGTAAGGAATCTAATATATATATTAAAATTTTTTGAACAAATTTAAACTTAGCGATAGAGACATCGGAAAATACTTTTAGGGGGAAACAAGGATTTGCCACAAAACGGGTTGGTATAAAGACTTTGAAGTACGGGTACGACAAACTTGTAATTAATATATATTCATAAATTAATTGGAGTTCTATTTATCTTGAAGGAAGTATCTTAAAGTACGTATGATAAATAGCTAAAATAAATTTCGCGATTTAGAAAAGGTGGTATATCGAATTATCGAAATAGTACTAAAGTTTTAAAATCAAGTGCAGACGATATATGTTAGAAAGACAGTTACAAGATAGTAATTTAAAATTACGACCAAATAGTCTTCAAAATCTAAGAATGAATTTTAGCTCAAACGGAAGTAATGGAAATACACTGAAAGGAGGTTTAAAACAAAATTTAAATCGAGTGGAAACTTTTAATGAGGAAAATTTGAAAACGACTTTGGAAGAATCAAGATTTGCAACGGGAAAGATTTGAAAGGTCAACGATAATAGTAAAGAGGGGATCATGTGAATCGAGGGCAATGAATGTGGTTGTGTGAGGCATGCACCTAAATTATGATTCAAGAAAACTACGACAAAAACCTACGGTCAGTAACACAGAAGTGTAGTGACCAGGAAAAGATTGAACCAGAGAGTCCTAATCATCGGTTGACTAAAGGTCACGGAAAATTTAACATTAAGGCTTCCTAGTGGCTAGAGTATATTAGAGGCCTCGGGGAAGGTTCTAAGAGAATCGAGATCATATTGTGTTGGACCCGATATCGATGAACCCAAGCGAACGGCTAAAGAAATCCTAGGAATCTATCATGGTCAGAGCTAGACAGGAACCACTAAGGTAACTCTTAAGACTATCATATCAATCTCTAGCATGGAGTCTAACAAACAATCAGGGGCCTCTAACTAGTAAGCACAAACTTCTAACTAAGTTTCACTATAGTTCTGACCTAATGGATTTCCTATCAGGCTGGGACAGGTGCTCTAACACGTCTACTAGCCACCTAAGACATAGGAACGCTAAAACCCCGACTCCGGGCTTATAATTTGGATGTTCTAATTTATTTAATGGACATTCTATATTTATTATCGTTGTTCCGATAGTTCGCATTTGCAAATGGACCTGCATGGGCCACCAACAAAACCTGTCACGCCCCGCTTCCCAAAAAAATGTGGAGGCGAGACGTGAGAAGGTCCGCTCAGACTTGAAGCTGCAAAGCTCCAAGTCCGATAAGCGTCAATAAACATCAAATGGCAGGTCCTTGCAATTGCAATACGAAACAAAAATAATAAACAAGGAAATGAGACAAAAGAATTCTCAGAATATCCATTGAATTAAATTACAACATCACAGAAAAAGCCACCAGGCTTATAGAGAAAGAAACTAAGGGCCCCAGCATGGCCAAACAAAGGTACAAGGTACATAAAAACATAGTACAGGTGTCACGCACCGACAACTTAACAAAATCTAAACAAAAGGAAACTCAGCAGAGGTCACTAAGAATAGTCACCGGAAGCATCGCACTCAACGTCAACAACGGCTCGGGCACGTACACCACGGACACGTCACCCTCAACTGCAATCTCTGGCTCAACAACTAACATGCATCACCCAAAGAGAAGGGGCACATGTCAGCAAGTCTAAAAAGACTTGTGCAAGGAAACTATAAAAAGGAAGCAACCTAACAGTTCTAAAGTAAAGTATGACATGGTATAGCATGACAAATAGCATGGCATGGCAAGTTACATGGCATGGCAAGTAAACAAGTAAAAGACAAGTACTGGAATTGTAATCACGTCGTGCACAGAGATTCCGCCCTTTGGCTAGAGTGGCTGTACGGGCCAACTCTTACGCTCAAGTGATCGTTTATCCCTACCCCTCCACGTGTGTCGAGCCAGGGCATTACCCCCGAACACGGAATGCTCGCTTCTGGATCACGAGCCAGGAAGTGTTTTTAACACGGATGGCGTAGGGTTATGCCCGCATAACGGGTGCCTAGCCGGTAACACGGAAACATGGATTTTGTACATGTAGTGTAGCGTGTGCTACGATGCAAGTTTAACTAGGATGACATGTAAGATGCAATGCATGGCAGTTAACAATTCAAGTGCGTACAGTTAAAGGAATTTAAACATGGCAATTATCAATGCATGAATGATATGTCAAGGTGTCGGATCTAGCTTCGTTGTCAAGCTAGATCTCAAAGTTGCGCCTAGATCGCTATCATTTCACGATCTAGTCTCTTTCACGCTAGTACAAAGAATTGGCCTAAAACATGGCCCTAAGAAGTGTTGGCAAGTTTCACTTGCATGCACCACCAAGATGAAGTCATGTTCAACCTGAGTCCAAATTACCTATGTGCTCAGATCACAGTCCAGCCTACATCTCAATTAATTTATCTTGATTAGTGAAACACAACCAAAGAGAAATTACCAATTTTAGTTATTTAACAGGCAAATGGTGATTCCTACGGGGCAGATCTTACCTCAACACGACGCGGGAGCTACTCTGATGTCGGGTGGCGACGACATGGGTTGGATTTCTGTATCACGAACGGTATGAGACAAACGGTTCTCTGCTTGATTAAACATGTGTTTGAATCAGGTTCGCCCCAAAAATCAATTAAACAGTAATTCATTCTCTCTATATAGGTTCACTACCCTGGGGTGACATCCCTAACATATAATCAATATCACTAACTTCTAATTAATCGCCATGCTCACGTACTATGTTTATTAGTAATTAGTACTGGCTTATTTCTTAATCCAACACAGGCAATGCGTAATAAGATTAACAGGCTGCCAAAAGAAGTCATCTGTGTACTAACAAGTAGCACATAAAAACATTTATTTTATAAGCTAGAGTGCTTGTATATCAAGGCTAATATCTGGATTATAATACATAGCAATATCCTTTATTATAAATGAGATGCAACCAAACTGTCCATGGGTTAACTCAAACTGCAGACTTGTAGACTTCTAGGGTAGTATAAAAATGGCTTATTCTTAAGGCCTAAGACTCACAGTACACAACCCTAATACCCATTGTGATTATTATACACCTCTGATCATATAAACTATCGGCAATAATAATTATAACATGATAATAAAAGGCTTACTGATGTTGATTTCATTGCAGATGGGCGACGAAGGGTCGCAAGGAAGGCAAGCTTGGCTGTCAGCGTTCAGAGCACGTCGCGGAGGAGGAGGCCGCGCACGGGGTTGAGCTGCACGCGCAGCAGGCGGCTGCGTGATGCGAGGGAAGGCTCGCACGGATGCGACCGCTGTGAGGGATCGCAGCGGAGAGCGCAATGCGGAGGCGGGGCTGCTGCGAGGCTGCAGCGGAGCACCGGCGACCGTGGGCATCGGGGAAAGCTGGCGAGGGGTAAGGCGGCCTGCGGCGGTCTGGGAAAGCTCTGCGACGAGGGGGAGAGATACGGCGGCGCTGCCATCGCTCGCACGCCTGGGGACTAGCGGGGCACTGGGCGGCGATGGAGATCCGACGATGGAACCACCGTGAAGGGGGCCGCTGCTGGGGCGATGGCTGCACGAAGACGTCGACTACGGCCGTGACAGCACCGGTCGGCGCTGCTGCGTGCGTCAGGGCACGCGTAGGCGCTGTCACCGGCGAGGAACGACCGTCGGGAAGCGAGATGATCGTGCGAGGGGCTTGGGCTGCTGCGCTCGACTCTGTTGCGTGGAGAAAGAAAGAAACAGGGCGGCGCTCGCGTGATTGCTGGGAGAAGAACAGGGAAAATAACCCTAGGTATTATTAAATAGGAGAGGGACTGTCACGTGGGGGTCCTAGGGTTAATAGGGTTATAGGTAACTTTAACTCTTTTTTTTTCATTTTATTTTTAAAAGATTTGAAAAAAAACCAAATAGAAGTGATGTGCTGTGTGCAGACGTTTCGGCCATGCTTCAACAAGTGGCTATGCTTACAAATAATGTTAATTAGTGCTAAAATTGTGTTTAGAAACGAACAGGTTTGCTTGAATTCAAATATAATAATAATAAATATAATAATAAAACTCATATAAGCATCTACGCATCCCCGACATCCGAAAATTATAAAGAAGATACCGGTGCGATCACGCCTCCGAGAGGATCGTGAATACGGGGTTCGATCGCGTGTCATAACTACGGAATTACAATAATAAAACCAAATACAGGAATACGCACATGGATCAACCCACGCACAAAAATACGTATGACCAGAAGTGGCCGTTACAATGATCCTATATAATATGGAAGGTACAACTTTTATTTACATATCCGGCTCCTATTTTGACTGTAGATAGATGAAATTAACTGATTTGCTTCTATTGACATTTTTGGGCTGTTTTTGAGCTTTTACAGTGTACAGACCATACCTTTCACCACAGATATTAAAAAGATTATGATCTTAAATAATCTGAAATCCAATTTAGGCCATCTACAACTTTCATGTTGAGACCCAATTACGATTCTGGCTAAAAACCCGAACATCAGATCTTTCTTCAATATGATTCAGATTCTGGACAGATTTTCAACCTTATGTTCTACAAACCATCAGTTCCAACATAGTTGTTTAAAAATTATGATTTTTCATAATCTCAAAACATATACTTATGTTCTACAAACCATCACTTCCAACATAGTTGTTTAAAAATTATGATTTTTATTAATCTAAAAACATATATGATTAGTTACACATTTCATTTAATAACATATGTCAAATTCCAACTATAGATTGATGATAATTGTCATTCTTTTGGGACATTGGATTGTGTGTGTGTGTAATGAAAGACTTGATTTGAATGCTGTGTGAATGACATGGATTGAGTGTGTATGTCTGTGTACAACAAAATAATTTAATTGGGTGCATGTAAGAAGGAATTGGATCGAGTGTGGGTGTGTAGCGAGGACATTGGGTTGGGTGTGTGCGAATGACATGTAATGTTAACTTGAAATGTTAGTAGCATAAACATGAAATGTTAGCATGAAAAGTTACTAGCTCAAAGACACGATGACACAAGATTAAAAGTTAATATTAATTTTCATGTTAACCCCTTGCTTAATGTTCATGCAAATGTTAAAGTGACAACTTGTTAAAGAATGAACATAAATGGATTGGGTGACATCATCACATTATTGAAAGAGTGAAATGAATGAATGAACGTGTTGGGGTGACACCGTCATCATATCGAAAGAATGAAACATTTTTAATGACTTAGACACACATGACATTGGGTTGGGGCACTTCATTGTCACGAGGGTTTGTAAGCAACTATGTCACAAATCATTTCAACCACCCACTATCGTGATGGTGGGGTTATCATGTCATTTTGTCGGCTCCAGACATGAAGAAGAGTAATTATGGATATTAAAATCATTTCAAACACCTTCTAACATGGAGGTGGGGTTTATAAAGCATTTCAACCATCGTCAAACGTGGGGTTGGGGAACGGGGCTATACAGGTAAGCACACCTGGAGTACATCAACAGTTGCATGTCGTACCATTGGCCAATGAATTGTGCACTAGTTAGGACCATCGCATTTCACCACATGCCACTTTCAATAATGTTTAATATGTTCATCTCCTGCATAACTACCAAGAAAATGACTTGATTATGATGTATGCCTTCTCCTGAATGCATGTAAACATTATTAATTCTCCATGCCTCTCATGACTGCCTCGACATTGACATGTTTATGGTTTGCATTTAATAATTTTCTTCAAGCCAGTTAATGTTTACTACCTTTTCATGCATGTTGGTATTACCTTTCCATGCCAGTTAGACTGTATTAAATTTCTATAATATCATCTTATTAGCATTTCATTTCCTATATTAATGCCATGTTAGATTTTTATGAACTGCTTAAAAACTGATGCTTGGGAACCTACATAAGTACACCTTACTGGCGGGTAATGTATTTGTTTTCTTAATGCAATGTCGGTTAGGTTCTAAGGGTAGTATTGCAGACCACGTCCCTCGGTCAAACTAGTTCATTGCAGGGCAGGACTTCACAAAGGATTAGTTATGTTGTAGCTTGTGTTATTCCTTTTAAGTATTATTATTAATTATGCGGACTTGGTTTGTAAAGGTCATAATGCACCTTTTATGTTCCTGTCATTTGAGATATTCGATTTGGTTGTATAGACTTAAACTATTTCTGTGACTTAGGATTGTAATAAAGTAATTATTATATGTGTCGTTTATTGGGACTCTGCATATTATGATATGGTAGATGCTTATCGTAGCTGCTTCAAAAGAAGGAAGAAAAAAGTACACCCACTTTTGGCATAGCTACAAGCGGGCTTGTCCTGTCCCGCCTCCTAGTATATCAGGAAGTGATGTGTGACACTGTCTTCAAGAGGAGTTTGATTGCTCATAGGATTGGAATTTCTCTTATTTAAACCCCCCTTCCCAAGCAAAAGTCCAAATCCCCTAAGGAGAAAAATATCAAAGCCACAACCCCTAGCCAGCCCTAGTAACTCTCGTCCACCATCGTTAGTCGGCCATCTTCTTCATCAACTCCTCAACAACTCCATCCTTGTTGCCGCAATCACAAGAGCATCTTCTTCTTCATATTTGATATACAATCAATGTTTTGGCACACTTGGGCTTAAGAAGGCTCATGCAACCCATCAAGCAAAGAGTTCTGCAAGTTTCAAAGCTTGCCCAAGGGTATTCAAGAATTCAACAACTTCAAGCTAGGTTCAAAGGATTGTTGCAAGCCTCATTGAGAAACAACACCCTTGCAATAAGAACAACTCATGGCCAAGGGGATTTGGGGAGCACCCAAGCACTTCCAAGTCTCGGTTCATTGCCTAGGGGTTCATCTAATACCCTAGTATCAAGTCTCTAGCCAATGAATCCATCAAGCAAACAAGTTCAATCATCTAAAGTCAATAGATCTACTTGGTTGGGACTGTACAACTCACTGTGTATCGCTGACCCAGTCGGCAACCAAGTTTTCATAAGCCTGACTGAGTGAATCATAGAGCCAAAGAGGTAGCTGACCTACTGCAGAAGTATACAGCAAGCACTAAGTCATGACTGGGGTCTGCAAGGGTGTTTCTATGAGCCTGACTCATTGGGACACCAAGCCAAATTCGTTATTGACCCCATCAGCATAGCACTTACTTAGCACACAGACCGCAGACCTTGCAGCACACCAGAGCTCAATTCCGACTGAGCAGAATTGGCAGTTTTAGCAAGTCAATCCGAGGATTCCATAGAGCCAAGTCTGCCTACTTTGCGCCAGCCCAAGTTTAGACAACTTTGCACAGTAAACTTCAGAGGCTTATATATGTTGATCCAAACATCGGATTAATGAACTGTTTTCGCCTACGTTATCACAATCTCACAGACTACATCACAGTAATATTTCTCTGGTTTATTACTACAGTTTTAGATCAATTGAATTAACTTTTGTGATATTGTATTATTAGAATAGTTTCACCCAGAAGCTATCGTTGAGCGTCATATCCTTAAACAATATTTTTTACGGTTCGAGCACCACCCGCAAGCGTGGTCAAAGATTTCCTTTTGATTATAAAAGGGGTGAAATCCTCAAAGGATTTTGGGTCGGAGCAGAGGTGGGGAGCCACTCCGTTAAACATATTTGTGCTTGTATATCTCTGATCTTGTGATTCTTTAATACACCCTATTCACCCCCCAACCTCTAGGGTGTTTTTTAATGGTATCGAAGCAGGATTTCTTTGGACTCAAAGTCTAGTGAAATTTCGATCTTAATGGCACAAATTCCATATACTTATCCTAATGATCACCATAATCAAAAATAAGGCCATTCATATCTTAGATCACCTTGGTTTGATGTAACAAATCATAACTATTTGAAACAAAGGTTGTCTATTCACATTAAGGGTATTGAAATGGAACTATGGAAGATAATTAGTGAAGGCTTCACTCTAGTAGACAAACCAACTCCTGAGCAACTAAAAAAATTAATTGGTTAGAAAGTTTAAATGCTAAAGCCATGAACATATTGTATTGTGGCCTTCATACTAATGAATATAACAGCATTAGCTCTTGCACCACTAATAAGGGAATATGGACTAGGTTAGAAGTCACACATGAGTGAACAACTGAAGTAAAGAAAACACGTATTTGAATGTTGCTACAAAAATATGAGAATTTTTCTATGATTCCTAATGAAACCATTGACTCTATGTTCTCTCTTTTGTAGATATTGTTAATCCATTGAAGGCCCTTGAAAAGAATATTCCAGATGAGGACTTGGTTGGCAAAGTATTATATTCCATGTCTGTAGAATGTATCTAAAAGAGAAATGCCATTGAGGAAGCACACGATCTAGAAACCATCTCTTTCGAACAACTAACGGGAAATTTGATGGCAAATGAAGTGCAGATGAATATGATCGGTGGTGAGGCGACAAAGAAAGATGAAAAGAATCTAAAGGTAGAAAAGAGCGAAAAGAATCTTGCATTCAGTGACAATCTTTTATAAAGATTCGGCAAATGAGTCTAACGACAATGATATCGCTCTTATAGTCAAAGGTTTCTCCAACTTCATTTGCAACAACAATAGAAGAACTGGAAATATATGGGGCAATATGAAGAAAGAGGGAGATGATGAAGAGAGCACTATTCCACGGTGCTTTAGGTGCAACAAGCAAGGACACTTGAAGGCGGATTGCCCTCTTCTAAAAGGCAAAGGAAAAGAAAAATTTGTCGAGGGAGGAAAGAAGGCTTCAAAGCGATGAATGATGGCTACATGGGGTGAGAGTGATGCTGAGGAAGTTTCTGATGTGAAGCTGAGGACAACTGTACTACGGAAAGGAAACTTCTAAAGCTAGAAAGTGCAATTTTGAAGAAAGCATGTCTATAAGGGAAGACATGTTTTTAGACATGGAGAAAGCTTACGAATATCTTGTTGAACTCTTTAATGATATGGCTCCTAAATTTGTCTATCTAAAAAACTGTGTGATTCATTAAAAGAGGAACTAGGTAGCAAGACATGTGCGAGAGATAGAACTTTTTGTTAAGTGTAGAGAACAAAAAGAAATAATAGATAACATTGACAAACCCCAATTAGAGACAAAGATCTTAGAACTAGAAAATGCTAACGAAAAATTGGATAAGTTATAGCTTGACAACATCAATCTAGCCAAAGACTTAGAGAAAATTAGCACTCTTAGTTCTAGAGACTCAGAAATAAAAAATTTTAAATCAAAAGGTATCTAGATATGAAGAAAAATTATAAGAGCTTGAAAAAGAAAAATCTAATTTAAAAAAGGAAAAAACCATAGCTAATGAATTGGAGACTAATGAAAAAGAAAAAAGTTATGAGGCTTGAATTAGTGAGCTTGAAAATGAAAATCAAAACCTTAGCATGACCTTAAAGAAATTCACTAGTAGCCAAAAGAGAATTAATAAAATGCTAAATGTGCTTAATGATCAATCTAGCAAACATGTTCTAGAATTTCAAATGAAGAAAACTATGAAAAAAACCTAGGAAGACCATTGAGAAGAATTTTGCTAGACACATGAACCCTCTATATTGCATACATGACGATTACATGTCTTATTCTCATGCACATGCCAATGTTACATGTTTTTATTGTAATTAAAACGATCATGTTATGTATGATTACTTTGCTACATATTATCCTAAATATTTAATATGGATTCCAAAGCATCGTACTAACAATTGTGGATCTAAGATTTGGTTACTAAAAGGTGCATCTTCTTTTGTGGGTGCATCTTCTAGTGGAAAATGATAGCATTTGGTACCATGATAGCAATTGACCGAACCACATGATGGGCAACAAATCCCTCTTTGCGATGCTATCAAGGAAAGATAGAGGGACTGTAACTCTTCCAGATGGAAAGAAATGCAAAATCTTGGGGAAAGGTAACATTGGTAAGCATCCACTTGTATTTATTGAAAATGTTAATCGTGTTGAAGGTTTCACACATAACTTGTTAAGTGTAGGTCAACAATGATTTATAGGCTTTAAGGTTCATTTCAAAAATAACAAAGTGCATTTTTTAAAGGGTGATGATATTCTTTTCAAAGGAACATCTTATAATAACATCTACACTATCCAACTCAGTGATTCAAATAATCTAAAATGTTTAGTTGCATCATATGAGACTAGTTGGCTATGGCATCGAAGATTAGGCCACATCAGCATGGACCTAATCTCAAAGCTTGCTCATAAGAAAATTGTCAGAGGTTAACCACAAATTAGCTTTGATAGAGACAAGCTTTGCGATGCATGTCAACTAGGTAAGCAACATAAGAGTAGTTTCAACCCTTAAAACGTTGTCACTACTACTAATCCATTACAACTAATACATTTGGATTTAGTTGGACCCACAAAGGTTGCTAGTTTAGGTGGCATGCATTATTGCTTCGTCATTGTCGATAATTTTTCACATTTCACTAGGGTTTATTTCCTGACACACAAACATGAAACGTTTGATGTTTTTAAAATGTTTTGTAAAAAGGTTGAAAATGAAAATGATTTTTCTATAGTCAAAGTTAGGAGTGATCATGGTGGTGAATTTGTAAATGCTAGCTTTGATAATTTTTGTTTTTTTAAAGGATATTCACATTTGATGCTAAATCCGATGAGATTATTTTTGTTGGGTACTCACCACATAGCAAATTTTATCGAATATTCAACAAAAGAAATCTAACTATCCAAGAAACTGTGCTACAATTTGATGAGAAAAGTGTTATTAAGGAATCGTCTAATGCTACAGAATCTTCAGATATTATAGGTGACTTGGATGGATTAGAGATAACCACTAGCAATTCTAAGCTTGCAAACAATAATGATGGTGCACCAAGCACGAAAGGAAGATGAAGCTACAACATCATCACAAGAGCTTCCAAGGGATTGGTGATTCAAGAAGGATCATCCTAAAGACCAAATTCTTGGAGATATGGAGAAAGTTAAATGCACTAGAAGTAGATTTAATTTTATGGTTAAATTTTCTTTTATATCCATTTTAGAACCTAAGAATGTTGATAGTGCTTTAGAAGATTCCTATTGGATTATGGCGATGCAGGATGAATTGTCACAATTTGAGAGGAATCAAGTTTGGGAACTTGTTCCTATACTAAATGGGTATTTAGAAGCAAACTTGACAAAATGGATAATAGTGTTCGAAATAAAGCTAGATTAGTAGCCCAAGGTTACAACCAAGAGGAAGGGGTTCACTTTGATAAAACTTTTGCTCCCGTCACAAGATTGGAAGAAATTCAGATACGTTTAGCATTTCTAGTTTCATGAAATTCAAACTCTACCAAATACACGTCATGAGTGCTTTCTTGAATGAAGTTTTATCTGAGGAAGTCTATGTCAAACAACCTCCTATATTTGAAGTCTCCATCCACCCGGATTATGTTTTCAAGCTTAAACGAGCTTTATATGGGCTCAATCAAACTCCTAGAGCTTGGTATGAGCGACTAAGTAAGTTTTTGCTCGAAAAAAAATTTCTCCATTGGAAAGGCTGATAAAACTATATTTGTTAAACTTCAAAATCATGATCTACTTGTAGTGCAAATCTATGTTGATGATATTGTATATGGTGCTACTAACAATCTACTTTGTGAAGAATTTGCTAAGTGCATGTCTAGGAAATTCGAAATAAGCTTGATGGGAGAACTCACATTTATGCTTGGCTTGCAAATCAAACAATGTGAGGATGGAATTTTCATAAATCAAGAAAATATGCAAGGGAATTTGTGAAGAAATTTGGGCTTGAAAATGCCAAGGAATGCTCTACCCCCATGTCGACGATGGCAAAAGTGGACTAAGACGAAAATGAAAAGAAAGTGGACGAACGCATGTATCGAGGTATGATATGTAGCCTATTATATTTGACATCTAGTAGTCCCGATATAATGTTTAGTGTGTGTCTATGTGCTACGTTTCAATCATGTCTTAAAGAGTCGCATCTTTCTTTAGTTAAACGAATAATTCGGTATGTTAAAGGAACTTCAGATTTTGGTTTATGTTATCCTTGTTCCACATCATTTGAGCTTGTAGGATATTGTGATGCGGATTTTGCAGGAAGTAGGACCAAGCATAAGAGTACTACTTAAACTAGCCAACTACAAGGTATGTCTCATTGAGTACAACCGAAGCCGAATATGTTTCGACGAATTGTTGTTGTGCTCAAATTCTATGGATGAGACAAACCTTCAAAGATAAGAATCTTACTTTCTAACATACAACCATTTGGTGTGATAACAAGATTGCTATAGATTTACCTAAATATCACGTTCTACGCTCTAGGACTAAACATAACGATATTCATCATCACTTTCTTAGAGATCACGGTTATAAGAAAGATATCTCTTTATACTATGTTGATACCGAAAAAATTAGCAGACATCTTCACCAAACCCTTAGATCAAAAACGATTTTGTTTTATTCGAAGGGAGTTGGGTATTATCTCACTAATTGAGCATTAGCACGCTTATCCATGCACATACACATGCTTAAACATTGTATCTAACCTATACATATTATAGGAAGATATATGCCCTTGAGGCAATTTATTCTAAGAAACATCTTGTTCAAAATATAAATGGTACTAATTATCCTAGTATAAATTCAATGAATTATATACTTGGATAATTTCTTTAGACTTAAAGTGAGGTCATTACATATCTAGATGTAGATCTTGATTATGGAAAGTGAATAACCGATAGGAACTTAAGTCTTAAAACATTCATGGTCATAGATGTGTCGAGAAAAGGATATTGGCACATCGGACAGACCATTGTGTCTTTGTCTTACCCTAAAGGGTAATGATGATCCCGTAGTCATTCGACCTGGAGAAGTTGGAGACAAGGAAAATGTGCTCATTAGAGAATGAGTCCATTGAATGACCCAATGAAGAGTTATTAAATGATTAAACTTTAATTAAACTGCCATTAATAACTCTATAGTGATGATAGGTAAGTTGGTCCATAAGACCTAAAGTCTTTGTACGAACCTGTGCGTGAATAGTGTCACTTATATCTACGATCTAGCTTCGACACCAGGCCTGCTGAAAAGTCTTAGGATGGGTGACACCTGAAGTATACGAGGTAAGTAAATGACTAAGATGGTATTCGTCTCTTCCGTTAAAGGGAAGTTAGTGTCACAGGATCAGTACGGTTCTTTGTGCTAAACCTCGGCAGGGGTACGTTGTAAGATGTACAACGTGTATATAACAAAGACCAAAGTATGATGACCGATGCTGGCTAGTAGGGTTGACGGTCTACCATACCCAAGGCCAGACGGGGACATAGTTATGACGAAGGGACTAAAACTGCGGTATTCATCACGGTCACAGTCAGAGTGATCCCGACGACACTTTTGTCGATGGGTCAATCACATAATTATGATGCTGAAACAGGGACAACACTTATTACTCATGTTTACTATCATCTAGGGTTTTGAGCCCCAACCTGTAGTAGGATCAGGCTGCATGGTCTCACACCGAGTTTAGTTTGCGGCGTAGTAATAGGAATAATTTAGGAGGAGTGCACTCAGGTGTACGAGGATAATTGTTGTCACTAAAGAGTTAGTGACATTAAGTCGATTTATATTAAATAGGATTTAATAGGGTCGCATAAGTTTTTGACATTAAATGAGATTTAATAATGTTGCAAAATATTTGCGACTTCAGCATTAGTAGAATGCTGATGGGATTATAGCATATGATGCAAACAGATTTAAAATACATTGTAAATATTTTATGATGATATTTTGAATCATATAATGCATAGAGATGGATAGATGGCTCTATAGGATGGTCCCATTCGAACCATACTTTCCAACGAATCTGAAATCGGCTCAAATAGAGTTGTAGAACTCAAGTTATGGCTCAAATGGCCAGAACTAGGCTTTTGCCCTGTTCTGGCCTGACCAGACCCACCCGTCAAGGAGGCGGGCTCTGGCCAGCGCCCGCCCAGCAGGCAGGCCTGAGCAGGACCGCACAGCAGGCGGGTCAGCCCACATGCCAGGCGTGGGCTGTGCGCAGACTTGACTAGGCGCATCCCAGCTGGCAGGTGGGCCCCACCTGTGGGGCTCACAGCCCAGAAACCTTAGGAGGGTTGTGACGGGTACGAATTTCAACCGAATTATGACTTTTTGCTCGACTTTGAGCAATTGTTTGAGGGGTCAAACGAAGTCGAAATTCATCGCCGTTTATTTCTATGTGTTCACTGTTTATAGTTCTTCGAAATGATAGGTTCATAGCTCAACGGTGAGGGAGAATAAATTAGTTGAAGTTTAGCCTTTGAGAAAGGCAAACTAACTTAATTAATTCTCATATTTACTAATAGTCCCACATTGCTCGTGCGACAAGCAAGGGGGTCGGCTCCCTATATAAATAGGGGTAGACACCCTTTAGAAAAACTTGCACCAAGTCTTTGAATTGAGTAGCTCCAAAACTTTTGAGCACGCTCGATTCAAGACAAAATTATTTTTCCTCCTTTTTCTTCTGTTCCTTCACGCGCGTTCTAGCAAAACGACGAGAAGGATCGGATTTGATCCGGAGTCTAAGACGTTGGATCGCTCTCGAGTGAAATCTTCTTCGGCAAGTGGTTGTCTTAGAGGTATCGTGTTGGCTCACTTCGGGTGGATCAGTTCGGGGCGTAAAGGCGGCTAGCTTCGGGAAGCAGAAGGCGGTTCGGTACACTTTACCGGTGCAAGCAAAGTTCCGGGTATGTAGTTTAAAAAAGGCTTTCATTTAATTATATTGCAGTAGTTTAGATCTATCTTGGGGTGGTCAGATCCACCTCAAGTTAGTAGAGATCCTGGCTAGGGTCTTGATTTCCTTATGGCTTTCGTTAAATAGTTTAACGGTTGTTTTTCGCTCACTTTCTCTTTTTGCTTCTATCGTCAGTCTGGCGTAGGACGGGCATAGAATAATGTCCTAAGGGTCCCCCAAAACCTTTCAGTGGTATCAGAGCATTAGGTCTGCATGTTATCTAAGGACTGCAATATTTTAAACGATTGTATGCTTTTTAATATACATATAAAAATCTGTTTTGACTTTATGAATGTTAAAATGAGACCACTTATAATTTGATGCTTTAAATAATTATTTTATGTAGTAAAATTTTTAAATAGCATGCAAATTTTATGTGATGATTTTAAAAAAAATTTGAAATAAAAATTATGTGATAATTTTTATGAAACTATTGATTTTTATTAGATATAAATTTTATGTTTTTAAAATCACTCTTATGATTTAAGTGTTAAATTTTAAATTGCATATTATTATTTATAGGATAAATTTTGCTATGTCGTGCATGTTTAATAATTATTTGATAATTATTAAATAGCTATAAACTTCTTTATGCGATATTTAAGTTGATAATAGCATGCTAATTTTATGTGATAAAGTTAGATTATGTGTTAAATGGCCATTCTAAATTCTTGCTTATTATTTGATGGTTCAATAAAACCCTTTTAGGTTAGCCAATAAAACCTCATTTAAAATTAATGCGATGAATTTTAAAAAAACATGCTATGTTTAATAAACTGTTACAACTTTTAAATACCTAATTCCTGATTAGGGGAGCCCTTTTTGACGAAGATTATTATTTTAATCGTTATAATAATAATTTTCATTAAAGGCTACACTTTAAAGTGTTGTAATTTGTATTTATTAAATCCTAATAACGATTAGGATAGCACGATAATACAAAAGAAACCTTATAGTTGATAAGGACATAATAAAAGTTATTAACGAATCCTAATAAATTTTGAATTTTAAGGATTCCACTAGTTGGTACGATAACTAGTTCTAATAAAAGCCTTTTAGTTGATGGCACGCATATATACATGATAAGTTTTATTCAATGGACCATGATCCGGTCAATGTGCTTGGCTAAGTTTGTTGGATCACCCTAGCTAGAATGGGGATAAGTGATCCTAGCTTAGTCAATTCTCTGGCCGTGTCCGCTGGACCGCAATGACCTAAATCATGATTATATGATACCCTCAACTATACCTAAGTCTAATACGTTAATAATCTTTTTCAAGATAAAATGTAGCACTCCTTGTTTTAGAGTTTGGCAACTATAGAATCCATGTTACAGTTGTTGAGCACACTCAAGCTATGACAGTGCAACCTTATAGAAACCAACTTCTCATTACATATGATGTAGTCTAACCTTGACCCAAACCGTCGTGTCGTGAATACACCGAGCACCGGCGCAAGTTAAGCTAGACACGAAAACAAGGGTCTGACTAGGCTAGTCGTTATGATTTGGATGAGCACACTCATGAGCATAAGTGGCGATGGGTAAAATTACATATGGAGTGATATATGATATGATTCATGAAAAGTTCATCTACCGACTGCAGAGTCAAATAACTTGTTGAGCACACTCAAGGTTGTAAGACTCAGGGTGGTTGGATCCCTCTCCTACAAATTTTTTAATTATAATAAATTGTTTATTATTACGGCTGAAATTCTTTAAAAATAGTGGTGGAATATAGTTTAATAAAAACTCTTAAACTATACAAGAACATATGCTAATTCAATGTCTATTAATAATGCGGTATGGAGTCAGGATTAAAATTCATAATCGAGAAGAACGTGCTGGATGGGACGAACAACAAGGACTGGCTGATAAATATCAAGATGGTCCTCTTGTTAGCCGGGATAAGCTACGTACTAACGGAGGATGCTTTGGAGAAGCCCGATGAGGATGCAACCAATGAGGAGAAGGAAGCATACAAGCAGTACCAAAGGAATGCAAAAAAGGACAGGTGCCTTACTCTGGCCTCAATGACCAATGACCTACAAAGAAAGCATGAACATATGGATGTTAAGAGCATGCTTTTGAACGTAGAGGAATTGTATGACAAATGTTCTAGAGCTACCAGATTTGAGGCCACCAGCAACCTTTGGGGAGCCAAGATGACGACGGGCCATGTGCATGATCATGTTATCAAGATGATCAGGTATATAGAGGATGCAGCCCAACTAGGATTTTTTCCTCGAAAATGAAATGATCGTGGACATAATCCTTAGATCTTTGACCCCTAACTTCAACCAGTTCATTACGAGTTTCATAATGAACAGCACTGAAGTGGATCTTCCAGGTCTCCTGAACATGCTTCGGCAGTTCGAGGAGATCAAGCAGAAGCCAACAACGTTGGTTGTTGGCTCTGCTTCTTCTCACCAGCCTAAGGGAAAGGGTAAGAAGTGGCAGATCCCTCAACCTACCAAGCAGAAGAAGGGGAAGAAGAACAAAGCGGCGCCGTCAAAATCTGAGTGTTTCCACTACCACAAGCCGGGTCACTGGAAGGGGAACTGCAAGGTCTGCCTTGCAGAGAAAAATGGGCATTGTGATGCCTTTACATCAGGTACAAATCTTATTTATGGGCATATAAATTTCCATAAAGCTTTGATACATGGTATGAGATACCAGTATGATTACTAAGACATTTGTATATTGTCTACATGTGCTTGAAGCGAAGGATGGAAGAAGTTCCCAGTATGGTCGGCAATCAGAGTAATCGTTACTGGTGGGGCCGTCTAGGGACTTCAGAATATATCAAGAAACATTCGATATATTTTCTAAATAAATGTATCGATGTTTTAATTTGAAACAATGATTTAGTGATTGTCACTCAAAGTATATGTTATGAACAAATTTTTCATTTTGAATGAAATCATTGTCTTGCTGATATCTTGACAAATGTGCTTTGGTGGAAAATGATTTGTTGTTAATGGCTATTTGATTTGCTATGTATGGCTATCTAAGTTATTCAGTATGTTTTTTCTGAGCTCTCGTGAATGCTTCTGAGTTAATGAGATTAATTGGAGCTGTTGGTATATTTAATTAATCCAAAGTAATCAGTAAGTCCCATGAGCGTATAAATTAGGTGTGAACTTAATTATGCACACAATAAGAATAGTTCTTGTTGGACTACATTTAATACTTCAAGTTAGAAGATGAATGCAGTTAAAGGAAATAACAGTGTAGGCAGTTTTGATTGAGTAGGTAATCATCAAGACTCCAATAGATGGATCTTGATATGACTTATTCGTCAAATTAACTTGACACGGGTACATTCCATTTTAATTAATTCAGCACAAATGGGCTGGTTATACTTAATAAATATTCTAATAAGATTTAGAAATTTAAGTTGAAGTATTTAACCAGACGGTTCTCAAAGTCAGTGGGAGCGAAAATATTCTTTAGTTCCGTTTTTGACTAAGTAAAAGTTCCAAGTTATAAAACCACGTATATGTAACATCAAATCAAAAGAGTTTTGATTATGTCAAAGATATAGAAACTTTGGTGTCATTAATGTACTGGACATAATTGACACAAGACTAATTGGAATATAATATGACTGACTTGTAGGAATGATAAACATTACATCGAATTGATATGCTAATCGTTAGCTATACAAGAAAGAAAATCATTGGATAAGATCCCAAGACAATTTCGAAGGATCGCACTTTTGTGATCGAATGGTGAATTCATAATAAGATCCGTAATACTACATAATAGATACGTTTTAGCAAATCCCTTTTAGGTTTGACATATGAACGTCTGTAGTGACTGATATGCAATAGCAGTATGAGATACCGAGATAAATAGCCTAAGTGCAAGTGGGAGATTAGGAAGATATATGTCGTTGAGGCAATTTATCCTAAGAATCATCTTGTTCAAAATATTAATGGTACTAATTATCCTAGTATAAATTCAATGAATTATATACTTGGAAAATTTCCATAAACCTAAAGTGAGGTCATTACATATCTAGATGTAGATCTCGATTGTAGTAAGTGAATAACCGATAGGAACTTAAGTCTAAAAACGTTCATGGTCATAGATTTTTCGAGAAAAGGATATCGGCACATCGGGCAGACCATTTGTCTTTGTCTTACCCTAAAGGGTAATGAACATCTCATAGTCATTCGACTTGGCGAAGTCAGAGACAAGACACAGGTACTCCTTAGAGAATGAGTCCACTGAATGACCCAATGAAGATTTATTAAATGGTTAAACTGTAACTAAATTGTCATTAATAACTCTATAGTGATGATAGGCAAGTTGGTCCATAAGACCTGAAGTCTTTGTACGAACCTGTGCATTAATAGTGTCACTTATATCTATGATCTAGCTTCGAGGCCAGGCCTGCTGAAAGATCTTAGGTTGGGTGACACCTGAAGCATACGAGATAAGTAAATGACTAAGATGGGATTCATCTCTTTCGTTAAAGGGAAGGTAGTGTCACAGGCTCAGTACGGTTCTTTGTGCTAAACCTCGGGCAGGGTACATTGTAAGATGTACAACATGTATATAACAAAGACCAAAGTATGTTGATCGATGCTGGCTAGTAGGGTTGACAGTTTACCATACCCTAGGCCAGACGGGGACATAGTTATGACGAAGGGACTAAAACTGTGGTATTCATCACTGTCACAGTCAGAATGATCACAACGATACTTTTGTTGATGGGTCAATCACGTAATTATGATGCTGAAACAAGGACAACACATGCTGCTTGTGGTTACTGTCGTCTAGAGGTTTCGAGAACCAACCTATAGTAGGGTCAGGCTGTAGGGTCTCACACCGAGATCGGTTTGCGTCTTAGTAATAGGAAGAATTTAAGAGGAGTGCACTCGGGTGCACGAGGATAATTGTAGTCACTAAAGAGTTAGTGACATTAAGTCGATTTATATTAAATATGATTTAATTGGGTCACATAAGTTTTTGACATTAAATGAGATTTAATAATGTCGCAAAATGTTTGCGACTTCAACATTAGTAGAATGCTGAATGGGATTATTGCATATGATGCAAACGAACTTAAAATACATTATAAATAGTTTATGATGATATTTTGAATCATATAACGCATAGAAATGGATAGATGGCTCTTTGGGATGGTCCAATTCGAACCATGCTTTCCAACAAATCTGAAATCGGCTCAAACGGAGTAGTAGAACTCAAGTTATGGCCCAAAAGGACAGAACTAGGCTCTGGCCTAACCTGACCCAGTTGGACTGGGCTAGCCCAGCCCATGCGGGCTGGGTTAGCCTGCCCAACTGGGCACATTGAGCCCACGCCTACCAAGGAGGCCAGAGGAGGCGGGCTCTGGCTTGAGCCTACCCAGTGGGCGGGCCTTAGCCTGCCCGCTCTGTAGGCATGCCAAGGCCCGCCCGCTCTGCGAGCATGCTAGCCCGCCTGGTGATCAGGCGGGTCTGAGCCCGCCTGCACAGTGGGCGGGTCAAACTCGCCTGCACAGGAATGGGCGGGTCAGCCCGTGTGCCAGGCACGGGCTGCACCCAGATTTGATTGGGCCTGCCCAAAAGGGCGCATCCAGCTAGCAGGTGGGCCCCACCTGCGGGGCCCACAGCCCAGAAACCCTAGGAGGGTTGTGACGGCTACGAACTTTAGCCGAATTATGACTTTTTGCTCGACTTTGAGCAATTTTTTGTGGGGTCAAACAAAGTCGAAATTCGTCACCGTTTATTTCTATGTGTTCACCGTTCATAGCTCTTCGAAATGATAGGTTGTACACTTCTGAAGCTCAACGGTGAAGGAGAATAAATTAGTTGAAGTTTAGCCTTTGAGAAAGGCAAACTAACTTAATTAATTCTCCTATTTACTAATAGTCCCACATTGCTCATGCAACGAGCAAGGGGGTCCGGCTCCCTATATAAATAGGGGTCGACACCCTTTAGAAAAACTTGCACCAAGTCTCTGAATTGAGTAGCTCCAAAAAGTTTTGAGCACGCTCGATTAAAGAAAAAATTATTTTCCCTCCTTTTTCTTCCGTTCCTCCGCGCGCGTTCTAGCAAAATGACGAGAAGGATTGGATTTGATCCGAAGTCTATGACGTTGGACCACTCTCAAGTGAAATCCTCTTCGGCAAGTGGTTGGCTCAGAGGCACCGTGTTGGCTGGCTTCGGGTGGATCAGTTTGGGGCGCAAAGGCAGCTAGCTTCGGGGAGTAGAAGGCTGTTCGGTACACTTTACCTGTGCAAGCAAAGTTATGGGTATGTAGTTTAAAAGGCTTTCATTTAATTGTATTGCGGTATTTTAGATCTATCTTGGGGTGGTCAGATCCACCGCAAGATAGTAGAGATCCTGGCTAGGGTCTTGATTTCCTTAGGTCTTTCGTTAAATAGTTTAACGGTTGTTTTCCGCTGCTTTCTCTGTTTTTCTTTTATCATCCGTCTGACGTAGGACGGGCATAGAATAATGTCCTAAGGGTCCCCCAAAACCCTTCACATATTGCACACTATTTCATGTCAAATACGCCAGTTCAACTATTGTATGTGCATGCATGCCCATAATTAATATTATTGAATTTTGTTTAGTATTTATTATGAACCATATTAGACATCCTTGACACATTAAAAATGATTTTGATGATGATGTATCATATTTATGTAAAATCTACATGCTTACATTATGAATGAACAAGTGAATGTTGTTAGCATGCTAAATTATTTGAATCTAATAAGTTGATTAAGTTTTATGAATTATGGAGAAAATTTAAACGGTGTTTAAACTCTAAAGAAATCAAAAATTTAATTGTCTTTACATTTTTTGCGCACTTAATTCTCTATGGGAAATTGAGCAGTAAGAGTCGAATATGTCGATGCCTCCATGCGTCACTTTTTGAGACACCAACATTGAAAGACAAAAAGGAAAGAACAAAATAAGGAAAACATTGTGTATGAAAAGAAAGATCTAATATTGGCAAAACAAAAGTAAAGCATGTTGGGATATTGAGACCCACCCCAGAGGATTTTGATAATGTGCACAAGTAATATGTGTACTAATTTGTTAATTTCAAGTGCATATAATTTATTTTGTAGACATGGAAAATAAAGCTCATTGTGAAGCAAATCGAAGGACTTAGAAGCCAAAATCAAAAGTCTGCACTCGAAGCATATGAAGGTTCAAAATTACAAAGCATATAAAGACTTAAGATCTAGAGGAAATGGCGCAAGTCATAGATTGAAGAACAAGAGCTAGATGTGTTTAAGTGAGTAATTTACTTAGAAATGTAAATCCATAGTATGTATTTTACACGCACACACAAAATTTTTAGAAAAATCTTTTTAAAATATATTCCTTAGTATAATACTTTAATATAATTTTTGTACATTAATTTTCAAGTATTTTTATGTATAAAAAATCTTGTATCATATAATAGCCGACTATTATTATCAGATAGCCAACTATATCTGTCATGGTTTTACTCCCAACACTCTGTCAAAATAATAGCCAACTATTTGAGGAAATAGCCGACTACCTGGGAGAGATAGCCAACTATTCCCCAGAATAGCCGAGTATCTAGGTCAACTGTTGACAGATTTGGCAATCTGCCTTGATTTATGCTAGTCATTAACTAGCCGTTGAATTGATTTTTTGAGCTATTTTTAAGCTGATTTTGTACAGATTTTATGCTAATATTTTCTCTATAAATAGCTGGGATTTCAGAGTTTTCAACATAACAATTTTCATATCAAAAGAAATCTCTCTATTGCTCAAATGCTCAAGGCTCTAATTTCTGTTCTTTATTATATCCAAAAGACTACAGATTAAATTTTCATTCTCTCATGATTTATTTTCAATTTTATTTAGCCTTTGAATAACTTTTTTTGATCTATAAGCTGAAAAGCTTTTTCTATTGAGATTCAAAATACAAGTCTTTTGTTTTAATCTGTGTTTTTAAAATCAGATTTTTCTTTCAAAGATTAAACGAAAACTTGATCTTTGATCTCTAAAAGCCCAAGTGCTTTTTTTAGAAGATCAATTTTCAAGACAAACTCAATTGATCAAATTGGGCTTTAACTCATAAACAATTATTGATCCAGAGTTTTCTCGATTTTCTTAAGACACGTATTCACATAAATACTATTGGCTTTTAGAAAATCAGTGTACGTTATTCTATATTTGTTGTAAAGTCTTTGAAGAAGACTTAGTGATTGAAATTCCTACATGTTAGGGAAAGTTCTTGAAATTCCTAGTTGGATGTAACTAGGTGTGGAAATTCCTAGCAAGAGGCAGCTAGGTGCTTGTAAAAAGTCATCTTCGGTTGTATTGAGGCAAGGTTTGCTCTCGTGTAGAGCTAGTAGATCGGTTGATGGATGTAGGCCAATGTTGGGCCGAACCAGGGTAAAATCAATGTGCATTTGCACTGTGATCATATCTCTCTAATTTACTTTATTAGTATTTCTTGCATCTTGTTATACCGCTGCAACTAATATTTTACTCAAGCATATAATAATCGTTGATTAAGTACAAATTAAGGCAACTTGAATTTGAAACTTAGGCAACTATTAGAAGGATTTTCTTATTACGTGAAAATGATTATTATTTGTTGACAACTCTATTCAAACTCCTTTTAGTGTTGTCTGCTATCTACAGGGATCCTACACTTGGTATCAGAGCGAGATTTTGTAAGCAATGGCATCAACATCACATCACTCTGAGGGACTTAACACCATGTGACCACCATTGTTCAACGGAACCAACTATCCCAGTTGGAAGATTCGAATGAGGAAGAAGCTCCAATCCCTAGACATCGATGCATGGACTACCACCGAAGATCAATATATATTACGTGCCGAGATAGACACCACAAAATGGTCAGCCGTTGAAAAGAAGAAATGTAACCTAAACGCCAAAGCTATTAATGCATTATTTTGTGCAGTTTTAGATACAGAATTCAATCGTGTGTCTCAATGAGAGACCGCACATCAAATATGGCACAATCGTAAGGTAAGCCATGAAGGAACCGAAAAGGTAAAGGAATCTACAATTAATATGTTTGATTCAAAATTTGACAGTTTTAAAATGGAAGAAGGTGAGGGTATTAGCGATGTTAATACTCATTTCACTAACATCACCAATGAGCTTACAGGTTTAGGCAAGAAAATTTCTGAGTATGATCATGTTATGAAAATAGTTCGATCACTTCGATCGGAATGAAAGGGAAAAACCACTGCCATCCGAGAAGCTTATAACATGAAGGCGATCACTATTGATGAGCTAATGGAAAATCTCATGGCATACGAGATAGAGCCAGAAGAAGACAAACAGATGGAGGAAAAGCCAAAGAAGAAGAACTTGGCATTTAGAGTAAATGAAGAGAGCTCAGATTCAAAATACTCAGAAAGGGACCAAAAGGAAATCGTTTTCATAATGAGAAAATTAAGAAACTTCCTCCAAGTTAAGTTTGTAAAGCGAAGAATTCGTTCTACAAATGATATTATCTGTTTTGGATGTAATAAACCAGGACATGTTCGGAGAGACTGCCCCATGGAGAAAAATCATGACCAAGGAAAATACAAAGAAAGGATAAAAACAAAAGATGGAACCAAAAGGACAAAAGTTGTACAGCCAAAAAAGGCGCTTGTGACATTCGATCAAAGCGACATGTCAAGTTCTGATGAATCGTCAACATCATCCGACGAGGAAGAACAAAGAGGACCCTGGTTCCCTAAACTTGGATACTTTCAGCCACACCAATATCCATTATAATTCCCACACAGAGAAGTGAATACAATCTCACACAGAGATACCTCACACAGAGGATTTTGGATTCTCACACAGAGAAATCCTTGCTTCACGCAGAAAGACTTATGCTCTCACACAGAGAGACTCAAAATCTCACACAGAGATATCTCAACCAACCCTCACACAGAAGGTTATACTCCCTCACAGAGAGTAACTAGCTCTCACACAGAAAGCTAGGGTTACAATGAAAACACAAAGTAGAACAAATACTCTTACATATACCTTGATGATAAACTTACTCATTAATCAATGCAAGGCATAGGAGAGGATCTCCAAGTGATGAGATTTGCTTGAAAGCACATGGATGATTTCCCTTGAGCTTGACTTCAATGCATGAAGAGGAATAATAGCTCTAAGAGGGAAATGAGAGAGTTTGAAAGTGGCTTAATCAATCTCAAATGATATGCAATAGTGATCAAGAAGTTCTAATAAACTCATCTCTATATTATATATAGGAAACCCAAAGGAACTCTCAAACCCAAGCAAAATTGCCAAAGGAGAAAATATGAAACTGCTAGATTTTGGCATTTTACGGCAGCATCAGTCGACTGATGAACATCAGACAGTCGACTTATCAACGGCCATAAAATTCCAAACGGCTTTAATCTAAGACAGGACATACAACTGTAAAAGACTACACAGGTGCCTGTACAATGGGTAGGCGTCTAAATATCCTTCGTCAGTTGCCTCCTGCAGGGGATGGAAATGAAGCCGAGAAATGCAACTTACGCACTTTGTGTATACAAAAGACTGATGACCAAATACAAGAGCCGATGGAAATATAGGCGACTGTAAGCTCTGAATCAGGCAGCTGTCACACAAGGTGGATAGATACCCAAAAATGCAAGTTACGCACTTTGGCATACAAACGACTTTAGAACAATGTACATGCGCCTGATGGAAGACAGTCGACTGTAAATCGAATGTCATTCATCTATCTCCAATAGATGCTAAGTGTTCGTGGACCAGAACTTTCGTTCGGTTACCAATAGCTCAAGATAGAGTCAATAAAAATTGACTTAAGCTAGTGCACAACAGCCTACTGTAGAAGGCCAGGCGCCTGGAATCACCCAGTCACATGTCCTTCCTTCAGTAGTCGCATGTTGGAGAGCCAGAGACACCAATTGAGTCATTTAGCATGATGAACCTATTGGATTGGATTCTATGATAATCCTAAGGTTCACTAAGATGGTTATATACATATGCATGAATGAGTAGACCATCTATCAAGGCATTACATTAAACATAGACTCAAAAAGAGAAATGCAAGTAATAAAAGATATTACATAGATTACATTGCTTCTCTTAGAGTCTATGTCTTCAACCTTGATGCTCCCCATCATCTCCAACTTTGGCTCCCCTTGAGTCCAAGCTTTGGCATTGCTCCTCTTAATGTCCATCCTTGCACCAAGCATTTAGTCTCCAAAAAAGATATTCTTTATTTGTTAACTATGAGACTAAAACATGAGAGACATTAGCAACAACATAATGGTGTGATCATCATCAAAATAATATTGGTATGAAACACCAATACCTAACAATCTCCCCCTTTTTGATGATGACACACATTATGTAAACATAAAAAATATAGCATAATGCTATTGAGCTCCCCCTACTTATTTGCACCAATTTTAAAATGATATAAACCAATTGTAAATACTCTCCCTACTTATATGCATTAATTTTAAAATGAGATAAATCAATTGTAAATACTCATTATACCAATTGAAATAATAAGAAATAATGGTGATATATACAATTGAAATAATAAGACACAATGGTGATATATAATAGGCATGGATATCTAAATCTCTCTCCTCAACATATGTATCTCTCTCCCCAACGTAGAAGATATGATTTACATAATCCTATCCCACTCCATAAATGCATATGTATACATGATTTACATAATGCATCTCTCTCTTCCTTGTCATTGTCAAAAAGGTGGACATCAGACATATCCCCCTTGTCATTCTAATAAAAGATGTGACAATATGCAAGAGATAAAGAGACGTACGATACCTAATATAAAAATTTAATGTGTATCTATCATTATGCCATGCTTCCCCTAGATCATAGAAAATGTCAAATTGTTGACTTCTAGGATATAATACCAATTGTAAAGAAAAGATAAAAAATCTTTAACACTAGAGATAATACCAATTGTAAGATAATCCTTTTTACCAATTGTAAAACATAATTGGAGCCATGGTCCGGGAGTGTATCAAAGCATATAAATGGAAAAATCAAACGCATTGATACACATAATATTGCGAAGGCAAAATATATCATCAAACGATTTAATAACATATTAACTCCCCCATTGTCATACACATGATTTAATAAGTGTATGCATGACAATGATATCCTTAATGTCCCCATTTTTATAAAATGTAAATTTGAAAACATTTTCAAATTCATGAAACATCACACAAACAATGGGTATGCTAGACATAAACATATAAGCACAAAACCCATGCAATATGCATATGTGTGTGTGACCTAAACATTAGGGAACCAAACACAAGAGGAGTTTGATTTCCTAATGTAATCATATGAGGTGATCACATAACTAGAGAGTTGATTTAACAATCCCTCTCTTGAACACTACACCTAGTGGGAATCCAAAGACTCCAGGATTTCCTAGGCAAGGGTTTTGCCTTTACAAGAGGGGTGGATGTGCCATGCTTAGGTGTAGAAATAAATTTCTTGGCATGCATAAAGTGAGGATTTTGCTTCTTCGCAAAAAATGAAGGATTTTCATTATTCATCACCACATTGTGAATTACATGCTTCTTGTAGGTGTTTGTCATGGTCGCTTTTCGATCGTACGTTTTTTGTACGCGTACTTTTGTTTGTACGCGTATTTATTTTGATCACTTCTTGTATCCGAAGCCTTTGGTGCGATATGCCTTTGTGACCCTCTGGAAGAGTACTTTTTTGTGGAATTATTTTTGAACGTCATTTCACGGGTCATTCTCCCACAAAATAACTTTGTTTGTAGAGGTGTCGTAGCTTCTACTTTCGTCGTTAGAACTTTCTATTTTTAGTTCCTCCTTCCGTTACCCTAGCCCGTGACCGATCTCCTTAGTCTCGACCCTCTCGTGGACACGGTCGTCCCGGTATTTTTCTCATAATTATCGGACACCGTTTGACCCACTTTTTCACTAATCATCTTCTAATACACATAACTTAATTAACTTGATTAATTAACTAACCTAATTAAACTAGGCCTAATACGTTTCATGAAAATATTTCCCTAGCTATTCTCCATCACATATTAACCTAAGTCTACCCCCACCCTCTCACAACTTCTCTCTCCAATCACCTAAACATACCCCCCTTTCAAAACACTTTATCAAAACTAGTTTCTTATACTCACCTAATTGGGCTATTCAACCCACTGTTTTATCTAATCTAAACCCTCTCTATCTCTCCCTCTCTCCTCCTATAATACACAATATCCCAAACCATAGAGCTATATAGCCAATTTCTTCATCAAAATGACAACCGTAACCTAACTTCTTCATTGCAAATCTGTGTAGCGCACCCATCTTCCAAAATCCGGCCAGCCATCTACCCACCTTCGGGGACCACCAAACTTCCAGCCTAGCCTCCCCTCGACTTCCTCCACCTCCGCAACCCTCCTCTCATCAACCACCTCCTCCTCCTTGCTTTAAAATCCGTGCAAACACTAACCCATTGCAAAAACTGCTGTCAGCCCCTCCCATTCAAAAATTTGACCAGCCCTCTCTAGCCCTCTGACAACCGCCAAACTTCCGGCCTAGACTCCCCTCAATGTCCCCTATCCACCGGCAGACTCCCCTCGCTTCAGTTCCTCCTCTTCCTTCCGCAAACTCCGTGCAAACACCGAAATACCCCAGAAAAACTGTCACAGCCTCTCCCCTTGCAAAATTTTGCCAGCACCCTACAGGACACCACCGACCATCCCCCTCCTTCGGTGAACTCCCATCGACATCCCATATCACCTCCTAGCTCCCCTCACAACAACTCTTCCTCCTCCTCCCGCAAACAGTGCACAAACACCCGGATACGCGCTGAAAACTGATGTTTGCTCTACCAAAAACCCACGGCCCGGGCTGTCCCGTCACCGCCAGCCACCCCGCTACCGCTGGCTGCCCATCAGGCCTTTTCCATGTCCGTGTAGGTCCTTACCTAGCCACTACAACCCCTGGAGCTCCTCCCACGTGCGTGCAAACTTCAGATTCGCACATATTTTCAGATCTGCACTACCCGAACCCACAGACAGATCTGTCTGCCATCTCTCGCGTGTTTCGTACCTCTTTCTGTGCCTTTCCGACGTTGTAGGATGCTGTGCCGCTGTCCATACCCTTCGTGTCATTGATCGTTGATCGTACCGCTACCCGGTTGATCGTCCTTCGTCGCCGCTATCCGTTGTACCGTTCGCGCTACCGGAGTCCAACCCCTGACGTCGCTCCTCGACGTCAGTGTAGCTCTCACGTCTTGCTAAGGGTAATTTCTGAACCGTAGGAACCCCCACATCGCATGCTAATCAAGATTAAAAATCGTAACGTTATTGCTTTGTGTAATTCACTAATGAAGATCTAAAAACTAGGACTGTAGGCTGGATCACGATCTGAACACATATGTGGTCTTGTACTTGATTGAACGGGATCGCAATGTTATTATCTTCAGACAAGTGAAAATTGCACAGTACTTGTTTTAGGCCATGTTTTAGGCCACTTTGTAAAATTGTGTAAAAGAGACTAGGCGGTAAAATGATAGTCGCCTAGACGACCATATTTGATCTAGTTTGACAACGAAACTCGATCCGACACCCTACTTGATCTAGCTTGACAACGAAGCTAGATCCGACACCTTTACTACGATATCATTTCATGATGCCTGTCACGTTTACTTTCAAATTAACTGTATGAACTCTTAATTGCTTATTGCCATGTCATCTCATGCATCTTGCTATATCATTTCATGCATCTTATCATGAATGTATAGCACATGCTACTTTAAAATGTAAGCTACGGCGAGTATGATCTTGACTCCTACATATTAATTGAGGCTAGGTACACCCCTATGCCATATTGAAAACACTTCCTGGCCCGCAATACGGAAGATATACACATGGAGGGGTAGGGTTAAGCGACCACTCAGTGTAGAAGTGTGCCCGTATAGCCACTTTAGCTGTAAGGCATAAACCCTGCGATTGGGGTAGGGTTAAGCTATCACACAGCGTAGAAGTGTGCCAGATCCGCACCTTCAGCTGTAAGAAGTAAACCATGTGCACAATGTGAATGCATGGTTTCATCGTGAAATCGTGATATCCTGTTTCGTAACTTTTTGCTACAACGTGTCGTGCAAATGTTAACTTTCATCTTAAACTACTACATTCATGCTCATATTTAAACTGCAGCGTTTATTAAATAACATGTCTTGTCTTCTCCATTATTTTAGAACTGTTAGTTGTACTCTTTTGCTCTTGTGTTTCCATGCACAAAAGTCTCCCTTCCTTTTGGAGATTTTTGCTCACATATGCCATTTTCTCTTTGGGTGTCACATGTCAGGTTTTGAGCCTGATTTTAGTTGCTGAGGACACAGTTTGCTGACGTCCAGTTCGAGGACACCGGAGTTCTACCCTTAGTACCAGCTGGTGACTTTTCTTAGTTGTTGTTTACTTTCTTAGTAGTTGTTGTTAGGTTGTTCGGTGCATTGCACCCGTCCCTTTGTATTAGTTTCGGCCATGCTTAGGCCTTCTTTTCAGACTCTATACTTTACTTTATGACTATCTCTGTAATGTTTGGAATAAATCTGTGGATGTTGAATGCTTGGATAATTTTGTTTGTCTATCCCTCATTATTGTTATTGTTGGTTCGTCACAATGCAAAGAACATGATAATGGTTTAAATTACTAGACGCTTATCAAACTATAGCTTCACAGCTCAAAGTTTGAGCGGACCTCTTCATGTCTCGCCTTCCATACTTGGGAAGCTGGGCGTGACAGGTTTTAGTGGTGACCCATGCAGGTCCTCTTTGCATCTGCGAAATATCTGAACAACAATAATGATAGCAACATCCATTTAAATATTCGGAACATTCAAGTCATGAATTGAGTCTAATCTGAAGGTTTTTCCTTGTCTTAGATGGTAGGAAGACTTAGATAGACGTCCAAGTTTGATAGTCAGGCCCTTATGTTAAGATTTAGTTGTACTTGTCTTAGGTTACCTTAGTAGTCTCTCATTCAGCCCTGACCATATTAGATTCCTAGAGCTTTTCCATTGGTCGTTCGCTTGGGTTCATCAAATTTCGGGTCTAACGGAACGTAATCTTAATTCTCTTAGGATCCTTTCCGGAGATCTCTATTACAGTCTAGTTCATTAGGAAGTCTTAGTGCTGAATTCTTCTGATCTCTAGTCGGCCGGTAAGTAGAACCCCTGCTTTCTAACATCTTCCTAATCAGTATGCTTCTGTGTTATCGACCGTAGAATTCCATCGTAGCTTTTCTTAAATAATATCCTAGGCGTATACATCATGCGATCATATTCTTTTCCCTCGTTTCACGTGCTCGCTTCATGACGATTTTCGTTAATTTTTCGAATCTTCCCCATTGCAAATCCTAATTTCTTTAAAAATATTTTCAATATTATTTATTTTAAATTTCTTTCCAGTTTAAAGTCTCTGAAAACATTTAGCTTGAGCTTAAATTTCCTACACTTCAGTTGATTTAAATTTATCCTTTGAATTTCGAAACTTTTGCCGAAATCTTTAAATTACTACCGTATAATGTTTTCTAACCTATAACTTTAATGCTCGTGTGAATGTTCTACTTCTTTCATATAATGATATTTCAATGATCCAATAAACCATTTTTTTCTCTTATTTTATATATACGACTCAAACTTGTTTCGAACAACTCATTTTAACGACCTTCAAATATTTTCCTATGCAAAAGAGAACTCCAACTTTGAAGTATGACCGTTTTTATACTCTTTGTATTTTAACGTATGTCATTTACACACTATTTTTCTGTATCCTATAAGGGTATTATTACATCTTCCTTTCCTCTACCTAAACATTCACAACTATATCCCTGATTCACCTAATCAAGTTGTCTCCTTATCCTCGCCCTATCTGAACCCGTTCTTTCCGATCTTGTGTCGTTACGCTATTTGATCTTGGTTTTCTTTCTATAGCTTAGTCATCCTATTAGTGCTTGCCGCTGTCTATGTCAACCTTAGTTTAGTAGTGGGCTCATTGGTTTTTATGATGTCGTCGTCGTGCATGTATATAGGTAGAGTGTATGGACCTGTATAAATGTACTACCCATAGGATAGTAATGATTATCTCTTGTGTCATGTATGCATACTCAGTGTTATTCGTGAGATATGTATGAAGTTGTATGAATGATGGTATTAATATATGTGTGGATAGCTATACCATTTTAGGTACGTCTATGTATATTAGATTTAGTGTTGGAATGTCTACTAGTGGAGTATGTCGTAAGTGTATGAAATAGTATACTAGTAAGTCATATGTATGTTAAGTGTAATGATAATAGGGCACTTATAGTTAAATGTGCATGCATATATTGATCTATATGTTAGTACGTGTGGGCGTGTGCTCGTACGTAGGTATGTGCTTACTATATGAATATGTGTGATATATGTATGGTAATAGGACCATAGATTTGTTGGTATTGCTTGCCTTTACAGAATGTTGTGCGTGTGCGTGTATACCCTGAGGTATACACGATTATTGTATGTCTTAACTATGTATGGATAAGTATATGTATTAGTATACTAATTATATGTAAAATTGCTATGATATGAATATATATTATAGGTAAGTGGCTATACGATGAATGCATATATTAGAGGGTGTATTATAATTATACATGTGCTGATATTTGTAATATTATTATAGGGTGTAAAAAGATTGCATTATGAGGGTGCTACTTGATTAAATAAAAAGTGTGATTGATATTATGTTTCGTATGTGTTTACGTTGGTAGATATATATATTGGGGTGGTGTTGGTATGTGTATAAATATCATGTTATGTATATAGAGTATTCTGGTATGGATTTTGAGTCTCACTCAAGCCTGAGTGTGTATACTCTAAGTATATTGTTACATATGTCTGTGGTTGGTGTATATTGCTATGAACATAGTAATGGATGATGTGTGTAAAGTGATCTGTTTGGTTGTGTCTGGTTGTGTTACGCACATGATTGTAGGTAGCTATATCATTATATAGTTATAGGTGTTGGTTTTGTAATATAGTTAATTACTAAAGTTTTCCATGTTGAAAGTATATCTGTTAGCTAAACTAGGTATGTAGTTGTGCTAAGTATATAGTGGTATGAGTGGTATGTATGAATGGTATATTAGCGTGTGGGTGTGCACCATGCAGGGGTAAGTATGTGCTTAGTTATAGGTATTTGTGAATATGGCATGTGTGGTGTGTCTTGAATATAGATATATGACTGTATTTGATGTGAATATATGGAGAAGTATCTGCGTGCATTTGGATAACTATATATATTTGTGAAATTATAGTAGTGGTGAATGTATATTAGATATAGCTTACATGATTTAATGTTGTAAGGTGTGACTACATGTGTTGATATGTTGGCATGGAATGTACACTAGGAGATATTAGGGAGTAGTATACCCATGTTGTTTTGTTCTTAAGTAGTTATCTATACGTGAAGCACTACGTTTGTACTTGCTGGTGTGAACTATTTATATGTAAGTATGTGTACCATGGTAATGTGATAAGTGTGTGATAGTTATTTAAGAGATGCGCGTGACTATATGAATGATTGAAGTATGTGTATGAATTTGACCATCTATGATAGGTATAAGTACAGAATGTGTATATATATACGTGTTTGTAGTATTAATGTTTGACTATCTAGTGCATATATAAGCACTTGCAGTGACTATACCGGTTTTGAATTATATTGTGATATTATTGGGGTAGTTACTAGAGTGACTATGTATATTTATAGTTAGAACGTCCGAGGACGGACTTTATTCTAAGGTGGGTAGGATGTCAAGGTCGCTTTTCCATCGTATGTTTTTCATGCGCATACTTTTGTTTGTACGCGTATTTATTTTGATCACTTCTTGTATCCGAACCCTTTGAAGTGATATGCCTTTGTGACCCTCTAGAAGAGTACTTATTTGTGGAATTATTTTTGAACATAATTTCACGGGTCGTTCTCCCAAAAAATAACTTTGTTTGTAGAGGTGTCGTAGCTTCCACCTTGGTCGTTAGACCTTTCTATTTTTAGTTCCTCCTTCCGTTACCCTAGCCCGTGACTGACCTCCTTAGTCTCGACCCTCTCGTAGACACGGTCGTCCCGGTATTTTTTCTTATAATTATCGGACACCGTTTGACCCACTTTTTCACTAATCATCTTCTAATACACATAACTTAATTAACTTGATTAATTAACTAACCTAATTAAATTAGGCCTAATACGTTTCATGAAAAAATTTCCCTAGCTATTCTCCATCACATATTAACCTAAGTCTACCCCCACCCTCTCACAACTTCTCTCTCCAATCACCCAAACATACTCCCCTTTCAAAACACTTTATCAAAACTAGTTTCTTATACTCACCTAATTGGACTATTCAACCCATTCTTTTATCTAATCTAAACCCACTCTATCTCTCCCTCTCTCATCCTATAATACACAATATCCCAAACCCTAGAGCTATATAGCCAATTTCTTCTTCAAAATGACAACCGTAACCTAGCTTCTCCATTGCAAATCTGTGCAGCGCACCCATCTTCCAAAATCTGGCCAGCCATCTCCCCACCTCCGACGACCACCAAACTTCCGGCCTAGCCTCCCCTCGACTTCCTCCACCTCCGACAACCCTCCTCTCGTCAACCACCACCACCTCCTTGCTTTAAAATCCGTGCAAACACCAACCCATTGCAAAAACTGCTGTCAGCCCCTCCCATTCAAAAATTCGACCAGCCCTCTCTAGCCCTCTGACGACCGCCAAACTTCTGGCCTAGACTCCCCTCGACGTCCCCTATCCACCGGCAGCCTCCCCTCGTGCCAGTTCCTCCTCTTCCTTCAGCAAAATCCGTACAAACACCGTAATACCCCAGAAAAACTGTCACAGCCTCTCCCCTTGCAAAATTCGACCAGCACCCTACAGGCCGCTGCCGACTGTCCCACTCCTCTGGTGAACTCCCATCAACATCCCCTATCACCTCCAAGCTCCCCTCGCAACAACTCTTCCTCCTCCTCCTGCAAACAGTGTGCAAACACCCGGATACGCGCTGAAAACTGCCCTTTGCTATGCCAAAACCCCCACGGCCCGGGCTGCCCCGTCGCCGCCGGCCACCCCGCTACCGCTGGCTGTCCCTCAGGCCTTCCCCCTATCCATGCAGGTTCTTACCTAGCCGTTATAACCCTCAGAGCTCCTTCCACGTGCGTGCAAACTTCAGAATTCGCGTGAATTTTTAGATCTGCGCTACCCGAACCTGCAGACAGATCTGTCTACCGTCTCTCGCGTGTTCCTTACCACTATTCATGCCTTTCCGATGTTGTATGATGCTGTGTCGCTGTCCATCACCTTCGTTTCGCTGATCGTTGATCGTACCGCTACCGGTTGATCGTCGTTCGTCGCCACTATCCGCCGTACCGTTCGTGCTACTTGAGTCCAACCCCTGACATCGCTACCCGACGTCAGTGTACCTCTCGCGTCATGCTAATGGTAATTTTTTAACCGTAGGAACCCCCACATTTCATGCTAATCAAGATTAAAAACCGTAACGTTATTACTTTGTGTAATTCACTAATGAATGAAGATCTAAAAACTGGGACTATATGCTGGATCGCGATCTAAACACATAGGTAGTCTTGGACTTGGTTGAACAGGATCGCAACGTTATTGTCTTCAGGCAAGTGAAACTTGCACAGTACTTGTTTTAGGCCATGTTTTAGGCCACTTTGTAAAATTGTGTAAAAGAGACTAGGCGGTGAAATGATAGTCACCTAGACGACCATATTTGATCTAGTTTGACAACGAAACTAGATCTGACACCCTACTTGATCTAGCTTGACAACGAAACTAGATCCGACACCCTACTTGATCTAGCTTGACAACAAAACTAGATCCGACACCTTTACTACGCTATCATTTCATACTGCCTATCACGTTTACTTTACCACCTATTACGGTCCCCAAAATTTTTCCTCTTTTGAAGAAAAATAAACAATAATTTTCTTAACGACAATCTCCAAGGGCAATTTTTAGTGGTTACCTGGTATGGGTCCAGCACGCTTCCAACCCTTACATTTCCCCTGGTCCTGACGGCTTCACGGCCTCACCTCGCCAAACGCCTTCGACCTCTAGGTACAAATCTGGGCTCCAGGAAGTAACTTGAAACTCAACCAGCAAAACTCCACTAAAAGCTTTCAAGGAAGCTTTTTTAAGAAATTTAGAGCTTAGATTTCTCACAAAGAGTAGATAGACAAACAAAGCTGGGATTTTTATTATATCGAGAGGAAGGTTTACAACACTCAAGATACAAGCATAAGAAGAACTCTTTCTCTCTCTTACACACTCTCATGACTTACTACAATGGTAGGAGGTCTGATATCCGATAGCCTATGCCTCCTGCCTCTTCAAGCCACTCTTATTTATATTACAAGTAAGGCAGTAGCTACAGGAAAGTGATAACACAGCTGTCCCGTTGCTTTTTTGAAAGTTGCGTTCAGCTGTCTCTTGCTTTTTATAAAGTTGCTTTGCTTCTCTATGATTGAGGCCGCTGGATACAGCTGGTTCTTGCTTTTTGCTTTGTCTTCCACTGCTTTTTATAAAGATGCTTTTCTGGTCCATTCTGGCACTTTTCTTTATTCGATGTCTAGGAGCTTCTCTTTGTTTCTTTCGATGTAATCTTCTAGTTGTGTATCACTGCCTTCTTTTCCAATTTCCTTCAGATTCCAGGTTTCCCATCTGATGCCATGCAGAATTAATTTCTTTTGCAAATCTTCTGACATAGTCTTCAAGAATATTTTATACGCATTGCGATGAACATGCCATGCTAAAATACTTTCAACAAAGCTAATAATTTTTCTTTTATCTCCAGGCTTTGTAACTTTGCTAATTGTTAAAATGAGCTCATATGGATCTGACTCATAAACCCATGTAGTAAGATTTAATGCTTCCAATGTCCTCTGTATTAGGGCTCTGAGTTGTCGAGCTCTTGTTTCTGCAATAGTTTCTGTATTGATGGGGAACATATTTTTCTGAAACTTGGGTATAAACCTTTTTATCCCCATTTTTAACTATGTCATCGTTATTGCTGGGAGCTTTCCTTCACCTCTGGCTTCTTTTGGAATCACTTGATTTAATACAATATAGACATTACTGTGCTTTATTGCTTTGGTATATTCATAAACTGCCTTCTGCAGTTTTGGTAGTGCTCAAAGGTTATTAAGGCTGCTTTCAGTATATATGCAATAAATAAGTCCAGCCTTATATAATTGAGCAACTACATAAGGACTAGCTTCAGGATGAATATATACTTTATTCATTTCATAACCATATGCTGAGTAAATACCTTGATATGGATTTGGCTCAGTTAGAAGTGGAGTGACGTGTTCACTGAACCATTGATTAAATTTATCCAGTTGTACTGGACTTTGTATCATATCATTATACTTTGTTGGAGCTGCTGAACTTCGGACATTGTTTCTTTGAGCTCCTTTTCACGTTTTTCCTTTTGTATTTCTGTTAACATATCCATAGATAAGGATATGATATAAGAAAAATGGTCTTCTATTGCTATTTTTTCTGAGTTTTGTCCGGAGACAAGATATCTTTGAAATGATTCTTCTGCTTTTATTGCTTCCATTTTTATCATATGAAATATTTCCTCATGATCAATGTCACCGGGCTCCACCAGTAATGACTTCTCTGGTGAGTGTGTCTGCAAGAAAGTTATTAGAACCTGCAATGTGTTCAATATCAAAATTAAATTCAACAAACCATGCTTGTCATCTAATTACTCTTTTATTTGGACCAATATCAAGGATTTTATTTTTAATTCTAGATTTTGCAGTAATAGAGTCAGTTCTTATTTTAAAGGGTTTATTAAGATAAAGATAAAAACTTTTAATACTATTTCTTAATGCTAATAATTCTTTATCGTTTGAATGATAATTTATTTCTGCTTGTTTGAATGTTCCTGATTTATATTTACATAATTTTTCTTGATTATCTCTAACTGCTATGAGCGCAGCTCCCCAATATAAGTCCGAGGCGTCCGTATATATGATTAAGTCATCATTTTCTAAAGGTAAAGTTAATCTAGGCATTTTTTGACATATTTGTTTAATCTTTTGTATATGCATTGTATCTGTGTCTGTCCAAGTCCAAGGGGTATTCTTTTTTAATTTTTGTTGTAAAGTGCTCTTAATTGTGCTAATTTATTTATAAAATTATCAGCGTAATTTAAACATCCTAGTAACCTTTGCAGTTGTTTTTTATCTTCTATTTTGTCTGGGAATTCTATTATTTTTGTTAAAATGTGGGGTTGTAATTCAATGCTACCATTATCTATGGTCATCCCTAAAAAATCTATTCTTTGTACTCCAATTATAGCTTTTTTAGCAGAGAGGGTAATACCTCTGTTTATACAGGTATCAATTACATAATTACAATGTCTTATATGGTCTTCTAAGAATTCTATGAAGATTAGAATATCATCTACATATACAATACAGTAATCTGTGTGTTGTTTTAAGACGTCATCCATTCGTCTTTGAAAGATTTGTGGAGCATTTTTAAGGCGAATGGCATGACTAACCATTCAAATTGTCCTTGCGGACAACTGAAAGATGTATAAGGTATAGACTCTTTTGTCAGCTTTATCTGTCAGAAGCCACTTTTGCAATCCATTTTAGTGAACCATTTTTTATTCTGTATTTTGTTGAATAACATTTCTTATTTGGTAGGTAATAGCCATAAAAAATAGTCGCATCGTTTAAGGCTTTATGATTAAATACTATCCTAGCTTTTCCTCTTACAATTTCGTTGTGTTTTCTAACAATGAAGGCTGGTGAACAATATGGACTATTAGAAGGTCTTAGGACTTTTAAATCTAATAATTCTTTGATTTGTATTTGGAATTCTTTTAAATATTCTAATGTGTACTTCATAGGTCTTACTCTAATTATTTTGTTGGGATCTTTTAACTTGATTTCTACTAATGTTTTATCCTTATCCCATTTTGCTAGAGGATCTTCATTATAGGTTTCTTTAAATCTTTCTTTGATGTCTTCTATCGTGAGTGCAGTAGTTTGTTCATGTTTTAAGAGGAGGAATTTTTCAATTTGTTGTGAGAGATCACCACGCTGAGCTGGCGTAGGTTGATAAGTGGATGCAATACTATAGGCTTGTTTTAATCGAGGGGCAAGTATAGGAGTGCCACAAGGGGTGGTAAATATGATATGTTCAGTAAGTTGGGTCATAGGTTGATAGGCTAGGCAAAAATCATTGCCTAACAAAATGTCAGGGCCTTGAATATTGCTAGCCCATACTTAAGGAATTTTTATTTTAATGTGTCCTATAGTAAATGGAACATTTACCGCATATTCATCATATCTTATTTCCTTTTCTTGTATGTCTAAAGCTATTATGGCTTGGCCATCCTGAATCCACCATTTAGATGGTAGTAAGTATTTCTTGCATAGGCAGATTCCAGATCCAATATCAATATATGCATGTAAGGTTATAGCATGATAATATGGTATTTCTAAGATTCCTTCAATATATGTGGAATAAGGTGAGGTAGTGATTGCCTTTTTAATATTGTTCTTTTCTCATAAGGGGAATTCATATTGATCAATTTTAATGTAAGTTGGCTGTATTGTTATGGTGTATTTGTTTATAAACTTCATACCCAATAAAATTTCATTTTTTGGTATTTTATCATCTATTAACATTCCTGTTTCTACCTGCAGGGTTTTGCCATGACGGTCTGGGAATACCAACCTTACTATTGTACTTTTGTTTAAGACATGTACTTGTCCAAAATAATCTATGTATTTGTAATTTTGATTTGTATCCTTATGTGGATATGTTGTAACAAATGAAGAGTTAATATGAGAATTTGCTGCTCATGTATCTATTAGGACATCAACTTCTTTATTGTCAAGAAAGCCTAAGATGTATAATTGTTTATTGGATTCTAGTATATTAAGTTTTCCAATATCCAGATCTTTTCTTTGAGATGGATTTTTAGAATTACTGCTAGATCCTTCTTCATATGTTATGTTAAAGGAATTTTTACTTTGTGATTGTACAATAGGTTGTGTAAGTAATCTCTTTTTTCTATTTAAAATTAATTCTTGCGGAAATTCAATTTCTTCTGGAGTTAATTCCTTAGTCAGAATTACTTCACAGATTTCATCCAAAGGTTTAGGGATGCTAATACTTTTTTCTTTTACCTTTTTGTTTGTAATGTGATGTCTGCTGGAGTAAGCATAAACTAAGCATGCAGTTATACTGCATACGACACTTCCAGGTGGCATTTCTAATCTGTCAATTTTATGGTATAAGGTTATTCCTAAATCTATGTTTTTATCAGACAATGCCATAGCAAAGTCTGGAAATATTCTCATTTTTAATGTTTGGTATGCAAAATTTCCTCTTATTATTCCTATTAAGGCATCCTTTGCATCATGTAGGATTCTATCATCTAATATCCAAAAGGTACATGGAACATTTATACCTTTTCTAAATGCGGCTTTGAAAATTAATTCAATTCCTCCTAGATGTAACCATTTAGCCTGTTTTTTAAATTCTGCTGAAAACCCTTTCCTTTTCAGCTTTCATAATTTGTTGTGTAATCAATTTTATAGGTGTTTCACCGTTCATAGTATATACATATATGGGATGTTCTAAAATCACAATAATATAATTTTCTTTGGATATATACTTAATCAAGGGCATTTCATAACACGTTCCTAGGGATAAAGTTAATTTTATTTTCTATATTTGCTGATATTTTTCTTGGTCTAATTGTATTGTTTCTTCATATCTAGATTCATCATCTTTTATATCTCTTATTTGAGATACTTTTGTAATCTCGGATTCCATCTTAGGGATTTCTGTGATATTTTCATTTATCAAGTCATTAAATTCATTTTCTAGATTTTCCGAGTTGTCTTCAGATGTAGGTTCTGATATGTCACTGCCAGACGACATATCTGATATTATTTCTTTGGGTTCTCGTTCCTTTACGATTGTAATTTTTCTTAATGCATCCATGTATGTTTGTATATTATAATTTTCTCTTTCAAATATTTGTATTTTACCATCTTTCCTTTTACTTATTACTACATTTTGTCTGTTTTTCATAACCCTATATTGTTTATGGTCAAAAATATATTCACAAGGGATTACTTTTCTGTGTTTATGTCTTTTATTTGTTTTCTTTTCTTTAGGATCTTCGAATTTGACTATGTCATATGGTAATGGTGTCTTAATAATCTTTTCAAATGTTTCATTATATGTTTTCGCAAAATTTTGTTCTTTTATATTTAACATTTTTATATTAACCATATCGAGTCTAACATCTGTGTTATCTTCACTATCAGATGACTCTGTTTCAGACCTTAACTCGTATATTTCTTCTTCTGAAGAATCTTCATATAGGTCTTTTATTCCTATTGGTTCTAATTCATTTTTGAATAATCTAAAAGCTTTTATTGCTGTTTTAGTATATTTTGTTTTCTTAGGACATTCATTTGCATAATGTCCTTCCTAGTTACAAGACTAACATCTGCATACATTTTTAGGAATATCTTTTTTATTTTTCTTTCTAAAAAATCTTTTCTTTTTGAAATCATAATTTTTATGTTTCTTGAATTTTTTAGGTTTAAAATACTTTCTAAACTTTTTATATCTCTTTTTGTTTGGATGACATCCCCATTGTGTAGCCATTTCAGATACAGGATAATCCCATCTGTTTAGTATATTGTCTAGCACTGCCTATAAAGGATTGTTGCATACAGTAATAAGCAATTTTATCTTTTGTAAATTTCATTTGTAGGGCTAATGATGGGAATTCTTCAGGATTATTTCTTAAAAAAATTTCATATTCTTCAGCTAGGTCTTCTCCCCAAGGGGCAGAAGTTTTAAGAAGTATAGTGCTAGTAAATTTTCTATGGTACCTGCATCTGGTGCTGATGCATAATAGTATTTAGCGAATTCACAATTGTATTCATCTAAATATCTTAGGTCACAAATACTTAAATTTGCAAGCTTTATTCTTGCTCGTCTTTTTTCATATTCAATAATTTTTTCATTTTCAAACGGTACTCCTCCAAATTCAGTTTTTAATATCTTTTTATAAGATTCTATTGGGTTTAATGGATCTAAAAGTGTTAAACAGTTACTTGATCCAATATTTATTAGCAGTTTCGCTTCTTTAGTGAGATTTGAAAACCAATTTTTAACATTACCTATAAAAGTATTTTATATTATACCTAGCATGTCTATTGAAGATTGAATATTTTTTGTTATCCGTAATGTTTGTCAAGAAAGATAACACTTTTTTGTTATCCGTAAAAGTGTTATCTTGCTATGTCATTTCATGCATCTTATCATGAATGTGTAGCACATGCTACTTTAAAATGTAAGCTATGGCGAGTAGGATCTTGTCTCCAAAATATTGATTGAGACTAGGTGCACCACTATGCCATATTGAAAAACACTTCTTGGCTCGT
This sequence comes from Scilla litardierei, assembly GCA_030789695.1. Classification (NCBI taxonomy): domain Eukaryota; kingdom Viridiplantae; phylum Streptophyta; class Magnoliopsida; order Asparagales; family Asparagaceae; genus Scilla; species Scilla litardierei. The sequence goes on along the minus strand of CM061142.1, from coordinate 304,695,210 downwards.
GATCCAGAAGATTTACACGTGGAGGGGTAGGGTTAAGCGAGCACTCAGCATAGAAGTCTGCCCGTACAGCAACTCAGCTGTAAGGCGTAAACCCTGAGATTAGGGTAGGGTTAAGCTATCACGCAACGTAGAAGTGTACCGGATCTGCACCTTCAGTTGTAAGGAATAAACCATGTGCACAATGTGAATGCATGGTTTCATCGTGAAATCGTGATATCATGTTTCGTAGCTTTTTGCTACAACTTGTCGTGCAAATGTTAACTTTCATCTTAAACTGCTACATTCATGCTCATGTTTAAACTGCTGCGTTTATTAAATAACATGTCTTGTCATCTCCATTATTTTAGAACTGTTAGTTGTACTCTTTTGCTCTTGTGTTTCCTTGCACAAAAGTCTCCCTTCCTTTTGGAGATTTTTACTGACATGTGCGCTTTTCTCTTTGGGTGTCACATGTCAGGTTTTGAGCCTGTTTTAGTTACTGAGGACACAGTTTGCTGACGTCCAGTTCGAGGACACCGGAGTTCTACCCTTAGTACCTGCTGGTGACTTTCCTTAGTTGTTGTTTACTTTCTTAGTAGTTGTTGTTAGGTTGTTCGGTGCATTGCACCCTTCGCTTTATATTAGTTTCGGCCATGCTTAGTCCTTCTTTTCAGACTCTGTACTTTACTTTATGACTATCTCTGTAATGTTTGGAATAAATCTGTGGATGTTGAATGATTGGATAATTTTGTTTGTCTATCCCTTTTTATTTTTATTGTTGTTTCGTTACAATGCAAAGAACCTGATAATGGATGAAATTACCAGACGCTTATCAGACTATAGCTTCACAGCTCCAAGTCTGAGCGGACCTCTTCATGTCTCGTCTTCCATACTTGGGAAGCAGGGCGTGACAGTGTTATTGTTATACAAGAAAGTATGGTAATTCTTCTTAGGTGCTTTAACAAAATTTCTTGAATTTGCACCAAAGGAAGCATTAGAGGTGGGTTTGGGTACCACATTTTGAATATACCCCAAACCTCCTCTATGATTTTCCTGATGTTGTTTTTCAAGCAAATCATGGAGTGAATCCCTAGCATGTACAAAGTTAATAAGCTTTTGGGATTCCTCTTTGCATTTCAACGTAAGTTGTTGAATGCAAGTTTCTTAGCTAAGGTTTTGAGCCACTAATTTATCATTGATTATGCTCAATTCCTTAACTTGGGAGAAAAGTGTGTCTCTCTCACTAGTGTCACAAATATGCATATCATTATTGTTTACACTAGTAGATTCTAAAGCATGCACCTTACTCATAGCACTCTTAAATTTTGCTTTCAATTTAGCATATGAATCGATGCACTTACTTGCCACGTTGGAGGCCACATTGTAATAATACTCAAGCTCCTCATAGGGTAGCTTTGGTTCCTCCTCAACTTCATCATCGCTTTCCTCCTCGCTAGAGCTTGACGAAAACACTTCTCCTTTTGCCATGAAGCGCACTTCTTCATTGGACTTAAGCCAAGTCTCCACCTCTTCATTACTAGATCTTGAAAAAAGATCTTCCAATGCCGTGAAGCATATGTGGGCTTGCTCCTTATCATCTTCCTCTTCGTCACTTGATGAGTCCTCATCCGAGTCATCAAATGTCCAGACAAGTCCCTTCTTTTGGTTCTTGAACTTGGACTTGCCTTTCCAATGCTTCTTCCCTTTCCCTTTGTAGTAATCTTTTGAAGGTTTGGAAAGGCATTTGGTAGCGAGATGACCTTTGCCACTGCAAGTATAACAAACCTTTTTAGAGACAAATTTTGACAAAGATTTACCTTGCTTTCCCTTGAGGAATGCCTTGAATTGCTTGGCAAGCTCGATGAAATCATTATCGCTAGCAGCATCTTCTCCATTATCTTCACTCGAAGCTTCTTGATGGAATTTCTTCCTCCATTGGATTGGCTCCTTCTCGGCATGGAATGTAACCCCCTTTTCTTCTTCGGTTTCTCGGGCTTGGTTGGTTGAATCTCATTTTTGTGTTGAAGCTTCACTTCATACACCATGAGATTCCCAATGCACTCCTCAACTGTGTATTTGGACATGTCGTTAGACTCCAAAATCCCGTTGGCCTTTGACACCCACTAGGGTGTAAAAGAGTCAATGATCTTCTCCACACGATCTTCTTGGAAAATCACCTTCCTAAGTCCTTCCAAAGCGTTCACGATTTCTGTGAACCTTGTGAACATCTCCAAGATGTTTTCACCTTCCTGCATCTTAAACAACTCATATTTAGATCTAAATACGGATTGTTTAGATTTCTTTACCTTCGAAGTCCCTTCATGAGAAATCTCCAATATATGTCAAATTTCGTTGGCCGTTTTACACATGGAGATGCGGTTGAACTCATTTGAAGTAAGGTCGCAATGGAATGCATTCATAGCCCTCGCATTGAATTTGATTGAGTCCTTCTTTGCTTTTTCATTGAAGCTGCGGGTGTAGTAGGCTTCTCAAATGGCGACTCTGTGATGTACCATAGGTCTTGACCCTCCAAGTAGATCATCATTTTGATCTTCCAACTTGGGTACTTAGTTCTGTTGAAGAGCGGGGGTCGTACGGTTGATAGACCTTCTTCGTGAGACGCAGATATAGCGTTGAATTCCGTCGTTGTAGTATGCTATAACCTTACTCTGATACCAATTGTAAGGACAGTCTTACCCTTGAAATACTAACAATAACACATTAGGGGGGTGAATAGTGTAATGGCATAAATTGCATATTTAAAAAATAAACTTACAAATGCGGGATTATAAATGCAAAAGGAATTTAAACACCACAAAAATCCAAACGCAAACACAAGATTTTACCATGGTTCTCCAAACTTGGGTATGTCTAGCCACACCAATATCCACTATACTTCTCATACAGAGAAGTGAATACAATTTCACACAGAGACACCTCACATGGAGAATTTTGGATTCTCACACAGAGAAATCCTTGCTCTTACACAGAAAGACTCAACCAACCCTCACACAGAAGGTTATACTCTCATAGAGTGTAACTAGCTCTCACACAGAAAGCTAGAGTTACAATGAAATCACAAAGTAAAAAAAATACTCTTACATATGCCTTGATGATGAACTTACTCATTAATCAATGCAAGGAATGGAAGAGGATATCCGAGTTATAAGATTTGCTTGAAATCACTTGGATGATTTCCCTTGAGCTTGACTACAATGCATGACGAGGAATAATAGCTCTAAGAGGGAAATGAGAGAGTTTGAGAGTTGCTTAATCAATCTCTAATGATATGTAATAGTGACCAAGAAGTTCTAATAAACTCAGCCCTCTCTTATATATAGGAAGCCCAAAGGAACCCTCAAACCCAAGCAAAAATGCCAAAGGAGAAAATCTGAAACGGCTAGATTTTTGGCATTTTACGTCTATAAAATTTCCAACTGATATAATTTGAGCCAGGATAGGTGACTGTAGAAGACTACACATGCGTCTGTACAATGGGTAGGCACCTGAATATCCTTGGTCAGTCGCCTCCTGCAGGGGATGGAAATGAAGCCGAGAAATGCAACGTATGCACTTTGTGTATACAGCTGATTAATGACCAGAGTACAGGTGACTGTAAGCTCTGAATTAGTCGACTATTACACAAGGTGGATAGATGCCCAAAAATGCAAGTTACGCACTTTGGCATATAGACGAATGTAGAACAATGTATTGGCGCGTGATGGAAGACATGCGATTGTAAATTGAACGTTAGTCGTCTGTCTCCAATAGCTCAAGATAGAGTCAATAAAAGTTGACTTGAGCTAGTGCACAACAACCGACTGTAGAAGGCTGGCCAGACGCCTGGAATCACCCAGTCGCTTGCCCTTCCTTCAGCAGTCGCCTATTGGCAATTGAGTCATTTGGCATGATGAACCTACTGGTTGGATTCTATGATAATCCTAAGGTTCACTAAGATTGTTATATGTATATGCATGAATGAATAGACCATCTATCAATGCATTACATTAAACCTAGACTCAAAAAGAGAATTGCAAGTAATAAATGATATTACATAGATTACATTGCTTCTTTTAGAGTCTATGGATTCAACCTTGATGCTCCCCATCATCTCCAAGCTTTGACACCCCTTGAGTCCAAGCTTTGTCATTGCTCCTCTTAATGTCCATCCTTACACCAGGCATTTAGTCTCCAAAATGATATTCTTCATTTGTTAACTATGAGACTAAAACATGAGAGACATTAGAAAAAACATAATGATGTGATCATCATCAAAATAATATTGGTATAAAGCATCAATACCTAACAATGGGCACACATGTGTTTTATGGCATCAACGTCATCAAAGATAAGTAATTCTGATCCATCTTTGCATCATTATAGTGACGACAACCGACTTAGTAGTAGCGATAGCGATGATGATAGCGATAGTGAATTTGAATTTGACATTAAAGGTGCATACAAAGAATTGTGTAATGCTCATGAAAAACTTATTAGAGAGCATCACAAATTGAATACAAAGTTTAAGATTTGCACCAAGAGAAAAGAAGAACTTGAGAATGAAAATGAAGATTTGATCAAGAAAAACAAATCCCTTTTGGATGAGATCAATGGGATGAAGACTAGAATAAATGACCTAGATGATATAGTGACCACCATAAAAGAAAATTCGATGACTTATCTAAAATTATGGAAAAATTCAACAAGCGAAAAGGAAAGCTTGATGATATAATTGATAAGCAAAAAATCTTCAGTGAATAGGACTGGCTTAGGATATGAAAAATCCAAACTAAGCATATATAAAATCATACTATGAATGTCCACATGAAAAACAGGTACATCAAAATGTGGATACCAAAAACGACTAGAGCAAGATGAAGGAAAGGTATGTAAATGAATTTTTTCATAAAGTTCATTTAAATAAAAATAATACTTATGTTTGTGAAATAAGTACTATGCCATATTGGGTTTGGCTTTCATCAAAATGAGATTTAATCTCATCTAATCCCTCGGACCCAAAAGAAAGGGTACTAAAAGTTTATGTCTATTTTTCAGGTACAAACCGATACCGGGATTAGCAAAGTAGCCTCTCTCAAAGAATTGCTTACATGTATGATTGAAAAGAAGACAAAAAGATAAAAATCAGTAAGAAAACAATTTTCAATATTATAAAATAGATTAATATGCTCAAATCTATCTCCTGTACAAGAGAATCTTGTTTGAATAATTAGACATCAGTTCGATGCTATACTCAGTGAATTTCACTTGAAAAATGCTCAAACTTCCAAATAACCGGCAATCTGCCAGATAGCTGACTATCTGGATGTTTTTCTTATATTCAAATCAGTCAACTATTGGTTTTATGATTTCGGGTTTTCGATTTTCTTATTCTGTCTTTACCACCTTTAGTCACTTATACCCATTAAGAAGAAGAGATCCACGCCCTTCATTGAAATCCTAAGGCCAAGATATCTTATAGTAAGAGTAAAACCCTAGTTTTTACCCTATTTCACTTCTTTCTCATCTATAGCCGACTATCTCGCATCTCCCACTAAAAAGCTAGCAATTTTCAGAAATATCTCAAGAGGGTTTGGATAAGGAATTATTGAAGGAAGACTCATCTACATCCTACGTATATCATCCTTCACTTCATCTCTTTTAGGTTTGTCTCTCAAATCTCTTAGAACCATGGTTAGGAAACTCAAATTAAGAAGAAAAAGATGGAAAAATCCTCATCCATACCCCTATCGGAAAGGAAACTTATCACTCCCTACCTCCTTAAGCCCGATTTGATATCCACCTTTGACCGTAATGCACATAGGACTATCCTCCAAGAGATGTATGCTAAGATCAACGATTTGGGGGAACTATGGAATTGACTCCATATTCTAATACCAAGGGATATCGGCTTTATTTTCTCATCACAACAAATGTAGGTATTTTCCTAGGTTGATAAACCTATTTTACATGAACATGATCGTGAACACCCCCACTTCCACCGAAGCCTTTAGGATTTCCAAGAAAGTCGCTGATGCTACCATTATCATTGATACTGATGACTTAGGACTATGACTTGGTATTCCAAGCACGGGGACACTTCTCTGTGAAATTGAAATGAAGAACAAGAATGTTCTCAAGCTTATGCATAAGGAAGGCAAGTTTTACAAGGCTAGTTTGCCCACCGGCGACCTCACTCCTATTGTATGAATTCTAGCCATTATTCTTTCCTACAATATTAATCAAAAAGGAAGAAGTCGAGCCATACTATCTTTTAATCAAGCCAGGTGCGTATATGTAATGTTGGATAAAATCAAGGTAAATTGGTCACAAATCATCTTCAGCAATATCATCCATAGTGAAAACTCCGTGAACCACGCTTCCCCACTCCAGCATGGCCACTATCTTACCTACATCTTCATATCCGTAAACGTTGAGAGTGAGACCCATTTCATAGAACACATGACTCTATTCGATTCGAGTGCACTCAATAGGACGGTGTATGGACCCTGGCTATGAGGAAAACACTAGAAGGTGATGGAAATTGAATTCCATCCCCAAGTGATTTTGATGATGAGCACACCAAATGAAACTTAGTGTACTAACTATACTACAATTAAGTGTGCAGAATATGCGAAGCTTTACTCATACTCAAAGAAGCGCAATCTACGCTCAAAGACAAGGACGAACGTGGCTAAGATCAAATAATGAAGTTCAAAGCTCAAATAGAACAAGAAGCTCAAGTGAAGCTCACATCTACTTCTGATCAAGCTTCCAAAGACGTGTCCTAAGTCCATAGTGAGTGTGTTGTGTCTTTTTAGGGTATTGTTAAAGCCAAATCATATAGACAAACACACACACAAACAATTTTTGAATATCTTTTAAATCATCTTCAAAAAATAGAGGACCATTTTCATTGAGAAAAATACAACAACTATCGAATTCAAAATCTCTCGTGCAAACGCTCTAAAGTTCTAAGCTCTCATTCTTTCTCTAGCCAATTCGATTTTATTTGTGATCTTGCAAAATTCTGTTATTATTTTTTAAAGATCATATTCTTGTTTTATTGGCTAACTGTTTTTCAAATCCGTATTACTTTTCTCTTGATTTTTGTTTAAAGGATTTTTGAAAAACATTAGATCTAGATCACAAAGAATTCATTCGTATCTTTGTGTGATCTAGAATCTCATTCTATCAAGCCACTACACACAATTTTGTCTATCATTGTTTGGATATAGAATCTGGGTGTAAAACCAATCTCCACCAATTTATTGTGGTGAATTGGATATCATTTTTATTGTGTTGTTGTTGGAACACTAGACAAGTCTAGGTGTTGCCAGTTGGAAATCTTGGTCAAGACTAGGTCGTTGGAAATCCTAACGAGTGGAGTTAGGTACTTGTATTTGCCAAGGCAGATAGTGGAAAATCTCGTACCGGATTGGTCGGGGACTGGACGTACCCAAAAGTTGTGGGGAACCAGGATAAAAATCCTTGTGTCTGCGATTGCTTATCTGTGTTTGTTTATCTTTGCTCTTACTTTATTATTTGCTAATTGTTGTTCATCTATTGCAAAGATCATCTTACTTTTATCCGCTGTGAATATAATATTTGTTTTACTTGCAATCTTATCTGTGCTTATAAATACTCTGGGAGTCGACTACTGTTCATAGGAAGTCGACTACCTGTTGTGAAATTACTCTGTGTATTTTAAGATTATTTTGTTGATTAAGAACCAAGCGTAGATCGCTCTACTTGGTTTCTTAGGCAACATTAGAAGGATGTTTATTAACAATCGAAAAAGTTTACTATTTGCACAACATTATTCAACCCCTCCCCCCCTTCTAGTGTTGTTTGCCATCCACAGGATCCAACACTTGGTATCAGAGCAAGGTCAAAGCGATGGCATCAACAAACGTCTACAACACTCACACTCCTCCGATCTTCAACGACAATCTCTATTCTCAATGGAAAAGGAGAATGGAAATCTTCTTAGAGGCACAAGATTTGAAATACATGAGATCTCTCAGAGAACCATACGAGATTCCAACCATACCGCAAACTCAATGGAGTCCTGATCAAGAGGAAGCCTACTTCAACAACCTCAAGGTAATGCATTTACTTTACACTGGATTAACTGATCAAATGTTAGATCTTGTAGAAAAGGCAGAAACCGCACATCAAATCTTAAGCCTATTGGACAAAATATTTGGATCAAGATCAAATGAGATCCAAACACCCATGAAGATACCTCAAGTCAACAATGAAGAACTATGCATGATGGCACGTCAAAATGACAAAAACGAGGTAAGTGATTCTAGTTCCGATGAGGAAAATGAATTTGACATTGCAAGCGCATATGAAAACCTCTATAGAGAATATGAACGTTTGTCAAAGAAACACAAATTCTAGACAAGAAACACAAGACTCTGGATAAAGAACATGACAAATTAGTATGTGATCACAATGCACTGAAAACTGAACATGCTATTTATGTTTCCAGTTTAAATGATAGAATTGAGATGCTTGAAAATGTTTTGAGCACGAGTAAGCTTAAACACGAAGAATTAGTTCTTAAGCTTGATGAATTTAAGACAAATCCAAGTGCAAAAGCTACTCATTCACAAAAGCATGTATCCACAACACATAATAAGAATGCTCATGCTTCTACCTCTAGTAACAATTGTAATAATGAGAATGTTGTGCATACAAATGTTAGAAAGCATACTCTTGTGTATGGAAGAAATGTTAGACACAATACATCCCACATGTCACATAAACCACATGCTATACACAATGCATATCAAAGATCACATTTTGTACACAAACCTCACAAAGTACACAATATTAGACCTAACATGATATGGGTACCTAAACACTTATGTCTGCATGATAAAAATGTTTTTGTTCATAATTTGACTAGAAGTATGCATGGATTTTATAATGATTCATTTGTTCATAGGAAATCAAATTCAAATCGAATTTGGGTTCCTAATAAGTAATTCTTTCATTTTGTACAAGCATTAGGGTATCCACATGATTCATGTATATTCTTTTGATACCCAACATTCAAGATCGCACATAACAATAAAATTTTCTTTTCTCTAACAAATCGGACGCAATTATAAGTGGGTACCAAACGTGTCAAAATTATTTTCTTTCAGGACATATGGATAATGGATAGCAGATGCTCCGCACACATGACATGGAACGCAAGACTACTTAGCAATCTAAAAATGTATGATGGCGGAACCGTAACTTTTGGTGACAACAAGAAAGGTAAAATTGTCGGAATAGGTAATATCGGCAGTCCTTCAAAATTGCTCATCAAAGATGTAAGCTTGGTGAAAGGATTAAAGCATAATCTGTTAAGCATAAGCCAACTATGCGATAAAGGTATGAAAGTTCTATTTACTCTTGACTCCTGCTTAGTCTATGACAAGGATATGAAAAAGTATTTTTGTTAAAGGTAAGCGAGTAGAAAATATCTATGTACTTAGACTAAATGAATATGAATCAAATGTATGTTTAATTGTTTCGACAAATGACCCTTTGCTCTGGCATAAACGCTTTGGTCATGTGATCATCAAAAACATGGATAAGATTTCTAGGAAAGAGTTGGTGCAAGGACTTCCCAAAATAAATTTTAAATTGGATAAAATATGCAATTCATGTCAATTTGGCAAAATGCATAAGAGTTCATTTAAGAATATTGGAGCTTTTAGTTCTAATGGTCCACTTAAACTACTCCATATGGACTTGTTTGGCCCAACTAGAACTCCATCCTTATGTAACTCTAGATACGTATTTGTCATAGTTGATGATTTTACTCGATATACGTGGGTATTATTCTTAACTCATAAGAATGATGCCTTCCGTGAATTCGAAATATTTTTCAAAAGAATCGAACGTTTATACTCTTTGAAAATTATTTCTTTAAGAAGTGATCACGGTGGTGAATTTGAAAATGAACATTTTAAACTGTTTTGTGAAGAACGAGGCATTTCTCATACTTTTGCTTTTCCTAGAGCTGCTCCTCAAAATGGGGTATTTGAAAGGAAAAATAGAACACTCCAAGAGTGTGCACGAACAATGTTGTGTGAAAGCAACCTTCCAGAAAGTTTTTGCGCGGAAGCTGTAGCAACCGCGTGCTATATTCAAAACAAATTTTTAATAAGAAAACCTTTTGAAAAGACCCCTTATGAGTTACTGCTCCAACGAATTCCAAAAGTATCTTACTTCAGAGTTTTTGGTTGTAAATGCTATATTCTAAATACTAAAGATAACTTAGATAAGTTTGACTCCAAAGCGGATGAAGGCATATTCATCGGTTACTCTTTACGTAGTAAGGCATATAGAGTTTACAATAAAAGTTCCGAAACTATTGTTGAAACTCTACATGTAACATTTGATGAATCTCTACCTCATAATACTGCTCATAATGATGATGATAGCATAATCATTGCATCTACTCCCAATAATGAATCAATCACTGCTAATGACATCTCTAGTTCCTTGCCTAAATCATTTCATGAAGTCACATATCACCCACACCCACACACAAGTCATAGGTGATATTGATGCAGGAATTAGAACTAGATCTCAAATAGAACACTTGACACACGTTGCATTTGTTTCTAACGTTGAGCCGAAAAAGGTAGATGAAGCTCTTGCAGATGAAGCATGGATTGAAGCTATGCAAGAAGAACTTCTGCAATTTGAACGCAATCAAGTATGGGAGATAGTACCTAGACCGGAAGACCATCCAGTTATCGGCACTAAATGGGTATATCGGAACAAACTAGACGAAGATGGAAATATGGTAAGAAATAAAGCAAGGTTAGTAGCGAAAGGATACTCACAAGAAGAAGGTATAGATTTCGATGAAACTTTTGCTCCTGTTGCTAGATTAGAATCTATTAGGATGTTACTTGCATTTGCATCAAATAAATATTTCAAACTATACCAAATGGATGTAAAAAGCGCTTTCCTAAATGGATTCATAAAGGAGGAAGTCTACGTTGAGCGACCTCCTGGATTTGAACATGATAAGAACACAGGATTTGTTTACAAGTTAAATAAAGCCATGTATGGTCTAAAACAAGCTCCAAGAGCTTGGTATGAAAGATTAAGAAAATTTTTAATTGACTCAAGCTACATTATTGGAAAGATAGACACAACCTTATTTGTTAAGAAAATTCATGATGATATTATTCTTATTCAAGTTTATGTAGACGACATTATCTTCGGATCTACTAATGAAGATCTTTGTCAAGAATTTGCTAAGCTAATGCAGGAAGAATTTGAAATGAGCCACATGGGGGAGCTCAGATATTTTCTCGGCTTACAAATCAAACAAGGAAAAGAAGGAACCTTTATTCATCAAACGAAGTATGCCAAAGACCTGATCAAAAGGTTCGGGATGGAAATCGCATCATGAAAGAACATACCAATGGCAACATCCACGTCTTTAGACAAAGACGAAGCGGGTAAAAAGGTCGACCAGAAAACATATCGAGGTATGGTCGGATCTTTACTCTATTTAACTGCTAGCCGGCCTGACATTATGTTTAGTGTTTGTGCATGTGCTAGATTTCAATGTGATCCTAGAGAATCACATTTGAAAACGGTAAAATACATATTTAGATATCTTAAGACCACTTCTGATTTTGGACTATTTTATCCCAAAAGCGGCACATTTAATTTAACTTCGTTTAGTGACGCAGACTATGCTGGTTGTAAAGCCACAAGAAAAAGCACAAGTGGAACATGTCAATTTCTTGGACATTCCCTTGTTTCGTGGTTTAGCAAAAAGCAAAGTTCAGTCTCACTATCTACCACTGAGGCAGAGTACATAGTTGCTGGACTTGCATGTGCCCAAATACTTTGGATGAAACAAGTTCTCATAGATTATGGTGTTAATACATCTACATGTGTAATTTATTGTGATAATAAAAGCGCGATAATCTAACTAAAAACTCCATTCTTCATCCTAGAACAAAACATATTGATAGCAGACATAGATTTATCGATGATCAATGTACTAAAAAGGATGTTGAACTTAAATTTGTCTCCTCTGAATTGCAAGTTGCAGATATTCTAACAAAACCCCTACAAAAAGATACATTCTCTAGACTTCGTAAAGAATTGGGTATTGTTAGTGAAACGAAATTGAATAATGATTTATTATAGTACTTTGTCATTTTTTTTGTTGATGACAAGGGGGAGAAAGATATGAAATGCAAAAATGAAATCATATGTGTTGTATTGTTTTGCTAACGGCTTCGATGCAGGGGAGAACCGCATCAAAGCAGGGGGAGTAAGTATACTTTCATGTATTTTCAAATTTCAAAACTTCATTTTTCATTTGGGTGTCATCATCAAAAAGGGGGAGAGTGATGGAAATTGAATTCCACCCCAAGTGATTTTGATGATGATCACACCAAATGAAACTTAGTGTACTAACTACACTACAATTATGTGTGCAGAATATGCGAAGCTTTACTCATACTCAAAGAAGCGCAATCTACGCTCAAAGACAAGGACGAACGTGGCTAAGATCAAATAATGAAGTTCAAAGCTCAAATAGAACAAGAAGCTCAAGTGAAGCTCACATCTACTTCTGATCAAGCTTCCGAAGACATGTCCTAAGTCTATAGTGAGTGTGTTGTGTCTTTTTAGGGTATTGTTAAAGACAAATCATATAGACAAACACACACACAAACAATTTTTGAATATCTTTTAAATCATCTTCAAAAAAGTTTTTGAGAGCTTTCCCTAGTCATCTTATAAATTCCGTAGTGAAACTCCACACACCCTGGAGTTAGCTACCTGTCTGACTAGCTGTGTCGCAGGAAAAACTCCTCTGGGAGTCGACTACCAAAGGTAGGGAGTCGACCACCAACTGAGAAACAAGATTTCTTGAAACACACTGGGAGTCGACTACCACTCCTAGGGAGTCGACTACCAGCTGTAAAAGTTTGACGTTTTTGACTTGAATTTTGAAATATCGTTGAGCGATTTTCTCCATGATTTTTGGGACAAAAGTCAAAGTATTTTTGAAATTCGAATTCTCAGTTTTGTCCTATAAATAGAGGACCGTTTTCATTGAGAAAAATACAACAACTATCGAATTCAAAATCTCTCGTGCAAACGCTCTAAAGTTCTAAGCTCTCATTCTTTCTCTAGCCAATTCGATTTTATTTGTGATCTTGCAAAATTCTGTTATTATTTTTTAAAGATCATATTCTTGTTTTATTGGCTAACTGTTTTTCAAATCCGTATTACTTTTCTCTTGATTTTTGTTTAAAGGATTTTTGAAAAACATTAGATCTAGATCACAAAGAATTCATTCGTATCTTTGTGTGATCTAGAATCTCATTCTATCAAGCCACTACACACAATTTTGTCTATCATTGTTTGGCTATAGAATCTGGGTGTAAACCCAATCTCCACCAATTTATGTGGTGAATTGGATATCATTTTTATTGTGTTGTTGTTGGAACACTAGACAAGTCTAGGTGTTGCCAGTTGGAAATCCTGGTCAAGACTAGGTCGTTAGAAATCCTAACGAGTGGAGTTAGATACTTGTATTTGCCAAGGCAGATAGTGGAAAATCTCGTACCGGATTGGTCGGGGACTGGACGTACCCAAAAGTTGTGGGGAACCAGGATAAAAATCCTTGTGTCTGCGATTGCTTATCTGTGTTTGTTTATCTTTGCTATTACTTTATTATTTGCTAATTGTTGTTCATCTATTGCAAAGATCATCTTACTTTTATCCGCTGTGAATATAATATTTGTTTTACTTGCAATCTTATCTGTGCTTATAAATACTCTGGGAGTCGACTACTGTTCATAGGGAGTCGACTACCTGTTGTGAAATTACTCTGTGTATTTTAAGATTATTTTGTTGATTAAGAACCAAGCGTAGATCGCTCTACTTGGTTTCTTAGGCAACATTAGAAGGACGTTTATTAACAATCGAAAAAGTTTACTATTTGCACAACACTATTCAACCCCCCCCTAGTGTTGTTTGCCATCCACATGATCCAACAGAAGGGGGGTTGAATAGTGTTTATAAAATTTAAAGGATAGTTATACCAATTTAAATTCCTAACCAACAATAAATACGGAATTATAAATAAACCCAAATTGAAACAATGCTAACACAAAGTATGTTTCAAGGGTTCGGATTACCCAAGTCAACTCCTGACTTGTTCCCGGTAATCCTACGTCCCTTCCACCTGGATACCTCCGGATACTCAAGTTAGAACCCTAACTTGAGGTTTCCTTTAAACCCACTTGTAGCAACCCTACAAGTGAAATCGAAACACAATCGATGTCCTTGACTCCCACAACTTGGGAACAAGCAAACCACTCTCACAAACCGAGATTTAAACTAATATCGAAAGATATGAAATAATGAAATAGCAACACTTACAATCACCTGTGCCTTGAAGTAGAACTTGAAGGAGCAAGTGTGTTGTGTGTTGAAGTCTCTTCCAAGAAGAGAGAAAAGCCCTTTCTCTTGTCACCACCAATTGCCTAGAGGATATCACTTGGATTCTAGGTTGGAGAGAAAGAGAGAATGAGATTGAAATTCTAGGGCTTTTGAATTTGAGAGCTTTGAAAAACTTGAATATGAAAGCTAGGGTTTTTCAAAAGATAATCAAGAAGATGAGTAACCCCTCAATGGAATAGTAGACGCTCTCTTTATAGGTTTTCCAAAACCCTCAAACAAAATACCCAAAAATCCATTTGAAATCCATGGAGAAAAAGCCAACGGGTAGAATTTACACACTCGACAATCGACTGGTGAAGAAATCACAGTCGACTGCTGCACTATGTCAGAGGGTAAGTGAGAATTCAAACGGTAACTTGCCACATAGGACAGTCGACTTATGAAGGAAAGACAAGCGCATGTAAACCTAACAGGCGACTAAAAATCCTTCTACAGGTGACTGGCCGCAACATGGGTAAGTTGAGAAAACTCAGAAAGTTCTGGGAAGACACAACATGCGACTGATGTGGAACACATATGCGCCTGTGCCATGGGCAGGCGCCTGTGAAACCAACATCAGTCGTCTGTCACTAATAAGTGAAAACTTTCCAAAGAGCAGAGTTTGCAGAGAAAGAATCGACAGGTGACTGTTGAAGCATTAACAGTCGATTGAGCCTTGGACAGGTGACTGTTAATCCTACATCAGTCGTCTGCCGTACGGAAAAGAAAATGACCTTTGAGCGGGAGAGAGACATGCGATTGATTAACAAATCACAGGCTCCTGTAGCTTGGACAGGCGCATATCTTTTGTACAACAGTCGCTTGGTTGGAATTAAATCTAAAGCCCAAAAACCAATAGATAAAGTATGTGCATAATAAGCTACTATAGAACAAATCACTGGCAACTGTTTTGAGACAGGCGCCTGTAAAATGTTCAGCAGTCCCCTATTGAAATCCCAAAATGTACATGCTTGAGAAATGTGAATTGGATGCTTAGGAATGTGATCTAATAATTTCCTAGAACAAAATCAAAGATGTGTGTGTGCTCCAACATAGTTCTACTTCTAATCTACATACTAGAAGAGAATAAAAAAATTACATTTTGTAGAAGCATCTCTTCTAACCAAAGAATGAGCTTGAAGTCTTCTAGGAGCTTCAATCACTATCTTTGATCATCCAATCCAGTTTTCATGCTTTAATTGATCCTTGAGTGACATCCATTGCTAATTGATCTTCATGATATGCTTAGGCAATGGATTAACTACAAATAGAGGATTAGTCACAAGTACTTATGTTTGCTCATCATTAACACCAAGTAGGGAGACGTCCAATACTCAACATTCTCCCCCTTTTGATGATGACAAACAAATATAAACAAAAAGATAAATAATTGTGATTAAAGAATTCTTACTCCCCTACCTAGATGCCAATCAAGTTAGTCAATATTTATAAGGGAATCTATAGATCAATTGAAGCGAGCATGTAAGATATGCATAAATGAAATGATTTTAATTCTTGAAATCTAGGATTTTATAATCCAAGTTCATTATGTCTTACTCTCCTTGAATCTAAGGCAACTTCAATCTTAGATTCAAGTTTAGAATTTACTTAGCACATAATTATGATATGTTTATTTCTCTCCCCCTATGGCATTATCCAAAAAGTGGGAGTAGAAAAACAACAACAATAGTGCTAAATAAGTACTAAAACAATCATGAGAATCTAAAGATGGGATATATAATTAAAGTGATGCCAAAATATAATCGAAAAACTCACGGAGGTGCATCTCATTTATATACCCAAAAACTCAACAACACAAGAAATATTAGTTGACTAAAGGAACGAGAATCCAATATCAACATTTCAAAAATGAGAAAACGTCTCACATCACATCATGTATATTGTAACGCCCCGCTTCCCAAAAGACACCAGAAGCGTGAGCGTTACGTGGTCCGCATGAACTGGTGTGGTGAAGCTCGAGTTCAATGAGCGTCTGTGATAAAAACACAGGGCAGGTCCTTACGTGCTTTTCAGAAAAATGAGAATACATTCAAAAAGATAAAAATCCACATCCAGAAATATTAAGTCCATACATGAAATTAAATGACAAGCCACAGCAGGGCTAAAGTAGCAACAAAAGAAACGTACACTAAACAACAATAACAACTGAAAGTAAACTAAAGAAAGACGACGACGGTGAAGGTCCCTAGTCCTCCGCAAGGAGATACTCGGCGTCTACAGCGAACTCTGGCTCTCTAAGTCAGGCGTCTCGAGAGGATCTTCCTAACACTCAAACTCAGGATCTGACATACATCCAAAAACATGAATGTATGTCAGCAAGGGTCTGCAAGAAGAGGTTAGAAACCTAGGCAATATATACAAATAATATGAATTTTAAAAGACATTAAAAAATTGAATGAGATGACTACAATAAGTTTCAACACGCCAATTATCATCAAATGAAATAAGACATTCCTATCATGCAGTCCTAAGTAGTTTCAAGAAGTAAAGTAAATTTTTCTTTTAAGTTCATTAGCATGTCCATTTACCGATACCACGATTGTGTTGCAAGTTTCAAGTCAATGTTTCACATCTATCATAGGGTTCTTGCATTTAGGTCGTGATGAGTGAGTCGTTCTTCTCACGGGGGTTTACCGTGATTGACGCTACCCCATCGCATGCGGGTGGTGCTCTTGAAGAAAGGACCCTTTCGTACGTCTAGTGGCCGCTCAACCCTAACCCCACCCCAATTTTTTGCTGGAACACGAGCCAGTCTAGTCGACTCACACGACATCACGATTTCATGATTTCACCTTCGAGGCGCACGATTTTCACGATGTCACAACTTGTTAAACATTCCAAGACATGTAATTATTTAATGCTATCAATATTACTTTATTTATACAACATTTTCCACAAGTAGGAGTGGCTTGAACAACATTTACAACAATCTTAAAATAACGTTGGACATAAGTTTTCGTTGAATATGCTACAGAAACCAATTTTCTTCGCTATTGATTAAAATTAAAGTATATTGAATTATATGTCGTTGGGTCACAAATTTAGTCAAGAATGTCATGGCATCATTTTCATGTGTCATTTCACGTATGGTTTTCAAGTTATACAGCATAAAGTAAAAGTGACGTATTAAGCATCAAACTTCAAAAATTCATATCTAATTGCACACTTGCCTGTTTTCAGCGTTCTTGTTGTCGTCGGAAACATCTTGACGGGTATTATGTTATGGTGATAGCGGTTTGCTGGTTTGATAAAACATATAATCAGATTAGACTGTTTTTGATCATAACAATGTTATAAAAGTCACTACGACGTCTAACCGATCCGTTTTATTAGGTCTTCTAAATTACGGTGTGGGTTATGGGTTAAAGGTAGGGGTACTAACCGTTATGCAGAGAGTAGGGGCAGCGACAGCGATACGTGAAACGTCTACGTTCTGAAACTCGTCGCAGCTGCAAGGAAAACGGTGGACAACGGCGTCTAAAGGCTCTGCAGGTGGTGCAAGGGTTATAGCGAGTCCCCGGGGCTATCGGCTTCAGATCTGAGGTTACCTGCGAGGATGAGAGCCGTAACAAAGGCGTTCGCATGCGTGGAGAAGAGGGGAACCCCTGGGCACGCGTTGGTGGTTCTGGGTAGTGGAGGTTGGACGCCCAGCTGCCAGCAGGGGCTCCGGGTGTTGCGTGTGGGGCTGTGTGAAGCGAGGAGAGTAATGGTGGTTGCTGCGGCGCTTCCCGACGATCTGCACGCGTGAAGAGGAGGAGGCCGTGCGAATTGCTGGGCGGTGATGGAAGCCGCGCGAGGGGAGGCTGTGAGTAGAGGGCTGCGGCGTCTCTCTCTCAGGTGGAGGAGGAGGGTCTGCGAGTTTTCTGGGCATTGATGATGGACGGAGGGTAGACCGCGCGACGTGCGAGAGGATGAGGAGGATGGGCGTGCACTGGGTTGTCATCGCGTGCGAGGGAGGAGCTGAAGGTGCCGCTGTGAAGATGAGGAGGCTGCGAGTTGCTCTTCGCGTGGAGGAATAAAATGGACGTGGTATGCTGTCTTACGTAGGGAAGAGAGATAGGGCGGCTGCTGGGTGATGTTGTAGGGTGAGAAATAGACATACGTTATAAATTTCTAAAGGACAGTATGGTTATATAATATTAGTAGTGTGTGGGGAAAATGAAGAGCAGCACGTGAGTTAGGTGATAGCTTTGATATATGTTAGCCTATAGGTTTCTTAGCATATATGTGAGGTTGTGAAAGGAGTAGCACATGAAGTGGGGTTTTGAAATGCACAGTACCGTAACTATGTGCCTTAGGTTAAGTCTTTAGGTTTTAGTTTCTTTCTTATTTTTTTTTAAGGCTGTGTGCGTGAGTCCACATGTGGGTACGGCCTAGGTCCAAAAATGGCTAAAGTAATTTAGGAAAGGATTTCATTTAATGGAATTTGTATTTAATAGGTTTAAATAAGAGAATAAGACCTAATCAATTAGGTTTTAATAGGATTATGGAAAGCTTTTCAAACATTTAAAAAGTTTAAATTCGAATTTTGAATTCAAAAGTAAAATTGAATTATTTTAAAATAATTATTAGAAGGGATTTTTAAAATAATTATTATAAAGGATTCTCTTAGAAGTTTAAATAATAACAATAATAATAGGTATGAAAAATAGAAGTGGATACGGGTACGGGGACAACAACGTCTAACAACGGATACGGAAAAAAATATACATGAGAGAAATACAGATATAACGTAACGATAAAAACCGGTCGTTACATATATAATAGAGCATACAAAGAGAGACAATTTCACAACGTACACCCAATCATCAGAAAAAATGAGACACAATTTGAAGAAGCATATGATAAAGTAAAAGCATCATCATATATATATAATCAAAAGATACAGGGAATACAAAAGACAACATCAACTCTATATACTCAAAAGTATGATCATCAAACATATAGTATCATCCATTAGTATAATCACAAAAATCAAAATACAGACAGACACTCAAACTCTCAACCCAAACAAAATAAATCTAGGCATAATGGTGAGTAGTCTCCGCAAAGTGTCAATCCAAATCAGCAGCAGAGGAGTGTACTGGAGTAGCCAACTCAACACGGAACTCATATGCCTATAGATCATCAGGAATATCCTCGGGAGGAAGAGCGGCAGCAACAGCAGTGGAGACATCCTAAGGAGCCGGAGAAGCAACCGGCTCACAAGCAGTGTCAACAGTAGGCTCAGGAAGCTCAGAGATGACCGGAGGAGGAGGCTGAGAAGGCTGAGGTGAAGGTACAAAAGACCTGAGATGGGTAGGGAATGGAATGCCCAGATGCTGGAACATCAGATGGAACAACTCATAGAGACCTGAAACCTTCTCGTCCAATAGATCACGAGAGGGTGCAGCAAATGAAGAGGGCTGATCAGTAGGTGGAACGATGGATGAAGATGGAGCTATAGAAGACTGCCTCTTCTTTGATGTCGTCTGTAGAGCCGAAGGGGACTTCGACTTAGCAGAAGCATCAAGGAGAGGGCCAAGGGGCATGGGCTCATATGGAGACAGATCGATCCCGAAATGACGAAAGACTATAGTGAGGAGTCCTCCATATGGAATGTGAGAGGAGGCAGTAGTGAACTCGACCTTGTCTATCCAATCAAGGAGGACCCCGGCCCAGTTCACGGACATGCAAAAGAAGATGGCGTGCATGCAACAGAGGATCTCCTGAGATGGCTGATCAGAGTAACCATATTTCAGCAAGATGATGGACTTCACCACTAGGTGAACAGCCCAACCTCGAGCAGAAAACATGGAAGCCCTGACGCTAGAGGAGAGATATGAATGGATCATAAAGAACATGTCCTGAAGGACAGTCTGATCAAGATCTGCAACGTCTGAGAGTGAAATATCAGCGGGCAAGGAGCCAGTTGAAGGAATCCTAAGAATAGTTCCTAGGAGAGAAGGTCAAGCCTATTACGAGTCCCCTAACAGTGTCAATGGTACCCGTGTTAGCATATTCACCGTGAATGCGGTTGGCATCGAATAGCTTGACAAGGAAAGGGTAAGCATGAGGGGAGTCGACATAAGAGTATCGAACCAAATCGACCAAATGGGTCGATGTGAGAATCTTGGATAGTCTCTCAGCGGTGAAAGCCTGAAAAATAATGAATCGCTTGCAAAGGAGCTAGATCCCAAGCATAATATGAAATTCTGCCAGACAAGAATCGTCTCGGTAAATGGGGACAAGAGGATCAGCAGGAGGAGGCATGGTGGATTTTGGCCTTGGGTTGAAGTGGGAATAGTCTCGGGGTGGGTGTTAGTAGCCACACGAGTGAACTCAGCCTCAGCGGTAGGCTCATTGATGCGAACACCAATGGGTCTACGCTGACCCTTCTAAAGAGGCTCAACGAAGTCTTCTTCTTTGCTGGAAGAAGAAGCAGAGTCTGAAGTATCCGAAACATCGGAGTGGGGTTGCGAAAACTTGGTGTGGGCTCTATAGGGTTTCTTAGGCTCGGCAGCATTGGGCTTAAGGTTCCTAGGCTTCCTAGGAACAACGGCTTTCCCTTTGGTCTTGGGAGGAGCCATCGCACGAATCACGATAAAATAAAGCACGAATGAACGAAAAAGGAGAGATAAACCAAATCCGCGATGAACGATGGGGAAGGAGAGACCCAAACTCTCAATTGATTGATTGGGGAGAGAGCAACGGGGAAAACGAAGAAACGGTTGGAGTTCAAAGAGGAAGACGAGGGAAGTCGAACGGATGAGAGAGAAAAAATCGACGGCCTCGTGTATATAAGATAGGGGAAAATGAATCTGAATTATGTACAATCGTCAGTCGACTGGCCGAAAATATAGAGATCTGACTTGGGTAGATAGACAGTCGCCTGTTGAGTAACTCACAGTGTCGAAGAGACATTCGATTGCGCAACAGTGTCTGACAAGGGTCCAAAAATATGATGAATAAACAGAGACCTATTAAGATTAGGACAGGCGCCTAATGAACAACTTGCAGTCGCCTGTCGGAGAGACAGTCGACTGGAAAAAGTTCACCAGTAGCCTGTACGAAAAATTCAGACTACAGATAAGAAAATTAAAGTTGGTCAGGCGACTTTCGAAGGAATGACAGTCGTCTGTCCTGGTCCAAAAATGTACAGAGAGGTTGAAATCCATAGGATTGAGACAACTCACCCTAGGACCTATACTCTAACAATACTCTAATCGACAAATCAATATCAAAATATTATAGATTAACTCCTATAATTTAAGATTCGCCCATAATCCCTAATTCTCCATGCAAGTATGGGCATATCAAAACAAGAGAAGTAAAACGATGACATGAGTTCAAGGCATGATTTAACATAAAAGTATGAACTCCTATAATTCAGATTCACCCATAATCTCTAATTCTCCATGCAACCTCACAAATAAATCTTCTTTAAGAGATTTAGTGAAGATGTCGGTGATTGGTTTTTGGCTTTCAATGTACTCTAAGATGATGTCCTTCTTAGCTACATAATCATTAATGAAGTGGTATCTCGCATTTATGTGTTTGGTACGGGAGTGATGTACCAGATTCTTGGAAAGACAAATTGCAATTTGGTTATGAACCATGATAGGACAAGTATCACAATTGATACCATAGTCTTTGAGTGTGTGTCTCATTCAAAGAACTTGTGCACATGTAACACCTGCGGCAATATATTCCACTTCAGTCATGGACAATGATACCGAGGTCTGTTTCTTGGAAAACCAAGAAACTAGGGAATTTCCTAGAAAATGGCAAGTGCCACTAGTACTCTTCCTATCGGATTTGCATCCGGTAAAATCGGCATCACTACATGAGATTAGCTCATATGTGCTAGACTTAGGGTAAAGTAACATATAATCTTGTGAATGATTGAGGTAACGAAAAATTCGTTTAACCGCAATCAAGTATGACTCCTTAGGTCTAGCTTGAGACATACAGAGAACATAATATCGGGCCTACTAGCAGTTAAGTAAAGTAAGCTACCGATCATACCTCGATATAGCCGAACGTCTGCATCTTTCTCGTTCTCATCCTTGTGTAGATGGGTTGTTGTACTCATGTGAGTCCGTTTGCTTGAAGACGATTCCATCCCAAATCGCTTGATAAGCTCCCCGGTGGACTTTGTTTGATGTATGAAAGTTACATCCTTCATTTGTCGAATTTGTAGTCCAAGGAAGTAGTTGAGCTCAACCATATAGCTCATTTCGAATTCATCCTTCATAGACTGAGAAAATTCTTGGCAAAGACTAAAGTTAGTAGAACCAAATAGTATAGCGTCTACATAAACTTGAGTTAACAGGATGTCATTTTCATAATCTTTAATGAAAAGAGTTGAATCAACTTCACCCATTTTAAAACCTAAATCCAAAATAGAGGTTTTGAGTCGATCATACCAAGCTCTAGGAGCTTGTCTCAACCCATATTACGCTTTATTAAGTGTGAAAACATGGTTTGGAAATTGTTCATAAATGAAATCGGGTGGTTGAGAAACATAAACTTCTTCATTAACAATACCATTTAAAATGCACTTTTAACATCCAATTGAAATAATTTCAAATTTTTATGGGATGCACAAGACAAAACCAATCTTATAGCTTCTAATCTAGCTACAGGGGCAAATGATTCTTCGAAATCAATACATTCCTCTTGCCGATAGTCTTGAGCTACTAACCTTTCTTTATTCCTCGTGATGACCTCGTTTTCATTGGTCTTGCTCTTAAAAATCCACTTTGTTCCAATCACTTGGTGACCATTTGAAGAGGAACAAGCTCCCAAACTTCATTTCTCTCAAATTGCATAAGCTCTTCTTCCATTGCAACTATCCAAGAGCTATCTTCACATGCTTCTTGGATGTTCGTTGGCTCAATGGTAGAGACAAATGCACAATGAGAGAATTCATCAATTCTTGACCTTGTTTGTACACCCACACGAATATATTCAATAATTTGGTCATGTGGGTGATTACGAACGGTGGGATAAGCTTTTGAAATACCTGGATCACTTGGAACATCCTCAACAATGTCATTAGTATTGTTAGTCTCAATAATAAAATCATTAATTTTAACATTACTAATGGAATCACATAAAACATTTACAATATCATCAACAACATGAGGAATATCAAAATCCTCATAAAATGATACGTGTAGTGATTCCTCGATCGTTGAAGAGGTTTTGTTGTATATCCGGTAGGCTTTGCTACGTGTGGAATATCCAACAAAAATTCCTTCATCGGATCTTGGCTCAAATTTATCTAAGTTACCAAAGGTGTTCTTTATAAAACATTTTTGAACCAAAAATAGGAAAATATTTAACTTGTGGTTTTTTATCATAAAATAATTCAAAACAAGTTTTGTTCGTTCGGGTCCTCATTAGGATCTTATTAAGCACAAAACATGCCATGTGCACCGCCTCCGTCCAAAATTGTAGTCCAAGATGACTATCATGGAGCATGGTGCGAGCACACTCTATTAGTGTCCTATTCTTTCTCTAAACAACACCATTTTGTGGTGGTGCGCGAGGAAAAGAAAAGTTGTGAGTAATCCAATTGTCATCACAAAACTTAATGAAAGATTCATTCTCAAATTCTCCTCCAAGATCAGTAGAATAGTGATAATGGTGGATCCTAAGAAATTTTGAATTTTCTTTGCAAATATAGTAAACTCTTCAAAAGCTTCATTTTTATTGGTTAAAAATGAAGCCCAAGTAAATCTAAAGAATTCATCAACGACAACTAATTCATAATGAGCATTATCTAAAGAAGCGGTTCCAGTTAGCCCAAATAAATCTAAATAAAGTTCTGAGGGCCTCTTAGATGTTATGCCTTCTTTAAGTTTGAAAGACGCTTTACTTAGTTTACCTCTTTAGCAAGAATCACAAAAGTTTTTCTTACTAAAAACAATTTTCGAAAAACCTTTAACAAGATCATGCTTAGCTAACTTATATAAGTGCTTAAAATGAATATGACCAAAACGACGATACCAAAATAGTTGTTCATTTGTATTAGCAACTAAGCAATGTTCTATGGTTTTAGAAAAGCTCAAATAATAAATATTTTTATGCCTAATATCGGTAAATAAAACATATGAATCAATATCTACAATTTTATACATACCATCTCCAATGTTAACCTTATAACCCGTGTCACAAAGTTGACTAATAGAGACAAGGTTATGACATAAACCGCTAACTAAATAAACATTTGTAATAAGTGGTTTGGAAGGATTACCGACTTTGCCTACTTCAATTATGGTTCCCTTTTGATTACCTCCAAAAGTGACCGTTGCACCATCATTAATGATAATCACTTTGGAGAGCAATGTGGGATCGCCCGCCATGTGTTTGGAGCATCCGCTATCGAGTATCCATCCTTTCTTTTTAGAGCCAATATAACTTTTATTGCTCTCTTTCTTTTTCTTGGGTACCTACATAATATACCATAAGCGCATGGTACCCAAGCTTTAATGGGTCCAAGGGGATTAGCCCTTTGGAAGCCAAGTCCAAGTGGACTTTCGCTTCCCAACATAATTACCACTATTTATTACATCGCTAAAATAGGAGTTAACATAAGCATTCCTATCAATTATGCTAGTGTTCTTAGAACCCCAAATTGTGTATGTTTTGGGTGTCCTTTTCCTAGTTGCATGTACATTTGGTTGAGTTCTATGTGGTGTGTGCTTCCTAGGAGTATGAGATATAGCATATGAAAATAGAGGTGGATAAGCATGAGACATATATGGGTTGTATGCAAAATTAGGAGCATGCATGTTATATGCAACATATGGAGCATGCATAACATGAGGTGGATGAGCATACATGGAAGGATGAAGTGTATGAACATATGAATGTGTAGGAGCACGTGCATGAGTATTTCGCATGTGTGGGTTTACACGTGTCCGTGGATGTGGAGCATAAAATGTATCATTCGTGTCCACATGTGAAGTAAGAGATTTCCTACGTGTATGAGAGTTGGTATACATATATGCATGACCTTTCTTTTGGTTTTCACCCTTGGTTTCTTGCCAAAAGAAGTAGATTGTGAAGTAGTAGCCTTCTTGGTAGGTTTGCTACCAATAGTGTTTTTGACACCACTAGTGGATACACCGGAGGATGGCCTCATAAAATCTATATTTACACCACTATATGAGGTGCAAGATTTGGATGCATTTACTTCCACATAACCAAGTCCAACACGATGTGTGGCCGGAAAATGGGTTGTAAGCAATTCATCCAATTCTCTTTCTCTTTGTTAAATCTCTTAACTTGGAAGGACATGAGCTCATATTTCTTCTTAAGAGAAGAAATATTGGTATCCAAAGTGGACACACGTGTTTTGAGCTCGTGCACTTGAGTTTAATAGAATCATTCTCAATACCCAATTGTGTGTTATGTGAAGCTAGATCAGTACTATTTTTAGGATAAGTTTGATCTAGTTAAGATTTGAGGGAATTCACCTCATTTCTCAAAATGTCATATTGAGAAACCAAAGTGGCTTTCTCAAGTGTAAGTGTACCAACAATGGTGTCATTGTTGATAATGCATGGCATGGATGATTTGCTAACATTAGATTTCTTTAAAATAGTATATCTAAGCATAAGAGGTTGATACTTAGAAAATAATTCTTCATTAGCAATACGAAGTTCATCCATGGTTACCTCGGGTTCATCTTTGTCACTATCACTCTCATCGAAGAGTGGATCTTCTCGGGTCATGAAGCATATGTGTGTAGTCTAACCCTTTTCATCCTCGGATTCACTAGAGGAATCTCCACTTGAATCGTCGAACGTCCCAACAAGTCTTTTCTTCTTGTCCTTCTTGTATTTGTCGGACTTGTGGTATTTTGGAGCTTTCCACTATATTTATTTCTAAGCATTGGGCAAAACTTCCTGATGTGTCCTGGTTTGTTACACTTAAAACAAAGAAACGAGATATTGTTAGTGGAATCAAATTTATTTTTGGAAGGAAATTTACCTTTGCGAAAGAAGCATTGGAACTTCTTCGCCATTTGTTCCATTTCTTCCAAGTCCATTTCATTCTCGGATTCTTCACTATCGGAGGATGAAGAAGTAGCCTTAAATGCTAATGCTTTCTTCTTGGCAATCGTTGGGTTCATCATTGCTCTAATCTTCATTCGGTTCTCCCTTCTTACTTCATAAGACATGAGAGTACCAATGAGATTCACCACTGTGTAGTTCTTCATGTCATTGACCTCCTCAATGGCGATTGCTATTCTTTCCCATTTTGATGTCATTCCCATGATTATCTTTCTCACCTTTTCTAGTTGGGTGTAGATTTGTCCAAGATCTTCAAGCTCATTGGTGATGTCGGTGAAGCGTCCGTACATCGTTGCAATGTTCTCATTATCCTGCATATGAAACATATCGAATTTTTGTATTGCAACATATAGTTAAGACAACTTTACCTTGTTCGTTTTCTCGTGGGTAATGACTAGATGGTTCCATATTTGATACACACTCTTACATGTGCATATCTTATTGAACTCATCCAGATCCAATGCACAATGAAGAGCGTTCATTGCCATGGCATTGTTCACTTCGGTGGACTTCTCGGAGGGAGTCCATTTGTCAAAATACTCTTCGGAGGGTTCAACGTATTCCTTATGGAGGGTTTTCCAAAGGGAAGCACTTCAAAGAAACGTCTCTATCCGGCATTTCCAGTAGCCGAAATTCGTGCCATTGAAACGCAGAGGACGAACCGTTGACTGTCCTTCGAAGACGGTAGACACACCATCAGGATCGTGATTGTTGTACGAAGGAGGTGGATGCAACGTTGTTGTTGTTATTGGATGACATAGCTAAAAACCTTCACGTTGAAACCAATTGTAAGGTTCCTGGCTATGAGAAAAACACTAGAAGGGGGTTGAATAGTGTTTATAAAATTTAAACGATTGTTATACCAATTTAAATTCTTAACCAACAATAAATTCGGAATTATAAATAAATCCAAATTGAAACAATGCTAACACAAAGTAAGTTTCAAGCGTTTGGATTACCTAAGTCAATTCCTAACTTGTTCTCGGTAATCTTACGTCCCTTCCACCCGGATACCTCCGGATACTCAAGTTAGAACACTAACTTGAGGTTTCCTTTAAACCCACTTGTAGCAATCCTACAAGTGAAATCGAAACACAATCGATGTCCTTGACTCCCACAACTTGGGATCAAGTAAACCATTCTCACAAACCGAGAGTTAAACTAATATCGAAAGATATGAAATAATGAAATAGAAACACTTACAATCATATATACCTTGAAGTAGAGCTTGAAGGAGCAAGTGTGTTGTGTGTTGAAGTCTCTTCCAAGAAGAGATAAAAGCACTTTCTCTTGTCACCACCAATTGCCTAGAGGATATCACTTAGATTCTAGGTTGGAGAGAAATATAGAATGAGATTGGAATTCTATGGCTTTTGAATTTGAGAGCTTTGAAAAACTTGAATATGAAAGCCAGGTGTTTTCAAGAGATGATCAAGAAGATGAGTAACCCCTCAATGAAACAGTAGAATCTCTCTTTATAGGTTCCCCAAAACCTCAAACAAAATCCCCACACCCCCCTTTGAAGTCCGTGGAGAAAAAGCCAACGGATAGAATTTATACACTCGACAGTCGACTGTTGCACTGTGTCAGAGGGTTGGTGAGAATTCAAATGGTAACTTACCACGTAGGACAGTCGATTGATGAAGAAAAGACATGTGCCTGTAAATCTAACAGGCGACTGAAAATTCTTTTACAGGTGACTGGCCGCAACAAGGGTAAGCTGAGAAAACTCAGAAAGTACTAGGAAGACACGACAGTCGTCTGATGTGGAACACATATGCACCTGTGCCATGGGCAGGCGACTGTGAAACCAACATCAGTCGTCTGTCACTAATAAGTGAAACGTTCTAGAACGCAGAGTTTGTAGAGAAAGAATCGACAGGTGACTGTTGAAGCATTAACAGTTGACTAAGCCTTGGACATGCGACTGCTAATCTAACATCAGTCGTCTGGCCGTATGGAAACGAAAATGACCTTTGGGCAGGAGAGAGACATGCAACTGATTAACAAATCATATGTGCATGTAGCTTGGACATGCGCCTGTCTTTTGTACATTAGTCGCCTGGTTGGAGTTAAAGCTAAAAGCTCAAAACCCAATAGATAAAGTATGTGCATAACAGGCAATTGTAGAACAGGTCGCATGCGACTGTTTTGAGACAGGCGCCTGTAAAACGTTCAACAGTCGCCTGTTGAAATCCCAAAATGCACATGCTTGAGAAATGTGAATTGGATGCTTAGGAAATGTGATTTAATGATTTCCTAGGACATAAATAAAGATCTGTATATGCTCCAACATTGTTCTACTTCTAAGCTACATCTAGAAGAGAATAAAATGATTACATTTTGTAGAAGATGATGGAAATTGAATTCCACCCCAAGTGATTTTGATGATGAGCACACCAAATGAAAAGCTTAGTGTACTAACAACACTACACTCAAGTGTGCAGAATTTGCAAAGCTCTACTTATACTCAAAGAAGCACACTTCAACGCTCAAAGACAAAGACAAACATGACTAAACTCAAGTGATGAAGCTCAAACTCAAACAGAACAAAAAGCTCAAAGAGAAGCTCGCCTTCACTTCATCAAGTTGACCAAAACTTCCGAAGACATGTTCAGAGTCTAGTGTGAGTGTGTCGTGTCTTTTAGGGTATTTGTTAAAGCCATATCAAATAGACAACACACACACACACATGATTTCGAAAATAATTTTAACTATCTTCAAAATAGTTTTCAAGAGCTTTTCTAGTCACTTCATAATTTTCGTAGTGAAACTCCACGCACCCTGGAGCTAACTACTTGTTTGACTAGACGAACAGCAGGAAAACTCCTCTGGGAGTCGACTACCACTAGTAGGGAGTCGACTACCTGTCAGGAATCAAAATCTCCTAGATCCCTCTGGGAGTCGACTACCTATATGAGGGAGTCGACTACCAGCTGTAAATTTCAGACGTTTTGAAATTCAAATTTTGAAATCCTTTGAGCAATTTACTCCGAAATTTTTGGGACAAAAGTCAAACGAAATTTGAAATTCAAATCTCAGTTTTTCCCTATAAATAGAGCTGAAATATTTTGTAAAAAAATACAACATTGAAAATCAAATTTGTGAAAGCTCTCTTGAATTAAAGCTCTCTAATTTTCTCTCTAACCAATTTAATTTCTGTTTTGATCTTGCAATATTTTCTCATTCTTTTTTAAGATCAAACTATTATTTTTTTTATTGGCTAAATTGTTTTTCAAAATCCTTACTATTATTCTCTCTAATTTTATTTGAAGGATTTTTGAAAAAGCTCTAGATCACAAAGAACTTATCTCGTATCTTTGTGTGATCTAGACTATCATTCTATTAAGCCACTACACAAATTGTCTATCTTTTGATTGGCTATAGAATCGGGTGTATAAACCAATCTCTATCACTTATTGTAGAGTATTGGACAAATCTCTTATTGTGTTGATTGTTGGAACACTAGACAAGTCTAGTTGTTGCCAGTTGGAAAGTCCTCGGTTTGTGAGGCAAGGGTTGGAAATCATAAACAAGTCTAGGTGGTTGGAAATCCTAACGAGTGAAGTTAGGTACTTGTATTTGCCAAGGCAGATAGTGGAAATCTCGTACCGGATTGGTCGGGGACTGGACGTACCCGAGTTGCGGGGAACCAGGATAAAAATCCTCTTGTCTGCGTTTGTTTTCTGTGACTTGTAATTTCTTTTGTATAAGCATTCTTTATTGTTAATCTCTGTAACTCATTGTTAATTTATTGTAAAGATTGTCTCTTTAAATTCCGTTGTATACAAATCTACTTGTAAAGATATCTTTGTTAAAGTTATACTTTTCTGATCTTAACTCAATCTCTTTAATACTTTATTTAAGATTGTTTTGTTGATTAAGAACCAAGCGTAGATCACTCTACTTGGTTTCTTAGGCAACATTAGAAGGACTTTATTTGTGTTAAACATCAACGACCGAAAAAGTTTATTATATACACAACACTATTCAACCCCCCTTCTAGTGTTATTTGCCATCCACAGGATCCAACACTTGGTATCAGAGCGAGGCTACAATAGTGATGGCGTCAACATCTTTTCACTCCGAAGGACTGAACACTATGCGACCACCTCTATTCAACGGAACCAACTACGCCAGCTGGAAGATCCGAATGAAGACTCACCTAGAGTCATTGGACATTGAAGCCTGGACTATCACCAAAGTCCCGTACATCACACCCACCGACGTTGAGTATGGAAAATGGTCTGTCGACGACAAGAAGAGAGCTAATCTCAATGCAAAAGCAATGAATGCTTTGTTTTGCGCTGTTACAGGAAATGAGTTCAATCGAGTCTCCCAATGTGAGACAGCACATCAAATTCGGCATACTCTTCAGGTAAGTCACGAAGGTACAGAAAAGGTAAAAGAATCTCGTATAAATGTATTACATTCAAAATTCGAATCTTTTAAAATGGAAGAAGGAGAGAGTATCACCGATGTGAATACTCGTTTTACTAACATTACAAATGAGCTTGCAGGACTAGGAAAGAAACTTTCCGAGTATGAACAGGTAATGAAGATACTAAGATCCCTCCGACCCGAATGGAAGGGAAAGACTACGGCCATTCGAGAAGCTCATAATGTAAAGGACCTCACCGTCGAAGAACTGATGGGAAATCTCATGGCATATGAGATCGAGCTTGAAGAAGACAAGAAAATCGAAGAAAAACCAAAGAAGAAAAATCTTGCATTCAAAGCTCAAGAAGAAGATTCCGACTACACGGACAAAGAAGATTACATCGCGTTCATCTCAAAGAACTTTAAAGAGTTCATCACAAGTATGTATGGAAAACGATCTTTTAGACCCACTAACGGTATTATTTGTTTTGGTTGTAATAAACCAGGGCATGTCAAGAGAGACTGTCCATTGGAAAGAAACAACCGTGATTCCAGAGATCGTGGGAAGAACAAAGAGAATAATGAAAGGCAAACCAATACAAGAAACAAGTTTCGACGACCAAAGAAAGAAGCTTATGCAGCCTTCGACCAGAGCGACGATTCTTCATCCGACGAATCCTCAGAAGAAGATAATGATGAAAGAAGAGAGATGGCACACATGTGCTTCATGGCATCTACATCCTCCAAGGTAAGCTCGCATCATGATTCATCTAGCGACAATGAGTTATCGTCAAGCGATGATAAGACTTGGATTATAGGGGAGCATATAAGGAGCTATGCAAGATGCATGAAAAGCTCATTAAAGAACATAGAAAAACACTTAGAAATATTAAAAGAGAGACTAAGGAAAAAAGAAGAAGTCATTAAAGAAAATAGTCTTCTTAAAGAGAAAAATGATCTTCTACAAAAAGATATTTTGCTAGTAAATGAAAAAGTTGAAAATCTGAATAATCTTCTCGTATTCGTCAAAGATAAATACGACGCTACGATGAAAATTATTGAGAATTTTAACAAAGGAAAAGGGAAGCTAGATAATATAATAGATAATCAAAAAGCTTCATCTAGCAAAACCGAACTTGGCTATGATTCACATCATACCAAGAAACGGGTTAAGCACACTAGGATGCATCATGCTAACGATAATGTTTTAAGCATCTGGGTACCAAAGAGATTATCTGATCAGCAAAAAGAAAGGTACGCTACTAACTTTGTTCAACAGATTCATTTTAACAAAAATTATAAATATATTGTTCATAAAGGAACTAAACCGTATTGGGTTTGGTTTCCTAAAGACTAACTCCTCGGACTCAAAACCAAAGAGTAATAAACGCGTATTTTTCAGGTACTCTAAAAAGGAGGAAAACAATGAAGAAAATTCAGGGAGTCAAAACGGCTGAATCGGAACAAATGCTTTTATTTATTTTTTATATTTATATATAATTATTTAAATGGGTTGAAATAAGTTAATTTGTATGTATGATGGTGTTTTATTGCTAAAAATATTTCTTGTTAAAAGAGCACGCTCAACCTGGACCAAACTTTCTCCGGGATGAGAAAACGACTCAACCCAGCAGGGAGTCGACTACCTACAGGAGGGAGTCGACTACCCGTGCGAAATTTTCTGGGTTGCTCTTTATTTTTGACTATCTCCAAATGGGTTCTATTGAGTGGATGGGTCAAGATCCGTTAAGACAACTTACCCACTAAGCCTAAAACTCATCCTAGCCACCCAAATCTAGATCTAATGGCTCTCTCTTCTCTCCATCTCTTCATCTCTTCAAACAAAACCCCAAGAAAACCCTAGAGGTAGCCGACTACCCCCTTTTCCCCCTCTCCTCTCTTGAGTTTTCATCTTGGAGCTTGGACTTTTGGAGCAATTTTTCATCTTCCTTCAAAAGTACTCAAGGTAAAAATTTTTTTACCTCCATGAACTTTATTATTTCATCTCTCTTGGTTATCTAGTAGTGTAAAAATATATTTTTGTTGTTTTACTCTATCTAGATGCCTCTCAAAGGAGCTTTCTCTAAGAAGAGAAAAACTACTACTGAAGTTGATTCTAAGAAAGAAATCATCCTACCATATCTCTTCAAATCAACTACCTATGAACATTTTGTTAAAGTTTCTAAGAAACCAATCTTGCATGAAAGATTTGTCAAACTTCATGATGTCATCAATTACGGTATTGACAGTCTGCTAGATTTCCAAAACTTAGCAAATTTGTTCTCCGCTGAAAATGTGTACCTATGTTATCCTAGGCGTGTTCATCTCTTTTATGCAAACATGGATTATGATCTTGTGAAAAGTCGTTTCATAACTAAGGTTCTGGATACCAAACTTGCTATAACTGTCAAATCCCTAGGTGAAGCCCTAGGAATCCCATACTCCGGTATGATCCTTGACAAAATTGAGATGACTGATGAGAATATCCTAGAAAGAATGTATCTGCCCGGTAGACACTTCCAAACAAAGCTTCCTTGTAGCAATCTTCGCTATCCGGTGAGGATTTTGGCTAATATTTTGTCTTACAACATAACTCAAAAATCTGGGAGCCATGCTATTCTTTCTGAGAAACAAGCTAAATGCATCTATGCCATCCTAGGTAACATTCGTGTTAATTGGGCTAAAGTGATTATGGATTCCATCCTAGCCTCAGCTTCTTCTGATAGACCCTCCTCCACCCTTTCTCATGGACACTACCTTACTATACTATTCATTAGCTACAATGTGCCACTGGATCATGAAACATCCATTCTAGAACCTGCTCGTGTTTTTGATGTACATGCTCTTGGGAGAATGAATCTCCACCATGATCTTGATGAAAATGTCCCTGAAGAACAAATTGCTGCCGAAGGAGGATCATCATCCTCAAGGAGAGGTAAGAAAGTTGTTATTTCAGATTCCGAAGAAGAAGAAGAAGAAGAAAGAGGAAGCGGAGAAGAAGAAGAAGAAGAAGTTCCGGGATACATTCTTGAACTTCAGGAAATGCTTCTGAAGAAGATTGGAAAATTGAAGATCTCACAAGAGAAAGGATTTGAAGATCTCAATCAAAAGGTGGACGACCTCAAGAAGATCGTCGTGAAAAGCAACAAGATGACTGAGGAGACGCTTGTTATGATCCTTGAAGAGATCAAGGAACTGAAGAAGAACAGCGGTCATCCTTAGCTTCATGAACTTCTCTTTCAAAACAATGGTTCTCTTTCAAAAACAATGATTCTATAAACTATGGCTTGTAATAACTCTTATTGTGTGATGCTAGCTATTATGAAGTTATCTACTATGCAATACTTAGTTGTTCTTATGAACTAACATCTCCCTTGCAGGCATATGGAATTGAATTCCTCTCCTAATTATTTTATGTTCTGTAGAAATTACTTTTGTTTTTGTTGATGACAAGGGGGAGAAAAATATATGAAATGCAAAAATATGAATTGCATTGCTAAACAGCTTCGATGTAGGGGGAGAACCGCATCAAAGCAGGGGGAGTAAGTATACTTGAAATATTTTCATTTTCAAACTTACTTCATTTTTTTTCATTTGGGTGTCATCATCAAAAAGGGGGAGAGTGATGGAAATTGAATTCCACCCCAAGTGATTTTGATGATGAGCACACCAAATGAAAAGCTTAGTGTACTAACAACACTACACTCAAGTGTGCAGAATTTGCAAAGCTCTACTTATACTCAAAGAAGCACACTTCAACGCTCAAAGACAAAGACGAACATGACTAAACTCAAGTGATGAAGCTCAAACTCAAACAGAACAAAAAGCTCAAAGAGAAGCTCACCTTCACTTCATCAAGTTGACCAAAACTTCCGAAGACATGTTCAGAGTCTAGTGTGAGTGTGTCGTGTCTTTTAGGGTATTTGTTAAAGCCATATCAAATAGACAACACACACACACAAATGATTTCGAAAATAATTTTAACTATCTTCAAAATAGTTTTCAAGAGCTTTTCTAGTCACTTCATAATTTTCGTAGTGAAACTCCACGCACCCTGGAGCTAACTACTTGTTTGACTAGACGAACAGCAGGAAAACTCCTCTGGGAGTCGACTACCACTAGTATGGAGTCGACTACCTGTCATGGATCAAAATCTCCTAGATCCCTCTGGGAGTCGACTACCTATATGAGGGAGTCGACTACCAGCTGTAAATTTCAGACGTTTTGAAATTCAAATTTTGAAATCCTTTGAGCAATTTACTCCGAAATTTTTGGGACAAAAGTCAAACGAAATTTGAAATTCAAATCTCAGTTTTTCCCTATAAATAGAGCTGAAATATTTTGTAAAAAAATACAACATTGAAAATCAAATTTGTGAAAGCTCTCTTGAATTAAAGCTCTCTAATTTTCTCTCTAGCCAATTTAATTTCTGTTTTGATCTTGCAATATTTTCTCATTCTTTTTGAAGATCAAACTATTATTTTTTTTATTGGCTAAATTGTTTTTCAAAATCCTTACTATTATTCTCTCTAATTTTATTTGAAGGATTTTTGAAAAAGCTCTAGATCACAAAGAACTTATCTCGTATCTTTGTGTGATCTAGACTATCATTCTATTAAGCTACTACACAAATTGTCTATCTTTTGATTGGCTATAGAATCGGGTGTATAAACCAATCTCTATCACTTATTGTAGAGTATTGGACAAATCTCTTATTGTGTTGATTGTTGGAACACTAGACAAGTCTAGTTGTTGCCAGTTGGAATGTCCTCGGTTTGTGAGGCAAGGGTTGGAAATCCTAGACAAGTCTAGGTGGTTGGAAATCCTAACGAGTGAAGTTAGGTACTTGTATTTGCCAAGGCAGATAGTGGAAATCTCGTACCGGATTGGTCGGGGACTGGACGTACCCGAGTTGCGGGGAACCAGGATAAAAATCCTCTTGTCTGTGTTTGTTTTCTGTGACTTGTAATTTCTTTTGTATAAGCATTCTTTATTGTTAATCTCTGTAACTCATTGTTAATTTATTGTAAAGATTGTCTCTTTAAATTCCGCTGTATACAAATCTACTTGTAAAGATATCTTTGTTAAAGTTATACTTTTCTGATCTTAACTCAATCTCTTTAATACTTTATTTAAGATTGTTTTGTTGATTAAGAACCAAGCGTAGATCACTCTACTTGGTTTCTTAGGCAACATTAGAAGGACTTTATTTGTGTTAAACATCAACGACCGAAAAAGTTTATTATATACACAACACTATTCATGTCACGACCCGCTTCCCTAAAATGGAGGCGAGACGTGAAAAGGTCCGCACGGGAGTGGAGCTGTGAAGCCCCAAACCCGATAAGCGTCAAAAATACATAAGCAAGTCCCTGTAACCACAACAGAATAACAATAATAACACAAGCAGAGACTGAAATAAAATCTCACATCTCATAAATCGTCCAACAAGAAAATAAGTCCAACATCCAGAAAAGCCACCAGGCTAAAAGAAAAGAGTCTAAAGGCCCAGAACAAGGCCAACAAAAGAAACGACATAACAAAGTATGGGTGCTACGCACCGATAACAAAACAACCGTCTAACAAAAGTAAAACACAGCGAAGACACTAGGACTGGTCCCCAGTGTCCACGTACTCCCCGTCAAACACAAGCTCGGGCTCGGCGTCAGCAAACACCTCGTCCTCAACAAGGTACTCGGGCTCAGGATCTAACATGTGTCACCCAAAAGAGTAAAGGGGCACATGTCAGCAAGTCTAAAAGACTTGAGCAAGGAAACAGAAAGTAAGGCTCTAGCAACCTAACAGTTTAGTATGCATGACATGGCAGTTATAACATGAGTGCACAATTGGAACGTGGCAAGACGATTTGTACAAGAGAACAATCATCGGGACAAGACAAGACAAGATAAGAGTAGCCACGCTACTATCACTCTCAATCAATTCACTATTCACGTGTTTTGTAGATGTTTACGCCTTACAGCTGAATGGTTTTACATTCGCTGATTGGCCGCTTAACAACTACCCCAAACCCAAGAGTTTACGCCTTACCATTGCAGTTGCTGATCGGGTAGACTCCCAGTTGATTGGTCGCTTAACTCTTACCCCCAATACCCACACGAAATGGAGCCAGGGTCCCCGCACAATGAACTCAGCTAGTGAGCCTGGGGTTGCCCCGCACATGAGCTCGCATTATTAAACATTTGGCGTAGGGGTGCACCTAGCTGGAAACATGCAATTCGGGCATTGGCTATCAACCAACACATGGCCCGCTTCTGGAACACGAGCCAGGAACACAAGCATTTATAGCAAAGCTACGCAATCACATAAACACTTAAAGAATGCAATGACATGACATTTAATTTGCGTACCGTTAATGGAAAGTAAACATGACATGGTAATTGTGCAACATGCTAAATGTCGGAACTAGCTTCGTTGTCAAGCTAGTTCCCCAATTTGCGCCTAGGCGAGTATCATTTCGTCGCCTAGCCTCTTTTACGCCTACAACTAGCAAATGGCCTAAAACATGGCCTAAATCCTAAGTGGCAAGTTTCACTTGCCTAGCACCGGGGATGACGACCACTTCGTCACACGGATGCCAATCTATGGGGAAATCGCTGTTTTGGGGGAACAATCATCAAATAACATGAAATTTATTAGGGTTTCACAAAAATTATAAATAAGTTATGAAAACAACGGTAGATCGATTTCTTACCAAGAGGAGACGGAAGAAACACTCCGGGGAACCCTAGGATCAGATCTGGAAAGGATTGGAGAAGTTTGGGAGAATTAGGGTTTTGGGGGATTTGGGGATTTTGATGGGTTTTGGTGAGATTTTGGGGAAGATGAGAGGTAGATGGAGTGAATGGATGGTTTGGATGATGGATTTAGGGCTTGGAATGAAGGATTGAAGCTTGGAGGAAGATGGGGGCTCAAGGGGGAAGTTTTTAGGGTTTTGGGTCGTGTTGGAGAAGATGAAATCGTTTGGGTTGGGTATAAATAGGTTGGGCTGGCGGCTGCCCAGAAATTAGGGTTTTAACACTGGTTAGTCGGTCAAAGAGCAACCACTGACCGACTAGTTTGGCAACTAGTCGGTCGGTCGACCAACGCAGACCGACTAAGTGTAAACAGTAACTTCTGAACGAAAATAGGATTTTAGAGTTAGTCGGTCCATGAACAAATACTGACCGACTAGTTTAGCATCTAGTCGGTCGATGAACGTTCTTAGACCGACTAAGAGTAAACAGTAACTCAACTAAAATTAAGATGATGTGTTAGTCGGTTAAAGAAGCATTGCCGACCGACTAGTTTGCAACCTAGTCGGTCAACCAACGTTCTTAGACCGACTAACGATAAACAGTAACTCCTAAGAAATTTAGAAAGCTAACTAGTCGGTCCAAGAAGGATTACCGACCGACTGGATCGTCATCTAGTCGGTCGGTGGCCCTTCTTACACTGGCTAATGAGCACCAAAAGTTCCGATACGGAGCGCGGGGCCCTGGGATCGATTCCTAAGACTCCTAGGCTTGATCTAACAGTAAGATACGACCGTCATGAAGTCCGTCACGAGTGACATACTTCGAAATCGACAATCCTAAGGAAGAAGCGAGAAAATACGACGAATCGATCGAAAATGAAAGCTACGGAGACGAAAACCACACACGAGGAGAAAATCCACCAAAACATATATTATATTATATTAAATCCAGATACATGGAAAGCAGTCGTTACATCCTCCCTAACTTAAGAAAAATTCCGTCCTCGGAATTTCCAAATACTCACGAGTCCGGAAACAAAAGTGGGAAACGCTCTCGCATCTCATCCTCATTCTCCCAAGTAGACTCTCCAGGCGAACCGTGTCGCCACATCATCCTCACAAGATTGACAATCTTGTTCCGAAGCGATTTCTGACGCATGTCCAGAATCTGCACTGGATGCTGGTCATACGTCATATCGGGGCGAACGGTAATCTCCGAAAAATCTACCGCATGAGACGGATCGCTACTGTATCGACGAAGCTGCGACACATGGAAAACATTGTGAACTCCTTCCAAAGATGGCGGCAAGGCCAAGCGATACGCTACCTCGCCAACCCTCTCCAAAATGTCAAACGGTCCAATGTATCGCGGGCTCAACTTTCCACGCTTCCCGAAACGAATCACACCACGATTCGGGGAAATCTTCAAGAACACATGGTCGCCCGGCTGAAACTCCAAAGGACGACGTTTAGCATCCGCCCAATGCTTAAAACGGTCCTGAGCAATTCTCAACCTCTCCCGAATATTCCTGACGATATCCACGGCCTCCACGATCATCTCAGGTCCTAACAACTCCCGATCACCAATGTCATCCCAACTCAATGGCGATCGACATTTCCTCCCATAAAGAGCGGCGAATGGCGCCATGCCAATACTCGCCTGGAAGCTGTTGTTGTAAGAGAACTCCACCAAATGTAGATGGTCCTCCCACGAACCCTTGAAATCCAACATGCACGCCCTCAGCATGTCTTCCAAAATCTGAATCGTCCTCTCGGACTGGCCATCCGTCTGCGGATGGTACGCCGTGCTGAAACTCAGACGCGTACCCAAGCTCTTCTGCAAACTCTGCCAGAACTGAGATGTGAACCTCGTGTCTCTGTCAGACACGATACTCACGGGGACTCCCTGAAGTCGCACAACCTCCTGCACGATTCACGTTACATCACTATCCAAACTATGAAAAGGAAATAAAAACGGAGAGTAAAAAGAATTTTACCTCCATATATCTCCTTGCTAGCGCCTCAGTGGACTGTCCCACTCGGAACGGAATAAAGTGCGCAGATTTGGTCAATCGATCTACGATCACCCAAATCGCGTCATTCTGCTTCGGACTCCGAGGTAGTCCAGTCACGAAATCCATAGTGATGTGTTGCCATTTCCACTCCGGAATCGGAATCGGTTGTAGCAACCCGGCCGTACGCTGATGCTCCGCCTTCACTTGCTGGCAAACCAAACACTTGGCTACACTCCGAGCCACACTTCTCTTCATACCATGCCACCAATAATTCAGACGAAGATCCTGGTACATCTTGGTGCCACCAAGATGCACAGAATACGGCGAACTGTGTGCATCCACCATCAGCTCCTCTCTGATATCCCCAGCTGGCACACACAACCTGGCTCCGAACCTCAGCGAGCCATCCTCATGAATCAAAAAGTCAGTCCGCAGACCGGCTTCCACCTGCTCCCGAATCTTCATCAGCTTCGGATCCTCGGCCTGGCCAGCCTTAATCCGATCCACGATCGTCGACTGTACCTGCATGTACATCAACGAAGAAGCCTCTCCAGGAAGAACAATCTCCACGCCAGACTCGCAAAAATCCTGCTGCAATCTCCACTGCGAGGTCAAAACCATCACCGCCGGAAGCCTACTCAAAGCATCTGGAACCACATTCACCTTACCAGGGTGAAACTGCAAATCAATATCATAATCCGCCATAAGCTCCAACCATCGACGATGTCGCATGTTAAGCTCCTTCTGAGTGAAAATGTACTTCAAGCTTTTTTGATCGGTGAAAATCTTCACTTTCTCACTCAGCAAGAAGTGCCTCCAAATCTTAAGAGCAAACACAACGGCAGCCAACTCCAAATCATGCGTCGGGTAATTCTTCTCATGAACCTTAAGCTGACGAGACGCATACGCCACAACATGCCCATGCTGATGCAACACACAACCGAGACCCTTGCCAGAAGCATCGCAAAAGATCTCAAATCCACCGCTGCGATCAGGCACAACAAGAGTAGGGGCGGTCGTCAACCTCTCCTTCAGAATACCAAAAGCACCCTCACAATCACCCGACCAAGCCATCGGCTCAGCAATACGAGAAAAGTCCTTAATGAATCGCCGATAATAACCAGCAAGTCCAAGGAAACTCCGAATCTCAGACGCTGACGACGGAACAGGACACTCCCTGATGGCCCGAATCTTCTCAGGATCCACTGAAATACCATCTCCAGTCACCACATGCCCGAGAAAAGCAACTCTATCCAGCCAAAACTCGCACTTCGAAAACTTAGCATACAACCGATGCTTCCTCAAGATCTCCAACACCGTCCTCAAGTGCGAGGCATGCTCTTCCTCCGACTTCGAATAGATCAGAATGTCGTCAATGAAGATAACGACAAACTTATCCAAAAAGTCGTAGAAAATCAGGTTCATCAGATTCATGAAAACTGCGGGCGCGTTAGTTACGCCGAAAGGCATAACCACAAACTCATAGTGTCCATACTTCATCCTGAACGCTGTCTTCGGAACATCTCCCTTCTTCACCTTCAACTGATGGTAACCACTCCTCAAATCCAATTTAGAAAACACCCTCGAACCTCCAAGCTGATCAAAAATGTCATCGATGCGAGGCAACGGGTATTTATTCTTAATAGTTACCGCATTCAACTCCCGATAATCCACACACATGCGACGCGAACCATCCTTCTTCTTAACCAGCAACACCGGTGCTCCCCACGGAGACACGCTAGGATTAATATAACCCTTCCGCAAAAGCTCATCCAACTGCTTCCGCAACTCCTCCAATTCTGCAGGTGCCATACGATACGGCGCCTTCGAAATCGGCTGCGCACCTGGAACAAGATCGATAGAAAATTCCAAAGCTCGATCAGGTGGCAAACCAGACATCTCCTCAGGGAAGACGTCGCCAAAATCACGCACCACAGCTGGCCACTCCAGCTCCATCTGCATAGCCACAGCCTCCACCGGCCTGGCCCGAAATCTGGCAGGACCAAGCGAACTGCTACCACGACTGAACTCAAACACTGGATGTCCGGGAATCTCGAACACCACCTTCTTTCTCCGACAGTCGATCGTAGCATAGAAGCTCGCAAGCCAGTCCATCCCAAGAACTGCATCATAGTTGATGATGTCGTGGACAATGAAATCAGCGAAAAGCTCATGTCCACAGACCACCAACGAGCAAGAATTGCAACCACGATGCACCGAGACCACACCATTCCCTGTAACGATGTTCCAACTCTTGGGAAGAGTGGACGTCGACAAGGAATGCCTCTCCACGAAGCTCCGAGAAATAATGCACATCGATGCACCAGAGTCAAAGAGGACTCGTGCAGGAAATGTGCAAACCAAAACCACACCTGACAAACAATTAACAATCAACCCTAGTCTAGCAGACAACCATGTTCAAGCAAACAACACAATCTAACAATCAAAACCAGCTAGGAAAGTAACAGCTAGAGTGAGGATTACCTGTGATAACCTCATCCACAGTCGCGCTCTCCGCAGCGGTCATCAGAAAAGCCTGCCTCCTCGGCGGAACAGCCTGCCGAAAAGCCTGTCCCTGTGGAACAAGTGCTGCTCCACGTCCAGCAGGAACAGACGCTCGCTGCTGCAACGGCTGTGCTGCAACAGGAGCCCTCCGCAGCTGATTCGCATGCCGACAATCCTTCGCGGCATGGGAAGCATCTCCACAAATCAGACACTGGCCCAAAAACTTCCGACACTGATCCTTGACGTGGCCAGGCTTGCCGCAGAAATGGCAAGACTTCAGAATAGGCCCTCCTGGCCTCTTAAACTGAGCAGACTGATTAGGCCTGAATCCAGGTCTAACCACAGCTCTCGCCTACTCCATAGGCCTCTTCCCAGCACCAACAATAGACCCCCTCCTCTGGTTCACGAGCAGCTCCTGCCTCTTAGCTGCTACTAGAACCTTCTGATAAGATTCCCGGTCAGAAGAGGTCACAAAACTCTGGAGCTCCGAAGCAAGCCCCTGCAGGAACCTCTGAGCCTTCTCCTCAGCGTCCTGCACCATCTTTGGTGCAAACCGACTCAGCCTCATGAACTCTTGGTGATATAGGTCCACCGACGAGTTCCCTTGCTTCAAATCGATAAAACGCTGCAGCATCTCCTCCATGGCAGCTTTCGGGAAGAACTCACCATCAAATCTAGCCTTGAAGGTAGCCCAAGCTATCGGCTCCACCAACAACTTCTCTTCCGCATCCCACCAATTCCGAGCATTATCCTTGAGTTGCCTCTTCGCCAAATCAACCCATCCAGCCGGGGTGATCTTGGCCATCTTCAGATTGTCCTCGATGTTCCGAATCCACTCATCGGCAGCCAGAGGACCCTCAGAACCATCAAAATATGCGGGACCCAGCTCCTGAAATTGTTTCGCTCCTGGCTCAGAGCGAGGGGCATCCGGAAGAGCCCGGGCAGCTCGAGCAAGTGGAGCATTCTGGACTTGCAGAAGCACGCCCTGCTGCACTTGCATCATCTGGAGCATCATCCGCATCATCTCACCGCTGGTGGGTTCCCGCTCAGGCTCCTCATCATGAGGGATCGCGCCACTACCCCCACCACGGGTGAAACGTCTTCCTGCCATCTAGTGACACAGAAAACGAATCAGATTAGACTCATAGCTTATGACATCGGACGTCGAACTTAATTTATTGAACATTCTAATATTATTATCGCTATTCCAAAAATCGCAGTTACAGAAGGAC
This sequence comes from Scilla litardierei, assembly GCA_030789695.1. Classification (NCBI taxonomy): domain Eukaryota; kingdom Viridiplantae; phylum Streptophyta; class Magnoliopsida; order Asparagales; family Asparagaceae; genus Scilla; species Scilla litardierei. The sequence goes on along the minus strand of CM061142.1, from coordinate 304,651,760 downwards.
CTGCATGGGCCACCACTAAAACCTGTCACGACCCGCTTCCCTAAAATGGAGGCGAGACGTGAAAAGGTCCGCACTGGAGTGGAGCTGTGAAGCCCCAAACCCGATAAGCGTCAAAAATACATAAGCAAGTCCCTGTAACCACAACGGAATAACAATAATAACACAAGCAGAGACTGAAATAAAATCTCACATCTCATAAATCGTCCAATAAGAAAATAAGTCCAACATCCAGAAAAGCCACCAGGCTAAAAGAAAAGAGTCTAAAGGCCCAGAACAAGGCCAACAAAAGAAACGACATAACAAAGTATGGGTGCTATGCACCGATAACAAAACAACTGTCTAACAAAAGTAAAACACAGCGAAGACACTAGGACTGGTCCCCAGTGTCCACGTACTCCCCGTCAAACACAAGCTCGGGCTCGGCGTCAGCAAACACCTCGTCCTCAACAAGGTACTCGGGCTCAGGATCTAACATGTGTCACCCAAAAGAGTAAAGGGGCACATGTCAGCAAGTCTAAAAGACTTGAGCAAGGAAACAGAAAGTAAGGCTCTAGCAACCTAACAGTTTAGTATGCATGACATGGCAGTTATAACATGAGTGCACAATTGGAACGTGGCAAGACGATTTGTACAAGAGAACAATCATCGGGACAAGACAAGACAAGACAAGAGTAGCCACGCTACTATCACTCTCAATCAATTCACTATTCACGTGTTTTGTAGATGTTTACGCCTTACAGCTGAATGGTTTTACATTCGCTGATTGGCCGCTTAACAACTACCCCAAACCCAAAAGTTTACGCCTTACCACTGCAGTTGCTGATCGGGCAGACTCCCAGTTGATTGGTCGCTTGACTCTTACCCCCAATACCCACACGAAATGGAGCCAGGGTCCCCGCACAATGAACTCAGCTAGTGAGCCTGGGGTTGCCCCGCACATGAGCTCGCATTATTAAACATTTGGCGTAGGGGTGCACCTAGCCGGAAACATGCAATTCGGGCATTGGCTATCAACCAACACATGGCCCGCTTCTGGAACACGAGCCAGGAACACAAGCATTTGTAGCAAAGCTACGCAATCACATAAACACTTAAAGAATGCAATGACATGACATTTAATTTGCGTACCGTTAATGGAAAGTAAACATGACATGGTAATTGTGCAACATGCTAAATGTCGGAACTAGCTTCGTTGTCAAGCCAGTTCCCCAATTTGCGCCTAGGCGAGTATCATTTCGTCGCCTAGGCTCTTTTACGCCTACAACTAGCAAATGGCCTAAAACATGGCCTAAACCCTAAGTGGCAAGTTTCACTTGCCTAGCACCGGGGATGACGACCACTTCGTCACACGGATGCCAATCTATGGGGAAATCGCTGTTTTGGGGGAACAATCATCAAATAACATGAAATTTATTAGGGTTTCACAAAAATTATAAATAAGTTATGAAAACAACGGTAGATCGATTTCTTACCAAGAGGAGACGGAAGAAACACTCCGGGGAACCCTAGGATCAGATTTGGAAAGGATTGGAGAAGTTTGGGAGAATTAGGGTTTTGGGGGATTTGGGGATTTTGATGGGTTTTGGTGAGATTTTGGGGAAGATGAGAGGTAGATGGAGTGAATGGATGGTTTGGATGATGGATTTAGGGCTTGGAATGAAGGATTGAAGCTTGGAGGAAGATGGGGGCTCAACGGGGAAGTTTTTAGGGTTTTGGGTCGTGTTGGAGAAGATGAAATCGTTTGGGTTGGGTATAAATAGGTTGGGCTGGCGGCTGCCCAGAAATTAGGGTTTTAACACTGGTTAGTCGGTCAAAGAGCAACCACTGACCGACTAGTTTGGCAACTAGTCGATCGGTCGACCAACGCAGACCGACTAAGTGTAAACAGTAACTTCTGAACGAAAATAGGATTTTAGAGTTAGTCGGTCCATGAACAAATACTGACCGACTAGTTTAGCATCTAGTCGGTCGATGAACGTTCTTAGACCGACTAAGAGTAAACAGTAACTCAACTAAAATTAAGATGATGTGTTAGTCGGTTAAAGAAGCATTGCCAACCGACTAGTTTGCAACCTAGTCGGTCAACCAACGTTCTTAGACCGACTAACGATAAACAGTAACTCCTAAGAAATTTAGAAAGCTAACTAGTCGGTCCAAGAAGGATTGCCGACCGACTGGATCGTCATCTAGTCGGTCGGTGGCCCTTCTTACACCGGCTAATGAGCACCAAAAGTTCCGATACGGAGCGCGGGGCCCCGGGATCGATTCCTAAGACTCCTAGGCTTGATCTAACAGTAAGATACGACCGTCATGAAGTCCGTCACGAGTGACATACTTCGAAATCGACACTCCTAAGGAAGAAGAGAGAAAATACGACGAATCGATCGAAAATGAAAGCTACGGAGACGAAAACCACACACGAGGAGAAAATCCACCAAAACATATGTTATATTATATTAAATCCAGATACATGAAAAGCAGTCGTTACAATTCAACCCCCCCTTCTAGTGTTGTTTGCCATCCACAGGATCCAACAGAAGCATCTCTTCTAACCAAAGAATGAGCTTGAAGTCTTCTAGGAACTTTAATCACCATCTTTGATCATCAATCCACTTTTCATGCTTTGATTGATCCTTGAGTGACATTCATTGCTAATTGATCTCCATGATATGCTTAGGCAATGGATTAACTGCAAATATGGGATTAGTCACAAGTATTTATGTTTGCTCATCATTAACACCAAGTAGGAAGAAGTCCAATACTCAACAGCCGGGCCTTAGTTTGGACCCTACCTATGGAGAAAATAGTGATGATTAAGGAGAAGAAGTTGAAGAAGATGTAGAAGCTAAAGAAGAAGAAGAAGAAGAAGCTGAAGAAAGGGAACACATGGAGATGGGCCAATCTTCATCTGCTATGGACATTCCATCATACATGCTCGCTTTTCAACAAGCCATTTGTGCAAGGCTTGAGAAGATGGAACTTCAAGTGAGCAATGTTAGAGAGGACTTGATCCAAAGAATGGAAAAATTGAAGGAAACAATGAAGGAAAGGCACGATATCATGGATGCCTTGATTAAAGAAGTCAAAGACAAGCTGGAGGAAATCACGAAGGAACGACGTCGTGGATGGACTTCGTGGATCTTATGATTGTTTTTTTTTGGTTGTGTAACTCTTTGAACAATATTATGTTGGTTTAAAACATTTTCTACAGTCGATTGATTCTCACAAAATTTGTATTATTATAAGAGAATGGTATATAATATTTGGTTTGGAACCCACAACACCTATCTATGTAGTGATTTGGTTTCGTATATTAGGACATGTTATGATGCTCATGCTTGCCAAAAATTTCTTTGCTTGCTAAATGTTGCATTATATGCTTGCTAAATGTTGCCAAAATTATATTTCTTATTGCATATGTATGGAGAATTGCAAACTTTTTCTTATGCAAGTGTTGAAAAAGGGGGGATATTGTGACATCAAGTTCAATTTCTCTATCATGAAATATTTTGGTGTTATAATTTTATCACTTTGTTAGCATTCAAATTCACATTTTACAGCAACTCTTGGTATAATATGTTATTATTTTTGATGTGACAAAGGGGGAGAAAGCTCACAATGCCAAATAAAATAAACACTTGAATTATTTGAATTGAAAATAATATGAAAATTATGCATATTTAATTTTATTGCTAACTAGCTTTGATGCAAGGGGTGTAACTCTCCATAGCAATCATGCATCTCTGCAGGAGGAGTGTAAGTATTTTTTTTATTTCATATTATTTCTATATTTTAAATCATTTGTTGTCATCACGAAAAAGGAGGAGAGTATTGGGATATTGAGACAAACCCCGGTGGATTTCGATGATGTGCACAAATGATATGTGTACTAATGTGTTTATTTCAAGTGCATATGGATTATTTGTAGACATGGAAAATAAAGCGCATTGTGAAGCAAATTGAAAAACTTAGAAGCCAAAATCAAAAGTCTACACTCGAAGCATATGAAGGTTCAAAATTACATAGCATATGAAGACTTAAGATCAAGAGGAAACAACTCAAGTCGAAGATTGAAGAACAAGAGCTAGATGTATGTCTAAGTGAGTAATTTACTTAGAAATGTAAACTCCATAGTATATCTTTTACACACACACGCTGTCACGCCCCGCTTCCCAAAATATGGAGGCGAAGCGTGAGAAGGTCCGCTCAGACTTGAAGCTGCAAAGCTGCAAGTCCGATAAGCGTCAATCAAATTTAAAAATGCAGGCCCTTGCAACGCGAACGAAACAAAGATAATAATAATGAAATGAGACAAAAGAAGCATCTCAGAATATCCATAAAATAAGTTTCCAACATCACAGAAAAACCACCAAGCTAAAAGTAAGAGACTAAAGGCCCAAACATGGCCAACAAAAGTACAAAGTACAACGACGGTGCTACGCACCAACAAAACTAACAAAAGGCCTAAAACAACATAAAGCTCAACAAAACTCAAAGCAAGGTCACCGGTGTCCACCAAAATCCTCCTGGCAATCATGGACTCAGACTCAGCGTCAGCGACTCATCACGTACACAGCAACGGTCTCTGGCTCAGGGTCTAACATGTGACACCCAAAGAGAAAGGGGCACATGTCAGCAAGTCTGGAAGACTTGTGCAAGTGAAACTGAAAGTACAAGTAAGAGCAACCTAGCAGTTCTAGCATGATGCAATGACATGGCAGTTTAAGTATGAGTGCAGCAGGTAAAGAAAACAACAAGTAGCTAGCATGGCATGGCAAGTGTGGCAAGACTAATAACATTTACAAGGATTTCTCTAGTCACGTTTTCATGTCATTTGCAGAGTTTACGCCTTACAGCTGAAATGACTTTCTTTCACACTGATTGGCCGCTTAACTCCGCCCCACCCAGAGTTTACGCCTTACAGCTGCAGTTGCTGATCAGGCAGACTCCCAGCTGATTGGCCGCTTAACTCTTACCCCATCCCACGTGTATCGAGCCAGGGCCTTACCCCCGAACGGTAATGCTCGCTTCTGGATCACGAGCCAGGAAGTGTTTTTAACAAGTATGGCGTAGGGGTGCACCTAGCCAGGACAAGCAAGTACAAGTATGTAGCGTGTGCTACGAATGCAATATTCAACTTGGATGACATGTAGAATGTAATGCATGGCAGTTAAAAGTGCGTACAGATAAGGAAAGTAAACGTGACAGTTTAGTATGCATGAACATCAAGTTTAAAGGGTGGATCTAGCTTCGTTGTCAAGCTAGATCAATTAGGTGACGGATCTAGTTTCGTTGTCAAACTAGATCAAATAGGCGTCTAGCCAGCTATCATTTCACTGGCTAGTCTCTTTTACGCTAAAATCAAGGAAGTGGCCTAAAAACATGGCCCTACACAAGAGTTGGCAAGTTTCACTTGCCTGTAAGTACAACGTCTGAGCACAGCGTCCAATGAGTCCAAGAATCACAATTATCCTACGTGCAAAGTCCACCGGCCTAAAGTCCATATTATTAATCTTGATTAGTGATTGCTAAAACATTTAAAATACTTTAAAATACTGATTTTTAGTCTTGATTAGTCATGCAATTGGGTTCGGGGTCCTAGGGGTGCAAAGCGTTACCTCAACACGACGCGAAAGCTACACCGGCGTCGGGTAGCGACGCCGGGGGTTGGAATAATAGAACGCGCTCCAAGTCCTGATTCCAAAATATATTCCTCGCTGGAAAATTCAGAGCTTCAACCGGGGCGACGGTTCCAGATTCCAAAGCTAGCACGTGCGACGACGGGCTACGACGTGCGACGACGTCGTACGCGATGAATCCTCGAAGAGCAAGCACCTAGGTGGGGCCCACAGTAGTCCTAGGGACCTTTGGGGGACCCACAATACCTCTGGAGAACTTGGGGGGCCAACGGTGGCAAGTGGTGCGACGGATGCGGGGGAACGGGCGTGAGCGGGGGCGGCCATCGGTCTGACCGAGGGAATTCCTCGGTCGGACACAGCTTGGTGCGGGGGAACGATGCAGCGGCTGTGCGATGGCGCGGACGAAGCTTGGTGCGGAGGCAGCTGCCGGTCAGAGCGGGCGAACGGAGGCCGTTCTCTCGGTCGTGCGGTGGCTGAACGTCGCAACGTTGCGACGAATCGTCGCAACGTCCAATTTGAGTTTTGGGAGAGGCTAGGGCTAATTTCTTGCGAAAATAGGACTTGCTAGGAGTTGCTTATATAGTATAGGTGGGTTGACTTGGTCTAGGGCTAAATCTAATAGGATTAGAAGTTCAAAAAGATTTAAAATTTGAATTTAAACTTCTCCAACCCATTCTAGGATTTGACCTGGTCCAAATGAGCTGGAAATTGGCTCAAAAATTCTTTAAAACGTTTAAAACTCAAATAAATTTTATTTGGCCGAAATTAATTTAAAAATAAATTATTAAAAATATTATAAAACTTGTTAAAAATATAAAAGTGGTCAAATAAACTCCAAAAATTATAAAATAAATATCGTGGTGTTCGTGATGACGAATGTGAGCTAACTAAGAAGACGGATCTCAAATTCGACGTCGGATGACGAAACTAAAAATAGAAACGTCTCCCGTCAAGAGTGAGAATCGTCACGTCTCATCGAGCAAGTTTAAATTGTGGGAAAACGACTCGAGAAACGTCGTTCCAAATTAGTGCCATTATTTAATACTCTCAGAGACGTTCACAACGACATATCACACAAAAGTGTTCACAAACAAATATATTCTAAAATAAACACGTGCACGGCCAAAAGCACGTGCACGAAAAACGTACGACGAAAAGTGGTCGTTACATCCTCCCCACCTTAGAATAAAGTCCGTCCTCGGACTTTCTAATACATCTAGTCGCTCTAATAACTACCCCAAATCAAGTCACATCGTATTTCAAACCAAGTATAGTCATTACAAGTGCTCATATATGCACTAGGTAGTCGAACATTATTATTACCAACACGTATATATATACATTCACGTACGTATACACTTTTACCTATTATAGTCCGTCAACTTCATACATGTATTTCAATCAGGTATATAAACATACATCCCTTATATAACTGCTACTACTTACCTAAACACAAAACAATATTTCAGATACTCATATAAAGATAGCTTCACGCTCAGCCAATACAATCATCGCTCTACCTATATGTAGCTACCTATGCACAACCATCAAGGGTATACTACCCTCTAATATTCATCCAATACCAAACATCTCAACACATATAGTCACACCATACCGTTATTGAATCAAGTTCACTATATCCAATATACATTCACCACTACTATAATTTCACCATATATATAGTCATTCAATACATGCAAATAGTTCACCATATATTCACATCACGTACGGTCCTATAACTATATTTACGGCACGCCACATATACCATAGTCATCAATACCTATAACTAAGCACATACTTACCCGTGCATGGTGCACACCCATACACGCTAACATTTCATTTCATACGCCAATCATACCATTATATAACTAGCACACATACACACTTAGTTTTAGCTAATACACATACGTTCACATAACAAGTCTTTGGTAAATAACTATACCACAAGACAAACACCTATAACTATATACTGGCGTAGCGACCCACAATCATGTGCGTAGCACAACCAGGCACAAACACTCCTATCCCTATACATACATCAAGCATCGTTATATTCAAGCTACAAACATACATTCAATATACCTAGAGTTTACCTACTCAAGCTTGAGTGAGACTCAATACACACATCAGGGTATTCTATATACGTAACACGGCATTCATACCTATACCAATACCACTCTTATATTTATATATATGTCTACCAATACAACCATATACATTCCATAGATCAATCACTCTAAATATTTAGTCCGGTAATACTTACATAGTTCAATCAATTTATACACCATAATAATAATACAGACATCAGCACACGTATATTTATAATACACTCCCTAGTACATGCATACGTATTCATCGTATAGTCACCCATAAGTAATGTATATATCTACACCATGGCCTACTACCTATAATTAGTATACTAACACATCCACACATGCATAATTAGGATGTGCAATAGTCGTGTATACCTCACGGTATGCACACATGCAACATCCCGCAAAAGCTAGCAATATTAATCAAAATTATAATCCTACTACCATATGTATAACACATATATACTCAGGTAACAAAACATAACTACTTACGTCCAAGCACTATATGTATATCTACCTACGAGCACATACTCACTCATACTAGTATATAGATCACTCAATAGGCCTACTTACTTATCTATAAGTTCACACATCATCATCACACCTAGCATATACATAGCTTTACCAATCATTTTATTCCAACCATTATAAGTATCTCTTACCACATACACAACTTAGATATTCTAACGCTAATTCAAATATACACAAGCATCCCTAGTATAGTATATCTAACCACTCACAAGTCTATACATTCTAACACACAAACAACTTCCTAATATTACGAATAACTCCGAGTACATATATATATATATCACACAATAGGCAAGCATCAATATACTATGGGGGCACGCTCATTCAAGCCCACGTACACAACTTAGGTACGTGCACAACGACACCTCACAAGGGTCCAAGGGTCTACTAACACTTAAGGGTTGGCACGGACATTGACGGACACTTAAGCCTAAGCAATAAAGAGAGGTCGAGAGCGTGACGAGGGAAGGATCGATAAGCACGAGTTCAGATAGGACGAGTACAAGGAGACAGCTTGGTTAGACGAAACATTGGCTCAATGGTGATGTTTAGGTTGAGGGAAAAGGAGGTGTAGTGATACATACATAGGATGTAGAAAAGAAGGTAGGGTAGGTGGCACATGCTAAAATACGTGAAGTCTGAAAACTGTTGTACTTTAAAATCCTCGTCTGAGAAGAATTGTTTGGGGATCGATAAAACGAGTTGTTCAAAAGTAAATCTGAGTTGAATATTCAAAATAATAGAAAATGGCCTATTGGTTTTGAAATCATTTTGAAGGGAGTAAAATCATTTACGCGAATATTATGGACATGGTTTAGAAAATTCTATCAGTCAGTAATTTACTAAAATGTTGACCAAAAAGTTTTGGAAAGTCAAGAATGAAATCAAGTAACGGAAAGATTTAAACTGATGTTAAATGTTTTCAAAACTTCTAGGCTATGGAAGATTTAAAATAATCAATTTTGAAACTTCTTTTAGAAAACCATGGTTTGCCAAAAATGAAAAACTGATTTACAAAAGGTTCTTAATGTACGAGCACAACAAGTCTGACACGGATATAAATATAATTGAAATTCAATTTGGTTTAGAAGTTTTTCTAAAACGTGTATGGTGAGCAGAAAGAAAATAGTAGTAACTTAGCATAAGAATTATCAGGGTTGAATAGCAAATCTTTAAAATCAAATCAGGGAGGGTCTAAAGCAGGAAGAGGTTATGAAAATAGTAATTTTGCAAAAATCTGAAATAGTGGGAACGGCGAGCAAAACCAACTTGCTGAAATCTGAAATTCCATGTGGCTTGAAGAGTATATTAAAAGTAAACACGATGTATTATTCAAATGGCACAAATAAGAAGGAAAATTATAAATCGAATTGGACAAACGGTTCGGAATAAAATATATGAAAAGACGACATGAGTACGAAAACATAGGCTGGGGAAAATATTATAAGCTAGAGTTCAAAATTCCGACAAACGTTTTAAAAATTTAAATCAACGAAGTAGTATGGGAAAGAGGAAATCGAAGAATACTTTCAGAAGATTCAGGTTTGTAATGGAGAGGGTCGAAAATTGACGACGATCGTCATGAGGCGATCTCGTGAATCGAGGGGAGGAAATTGGTCAGGTGGTCAAAGCATACATACGTCTAGGACATGAATCAGAAAAGTCTACGGAAACTCCTACGGTTGACCAACTAAAGATTTGAAACTAAGCACTAAGACTTCCTAAGGGGCTGGACGGTAATGAAATGCGTTCAGCTTGGTCCGAGATCAATGAACCCAAGCGAACGACAAAAGGAAATTTTAGAGGTCTAGTATGGTCAGGGTTAGGCAAGGACCACTAAGGTAACTCCTACGGCGATCAATTGCTAGAAGGGGGGTCTAACTACCAATCGGAGGCTTCTAACTAGCAAGCACAGACGTCTAACTAAGTCCCTTACCACCTAGTGTCCTAAGAAATCGACTAGACTCAGGGCTTATGACTCGGATGTTGCAATTTATTTAATGGACATTCCGTTATCATCGTTGTTCCGTTAATTCGCAATTGCAAGACTGGACCTGCATGGGCCACCAACAAAACCTGTCACGCCCCGCTTCCCAAAATATGGAGGCGAAGCGTGAGAAGGTCCGCTCAGACTTGAAGCTGCAAAGCTGCAAGTCCGATAAGCGTCAATCAAATTTAAAAATGCAGGCCCTTGCAACGCGAACGAAACAAAGATAATAATAATGAAATGAGACAAAAGAAGCATCTCAGAATATCCATAAAATAAGTTTCCAACATCACAGAAAAACCACCAAGCTAAAAGTAAGAGACTAAAGGCCCAAACATGGCCAACAAAAGTACAAAGTACAACGACGGTGCTACGCACCAACAAAACTAACAAAAGGCCTAAAACAACATAAAGCTCAACAAAACTCAAAGCAAGGTCACCGGTGTCCACCAAAATCCTCCTGGCAATCATGGACTCAGACTCAGCGTCAGCGACTCATCACGTACACAGCAACGGTCTCTGGCTCAGGGTCTAACATGTGACACCCAAAGAGAAAGGGGCACATGTCAGCAAGTCTGGAAGACTTGTGCAAGTGAAACTGAAAGTACAAGTAAGAGCAACCTAGCAGTTCTAGCATGATGCAATGACATGGCAGTTTAAGTATGAGTGCAGCAGGTAAAGAAAACAACAAGTAGCTAGCATGGCATGGCAAGTGTGGCAAGACTAATAACATTTACAAGGATTTCTCTAGTCACGTTTTCATGTCATTTGCAGAGTTTACGCCTTACAGCTGAAATGACTTTCTTTCACACTGATTGGCCGCTTAACTCCGCCCCACCCAGAGTTTACGCCTTACAGCTGCAGTTGCTGATCAGGCAGACTCCCAGCTGATTGGCCGCTTAACTCTTACCCCATCCCACGTGTATCGAGCCAGGGCCTTACCCCCGAACGGTAATGCTCGCTTCTGGATCACGAGCCAGGAAGTGTTTTTAACAAGTATGGCATAGGGGTGCACCTAGCCAGGACAAGCAAGTACAAGTATGTAGCGTGTGCTACGAATGCAATATTCAACTTGGATGACATGTAGAATGTAATGCATGGCAGTTAAAAGTGCGTACATATAAGGAAAGTAAACGTGACAGTTTAGTATGCATGAACATCAAGTTTAAAGGGTGGATCTAGCTTCGTTGTCAAGCTAGATCAATTAGGTGACGGATCTAGTTTCGTTGTCAAACTAGATCAAATAGGCGTCTAGCCAGCTATCATTTCACTGGCTAGTCTCTTTTATGCTAAAAGCAAGGAAGTGGCCTAAAAACATGGCCCTACACAAGAGTTGGCAAGTTTCACTTGCCTGTAAGTACAACGTCTGAGCACAGCGTCCAATGAGTCCAAGAATCACAATTATCCTACGTGCAAAGTCCACCGGCCTAAAGTCCATATTATTAATCTTGATTAGTGATTGCTAAAACATTTAAAATACTTTAAAATACTGATTTTTAGTCTTGATTAGTCATGCAATTGGGTTGGGGGTCCTAGGGGTGCAAAGCGTTACCTCAACACGACGCGAAAGCTACACCGGCGTCGGGTAGCGACGCCGGGGGTTGGAATAATAGAACGCGCTCCAAGTCCTGATTCCAAAATATATTCCTCGCTGGAAAATTTAGAGCTTCAACCGGGGCGACGGTTCCAGATTCCAAAGCTAGCACGTGCGACGACGGGCTACGACGTGCGACGACGTCGTACGCGACGAATCCTCGAAGAGCAAGCACCTAGGTGGGGCCCACAGTAGTCCTAGGGACCTTTGGGGGACCCACAATACCTCTGGAGAACTTGGGGGGCCCACGGTGGCAAGTGGTGCGACGGATGCGGGGGAACGGGCGTGAGCGGGGGCGGCCATCGGTCTGACCGAGGGAATTCCTCGGTCGGACACAGCTTGGTGCGGGGGAACGATGCAGCGGCTGTGCGATGGCGCGGACGAAGCTTGGTGCGGAGGCAGCTGCCGGTCAGAGCGGGCGAACGGAGGCCGTTCTCTCGGTCGTGCGGTGGCTGAACGTCGCAACGTTGCGACGAATCGTCGCAACGTCCAATTTGAGTTTTGGGAGAGGCTAGGGCTAATTTCTTGCGAAAATAGGACTTGCTAGGGGTTGCTTATATAGTATAGGTGGGTTGACTTGGTCTAGGGCTAAATCTAATAGGATTAGAAGTTCAAAAAGATTTAAAATTTGAATTTAAACTTCTCCAACCCATTCTAGGATTTGACCTGGTCCAAATGAGCTGGAAATTGGCTCAAAAATTCTTTAAAACGTTTAAAACTCAAATAAATTTTATTTGGCCGAAATTAATTTAAAAATAAATTATTAAAAATATTATAAAACTTGTTAAAAATATAAAAGTGGTCAAATAAACTCCAAAAATTATAAAATAAATATCGTGGTGTTCGTGATGACGAATGTGAGCTAACTAAGAAGACGGATCTCAAATTCGACGTCGGATGACGAAACTAAAAATAGAAACGTCTCCCGTCAAGAGTGAGAATCGTCACGTCTCATCGAGCAAGTTTAAATTGTGGGAAAACGACTCGAGAAACGTCGTTCCAAATTAGTGCCATTATTTAATACTCTCAGAGACGTTCACAACGACATATCACACAAAAGTGTTCACAAACAAATATATTCTAAAATAAACACGTGCACGGCCAAAAGCACGTGCACGAAAAACGTACGACGAAAAGTGGTCGTTACACACGCACACACGCACACACAATTTCTGTAAAAATCTTTTTAAAATATATTACTTAGTATATTACTTTAATATAATTTTTGTAAATTAATTTTCAAGTATTTTTACGTATAAAAACTCATGTATCCTATAATAGCCGACTAATATTGTCGAATAGCCGACTATATCTGTCAAGGTTTTACTCCCAACTCTCTTTCAAAATAATAGCCGACTATTTGAGGAAATAGTTGACTATCTGGGAGAGATAGACTACTAATCCTCAGAATAGCCAACCATCTGGATCAAATGTTGACAGATTTGGCAATCTGCCTTGATTTATGCTAGCCGTTGGATTTGATTTTTTGAGCTGTTTTAAGCTGATTTTGTGCTAATTTTGTACTAATATTTTCTTGTTGAATAGCTGGGATTTCAAAGTTTTTAACATAACAATTTTCATATCAAAAGAAATCTCTCTATTGCTCAAAATGCACAAGGTTCTAATTCTGTTCTTCAATATATTCAAAAGGCTACTGATTTAATTTTCATTTTCATATCTCTTGATTTATTTTCAATTTTATTTAGCATTTGAATAACTTGTTTTTTGATCTCCAAGCTCAAAAGCTTTTTCTATTGAGATTAAAAATACAAGCTTCTTGATTTAATCTTGGAGTTTACAAGCTTCTTGATTTAATCTTGGTGTTTTTAAAATCAAATTTTTCTTTGAAAGATTAAATGAAAACTTGATCTTTGATCTCCAAAAGCCCAAGTGCTTATTTTTAGAAGATCAATTTTCAAGACAACCCCAATTGATCAAATTGTGCTTTAACTCATAAACAATTATTTGATCAAGAGTTTTCTCGATTTCCTTAAGCCACTTATTCGCATATATACTATTGGCTTTTAGAAAATTATTGTACGCAATTCTATATTTGTTGTAAAGTCTTTGAAGAAGACTTAGTGAATGAAATTCCCACGTGTTAGGGAAAGTTTTGGAAATTCCTAGTTGATTGTAACTAGGTGTGGAAATTCATAGCAAGAGGAAGCTAGGTGCTTGTACAAAACCCTCTACGGTTGTGTTAAGGTAATCTTTGCTCTCGTGGAGAGCTAGTGGATCGGTTGCTAAACGTAGGCTAAGGTTGGACCGAACCAAGGTAAAATCGCTGTGTGTTTGCACAGTGATCATATCTCTCTAGCTTTCTTTATTATTATTGCAAGCATCTTTTTATACCGCTACAACTCAAATTTTACTCAAGCATATAATAATCATTGATTAAGTACAAATTGAGGCAACTCGAATTTAAGACTTATGCAACTATTAGAAGGATTTTTTTATAAAGCGAAAAATATTATTATTTGTTGACAACTCTATTCAACGCCCTTCTATTGTTGTCTGCCATCTATATAGATCCTACAAATCAAAGCAATATATGCCATATTCTTTTGATATAGGCAGTTAGTAAAGGATTTCTAGTGTTTGTAGAGCAATGCACATGTGTTAAGGCCAAAAATGATCGAAACAATTGTCTTGCTGATATGGACCCTTTGTACTGAGCGGAGCCTCGTTAGCGAGTTGAGTGAGACCCTAGGTTGGAAGAACCAGGGTCGTTTGATGGATGATGGATGGCTTGTGATGCTCGATCGACCTTCGAGCGGCCTGTATGCCGATGGATCGAGGCTGGGAGGTTCTGGAATGACCCGCACAGAAGATCGAGACTCGGTGATCTGCACCACAAGGAAGCATCAGGGGGGTCGGATCTGGGTTTTGACCCAAATCCCCTTCGATGCTTAAGTTAGAATGGGAATTTAAGGAAGAGAGTGAGCTTGGAGCAGCTGAGATCGACTAACAGAGGTTCGTCTCAGATCTAACATCGCAAGCTCTTTAATGGAAGAAATATATGCTGAAAGAGTAGAGTCTATGTATTAGATCTTGTACCTTGAAAATTGGAACCTTTTGGTATTTATAGGCCTCCTCGGTCCTTTCAGTGACGTTGGAAAGATAACGGTCACCCATTATGGTGCCATGATCTCTCTTTAATAGGAGCAAACGTTGCCCACACTCCTGCTATTTATGAGGCCGCCTTCAATCCCACGTTCGAGTGATGGGAGTGCAACCGGCGACTGGCTGGTGGGCTTTGACCGAGCCAATATCGGGCTTCTCTTATGAGCTCTGTGGGCCTTAGTCACTCTTCGGTCAATTCGTTTCGAGTACCGGCCCAATGATTCAACAACATGAAATATGGTAGATGAAGTAACCACTTAGCGTACATCAACTCCGAAGGACCCGAAATTTAACACCATATTATCCTATGTTAGGTGTCTCCCTACACTTTTCTTAATGATTATTCCATAGAGATGAAAGTTCACAATTTGTCTAAGACAATTTTATGATTTGACTTCTTGGTCTCTAAGCATTCTTCAATTATCAAAGTATTTTATATGATGATATCTCCTTGTTGTTTTCTTATAATGAACGTATGCTTTCAATGCTCATGACATTGTTCATAATTTGAGCCTATATGGAGAAAACATTAATGTTTTCATCATCACCAATTTCATGTTTCTTTGATATACTTTGTTTCATGTCTCATTATTAACTACTTCAATGTATTTGTGGCTTTTTTTATTGATGGCAAAGAGGGACAGTAGAAAAATTAAGAATAAAAAATATGATGCATTGATCGAGGGGGAGCTTGTCACAATTTTTCATGAGAGCACATAGATAGGGAGAGCTTTGTATGATGTTTCATGATCATGTGCACTATAGGACTTGCTCTTTAATATTCTATCTCAATTTTTCTATGCTTATTTGTCACCTAAAGGGGGAGATTATTGGCCTAGTTAGCCCACTAACTAGGTCACACTTTTAATTCTGATGATGACAAACAAGCCACGTAGTACTAATGAGTTCATTAAGTGATTTCAGGGACAAATGTGCATGGAGAAAAAGAGTGGCAATTTCATAATATTGCATTGGTCAAACTATTCTAGAAAGGAGGATAAAATAATTTGTGGATAAATTACTTGTGCAAAGAAATTCAAAGGAGTCATACTTCATCAACACTTATCCAAGATTCAATGCACAATGAAGATTGAAAGTTTGACTAGTCAAAGTTTGGATTCAAAAGGGAGTTTCATCTCAAAGAGGAGTCCTATCTTCAAGAGGGGTTTGATTGCTCATAAAAATTAGAATTTCTCCTATTTATACCCCCCCTGGCCATGCACAAGTCCTAATTCCCTAAGGAGAAAATATCAAAGCCACAAACCCTAGCCGGCCTTAGGAACTCTCTTCCACCATCGTTCACCAGCCATTCTCCTCATCAACTCCTCAATAACTCCATCCTTGTTGTCGCAAACACAAGAGCGTCTTCGTCTTCGTCTTTGAAGTGCAAGCAAGGCTTTGGCACACTTGGGCTTCAGGAGACTCACACAACTCATCAAGCAAAGTGTGCAGCAAGTTTCAAAGCTTGCCCAATGGTCTTCAAGAATCCAACATCTCCAAGCTTGGTTCAAAGGATTGCCGCAAGCCTCATTGAGAAAAACACCCTTGCAACAAGAACAACTCATGGCCAAGGGGCTTTGGGGAGCACCCAAGCACTTCCAAGTCTCGGTTCATTCCCTAGGGGTTCATCTAATAACATAGCATCAAGTCTCAAGCCAAGGAATTTATCAACCAAGCAAGTTCAAGCATCTAAAGTTGAGAAACCTACTCGGTTGAGGCTACACAATCACTGCTCGTCGCTGACCCAGTCGGCAACCAAGTTTTCGTAAGCCCAACTAAGTGAATCATAGAGCCAAAGAGTTTGCTAACCCGCTGCAGAAACATACACCAAGCACTAAGTCACGGCTGGGTCTGTAGGGGTGTTTCCACGAGCCTGACTCATTCGGACACCAAGCCAAATTTGCTGCTGACTGCAGATCGCTTACTTAACGTACAGACCGCAGACCCCGTAGCGCACCAGAGATCAATTCCGGCCGAGCAGAATTGGCGGTTTCAGCAAGTCAAACCCAGGATTCCATATAGCCAAGTCTGCCTACTTTACGCACAGACCAAGTTCAGATAGGTTTGTGAAGCAAACTTCATATGCTTATATCTTTTGATTCAGACATCGGAATGACAAACCGATTTTGCCTACGTGATTATGATCTCACAGACTACATCACAGTGATATTTCTCTGGTTTATTCATGTAGTTTTAGATTAGTTTGAATTAACTTTTTGTGAGATTGTATTATTAGAATAGCTTCACTCAAAAGCTGTCGTTGAGTGTCATGTTCTTAAACAATATTTTGTACGTTTCGATCACCACCTGCAAGCGTAATTAAAGTTTTCGTTTTAAGTATAAAAGGGGTGAAATCTTCAAAGGATTTGAGGTCGGAGCTGAGGCGGGAGCATAGGTAAAGAGACACTCTGTTAAACATATTTGTGCTTGCATATCTTTAACCTTGTGATTTTTTAAATTTGTGACATACACCCTTCACCCCTAAGGTGTTTTTCAAAGTTATAGGGTATTCCTACGCACACCGACCGTTTTACTCGTGTACACAACAAATATACCATTTATTTACAAGTTTACCACTCATAATTACACACCGCGCACAACCATTTGAAAATGGCAAAAAATACCTGGTTGTGCGCGGTGCGTAAAACGCACGACAACCGGCGGTTTTGCTCAGTGCGCACAACCAATATTGCTACGCACACGACAGTATCCTCCTACCTCCCCAGCCCCCTCTGTTGCCCTCACCCCATCCACCGCCGCCCTCACCCCATCCTCTGCCATATCTGTCGACATCCCCAGCCCCTCTGCCACCCCCTCCTCTGACTACCCAGCCCCCTCCACCGCCCCCTCCGTCGACCCTCTCATCTTCCCCAGCCCCCTCCTCTGCCCCATCCGCCGAACTCCACAGCCCCCTCTGCCTCCACCGCCCCCTCCGCCAACAACCCAGCCTCCCACACGCCCCCTCCTCCGGCCTCCCCAGCCCACTCCGCCCCCTCCGCTGGCCCCTCCGCCACCTACTGCGGCTTCTCCCACCCCCATTGTCAATTTCAAACCCTAAAAACTCGTCGGGTTGGGGGGGTAAAAGAGGTTTAAATTTTGAATGGCAAACTTGTAAATAGTGATTGTGCGCGCTGAGAAAAACCAAGTCGTGCGCGTAGCACTTCCCCAAGGTATGATAAATGCATGTTTCACATATGTGGTCTTACTTGAGCATCGGAGGGGTGTAGGTCGGGATCCATCCAAACATTCATTAACCGTTGGCTGTTCGTGGTGTGCATAGATCAATATAAAAGAGACGAATTCATGCAAGGATATGTAGGCCCACAAGCCATCGACCAAGAGGAGATTATATACACCGTCCACACAAAGGTACAGCGCTTCACATCCGTATAAATACATCACGTATTTACTATCTCTTACTGTTTCAGAGTGTTTTCTCACTACAAAAGCGTTGACCGTGGACAACCCGGTCAACGTGGTCAAGGGGCCCGCTTGGGTCCCTCGGGTGTGTCGAGTTGGTGCAGACGAGGCTCGAGTCGGATCTGCAGACGACGTGGAGTGCGTCGGCAGGGTCGAATCGGGGTCCTCGGTCGTTGATAGGGCGAGGGGAAGCCTCGGCCTGGGTTGAGACGCTCGGCCTCGGTCGGTTGTGCTCGGCCTCGGTCGGTTGTGCTCGGCCTCGGCGGTCGGACGACGAGGGGAAGCCTCGATCGTCCAGCTGGTTGCGTGGTCGGCGAGGGGCGGAGGGGAAGCCTCGGCCCGTGGATTGGATATCCTCCTGCGTAGACGAGAACACTCGTCAGGGGGGGCCGGACCTTGGTTCCGGCCAAAACCCCTCCGATGCCTAAGTCAGACAATGATCTGAAAGAGGAGACTCGGCGGAGACGGTACGACTCGAGAGGAGATCGGTACGGCGTCTCACGGCGCGAGCAGGGGAGGAAGGAGGTGAAATGGGGGAACTAGGTCGGTGATGGAGTACCTTAGGTTTTGGATACCTGAGATGCGGTCCTTTCTTCTGTCGTCCTCTTAGCCCTTTTATTGACCTCCCACCGAGTCTGCCCATGACTCACGTCCGCCCTCAATCGTGCCCCCTCAATCCGCCTCCCCAGCTGCCGCTCCCTGCGCCATGCCAGCACCTCCCCATCACAGCCATTAAGTGGTAACGGGATCGGGGGAACGGTTATCGCTGGGGTGGGTGAGTGACTCGTGCGATATCGGGGCCGGGTCGGATCGATATTTGGGGGCCCTCCATGGGGCTTTGCCAGACGGGCCCGATCACGCGGATGGGCTTCCGGCCGGTGGTCGGGCATCCGGGCTCGTATCTTTTGGGCTTCATTCGGTGGGCTGTTGTTTTTGGGCTTTCGGTAAAATAGACGTATCAATTGCCCCCATCGGTGGGGCCGATCGGCCTTGGCCGGTTCGGTTCGACCGATGTGACTCCTGGGGTTCCGAGTGGCGCGTCAGTCGAGGCGTGGTTATTAATGAAGGTAATGATGAGGCGGATCGATTGGACTTCCTTTGGCGCCGATTTCGAAACGCCGCCGGTTCTCCGAGGCCTGCCACGTGTTCCTGTCAGGCGCTTCGAATTCGCCCCTGAGTCCGGTATATAAGATCCCCGGCTGTGTGGATCCCAACCTCTTCTTTTGCTCTTCCTCCTGCTTTTGCTCCCCGCAGCTTGGAGTCTCCCATCGTCGTCGTTTCCTTGTCTTCTCCAAATTAACGAAAAGGTAATTCCTTTCTTACTTTCATATTATGGCTGCTCTTAGGATAGGTGGTTCCGGCCAAGGGGCGAGGGATTCTCCTGAGCCGAGGCGGGGCGAGCCCCGGCCTGTGGGGTCAGGCCCTTCCTCTGAGAGTCGTTCCTTTCGAGATAAGGGGAAGGAGAAGCTCTTCCCGGAGTACGTTGGCGATGACGTGGCGTCGGCTGCCGTGCGGCTTAATGTACCCCCAGTTATCCTCCGAACGCCGTCGAGGACTCTTCCTTCAGTGGCCACGGGGATCCGGGAGAGGTATCTTTGCTACCCGTACGATGTCCGAGTTCCGTTCATCGACGAGCGAATCTGCCTTTCGAGGAGCAACGAGGTCGGCGTTTACGTCGAGATGTTCCACCTGGGCCTTCGTTTCCCGCTCAATCCCTTCCTCATCCAGGTCATGGAGTATCTCATGGTGCCCCTCTGCCAGTTCACCCCCTGTTCGATCGCGGTACTGACGGGCTTCGTGATGCTCTGCTGTACCCGTGATCTGGAGCCGTCTCTCCCCCTTCTCTTTTACTTTTATCGGATCCAGACGGTCGGCCCCGGGTCATGGTTGCAACTCCGAGCCCGCTCGAGGAGGAAATGTCTGATCGGGCTACCCCGCTGGTCGGGGGATTGGAGTTCGGATTACGTCTTCGTGGTCTTCCTGGAGGGCGCCCGAATTCTGACAAGCTGGGGTGGGTCGGTCCGGCCCGACTCAACGCCAGCCCTCTCCGAGGCGGATCTGGCGGCCGCCGTGCTGCTGTCGACCCTCCCCTTGGAAGTGAAATCCATCTGGTCCTTGTTGGACGACCTACTCTTGAAGGCCGTCTTGTGGTCTCCGGGTAGGTCGCTTTATCAGTCTTGGGTTACCCCGTAGCTTACCATGATTTCGGTTTCCCTTGCAGGAATGGCTGGTCGCGAGTTCACCCGTGATGTTGATGAGCTGATCCGTCGTGGAGCCGCTCGGAGCCGAGGTAGTACCTCTGGAAGGGCGCCTCGGCGGACCGTTGAGGAGGAGGTGCGCCGAGCCGAGCCTTCTGTGGGTAAGGTGGCGGCCGCGCCTCCCGCCTCTTCTTCTGACGATCCTCTTTCCAGGGGGGTCGCTAGGGCCGAACCCGCCCCGCCAGCCCAAGAGGCGGGGGGTAACGACGGGTCCGGTGCAGTCCCTCCTGCCCTTGGCGTGCCCCCTCGGGTTCCCGAGGGTGGGGATGGTGCAAGGCGGAAGTGCTCCCCTCTGGCGCCCTCGGAGCCTCACGGAGGAAAGAAGAGGAAGGAGGACGCGGATCCCTCCAGTCAGGCGGGTTCCGTGCTCCCCGCGGCGACCACCGGGGATCTTCCGGTAGCCTTGACAACCACCCCCGTCGCAGCGTCCTCGCCCATATCACCGGGGATCGGAGCCCTGTTGGCGAGCAATTTGGCTTCCCTCGATGTCGTCCCTGGGAGTTCGATGTTTGTCGATCGTGCCTTGGCCCAGCAGGTTGCTGAGGTCTCCGTCCCTCCCCGGGACCGCAGCCTCCTCAAGAAGATCCCTGCTGACAAGATGTCGGATTCCTTGGTCTGGATCCTTCAACAGGTTCGGCTATCTTGCTATCATCTCCTTCCTTTTATCCTCTTCTTAGCCCAAGTCTCGTCTTCCAGGGTTCAGCGCTCGCCGTGGAGTTGCAGTGCCGAGCCGTCTGCTTGAGGGAGCTGGAGGAGTCCTCCATGAAGGCCCACGAGCGGGCCGGGGCGGCGGAGGTAGCTATGACGAAGGCTCAGATGGAGTCTCGTCATCTCAAGCTCCGTGTGGCCGAGCTGGAGGGGCGAGTGGGTGACCTCCAGGGAAAGTTGGAGGACGCTCGGCAGTCGGCTGAGGACGCGGCTGAGTCGTTCCGCCTGGAGAGGGAGGAGCTTCAGAGGGAACTATCGGATCGGCGTCAGGTGACGCGGCTTGCGGAGGAGGTGGAGAGGGGTGTCGTCGGGACCCTGGGGAAGAAGATCTTCGAGGTTCTCAGGGAGGCCTTCGGTACGTATGAAGACCTCATCGCCCCTCGGATTGTCGAAGTCGTCCAGTCTTCCTTCCGGGATTGTGCGGAGCGCGTTCGGCAAGCTCCCCCGCTTGTCGATCCCCCTCGCTCCGAGCAGGGCGAAGTGCCCGAGGATGCGTCCTCTCGATCCCGGGCTCCCTAAGCCATCCCTCCTGGCCTTATCCTCAAAATTTTTTAGCATCCGCTTCGCTTTGGGCCAGTCTACTTGAAATGGATCCCTGCCCCTGCTATCTCCTTCGGCTTCGCTACCAGCTCAAGAGCCAATAATTGCTGGTTGCATGGCTGTTCGCTTGGGCCGACAACTTTGGGTCTTTTGTCAACAAATTTTGCTCTGTCGGTGTCGACCTAGTTTCTGTAGGTGACGAACTTTGTCATTCGTCGAGAGTGGATTATTTGTGGAGAGGTTTCTTCGCTTCGATTCCCTGTAAATAAGACACATTTTTGTACCCTGGTTAACTATTATAAACGAAATTGACTTACTCGGACTTCTCGCGTATTTTGCGTTGCTGCCTTGTTCTTGGCCTAGGACTGGATGTCGTCCGCGCTGGCTGGGGGAATTGCCCCCAGACTTATGAGCGCAAGAGTTGATCGGCGAGGGGCAAGCTCCTCGGCTTAGGACCGGTCGGCGTCCGTGCCTGCTGGGGGAATTGCCCCCAGACTTATGAGCGCAGGAGTCGGTCGGCGAGGGCAAAGCTCCTCGACTTAGGACCGGTCAGCGTCCGCGCTGGCTGGGGGAATTGCCCCCAGACTTATGAGCGCAGGAGTCTGTCAGCGAGGGCAAAGCTCCTCGGCTTAGGACCGGTCGGCGTCCGCGCTGATTGGGGGAATTGCCCCCAGACTTATGAGCACAGGAGTCGGTCGGCGAGGGCAAAGCTCATCGGCTTAGGACCGGTCGGCGTCCGCGCTGGCTGGGGGAATTGCCCCCAGACTTATGAGCGCAGGAGTCGGTCGGCGAGGGCAAAGCTCCTCGGCTTAGGACCAGTCGGCGTCCGTGCTGGCTGGGGGAATTGCCCCCAGACTTATGAGCGCGGGAGTCGGTCGGCGAGGGCAAAGCTCCTCGGCTTAGGACCGGTCGGCGTCCGCGCTGGCTGGGGGAATTGCCCCCAGACTTATGAGCGCAGGAGTCGGTCGGCGAGGGCAAAGCTCCTCGGCTTAGGACAGGTTGGCGTCCGCGCTGGCTGGGGGAATTGCCCTCAGACTTATGAGCGCAGGAGTCGGTCGGCGAGGGCAAAGCTCCCCCTCCAGTGAGGCGGCGGTCTTCATCCTTTTGCACCCTTAGTGAAACGTCGATTCCGTCGAAGATTAAGAAAAGACAAAAGGGAATGCAATTGTACTCTTAAGAGTCCTGTCGGACTAGTACATTTGGAGGAAAGGAAACAGGGAATAAAGCTAGACAGAGGGATGTAAACCTAGATAATCCCCTCGGACTAGGCTACGATTGGGGGGGAGAGAGCTCGCCCGCTCACTCTATGATGCGGAGGGGTCCTTGGACGGTGTTGATCTTCTTCCCCTTGTCCGGCTGCATAGAGGTCCCTTCCCCGTGAGTCGGCTCGTCGGCTAAGTTCCTGGCGTGCCCCCGGTTCATCAGCTTCTCTATGTCCTTCTTCAAGTGCCAGCAGTCTTCAGTGTCGTGGCCATTGTCTTTGTGGTACTTGCAGTACTTCTCCCCACTCTTCCCACCTCTTTTTGCCTTTGGTGGGGGGCGATCGGCGCGCTCTTCCTTCTGTACTTGAGCGAGGACGGCGTCTGGGGTGGCGTCCCTCGTACCCTCTCCCCGCTGCCTGTTTCTCGGCCTCTTCTCGGTCCGGTACCCTTCGGGGCTGCCTCGTCCGCCGTCGCCGCGTTTGGTCCCTCGAGTGGCCTTTCCTGCCGCAATGGCCAAGGTCTCCTCGGTCAACATGAAGCGCTCGGCCCTCGCCATGATCCCTGGGAGGTCCTTCGGGGGGTCGTTGTGCAGAGATTTCTTAAGGCCTCTATGACGCAGCCCTTTCTTAAGGGCCGTCTGGACAACAAGGTCGGGGGGGGCTGTTCACGTTCAGCCTTTCTGCGTTGAAACGGCGCATGAACTGTCAGAGCGGCTCGGCTGGGCCCTGCACTATGTTAAACAGATGTTCAGCATCTGGCTTTACCTGTCTCCCTGCCATGAACTGTTTGCAGAACAGCTGGGTGAGTTCCTCGAAGCTGTCGATGGAGCGGCTGGGTAGGCTGCGGTACCAGGTCCTCGCCGCTCCCCTGAGAGTTGAATAGAAGCCCCGGCAGAGCAGGTCATCGTCGGCTCCTTGGAAGGACATGTCCCCCTCGTAGTCCATCACGTGGTTTCCCGGGTCTCCTATCCCGTCATACTTCCCCAGCGTCGGGATCTTGAATCGAGAGGGGACCCGCGCGTCGGTTATTCTCCGTGACAGAGGACACCGGTCTCCGTGGATGCCCCCGGGGGTTCGACACCCGCCTGCCTCTGGTTCGTTCGGTGGCGGAGGGGGCACAGGCGCCGGCGGGGTCGGCACCACGGCCCTCGCCACACTGGGAGTCGGGCTGACCCGGCGTTCCCGGCTCCTCCGGCCGGAGCTCCCGCTCCGCCGTGATCGGTCTCTCGAGTGGTGTCGATTTCTTCTCCTGCTGTGGGGTGATCGTGGTCGACGAGACGACGCCGTCACCGATTCGTCCTCTGTGCCTTCGGTTTCTCTTCGGCTCCTTTCACGATGAGGGGAGGAGGCACGTGATTTCGCCTGGCGGGAGCCGGACAACGTGAACCGACGCTCTGCGTTCAGTCTTTGGTTCCCATGGTCGTCGACCACAGCGGATCGTAAGAGCGGGGGACCCCCCGCCCAACGATGGTCGTCGCCCAACGCGCCTCCGTTAGCCGGCGCAGTGCTGACGAGCTGCTGTACCGCCGTGACCAGCGTCTGGATGTTCGCGTTGGTCTCCTGGGCCAGGGCACGGAGTTGTCCCTGTGTGGCCAGTTCCGTCCCGCCAATCTCTTCAGTCGTGGGGGCGGGGTGATTGTTGACGGGCGTGTCTTCGAGGTTGCCGTTGGATGCGCCATTCCCTTCCTCCGGGATGGGGGGCATGCGTTTCCTACCGTTGCTGGCTCGTGCCATTGCAGGTGTGGTTTGCTTCTTCGTGGGACAGTTCGTTCCCACAGACGGCGCCAGATGTTTCAGAGTGTTTTCTCACTACAAAAGCGTTGACCATGGACAACCCGGTCAACGTGGTCAAGGGGCCCGCTTGGGTCCCTCGGGTGTGTCGAGTTGGTGCAGACGAGGCTCGAGTCGGATCTGCAGACGACGTGGAGCGCGTCGGCAGGGTCGAATCGGGGTCCTCGGTCGTTGATAGGGCGAGGGGAAGCCTCGGCCTGGGTTGAGACGCTCGGCCTTGGTCGGTTGTGCTCGGCCTCGGCGGTCGGACGACGAGGGGAAGCCTCGATCGTCCAGCTGGTTGCGTGGTCGGCGAGGGGCGGAGGGGAAGCCTCGGCCCGTGGATTGGATATCCTCCTGCGTAGACGAGAACACTCGTCAGGGGGGGGCCGGACCTTGGTTCCGGCCAAAACCCCTCCGATGCCTAAGTCAGACAATGATCTGAAAGAGGAGACTCGGCGGAGACGGTACGACTCGAGAGGAGATCGGTACGGCGTCTCACGGCGCGAGCGGGGGAGGAAGGAGGTGAAATGGGGGAACTAGGTCGGTGATGGAGTACCTTAGGTTTTGGATACCTGAGATGCGGTCCTTTCTTCTGTCGTCCTCTTAGCCCTTTTATTGACCTCCCACCGAGTCTGCCCACGACTCACGTCCGCCCTCAATCGTGCCCCCTCAATCCGCCTCCCCAGCTGCCGCTCCCTGCGCCATGCCAGCACCTCCCCATCACAGCCATTAAGTGGTAACGGGATCGGGGGAACGGTTATCGCTGGGGTGGGTGAGTGACTCGTGCGATATCGGGGCCGGGTCGGATCGATATTTGGGGGCCCTCCATGAGGCTTTGCCAGACGGGCCCGATCACGCGGATGGGCTTCCGGCCGGTGGTCGGGCATCCGGGCTCGTATCTTTTGGGCTTCGTTCGGTGGGCTGTTGTTTTTGGGCTTTCGGTAAAATAGACGTATCACTTACCATGCCGATCATCGGTGTCTAATCCTCGCCACTCCATCAAAAACGACAGCCAACGACGATACGCCCGTGAGATTTCACTACACTAAAAAGAGGTAAAATTGTAGGCAGTTTTCTACCCCTAATTTTTGGTTTCTGCTCGTTCTTGACATTTGGAAGAGCATATTAGCATGCAAGCAGCAGGAGAGAAGAAAGCGACGACGTCTGTAAGTCCATTTGAAACAGAAGAGCAAGAGATTTGATGGAAGGGGGACGGCACCGCGCCAAGAATTAATGGCGGGTGATGATATATGCCGGCCCAGTGGGCCCCCAAAGATCCCGAGAATAACGTGAGCAGTGATATGCGCTGCTCCTTCCCCCCATTCTCCACTCCCTTTCCCCCCCATGCCCATCAACTCCCTTTGAAAACCCCTCCAAATTTTCCCCCTTTTTCTCAAAGGCCTATTATTGAGGGCACAATGACAATGAGAACAGATCCCGTGTGTGTGTGAGGTTGAGTTTTTTTTTTAGTTGAGGCACATGGCCTTGATGATTTATTCACCACCCCCATCCATCATCTCCCTTGTGAAATTATCAAACCTTGTCCCTCTCTCTTTTTCGCTTACCCAGCTGTTCTTTGCTCCCTTGTTCACCCCCTTTTCCTTTCTCCTGCCATTTGATTTGAATGCCTGCGGAGGAAATCCCATTTTTCGTCTTTATCGGTAATACCCTCCTGATTCTTAAAGCCCTCTGGTATATGTCCCACCTATTACTCATCTGTCAAAATTAGACGATTGCTAAATGCAACGCACCAACTGCGGTGCATGATACTTTTCTTTTCGAGTTCATTGATTTTCATACAAATGTCATATTAATAGAAATTAAGGTGCGATCAAGCGTGGGTCTAATAACAAAATTGGAAAAAATATATGTGACTAGAGATGTGCCCATTTGGTGATTTGACAGAGAAACGAGAAGAAGAAAGAGGAAGAGAGGAGGAAAGGAAGAAGTGGAGCTAATTTGACAACTAGGGTTTTATGATAAGATCGCTTCGAACAAAAGGCGATGGCTTGAGTGTGAACTTTGAACATACAAAAGAGGAAGAAGTAGGCTGTCATATTCTCGTGCAAGCATTAGATGCGGAGATATCCGAGTGATATGCCGTAAACTAGTCTGTTTGGATCCTTGTGGTGTCTGTATGCAACCTATGGAATTTTTGGTTTGATTGAATGAATGATCCTTCAGGTGGCTGGACTCATTTCATCTTGACAATTTTTTCCATATAGTTTTTAAATATTTTTGGTGTGTTCTAGAACGATAGTAATTAGCTACAAAACTTTGTACTAAAAATGCATAAACTAATTAGCAAACTAGATTTAGCCCGAGATTTATTCTTTTATAACTCTTTCAAAAAGGAAAAAAATATTATAAAATATCTGAACATATCATATTTAAACATATTATACACATGTTATACCACTTTTAAATATTTTAAAAATGAAAAAAGTTCTTAAAAATTCATAGGCCAGCACAGGCCCGTCTGCCGGGCTGGCGGGCCAGGAACCCTTAGGAAGCCCAGCCCTTGAGCCAGGTCGGGCTTGGCTCGCGACCCGGTCAACGGCACCGGGCCACGGGCCTGTGGGCCCGTTTGGCCATCTTGAATCATAGGTCACATCTCCTTCTCTCACTCCCAATTTTTTGCCATTTTTGGCAAATTCCACTCCATACACCTCAATGTTGAGGTGTATATGGTCCTCATCTTGATTTATGAATCACTAACATAATTCACGCATCTTGAGACGTATATCATGTAGCATCCGCAAGGCAATGCACATATTATGATTAAATGCAGGATAAATTCGGTTTCTTTCACGTCTATGTGCATGAGAGAATTAAATGGTATGTTTCCCAATATCTTTCTTTCTTAAAAAAAAATTAGGCAATACTTGGCTCGTTCTTCGGAAAAATAAAAACGTATGGGATTCTAAATCCAAGCGAAATATAAAAAGAAATCAATGTGATTTGATGGTAGGGACGAAAGAGAATGTCAAAAAGTATGAACTTTGAACATGGATGCAGATAGAATTACGTCGTCACAATCTTGTGCCCGTACGAATGTAACAATTAATTGCGTTCTAGTGTTCACATTAGGCTTGCAAGTTCATATCGGGTTTGGTTTTGGGCCTTACATGGCTCCGACCCGAATCCGAACCGCTTACGCCCTTGCTCACACCATCAAATTGTGTTGTGAGCAAATGTGCTAATTGTTTTAATGCAAAGTGTTGATGACATACAATTCATAAAAAAAAGGCGTTTTTCTAAAGAAAGCATCCACTAGACAAATAACAATGAAGGCACGAAGCAAACATCTTGCAATTAATTGTATATTATTTCATTTTATTGCATATTATACTTGAGTCGAAACATGTCTAAATGTATAAATTGATGTAGTCACGTCACATTAAAGAATAAAACTTCTAATTAGGCATAATTTAAGAGCAAGTTAAACATGAAGGTATTTTCTATGAGAACTATGAATAGAATATAAGTTGAGAAGTTTTATCCAACTAAGGATGTAATGGGCAAGCCCAAAGCTCGACTGGGCTTCCAATCGGATATGCCACATTGCCATCACTGCTAGTCCTCCATTAGTTCATTAGTTCAAAGAGTAATAATAATTTTCTAATTTTTTAAAAAGTCGCTTAAATCATATCATTTGCAGGTCACTCTCTATGCATACAAATTTCCTGAAAAGAGTCTATTCGAGTTCCCCTAATTAGTCTAATTTTAACAGATTCCGTTCAACATATGCTCTTTTTGAGTATTTTATATGAATAAAGTGACATAATCGCAAATGCTATGATTTAGGAGGCACTTTTCGGAATAGCCATGATTAAAGAGATCTATTAATAAAAGCCCCTAAAATTTAAGAATATGAATGGCCATATTCACCACCATAAATATAGGAAAGTAAATCAAGAAGAAAAAAAGAAATTACATCCATAGTGAAATCTAGAAAGTAATTATATCCCATTGGTCAAAATCAGCGTACAATTCTTCTGCCAATTAGAGCGAGGTTGCAAAATTCAAACCAATTTAATTTTTTTTTTCCTCTCAACCAAGCAATAAATTAGGTGAGAATTCCCATCATCAATCTTCTCGGTTTCCCAAGTAAAGGGGGAAAAAAAAAGGAAAAAGAAAAAGGAAAAGGAAAGAAAGAGAGCAGGTGGCAAAAGGTTGAATTTAGCTTCACATCCAAGGGAAACAAACAAAATTGATATAATTCCAAAATAAATGCAGAAAAAAAAAATTGAAAGAGAAAGGGAATCCCCTCATATTTCTCCAATGCATTCACCCACATGTCTTAAATTAATAACAACATTATTCTCGTTTCCAAAATAATCAATTTGATTTAGCAAATCCACAGCTATATATACACATAGTAATACCAATAATAATAATTTTATTATTATTAAATCAAATCCCTCCAATTAAAGCAACTGAATTTAATTTCGTGAAAATAAAATAAAAGGCCCAACTCCCCTCTCTCTCTCGTTGTGAATATTTGTGAGCGTCGAGTTTTGGACTCATTCGTTCTGTTTCGAGCGCTTCTCTCTCTCGTTTTTTGCTGCTATCCCTTTGAGAAGAGAGAAACTCTTTCTCCTTTATTCTCCCCCTTCTCTCCTTCTCAATTAATGGCTGTTCAGGCTCAATACCCATCAAACGTTCTTCTCTTCAATCGGTACTAGCTCATCCCTCTCATGGGTCTCTCTTGTATCTCATCGTCCTCGTGTCTTGGTTTTCCTTTAATGGTGGGTGTTTGATTGGTTTTCAGAGGCGAGCAGCAGGAGAGGAAAGAGATGGACTACTCGCATCCTCAGGCTCATCAGCCGCCTGGGTTCCTTCTCGATCAGCCACCTCTCTTCTTCGCCAATGGCGGTGAGTTTTCCTATTAATCATGGGCCTTTTGATTTCTTGGGGGGTTATTTTCCCTCTCTTAATGGGGTTATTTTTATTATTATTGATAGCAGTGAATAATGGGAATAATCAGAGAAAGAGAGGAAGAGAGACCTCTGCTTCTGCTTCTGCTTCTGCGTTTCAAATGGTGCCGACTCCGCAGATGAATCTGTTCTCTTCTTCGGTTCAGTCTCCTGCTCTTGTTAGCCTCGCTCAATTGCAGCAGCAGGCGCAAAGCAGCAATCATCGTCATCAACAGCAACATCCTTCATTAGTCTCCACTGGCCTTCGATTGTCTTTTGAAGATAACAACAACGACAACAACAACAATCAGCTCCAATCCCCATTCATTCAACAAGACCTCGCCTCTCTTATTGACAACCAGAAGGACGAAATCGAGCAGTATCTCGTTGCCCAGGTAACCCTTATTTTGCCCTTGATCGATCTCCCATCTCCCGTTGGGTCCTCTCTTTGTTTCTAAGTTAATGGGGGGCCGTCCTTCGAACAGGGAGAGCAGCTGAGGCGCACCTTAGCCGACAGGAGGCAGAAGCACTACCGTGCGCTGCTCGCCGTCGCCGAGGAATCGGCCTCTCGTCGGCTGAGGGAGAAGGACATCGAGCTGGACCGGGCGGTTCGGAAGTCCGCCGAGCTAGAAGACCGGATCGCCCGCCTGCGGACCGAGTCGCTGACGTGGCAGGCGAAGGCCCTGTCGGACCAGGCGACGGCCGCCTCTCTTCACGCCCAGATCCAACAGGCGCAGATGGCGGCGGCGGCGGCAGCCGGGAAGAAGCCGGACGAGGGCTGCGGCGAGTCGGCGGCCGAGGACGCTGAGTCAGCCCACGTGGACCCCGGCCGGATCGAGGACACGGGGAGGTCGTGTCGAGCGTGCCGCGTTTCGGGCGTTTCGGTCGTGCTACTACCGTGCCGGCACCTTTGCCTTTGCTTAGCGTGCGACGCTGCCATCGGAGGCACTGACGCCGCTCGCTGCCCCGTCTGCCACGCTGTCAGGACTGGCAGCGTCCAAGTCTTTCTTTCTTGATTTGCTCGAGTCCCGTCACCGCTTCCATTTCCCCAAAAAAAAATCCAAAAAATTAATAATTCACAAAAAGAAACCTCTCTCTGTTCAGCTGTTTTGTTTTGGAACAAGGAAAAAAAATCAATTTTTATATATACTATATATTTTAATTCTTTTACTTGAGAGGTACAGCCTGTGGTAATGTGTTCATTTTCCTTTTCAAAAATTTTTAACTGAGCATGCTTCTTGCGTGGGTGAGAGGACCCACAAGTTACTGTTAATTTGACCGCTTTTTTCCCTTCCATTTTGTTTTTTTGGTTTTTATTCAGCGTGTGGGATTACGTGCGGTGCGGTTAGGTTAAGAAAATGAGCACCATCGGGAACGGTGCCAAAGTACCACGACACGTCCCTTGAGGCGGGTGCATGGGAAGCGGTAAAGAGGGCACGAGCGTGCACCGTAATACGTTACTGCATCGCTCGCTGTACCGTGCTTCGCGGCTGTTGCTTAAAGTTGGATTCGGACGGATCATGGCCGCTGCCATCGGGAAAGCTCCTTGCGAGGGGAACGGTCAGTGTGTTGTCCCGCGAGGCAGTGCACCGTAAGGGAGGTCGCTGTTATTAATTGCGCGCCGTGTTCGCACGTGATTTGGTTCGATTGATTACGGGAGCATGAACCCGATGGTCGACGGCAGAATTCGACCTTTTGTTTGTGGACAGGCGGTTCACAAAATGCGGTTCATTGGACCAAATGGATTGCTTTTGAGTTTTGAGTAGAATAATGACAATATTGGTATAAATTTTGAAGGGAAAAAGAAATAGAAGGATTTTATGGGACAAATTGCAGCCTTTCAATTTGAGGGATTTGCTAAAAGTTGCGTGGCGAATTTCAAAAGGAGGATAAGCTGCAAGAAAAATTCTCCATGGATAAAATGAAGGAGAATAAATAATTTTTTCAAAAATTTGGAATGAGACCGTGATGGAGAAATATCCTAGATAAATCATTTATCATAAATGGCCTTTGGGAGAGGTAGGCTGCAGGATTCTATTAGGATGAGGATCTTAAAGCATGATCTTGCATGGTACATGGCAGATTAAGAGGTGTGCTATATACACCGCTCAGTGTATATTGGGCTGTGTGTCAAATTCAAAAAAAAACACATTTGACCGGCAACCGGTGATATTGCCATCTTTTGATGTCCGTTTTATGTGTCGCCGTTATCGTTGGGAAGCTTATGAAGAATAGAATCTACTAATACAGTAATACTACTTTTGTGGCCTTTCTTTGTTGTTTTCATAGAGTAGATCTTGTCTTATTCGAAACGCCAGATGCCGAGTTAGTATGTGGCGTCCTTATTCTCCGTCCTCAAGCTCGGAGGACGAGCACAATCCGCTGAAGAGGAATATCACATCAGCCCTACGACTGCCCAAGTTCAAGATATTAGGTATTGGTGTTTTAGACTAATATTGTTTTGATGATGATTACAACATTATATTGTTGCTAGTGACTCTCAATGTTTTAGTCTCATGTTTAACAATTGAAGAATATCATCTTGGAGACGAAAAGCTCGGTGTAATGATGGACATCAAGAGGAGCATTGCCAAAGCTTGGAACTTGAGAAAGGAAGTTCATCAAATGGTGCCAAATCTTGGAAGATGATGGAAAGATCAAGGCTACTCATACTTGAGGACTTAGACTCTATGAGAAGCAAATTGTAATCCATAATTCTTATTTCTTGTTTTTTTCTCTTTTTGAGTCTAGGACTTTGTAATGCCTTGATAGATGGTCATACTCATCCATGCATATGTATCAACCATCTTTGAGAACCTTATGATCATCATAGAATCCAACCCAATAGGTTCCACATGCCATGAACTCTTATTGGAATCTCTGGTCTTCCTTCAAGCGCCTACTGAAGGCAAGATAGGCCACTGGTGGTTCACCAGGCGCCTGGCCTGCCTTCTACAGGTGGCTGATCTGCACAGCTCAAGTCAATGTTTTCTTGACTCTTTCTTGAGCTTTTGGTGCAGGCAACTGAAGTACAAAAGACTTGCGCATGCCCCTGACTATTGTTCAGAAGTCGCCTGAATGCCAACGTGCGTAACTTGTCAATTTTGGGCTCAAATTCATCTTGTGTGTCAGTCGACTGATGTAGAGTTTGCAGTCACCTGTCAAATCCTCAGGCGCATGGACTTTGTTCATCAGTCGTCTGAATGCACATTTGCGTAAGTTGACATTTCGCAGCTCCTTTCCATCCCATGTTCAATCGCCTGATGAAGTCTTTATAGGCGTCTGCACAGTGGTATAGGTGCATGTGTAGTTTTCTATAGTCGCCTATTCTGCCTCAGATTATAGACGTTGGAAAAATCTAGTCGTTGATCAGGTGCCTGTCTCTTCTTCTGCAGTCGCCTGTCCTTGACGATTTCTGCTAAAATAGAGTCGTTGCAGATGTGGTTGTTTGTGTTTTTTGCTTGGTTTTATGGGGGTGTCTTGGCTTCCTACATATATGAGAGGGCTTAGTTCTATTAGACCTCTTAGAACACTTGATCATTATTGAAGATCATTAAGAATCTCAAAGCCACTGATATTTCTCATTTTCCTCTCATGAGCACATTCATCTTCATGCATTGAAGCTAGCTCAAGGGAAGTCCTCTAAGTGCATCAAAGCTCATCTCAACACTTGAATATCCACTTCCATGCATTGCATTCATTATCGAGTAAGTTCATCTTATCAAGGCATATGTAAGAGTCTGTTTGTTTTATATTTTACTTGAAACCCTAACTCTCTTTGTGGGAGTTAGTTACTCTCTTAGTAAAGTTTTAACCTTGTGTTGGGAGATTGTGTCCTAGCGTAAGACAACCCTAATTCTCTGTGTGGGAATTAGTTTCTCTCTATGTGGGAGTTAGTTATACCCTTGTGTAGGGTTGGTTGGATCCTTGTGTATGACAAATCCCTTGTGTAGGGTATCCCTTGTGTAGGTATTGTATTCACTACCTTGTGTAGGGATTGTATTCACGACCTTTTGTAGGATTATAGTGAATATTGGTGTGGCTGGATGTACCCAAGTTGAGGAACCAGGGTAAAAATCTCTTGTGTTTGCATTTGCTTGATTGTGTGAATTATCTTTCTCTTGTATTTATAATTTTGCATTTGCAAGTTTAATTTTTAATTACACAATTATTAACATTACTCTATTCATCTCCCTCTAGAGTGTTTGTTGTTGGTATTACAAGGTAGACGGTCCTTACACAAGATGCCCCCTGAATAAATATGATGGCTTGGGCGACCCCCAAGAATAAGTCCATGACTACAAGAGTGTGATGGAGCTACACGGGACATACGGCACTTTCCTTTTACGAGCATTTCATATGACATTGCGCAAGGCGGTGAAGGAATGGTACAATGGGCTCCCCAAGCACAACATCGGATCCTTCAAGAGCTTAGCTCAAGCTTTCTACGAGAAGTTCAAGGCAGGACGAAGGCGAAAGAGAGGCTCACACCATTTGTTCATTCTGTAGCAGAGAGAAGGGGAAATGCTTTGAGCCTTCCTTGAGCATTTCAATCTTGAGATGTTGAACGTTGAGGGATGCAATGATGACACCACAATTGTGGCACTTAAGAAGGGAATTTGCTGCGAGGATTTGATAACATCATTGCACCACCGACCCCAACGTAGCCTAGACCGCCTCCTCTAAAAGGTAGAACGATATTTGCTGGCAGAGGAAGCACTGGCCACCCGAAATAACAGCGCCTCTAAGCCCCCTGCAGATGAGAGAAGGGAGGCTCGGCCTCGAGACAAATCTCATCGAGAGTCTCTAGATCGACGTGATGCGAGAGGAGCCCCAAAGGTTGTTCGCGAACAGTCAATAAGACCTTCACCAATCTGAACGCCTCGAAAGCCAAAGTGCTGGCTTGCGCGAAGGGCGATGGATTTTGTTGGGTTTTGATGGACCCTCAGGGTACAAATCTCTATGCTCGTCCTAAGTCGGACGAGCAATAGAGCCAAAAGAAAACTACAGCGGAAGAAAAAACGTTAACCTTTTTAATGAAGCCCTAAGTAAAATCAAGACCCTTAGCCAGGATCTGTGCCAACTTGAGGTGGATCTTACCACCCCAAGACAGATCTAAGCTACTGCGACATAATTAAAATAAAGCTTCTAAATTACATACCCGGAACCTTGCCTTGGTATTGGCAAGGTGTACCGCACCGTCTTCTGAGCCGCTCCCCGTCCCGTGCCGAACCGATCCTCGAACCGCTCCGCGTCCCGAGAAAAGCAATCCCCTTGTCGCCGAACCAACCACGCACCGAAGAAAGTTTCACCCGAGTGTGAACCTTCGCCAAGATTTTGGATCGGATCGGAACCCCTTCATGGCTTTGGTAGAGCCCTTCAGGAGTAAGGCAGAATTATAGGGAGAAGAGAATATTTAATTTAAGCATAGATCCGAGCGTGCTCTAACATTTTTGGGAGCCGCTCACATCTAAAGCTTGGGACGAGTTTAGAGGAGGAGAGCATACTCCTATTTATATAGGCGGCTGACCCCTCCCCTTTACTCCACTTCCGATGTGAGACTATTCTTTTTGAAGTTAATAAATCAAGTTAGTTTGCCTTAACAAAAGGCCAAACTTCCATGAATTTTAACTTCTCACCGTTGAGCTTCACGTTTGATTCAACCTATCAAATCGAAGGGCGTTCAATGGTGAACGCATAGGAAAAAACGGCAAGTCAATCGGAGTCTGTTTGGCCCCTCAATTGATCGTCCAAATATGAGCCCAAAGCTAGTTTTTCTGAAAAACTGAGCCATCAAAAATCTGCATCAAACAAGGTTTCGAAACCCTAAAGTGGGGCCCACAAGGAACTCCATCTGCTGATGCACGCGCTGCCCAATACGACGGGCGCGTGCCATGCACGTGCCCAAGTTGGCGCATGCCCGCACAGGGCGCCCAAAATGGGTGCCCTTAATTTGGGCGCTACAGGCACCCAATTATTTGCACGCCTGTTTTTGGGCGCCTGTTTTATTTTTGAAAATGGCCAGGCCAAAAATCCGCTAACCTTTTTTTCTCAACAAAAAAACTGGGTTGCCAATTAGTTTATGGGCCTTCTATTTTAACAACTTAAAATAGGCTTATTGGGCTCGTTTTGACGCAGTTTGAACTGTGTTTAGACCAGGACGATCCTGTCACACATTTAACCTTTTCAATGCGTTTATTATATTTAAATATTGTTTTAAATAATTTAAGACATATTTAACTTCTTTTGCATCACATACAAAATAATCCCCCATCTAAGCTTAAAATATCATTTGCATCAAATACAAATGATCTGAGGGCATACATCCTCCAACATCTTCCACTTGCACTCAGGATTATTTATCCCAAATGCAGAAGATAACTGCAAACTCTTTGCAGTGTTTCATCCCTTGCATCAAATGCATATTCTCCCTAATGTTTCTACCTATTACTAGACGAAGGTCGCAGTCTGTGTGAGACCCTACAGCCTGACCCTACTACAGGTGGGACTCGAAATCCCAGACGGCAGTGACCACAAGCAGCAGTTGCCGTCCATGTTTTAGTATCATAATTATGTGGTTAACTTATCGACATGAGTATTGTCGGGACCACCCTGACTGTGTCCGTGATGAATTCCGCAGTTTTAGTCTTTTCGTCAAAAACTATGTCGTTTAACTCAAGCATATGGTACGGTCAAACTGTTAACCCCAATAGCTTGAAGTCGGTTAGTTTCTATCGATCTTTAGTCAAATAATGTTGGACAACTTCTAACATAATCTGGCCAGAGTTTTCACTAAAGAACGAACTAACTCTACGACACTAACTGGCACGCCCCGCTTCCCAATATACTTGGGGGCGAGGACGCGAGCGAGTCCGCATGTGCTTAAAGCAAAGAAGAGGTACTTATATTTTTCTCTCTTCTTTGACTTAAGCACACTAAGTGTTTAATGAGAGAAGGCAAGTCCCTGCACGCGAGTATCTCAGAAACAACGCAAATATTCATTACAATACCAGCGTCCAAAGCAAACACACAAACAGTTAAGGCCTAGCATGGCCGTACAATCCGTTGAAAGCAAACACACCTGAAAAATAACAATACAAATAATAAACTGAAATATAAATGTCCCGCCTAGTCTTCCGCGGGGAGGATCTCAGTGTCCTTGTAGGCCGGATCAGCGGTGTCCACTTCTAAGATGGGATCCTCAAAAGTAGGGTCCTCGAGGTACTCTGTCACTGAACTTAACATATATTTCATAAAACATTGAAATATATGTCAACGATAAGCTCGGCAAGGTATTTAAAGTAATGAAACGAGGAACAACTATATGGACAAAAAGCGTTAGTACACGGTTATGAATAATAAGTGCAGAAAGTAAAGTGCAAGCATGCGTGAGTTTTACAGTTTTAAAAGTAAAGCAGTTGTAAGTTGAGTATTTGTGCTCCTGATAAGTCCATGTCTGAGTAGGTATTGTTCTTGATACACCCTATCATCGGGGGTTTACTGTGACGCTTCTTGCCATTCCAACCTGGAATATGGTCGAGCTGCTTACCTCTGTTAGTGTGGTTTTGGAGGTGGCCGTAAGGTGTTCAAGCAACAATTACAGACTCTACTACATGAATCAACCCCACCCAAGTGTTCTGTTTAGTCATTAACCAAGTTTCACCCCATCTGTATTCGATGGTCATCGATGGTTATCACATATGTGTTTGTAACATACTCGTTTTCCCAATTAATTTAGCTTGTTAACATGCAGATAGTAAATACAGATAGTAAAAGCAGTCCAAATTAAGTTACAAGCATGTGACAAATTATTCCAAACGATCAACATTGATATGACTAGTCCATTTAAATTAGAGAGCAACAAAAATGAAAACAAGTTAAATGGGTTACCAGAAGTTGACAAGTACATCAGATTTAACACTAAGTTGGAACGGCCAGATTTGCAATTCATTACTAAAAATACTTGCCTTGACATGGGTGTGGGTGTCCAGGTGGTGGTGACGTGAGGCACGTTTTATGATCGAGATCGACTTATAAAGATACTGGTGCACGAAAAATGGTACCTGCAAACATAAGAAACAATTGGTTACAGAATACACCCTTTCTATTTATTAACCTGATCGTTTTGATTTTTAAACTAATTAAAACGGTGATGAAAAGCGTTCTAAATTTTTATATAGGCTATATATGCTAAAAATAGTTTTACTGCAAGAGGAAATATTTTTCTAAAGCTTATAGTAATTTTTAGAATTTTTAAAAGGTCAAAAACAATTTTAAAACTATTTTCAATTAGTAACGTATTTATTCAACAATTTATTCTGGAATCAATCTACATCGGAATGTTGCAATTAAGCTGTCAAATTGACCGTCTCGAAGAGTACTATTACATATATTTTTCTCACATGTTAGTGTATGTGAAAATGACAAGTTACGTATTTTTAAATGAAAATAACGTATTTAAGATTTAGGCTTAAAAAATAATTTTGGAAAAACTAAGCGTCCGATTGAGATAAAACTAGTGCCATTGGGTCAAGAATATTATTTCTGATTTTCTGGAGCTAGTCTCACATTTTTCTGGGCCCTATATTTCAAGTTATGAATTTAAAACCATTAAACCACATTTAATACTTAATTAAATACAAAAATACGATAATTATTTGTTATTACAATTTTTCCACTGGAGACTTACGCACGCTGTCGACTCCTTTGACATCCGGTAAGGGGCGGAGGCGGACGACGAGCGGCGGGGAACGGCGGACGGAGGCGGGGCTCCTGTGGCGGCGGCGGCGACGCGAGTGCGGTCGACGGTGGTGGCACAACAGAGCAACGGCAGAGCGACGTTCTCGAGTGGCGGAGGTTGCTCCGGGCGGTGGGTTTGCCGTAAGGCTGTCACAGCTCGCCGTGGAGCTATCGATGGCGGTGTGCCTCGTGGGGTCGGGGCGAGGCGGCGATGGCGATAGGGGCGGCGTGGGGCGGAGCTGTGGGCATGGGAAGAAGGCAGTGGCGGGGCTTCGTCGAGGTGGGTCTCTCGAGCGGTTGGGAGGGCGGACGTCGTGTGCTCTGGCGTCGTCGTGGGCGGAGCTCGGGGCTGTGGGCTCGGTGATTCGGGTGGTGTTGCGAGAGGGGAGGGTTGATCCGTGCATGTGTTCGTTTGACGGTGGATGGGTTCAGTGGGTTTCGAATGAAACTAGAGGGAGAGAAAGTGACAGGGTTATGTTTGTGAGAGCTGGGGGTAGGTTCATATTATATAGGTGTTAGAAATCAATAAATAAAAAAACAAAACAAAAGTTAGCTGAGATTGGTAGCTGAGGGGATGAACTGGTTAAGAGGAGGAAAACGTGAGGGTTAGGTAGAGGTAAGTAATTAGGTTTAATTAGGTAATTATTAATAGGTAAAAACCCATTAATGAAAGTCATTAGTGTAACGAAATTACGATTTTGCCCTTACTAGTAAACGTGTCCGAAAAATTACGAAAACGTACCCACAGGATCGTATCGTTGCGAGGATCGCGAATACAAAGGCCTTTTCAGGGTTTGAGCTACGGAGATACTAGTTTTAGGTCAAAACGTTTAGAAAGCGGGTTTGCGGGTTCTCTATCGAAATGATATCAGAAAATTACGAAATTAATGTGTGAAGCCCTAAATGATCATAGGATGCTACTGTAGAAGTTTGAAAATGTTTTGAAGACGTTTGTATAGAAAATAAATTCATTGAGCCAAAACAACAATATCTGAAAATGAATTTTTATCAGATCTTTTAGAGGTATTTGATGAAATCCGATCTTACTAAAATACTCCATAACTAGTCTGGTACTTCAAAATATTTTTATAAGAAAATTTTGAAACCAGTAAAACTCCTGACAAACCATTACAAAACAATTTGGCAATAGGTTAAACACGTAAATAGTTGTGTGGTCGAAAACAGGCCGTTACATCCTACCCTCCTTAAAATAATTCCGTCCTCGGAATTTAAAAATATCTTTTGAAAATAATTGATGTTATGAAGAAGCTCAAGCAAATAAATGATAGAAAAGATAGTAATCTGGTAAATCAGGTTGTAAATAACGTGAAATGTTATAAGAAAATAAGGGATGTCACTAATATATATTATCACCATAGCTACTTCAGATTTATCAAGTAGCCAATGTTGGATCTGGATCGTAGCCTAGAGGGGGGGTGAATAGGCTAATAAAAATATTCGTGCAACCCACGAACAATCCCACGCAGTTATAGGCACAGACAGGACAATAAAAAAGCAATCACAGAATACGCACAGATATACCCTGGTTCGGTCGTCCCCACGACCTACTCCAGCCCCCGAAAGTAACTACTAGATAGATATGTAATCAAGTACTGCTACAATGAGTCAAGATCCCAAATCTACTCTCACCTAGCTCGTACGCACACCACGTGCTCTACACTATCAATCTAGTCAGATGCTCTCCCTCCGTGACAACTCCCACAGTCGTCAGGTCCCCAAAAGTAACACAGATGGTAAAGTTTCCCCTACGAAGAACTATCACAATTGCTACACAAAATAATAAAGTATTGAGTTTAGAAAGCTCAGATTGTGCAGCAGCGATGTCTTCGTCAGTAAGCACGGGTCAGAAATCGTCTGACGTAGATGTCGTAGTACCGTCTCTCGTCTCCTCAGCAACTCAGATTACGGCACTCTCTGATGTCGCGTCCTCCCTCCTTAGAACTTGTGGCAGGTAGGCTTGTGTACTTTACTATTGCAGCAGGGCCTTGTGCTTGCACTTCTCTGAACACAAAAATCAGAAAGAACTTAGGCTTATTAATTAACACAGATTATACTACTGAAATGCATGTGCCTTGCTCTGTTAAGTTGCTTTTAAAACAGAAACTTCCCTTTTTAATTTTGCACTTGGTTTTGCACTAGGGAAAAAAATGGCCCTGGGAATTTTAATTAGCCTGTGTGCACAATTCAACCAAAAAGAGCAATGCTCCCCACGTGATGGCATGTAGGCCCAAAAGAAGTTCTGTGCATTATCCTTTGATAAGATTCGGCATGTGTTCTTCAAATATTTCGTTGTACTCTCTAGGTCTTTCTCCTCAATTAATTCACAGTCTTTCCAATTTTAAATGGCTTGCAGGTCCTTCGATCGACATGGTAGGATGAGGCCGCTTGCTTGGTTCGTTGATGATGCGCAGACAGCAGATCGGAAGGCAAAGGGACGTGAGGAAGCAGCGATCGACGATAGCCCTTGCTGATGTCGTTGGCGTGTGTTGTCAAGTTCGATGCCACACAAGTAGCTGAGGGCAGCAAATCAAGATGATGCTGCAGCAAGCGGGGTGGCAGCACGGCAGCACGACGATGAGATAGGAATCGACAGGTGTTCTTGAAGATCGTTCTTGTTGAGGGTTGCTTCACGGCTGCAAGGGGATTTTTATAGGCCTCTTTGGGATTTTGCACTGAACAGAGAGGCCGTGCCTGGGAATGTGATAATCTCAAAGTGAAGAGCCAAAAAAATGTTCAGCCTGCAAAAAACAAACAAACGTCAAACAAAAAAAACAAAGCACAATACTGCCCTGTGCTCTCACAAGCTTTCGGCCACCCCTAAAAAGAACTGCACACAAAAAAGACTTGAAGACTTGAGAGATCTGTGCACATCCCTTTGGATTATTTGAAGGCCAGCCCTTGATTGATGATTGCTCCTCTTGGGATTTCTGAATTTAATGGCTTTTGGAATTTCTATTACAGTGAGGAGTTCATGACGTTATCAAAGAGAAAAA
Organism: Scilla litardierei; assembly: GCA_030789695.1. Lineage (NCBI taxonomy): Eukaryota > Viridiplantae > Streptophyta > Magnoliopsida > Asparagales > Asparagaceae > Scilla > Scilla litardierei. The sequence continues at coordinate 304,610,221 of CM061142.1, read as the reverse complement.
AAATGTTGGCTTGCTTCAAGAATTTTGCAAGCAAGGGTTTTTGGATAGATCCTGGAAAATTTGTTTTTTTTGAGAGCCTATGCCCCAGGTGCGGCTGTTAGGGATATTAATGATTGCGGCTCTTCTATTTTTTTTCTTTGATCTTTGATTATATATATATGAGAGGGTGTAGGGTTTTGTGCAACAAGGAGAGATCAATGGCCAGGATTAATTAGGATATATGGAATCCTAGTGATATGGTGATTAGCAATAGGAATGGAGTTTGGACTAGATACGGAATAGGATTAAAATTCTATCACCAATAGATATGAGTCAACTCAAGCTAGGTCCTCCCATTTTCTCCTTTGCACGTTGACCAAGTCTCTCCGTGAATTAGTCACACGTTCGCCGTTCCTGAAACACTTAACACACACGTTAAAACGTTCACATACGTTTGTTATCATCAAACACGAAGTTCATAGATCGTTGTTACCAACAATCTCCCCCTTTTGATGATAACACACTAAGTATAAGATTTGCACAATAAAGTTCCAAATAGTGTGTGCAAGTGTGAAGATAGAAGATAATGGGTGACATGCAATAAGATGTAATGATGTGCAAACACCGGTATGCAAAGCTAACAATATGTATGCTCCCCCTATTTTTGTGCTTCCCCTATATTCATGCTCCCCCTTAATCAAACAATCAAATACCAAATCTTCCCAATTTTTCTCCCCCTTTGTTATCATCAAAAGTCGAAGCACGAAGTCAAAAATATATACCATGCAAAAAGAGAGTTTTATTTACCAATACCAACAATTGCATGAATACAATCATGGAATAATCAAGTCAAAATCCAATGGAATCAAACAACTACGACTTCAACACCAACGTGTTTAGTGTGATGATTAAAATTGAAGCACATAGGGAGAATCATTAAGAAAGTCAACCAGAACCAATCCACATTTTCCAAATAACATTCTATCACCTAGGATTGATTTTTCCCACCTCATTAAAAATGAGTTCAAGGTACCACACCCCAAAACATAGCCTATAAGGACTCTTAGATGTGGGGGTGGCATTGCTTGACGAGTAAATACACCAACGCTAAAGTTTACCCATAAAGCTTATGTTGGATACTCGTGGGTAATACCGTTGCCACGGATTGTATCCATTTTTCATACAGAGCAATTATTATTCTTTTTCGTTTTTTTTCAAAATACTTATAACAACACTTTCTTTTGCTCAATTTTTATCCATGCAAGGTATATCATATCCCTTAGATTTTCAGTTAAGTTTTCCTCCTACATTCACTTTCCATACTCCATAAACGATATCTCCAAATGTGCAACAATAATAATACATGTGGAAGTGAAGTAGGTGGTGTAGAAATCAGGTTATTTTCATTCATTGAATATGCCGTGAATATTTAGAAAGATGAACATGCGCATGTGGCACAAGCAATAATACACCAATTTCTACATAGATATGAAAATCATTCGTGCATACTTCAAAGATGAATCACAGAGAAAAGATACACATTTAAGCACCAATTTTTTTTATTTTTTGTTTTTCATTTTTTTTATAAATGCATGAAGTACTAAAACAAACATGAGATGCAATCACACAAACAAAAAGAAGTCATGCACACAATGCAACTACTAGCACACAAACAAAGAAAAGTCACGCACACACAAAAAAACTATGAAGATATTCATTAAGTTCAAAGAATGAGATATACATTCGCGTCGCCGTTTGACTAAGGAGCTAAAAATTTATGAGACATTCAATTTATCGCTCCTCGTCAAATTTCCATCCACCTACAAAAGAGGTATCGTGTGTGACCTTGGAATCCAACAAGGCCCACTCACGTTAGTCATCAAAGATTTAGGAACCCATATTTGTTTGAACTTAATGTTTTTGTTCCTATATTTGCAATGATATGAAGTGTGGCCAACACATCCACATGTAAAGCACTTAGCATGAGAATTTCCAACCTTTGTTGATTCAATGTGAACTTTTCTATATTTTGATTTTTCAACATTTTTAAGACCATATCCTAGTCCTCGCCTATTATTGCCATAAAGTTGATTTCCAAGAATAATGTCCAAATTTTGTTTTCCAATGGAAAATATTTTTAATGACAATTCTAGGGTGGTGACTTTGGATTTCAAGATATTGTTTTCATTCACAAGCAAAGTGCATTTACTAATGAAAGCTTGCTTGTTTTCCTCTTCTTTCTTTTCAAAATCCCTCATTTTTTCTTTAAGTTCGAGATTTAGCATGTTAATCTTTTCAGAAAGCAATTCATTTTCAACTTCAAGCTTTGTCTTATCAAGTTTATACATGCTAATATCCTTTAATAAAGAGGGACATGAAAGACAATCAGTTTTTTTCGACAAGCTAGCTTTCTCTTTTTCTAAAGTGGTGATGGTAGATTTGCATGCAACAAGATCTTGTTTAAGATTTTTCATTTCTATAGACATGTCATACTCTGTTTGTTGCATATCAAAATTATCATTCCTATAACATTCCATATCAGTTTCTAGCTCATCAATTCTATGTTGCATTCCTTTACAGATTTCTAAAAATTCAGCTTTAGTGGGAGATTCTACCTCAGTGTGTTTGGCCATTAATGCCATGCAGGAGTGGGCTTCATGTTTCTCATCCTCCTCCTCAGCTTCGGTATCCATGTCCCACGTCAGCACTTTCGTTTTTCCTTTTGCAACTTGAGCTGTGTGTTGTTGTGGGCAATCTTTTATGTGGTGCCCTTTCTTCCTGCATTTAAAACATTCACTTCTATTAATAGCTTTCTGATCATAGGAATTTCTACCAAAATTAGAATTATTAGAACGAATGAACCTTTTTCCCATCTCACCTCTTCCTTGATCAGTCTGAATGTATCTCCTGAAGTTTCTGACCATTAGGGCTTGCTCTTCATCAAGATCGTCGTCGTTAGCTTGAAGAGCTAATGGTGTGGAAGCTTTGGTCTTCTCTTCAGGTTTCTCTCTGGCTTCTATACTCTGCAACTCAAGCTCATGTGACATTAGGTTGCCTATCAAGTCCTCAACTTTCATTGTTGACAAGTCCTTAGCTTCTTGAATAGCGGTGACTTTAGGCCTGAACGAGCTAGGTAGCGCCCTTAAGATCTTTCGTACCTGTTCATGGCTAGAGTATGGCTTACTGAGGGAACTGGATTTGTAGACGATGTCCGTGAACCTCGCAAACATCTCTTTCACAGATTCTGTTGGTAGCATGCGGAAGCTCTCGTATTCTGTGCAAAGCAACGCAAGTCTGGATTCCTTCACTTGCGATGTTCCCTCATGTGTCACCTCCAGAGTATGCCAGATTTCCTGCGCAGTTAGACAATGTGAGATGCGATTAAACTCAGATTTATCAAGAGAGCATATAAGTGCATTCATAGCTTTACCATTAAGAGTATAAAGTTTCTTATTAGCTAAATCCCACTTGTCTTTAGGCTTAATCATAATAGTGTCTTCAATTTTAATAGTGGGTAGACTATAACCATTTTCAACAATATCCCACACATCATAATCTACAGACACTAAATAGATTTTCATCCTAGCCTTCCAATATGCAAAGTCTACACCGTTAAACTTAGGGGGACGGGCTATAGACTGACCTTCAGCAAAAGCACAATCACATATATTCATGGTCATCTAAAAATCTAGACTAGATCCTCTAACCTGGCTCTGATACCACTTGTTGGATCTGGATCGTAGCCTAGAGGGGGGGTGAATAGGCTAATAAAAATATTCGTGCAACCCACGAACAATCCCACGCAGTTATAGGCATAGACAAGACAATAAAAAAGCAATCACAGAATACGCACAGATATACCCTGGTTCGGTCGTCCCCACGACCTACTCCAGCCCCCGAAAGCAACTACTAGATAGATATGTAATCAAGTACTGCTACAATGAGTTAAGATCCCAAATCTACTCTCACCTAGCTCGTACGCACATCACGTGCTCTACACTATCAATCTAGTCAGATGCTCTCCCTCCGTGACGACTCCCACAGTCGTCAGGTCCCCAAAAGTAACACAGATGGTAAAGTTTCCCCTACGAAGAACTATCACAATTGCTACACAAAATAATAAAGTATTGAGTTTAGAAAGCTCAGATTTTGCAGCAGCGATGTCTTCGTCAGTAAGCACGGGTCAGAAATCGTCTGACGTAGATGTCGTAATACCGTCTCTCGTCTCCTCAGCAACTCAGATTGCGGCACTCTCTGATGTCACGTCCTCCCTCCTTAGAACTTGTGGCAGGTAGGCTTGTGTACTTTACTATTGCAGCAGGGCCTTGTGCTTGCACTTCTCTGAACACAAAAATCAGAAAGAACTTGGGCTTATTAATTAACACAGATTATACTACTGAAATGCATGTGCCTTGCTCTGTTAAGTTGCTTTTAAAACAGAAACTTCCCTTTTTAATTTTGCACTTGGTTTTGCACTAGGGAAAAAAATGGCCCTGAGAATTTTAATTAGCCTGTGTGCACAATTCAACCAAAAAGAGCAATGCTCCCCACGTGATGGCATGTAGGCCCAAAAGAAGTTCTGTGCTTTATCCTTTGATGAGATTCGACATGTGTTCTTCAAATATTTCGTTGTACTCTCTAGGTCTTTCTCCTCAATTAATTCACAGTCTTTCCAATTTTAAATGGCTTGCAGGTCCTTCGATCGACATGGTAGGATGAGGCCGCTTGCTTGGTTCGTTGATGATGCGCAGACAGCAGATCGGAAGGCAAAGCGACGTGAGGAAGCAGCGATCGACGATAGCCCTTGCTGATGTCGTTGGCGTGTGTTGTCAAGTTCGATGCCACACAAGTAGCTGAGGGCGGCAAATCAAGATGATGCTGCAGCAAGCGGGGTGGCAGCACGACAACACGACGATGAGATAGGAATCGACAGGTGTTCTTGAAGATCGTTCTTGTCGAGGGTTGCTTCACGGCTGCAAGGGGATTTTTATAGGCCTCTTTGGGATTTTGCACCGAACAGAGAGGCCGTGCCTGGGAATGTGATAATCTCAAAGTGAAGAGCCAAAAAAAATGTTCAGCCTGTAAAAAACAAACAAACGGCAAACAAAAAAAAAACAAAGCACAATACTGCCCTGTGCTCTCACAAGCTTTCGGCCACCCCTAAAAAGAATTGCACACAAAAAAGACTTGAAGACTTGAGAGATCTGTGCACATCCCTTTGGATTATTTGAAGGCCAGCCCTTGATTGATGATTGCTCCTCTTGGGATTTCTGAATTTAATGGATTTTGGAATTTCTATTACGGTGAGGAGTTCATGACGTTATCAAAGAGAAAAAAAATGTTGGCTTGCTTCAAGAATTTTGCAAGCAAGGGTTTTTGGATAGATCCTGGAAAATTTGTTTTTTTTGAGAGCCTATGCCCTAGGTGCGGCTGTTAGGGATATTAATGATTGCGGCTCTTCTATTTTTTTTCTTTGATCTTTGATTATATATATATGAGAGGGTGTAGGGTTTTGTGCAACAAGGAGAGATCAATGGCCAGGATTAATTAGGATATATGGAATCCTAGTGATATGGTGATTAGCAATAGGAATGGAGTTTGGACTAGATACGAAATAGGATTAAAGTTCTATCACCAATAGATATGAGTCAACTCAAGCTAGGTCCTCCCATTTTCTCCTTTGCACGTTGACCAAGTCTCTCCTTGAATTAGTCACACGTTCGCCGTTCCTGAAACACTTAACACACACGTTAAAACGTTCACATACGTTTGTTATCATCAAACACGAAGTTCATAGATCGTTGTTACCAACAGCCAAAATATGAGATAATGGCACTACATGAAAATGATAGTTATTATGATGACGACATCGGTTCGAACTTGGAACCTGAGGTGATAAGTCAGTAGCAAGCTATTTAAACCACACCAAAAAGAAGAACACAACGTCTAAATTTTTAACTCATGTTAATGATGACTACTGGGTTTGGATCTTAATCATGTAAATCATCGCCATAACATACATAAACGTAAGGGCTAAACCTAGTGCATCCATGCTGTTACAACTTAACCAGCCGAACACAAAGGACTTCATCTTCCACGCTACCAAATTACAAGCCAATATCCAGATCAACACTAATAGGCAGATATAAGGCCAATTCTCGAGGGTCAAGATTATCCCTACACTTCTTCCAGCAATCTCAACAACATCCAACAAGAAGTCAACATCCTAGCTGTCTCCCAAATCCGAGCATAAGACTGACATCCAACTTCAATACCTAAGCCCAAAAGTATGCCAATACTCATCCCCAATGATACTGCTTGCCAATACCATTAGTCGACGTCTACGGTTATCACCATTAGCCCTAAGCAATTCAATGACCAAAAACTCACGAACCCACAACCCTAAGAAGGAATCGAAGCGGGGAAGCTCAAGGGGGAAGAACCAAAAAAAGGAGCTCCAAATAATACCAAGAACGGCGAATTCCCAAGAACTCAACCACACGGCAACAACGAGGGTGACGGCAAGGGCTGTCGCTAAGGCCAAGAATCCCAAAACAGAACGTCGAAGGGCCATCGGCGGCTGTCGATCCGTGGCGACGAGGGATGCGACTGGCTCTCGATCCATGGCAGGGGCCTCCGGGATGGGGTGGAGCAGAAGCTGGCAGATCTTCGGGTGAGGCCGACAGATCGGAGATCGGAGCGGCGATGCGAGGTCGGGTCGAGCTTGCTTGAGGAAGAGGCCGGGAGGAGGAGTGGGCGATGTCGGAGCGAAAGTGGAAAGCCACGGGGTGGCTTGGGGGGGAAGGAGAGGGGTTTTAAAATAGGGGGCACCGAAATTCGATGTTAGGTAGGGTAGGGTTGCTGGGTATTCTGGGACCCTTAGGGCACAAAAACTCTAGTCCCGTCCTAAGTCGGACGGAACATAGACAGAAATGCAGCGGAAAAATTTTATGTTAATCTAATTAACATGCAACCCTAAGGAACCAGACCCTGTTAGCCAGGATATCTGCCAACTTGGTGTGGATCTAACCACCTCAAGAGGGATCTAACTACTGCGAATAATTAAATGAAAACTTAAACACATACCCGGAATCTCAACCCTGGGGCAGGCGAGATGTTCTGCACCGTCTTCCGAGCTGCTCCCGTCCCACGCCGAGCTGCTCCTTGAACCGCTCCCCGAACTGCTCCTCGAACCGCTCCGCATCACGAGGCGATCAATCCCATGTCACCGAGCCAACCACGCGCGGAAGAAAGTTTCACACGAGTGAAACCTTCGCCTAGATTTCGGATCTGAATCCGAACTCCGTTGCGGCTTTGCTAGAGCCCTCAAGAGTAAGGCAGAAATTTATAGAGAGATAGAGAATATTTATTTTAGCCTAGATCCATGCGTGCTCCAACATTTACGAGAGCCGCTCAGATATAGAGCTTGGGACGAGTTTTGAGGAGGAGAGCAGACCCCTATTTATATAGGCGGCTGACTACTCCCCTTTCTCAAAATCCGATGTGGGACTATTAATTTGAGTTAATCAAAATCAAGTTAGTTTGCACTTCACAAAGTGCAAACTTCCGTGAATTTTAACTCACTCACCGTTGAGCTTCATGATTGATACAACCTATCAATTCGAAGGGTGTTCAACGGTGAACGCGTAGGAAAAAACGGCTCGTCAATCCGAGTCCGTTTGACCCTTCAAACAATTGTCCAAAGATAGCCAAAAGTCATGCTTCTCTTAGAAACGTAGCCGTCAAGAAAATCCCAGGTTTCAAAAACCCTAACCAGAAAATTCGGGCTTGGTGGGCCTCCATTTTCGCAGGTTTCAGCCCAACAGTTTGGGCTGACTTGTTTTGGCTATAACTTGTGCATTTGGACTCCGTTTTTGACGCGGTTTGAACCTGCGTTTAGAGCGGGACGATCCCGTCATCTAGGTAACCTTTTCAACGCATTTATTTAATAAAATATAGTCTTAAATAATTTAAGACACATTTAATCTCTTTTGCATCAAATGCAAAATAGTCCATATCTAAGCTTAAATTATCATTTGCATCAAATACAAATGATCCAAGGGCATATTCCTCTACATCTCCCACTTGCACTCAGGATCATTTATCCCGAATGCAGGAGATGATTTTTGCAAACATCTTTTGCAATACTTTATCCCTTGCATCAAATGCAAATTATTCTCCCTAACTAATTTCTACCCATTACTAGACGAAGAATCGCACTCTGTGTGAGACCCTACAGCCTGACCCTTACAACAGGTTGGGCTCGAAGCCCTATACGGCAGTGACCTCAAGCAGTGGCTGCCGTCCCTGCTTCAGGAATCATCATTATGTGGTTAACTCATTGACATGAGTATTGTCGGGACCACCCTGACTGTTTCCGTGATGAATTCCGCAATTATAGTCTCTTCGTCTAAACTATGTCGTGTAGATCAAGTCTAGGGTACGGTTAAACTGTCAACCCCAATAACTTGACTCCGGTTAGTTTCTATCAATCTTTAGTCAAATCATGTTGGACTTGTTCCAACATACTCTGGCCAGAGTTTTTACCAAAGATCGAACTAACCCTACGACACTAACTCCCATTGACCGGGAGAGACGAATCCTCTCTTGGTCATTACTCTCCTCATACGCTTCAAGTGTCACCCAATCAAAGACCTTTCGACGCGGCTTGCCTCGAAGCTAGGTCATTTGATCTAAGTGGCACCGTTCACGCACAGGTTCGTCAAAATGACCTCAAGTCAAAAGACCAACTAGCCTATCATCACTCAGAGTCATTATTGACAGATTGGTCAATATAACCATATGATAACTCTTGTGGATCATTCAGTGAACTCATTCTCTAATGAGCACCTGTGTCTTGTCAACGACTTCGTCAAGTCAAGCGATCATGAGATCATCGCCACCGCTATACGGTGAAGACTAAGACACAATGGTCTATCCGATGTTTCGATATCCTAGTCTCGAAACATCTACGACCACGAACCCTTTTTAGACTTATGCTACAGATGGTCAAACATTTCTCCATGATCGAGATACTCATCTCGATACCTGTTTGACCTTGCATAAAGTCTCAGGACTTTACCTAAGTTAATATCTAATGTTAACTACATTATAACATAACTTAGATAAATTTTTACCAAACAGCTTACTGTTATTTCGAACAAGATGTTTGTGCTATGCACACATGAAGATAGATAGCCTCGAGGGTATCATCTCTCAACATCTCCCACTTGCACTCAGGCCCATTTATCTCGGTATCTCATACCGTTTTTACACATAAGTTTTCCCGACTTCATGTGGTAGAGCCTTCATGAGTGGATCTGCTAAAACCGTCTACATTATAGACTTAAAGGTTTCTATGTTTAGACCAACCATTTGAATCTCATTCAAATAATTCATTTGGTCGTTCAGAATCCATAATATTTTAATTTACTTGGATCTTATCCAATTCATCGTACCTTACGATAATCATTTAAATTAGTTACTGGTCATTTCAAATGGCTCATATTTATTTCTGATAAAGAATCAAACTCTTTTGATCACTTTGTCAAAATATATGTTCCATCCCTTTGATGCCTCACATGTAATTTACACGCTCCCACTGACCTTGAAAATTATCTGGTTAATTCATATAAGTTGGTCCGTCTAAATCATATTTAGAAAAAACGAACTTGTAAGTGAATGCTCCAATTTTCATGGTCAACTTAAGCGTTTACATCGAGTTTGGTCCGAGTAATTCTGTACATCTGCTGGTGGAAAACGGTTTCATTATAATCCGTTTTATAGGAATTAGTATGGAAAAACCGTTCTCGACCAACATGATTGCACTTCCTTATTTTCCTTTTCTGCACCAATCTTTCAACTTAAAGATTTACTTGCAGTAAGTGAGGAAACATTTTCCTTGGGCACGTAAACTAAATTCCAAAATTTATTTACGCACACGGACCTATTCTGGTTGCATCAAGTTTTTAAATCGAAGTTACTTCTCCGAATTTCATCCCGGAAGTTGACTAAGTCGTCATCAGTTATGATGTCTAACTCGACTCTTCGTCTCACGAGATTCAAGTAATTATACAACTTCCTAATGTTTGATTTAATGAATATCTTATTGATAATGTCCTCATAGAACATTATCAAAACCTAGGCATTACTATCTGGGACTTAACCCAGAGGAAGGACTTAACTCAGAGTCACTTGTTATGGATCGCACCGAGTCTAACTAAGTGTGATTCATACCATTTAACACACTGATGTGTTAACAGACTTGACCTGAGAGAAAATAACATTTTCTTTTAATTACACAAGATTTTATGTAGCTAAGTATTTAACCATTCGATCTAATCGAATCAGTTTAAATACTTTTGTCTTTTCGTTCTTTATTTTTTCAGACTTGTGTTTCATCAAGAACACGTGTCTTAATAAAATATACGAATAACTTATTTTGGTTGATCTAGACTCGGGTACATCAGTATGTACCAAACTGAGTTCGACAACTGATTTTCCCACTATCTTACAGATGGGTTTCGGCCAATTTTATCTAAGAGGATAAGACTCACAAGTGTCCGTAGACTTCATAATACGAGAGGTCAGACCCCTCTTTATGTGACTTGTGAAGCTTAGTCTCTCGATACGGCCTAGTCTATTTTACCATATAAGTTTGCTACTATCTTGTGTATTTATATATTAACATTTAATATATATATATAGTTATTACAAATTACTTAACACAAAACATTGCTTCCGAAGCAAGGTGACGACATTCGTCCAAAAAATGTGTTAGACGTTTTTGTATAACTATTTATTCTGAAATCGTGACATCAAAATATATCACATTTTCATTTCCTCCTACTTATGCCTTTACTAATGATAAATTAAACTAACTTTCTCAGTTGACTTTCCGGAGTGCCTTCTTCCTTTTCTAAATCACATTTAGATATTAATTAACCCAACACAAATAGCTACGCAAGCATCTTATGTATCCAAACGCTTGAGCTTTGCAATCTCAAGTTTAGCTCAAGAAGTTGCTTGTCTCAAGATCCGGTTGGGATACATAGTCTTGCACCGCTCATGCACTCGTATTCGACTCAAACGGTTTGATCGAATTTTCGAACTTTACGGATCGGAATTGTTTGTCCATACAACCTTGAGGGTAGCTCGACAAGTTGTAGGGAGAAACATACTTCGAATATCCTATATGTTCAAGCTGCCTCATATAGAGAAGAGTGACATGTAGCTTAATTTATTTGTTGGACCCAGAACTTAATGAAATCATATTTCTTAAGTCTGTTCTTTAGAAGGTCATTTAATGTCAACGAGAATATGGTTTAATTGCATCAATCAGAATTTAACTTGATATTCAATCAATCAACTATTTGACCAGTTAACTTATTCCAATATTATATTTTGATTCCTTCGGTAAACATAGTCTTGCCCTAGTTTTTGCATATGTTCAATATTAAATATAGGTAGATTGGCTTTCATCTATCTATATCCTCCCACTATTTTTACGATCGTTTTAAAGCTTAATAACGAACGATTTAATCGAATTTAAAAATTAGTGAAAGAGGGATCCAATCATCCCGAACCTCACAACCTTGAGGAGACTCAACAAGTTGATTGGTTCCATGACTGGTAGACTGACTCTTGGTCAATCACATCACATGTGATTCCCTGTCGATTTTTACCCACAGTCACTTATGATCTTGAGGAGACTCAACAAATCATAATGACTGGTCTAGTCAGACCCTTGATTTCGTGTCCAGATTTGACTTAAATCGATACTCGAGGAGACCCGACGCATCGATTTGGGTCAAGTCTAGACTACATCACATGTATGTTGGGGTTTGTTCCTTAAAGAAAAAAACAAGTCACAGCTTGAGGAGACTCAACAACTATAATTGTCTTCTTTGAGTTACCAAGCTCCAAAATCAAGGAGGGATACGAATTAATCTTTAATAAGATTTATAACGCATTGACTAGATATAGTCCAGGGTGTCATACAATCATGATTCGCGACATTGCGGTCCAGCGGAACACAGCCAGGGAATTGACTAAGCCAGGATCACTGCCCCTTGTACTAGCAAGGGTTGACCCAGAACTCTTAGCCAAGCACATTGACTGGATCATGGTCCATTGAATGAAGCTTGTCATTTTTGTATGTGTGCCATAGACTAAACAGCTTTTATTAACAACTAATTAATCCTATCAACTAGTTGCATCCTTAAATTCAAAATTTTAGGATTTGTTTAATAACTTTTATTAAGTCCTTATCAACTATAAGGTTCACGTGCTATCCTAATCATTATTAGGATTTTAATAAATTTTATTAACAACGCTAAAAGCGAAGTCCTTTAATGAAAATTAATTATAACAATTAGAATTACAAATTCATTAAAGGGACTACCCTAATCAGGAATTAGGTCTTGAAGTGTTGTTAATGTTTTATTAAAACACAGCATGTCATTAAAATTCAAGTAATAAATTTTAATCATTATTTAATGGCTAACCTAAAGGGTTGTCTTGTGTTATCAAATAAGGGACAAGAAGACATAGCCATTAAAAATTTACACTAATTTTATCGCATAAAAAGTGTACAACTATTTAACAATTAAATAGACTAAAGTTTATCGCATAAACAATTTTAGCATGCATACTTAAATTTAACATTTAAATTTAAAAATACGATTTTTAAAACATTTTATTTTATCTCATAAAGTAAAAGCTTGTTTAAAAAATCATAACATTTGCATGCTACTTTAAAAATTTTAAACTTTTAAAATATTTATCGCATAAAAATTTTAAACTTTTAAAATCAGTTTTTAAAAATATCTTATAAATTTAAATCATCATTTAAAAAATTCCATGTTTAAAATTTATCATATAAAATTTTAAACAACATTTTAAACTTATCGCATAAAGTTTTAAAGCTTTAAAACAATTTTAAAATTTATCACATAAATTTAAAATTCCATTTTAAAACTTTCATGTTTAAAATTTATCATATAAAATTTTAAACATTTAAAAATAATTTAAATTTATCGCATAAATTTAAAGAAAACATTTTTTTAAAAAAAAAATTAAATTTATCGCATAAATTTAAAGAAAACATTTTTCTGTAAAAGCATTCAAATAATAAATTCGCAGTCCTAGATCAGCATACAGAGATGGCTCTGATACCAATGCTGGGGTATCACTCTGATATCATTGCGACGCTGTTAAGGCCCATCATCCATGGCACCCTAGACCCGTCACAAGATACCTCAGAAACTTGTTTTACGGCATGCCTCTCGACAATGCCCAACCCATTATAAGATCACCATCTTATCGGGACTTGGTACGGTAAGAGCGATTACTTCGGGTCGGCTCATAACCCGAGAACCCGTACTCAAGCTCAACAAGCTCTGATACCAATGCTGGGTATTCTGGGACCCTTAGGGCACAAAAACTCTAGTCCCGTCCTAAGTCGGACGGAACATAGACAGAAATGCAGCGGAAAAATTTTATGTTAATCTAATTAACATGCAACCCTAAGGAACCAGACCCTGTTAGCCAGGATATCTGCCAACTTGGTGTGGATCTAACCACCTCAAGAGGGATCTAACTACTGCGAATAATTAAATGAAAACTTAAACACATACCCGGAATCTCAACCCTGGGGCAGGCGAGATGTTCTGCACCGTCTTCCGAGCTGCTCCCGTCCCACGCCGAGCTGCTCCTTGAACCGCTCCCCGAACTGCTCCTCGAACCGCTCCGCATCACGAGGCGATCAATCCCATGTCACCGAGCCAACCACGCGCGGAAGAAAGTTTCACACGAGTGAAACCTTCGCCTAGATTTCGGATCTGAATCCGAACTCCGTTGCGGCTTTGCTAGAGCCCTCAAGAGTAAGGCAGAAATTTATAGAGAGATAGAGAATATTTATTTTAGCCTAGATCCGTGCGTGCTCCAACATTTACGAGAGCCGCTCAGATATAGAGCTTGGGACGAGTTTTGAGGAGGAGAGCAGACCCCTATTTATATAGGCGGCTGACTACTCCCCTTTCTCAAAATCCGATGTGGGACTATTAATTTGAGTTAATCAAAATCAAGTTAGTTTGCACTTCACAAAGTGCAAACTTCCGTGAATTTTAACTCACTCACCGTTGAGCTTCATGATTGATACAACCTATCAATTCGAAGGGTGTTCAACGGTGAACGCGTAGGAAAAAACGGCTCGTCAATCCGAGTCCGTTTGACCCTTCAAACAATTGTCCAAAGATAGCCAAAAGTCATGCTTCTCTTAGAAACGTAGCCGTCAAGAAAATCCCAGGTTTCAAAAACCCTAACCAGAAAATTCGGGCTTGGTGGGCCTCCATTTTCGCAGGTTTCAGCCCAACAGTTTGGGCTGACTTGTTTTGGCTATAACTTGTGCATTTGGACTCCGTTTTTGACGCGGTTTGAACCTGCGTTTAGAGCGGGACGATCCCGTCATCTAGGTAACCTTTTCAACGCATTTATTTAATAAAATATAGTCTTAAATAATTTAAGACACATTTAATCTCTTTTGCATCAAATGCAAAATAGTCCATATCTAAGCTTAAATTATCATTTGCATCAAATACAAATGATCCAAGGGCATATTCCTCTACAAGGGTTAGGCGGGAACGAGGTTCAAGGAGGGGAAGCGGACAAAGGAAATTAAGAGGGGGAGGAAAGTGTTCGGTGGGAAAGGGAATCAAACCCTTGGAAAAATCGGGTACAAGATAGAACTAGGGGCTACAAGAGAAATACGAGCTCAAGAAGGATGAAAAGACGCAAACAGCCTACACTTACACGTCAGGTTTAGCTTGTTTCAAATTCTTCAGCACCATCCTCCAATACTTCTGAGCGTCCTTCGATTCACTTCCGTTGTCGAACTTGACTTCTGGTGATCGAAAATCGAATGCTACCCTCCTTAAAATAAACGTAGCTAGAGTTCAAGCTTACTAAACACGATTAGGAAGAATTATAAGAACTGGTAGAATGATCAGAAGGTCATCATTAGCTAAATAAATGTTTCTAGTGATGAAGATCGATGGCGTTACATAATCATGGCTCAACCTGCATTGATGCAATGATTAGTTCGTTCGGCTTGGCCCGAAACATGATAGGCCCAAGTGAACGGTCTCTGCTCATGAATTCAAACACAGGATGATCAGGGATTTCAAACACTACTTTCTTGTTGTGACCATCGATAGTAGCGTAGACATTTCCTAACCAATCCATGCCAAATATCGCATCGAAGTTCGACATGTTGACTACCATAAAATCTGGGAACAACTCGTGTCCACAAATCACTATGGGGCAAGATCGACAACCAATAGAAGTACGCACTACTCCACTTGCAGTAATGATGCTCAAGTGATTTGGTAGAGAGTCAACATGAATAGCATGTTTCTCTTCAAATCCTCGGGATATGAAGCAGTGAGTGGCTCCCGAATCAAAAGGGATATGGCTGGATGAGAGGCTATCAATACAACACCTAGTACATAGGAAATATCTTAGCAAAAGATAAAAAATAACCCATGCATGTAATATAAGCACTATAAAAGAAGGGTTTAAGTAATACCTGAAATCACTTGTCCATCCGACTCAGTCTCCGCGGCTGTTATGGTGAAGGTCTGACGTCTCGGCTGTTTCTGCCTCGCCAATGCGAAAGCCTTCTGTTGTGGAGTCAGAGGTGGTCCATACTGAGTAGTTGTTGGCTTGCTGGTGCGGCGAGTGCAGTCCCTGGTAGCGTGTTTAGATGCTCCATATATCAGGCATTGCCTCAGCAACACCCGACAGTCCTTATTGACATGCCCCTGTCGGCTACAATGGTGGCACTTCATCTGATATCGGTTGTTGACTGGAGGTGCGAACCTTTTAAACACGACAGTTTGTTTTGGTCCAAGAGAGTCTATTGTTGGTTCCTCAGGATGCTTACTCCCTCCAACTTGGGATGTCTCTCGAAGTTTATCTACACCGTGCTGCTCCCAGTATTTCCTCATCGAGTGTTAGATCTACAGATGTCCTTGGTGCTTGGACGTTGTAGATTAAACCTTGACTGGACTGGAACGCTTGGTCTTCAGGATCCCTGACTAGATGAGGAGCGAAACGACTGAGCGCAGAAAGTAATCGAGTTTGGAGTTCCATCATTTCTCTTACGAGTCCCACGATTTCGTTGTAGGCGTCACCATTTCCATTACGAGTGTTGGGTTGATTTGCCATGCTGCAATCAAACAAAGTAAATATTTGTGTACTAGTTTACCTAAACGATCTGGTTAGTAATAATATTTATACTATTCCTGAAGTGTCTCGCAGAGTGCAAGAGGAGACCTGCATGGGCCACCACTAAAACCTGTCACGCCCCGATTTCCAGTATACTTGGGGGCGAGGACGCGAGCGGGTCTGCATGTGCTTAAAGCAAAGAAGAGATACTTATTTTTTTCTCTCTTCTTTGACGTAAGCACACTAAGCGTTTAATTAGCGAAGGCAAGTCCCTGCACGCGAGTATCTCAGAAACAACGTAAATATTCATTACAATACTAGCGTCCAAAGCAAACACACAAACAGTTAAGGCCTAGCATGGCCGTACAATCCGTTGAAAGCAAACACACCTGAAAAATAACAATACAAATAATAAACTAAAATATAAATGTCCCGCTCTAGTCTTCCACAGGGAGGATCTCAGTGTCCTTGTAGGCCTGATCAGCGGTGTCCACTTCTAAGATGGGATCCTCAAAAGTAGAGTCCTTGAGGTACTCTGTCCCTGAACCTAACATATATTTTATAAAACATTGAAATATATGTCAGCGATAAGCTCGGCAAGGTATTTAAAGTAATGAAACGAGGAACAACTATAGGGACAAAAAGCGTTAGTACACAGTTATGAATAATAAGTGCAGAAAGTAAAGTGCAAGCATGTATGAGTTTTGCAGTTTTAAAAGTAAAGCATTTGTAAGTTGAGTATTTGTGCTCGTGATAAGTCCATGTCTGAGTAGGTATTGTTCTTAATACACCCTATCATCGGGGGTTTACCGTGACGCTTCTTGCCATTCCAACCTGGAATATGGTCAAGCTGCTTACCTCCGTTAGTGTGGTTTTGGCTTAAAAATGACAAGTTACGTATTTTTAAATGAAAATAACGTATTTAAGGTTTAGGCTTAAAAATTAATTCTGGAAAAACTAAGCTTACGATTGAGATAAAACTAGTGCCATTGAGTCCAGAATATTATTTCTGATTGTCTGGAGCTAGTCTCACATTTTTCTGGGCCCTATATTTCAAGTTATGAATTTAAAACCATTAAACCCCATTTAATAATTAATTAAATATGAAAATACGATAATTATTTCGTAATTACAAGTTTGCCACTGGAGACTTACGCACGCTGTCAACTCCTTCGACAGCAGCTAAGGGGCGGAGGCGGACGACGAGCGGCGGGGGAACGGCGGACGGAGGCGGGGCTCCTGTGGTGGCGGCGACGACTCAAGTGCGGACGATGGTGGTGGCACAATGGAGCAACGGCGGAGCGAAGTTCTCGAGTGGCGGAGGTTGCTTCGGGCGGTGGGTTTGCCGTGAGGCTGTCAAAGCTCGCCGTGGAGATGTCGAGGGCAGTGTGCCTCGTGGGGTCGGAGTGAGGCGGTGGTGGCGATAGGGGTGGCGTGGGGCGGAGCTGTGGGCATGGGAAGAAGGTGGTGGCGGGACTTCGTCGAGTTGGGGCTCTCGAGTGGTTGGGAGGGCGGACGTCGTGTGCTCCGGCGTCGTCGTGGGCGGAGCTCTGACAGCTCGGAGGGCAGAGCTCGAGGCTGTGTGCTCGGTGGTTCGGGGGGTGTTGCGAGAGGGGAGGGTTGATCCGTGCATGGGTTCGTTTGATGGTGGATGGGTTCAGTGGGTTTCGAACGAAACTAGAGGGAGAGAAAGTGACAGGGTTGTGTTTGTGAGAGCTGGGGGTAGGTTCATATTATATAGGTGTTAGAAATCAATAAATAAATAAAAAACAAAACAAAAGTTAGCTGAGATTGTTAGCTGAGAGGATGAACCGGTTAAGGGGAGGAAAACGTGAGGGTTAGGTAGAGGTAAGTAATTAGGTTTAATTAGGTAATTAGTAATAGGTAAAACCCATTAATGAAAGTCATTAGTGTAACGAAATTACGATTTTGCCCTTACTAGTAAACGTGTCCAAAAAATTACGAAAACATACCCACGGGATCGTGTCGTTGCGAGGATCGCGAATACGAAGGCCATTTCAGGGTTTGAGCTACGGAGATACTAGTTTTAGGCAAAACATTTAGAAAGTGGGTTTGCGGGTTCTCTATCAAAATGATATCAGAAAATTACGAAATTAATGTGAGAAGCCCTAAATGATCATATGATGCTATTTGCAGAAGTTTGAAAGCATTTTGAAGACGTTTGTATGGAAAATAAATTCATTGAGCCAAAACAGTAATATCTGAAAATGAATTTTTATCAGATCTTTTAGAGGTATTTGATGAAATCCGATCTTATTAAAATACTCCATAACTAGTCTGGTACTTCAAAATATTTTTAAAGCAATTTTTGAAATCAGTAAAACTCCTGGCAAACCATTACAAAACAATTTGGAAATAGGTTAAACACGTAAATAGTTGTGTGGTCGAAAACAGGCCGTTACACTAAGTCCCATTGACTGGGAGAGACGAATCCTCTCTTGGACATTACTCTCCTCGAACGCTTCAAGTGTCACCCAACCAAAGACCTTTAGATAGGCCTTGCCTCGAAGCTAGGTCAGAGATCTAAGTGACACCGTTCACATACAGGTTCGTACAATGACTTCAAGTCAAAGACCAACTTGCCTATCATCACTAAGAGTTATCATTGACAGATTTGTCAATCATAACCATTTGCTAACTCTTGTGGATCATTTAGTGAACTCATTCTTCAATGAGCACCTATGTCTCGTCTTCGACTTCGCCAAGTCAAACGATCATGTGATCATCATCACCACTATACGGTGAAGACTAAGACCCAATGGTCTATCCGATGTTTCGATATCCTTTTCTCGAAACATCTATGATAACGAACCCTTTTAGACTTATGCGACAGATGGTCAAGCATTTCTCCATAATCGAGATACTCATCTTGATACATGTTTGACCTTGCATTACGTCTCATGACTTTACCTAAGTTAATATCTAATGATAACTACATTATGATTAACTTAGATAAGTTTATACCAAACAACTTACTGTTATTTTGAACAAGATGTGTGTAAAATTACACAGAGATGTATGTCTCGAGGCATACATCTCCAAACATCTTCCACTTACACTCAGACCCATTTATCCCGTTATCTCATACTGTATTTACACATAAGTCTTTCCAGACTTCATGTGGTACAGCCCTCGTGAGTGGATCTACTAAACCGTCTACTGTATAGACTTAAGGGGTTCATAGCCCAAGGCACTGTCGAATTCTTTCTGTTGGAAGTTGTCCAACATTATTTGACTTAAGGGGAGACTTGGTCTTGTGGCTAATCAGGAGGTGCCTCTCTCTGAAGAAGAGAATGCAGCTACCCAGCTTTTGTCAGTGCAGCCAGATAGCCGCAAGTCCGTGACGAATTTTTTGTCTATAGCTATGCTACTGAGGACCATCTGGGTAAAAGATTGGGTCGTCTCTTGGGCCTATGTCTGCATCTGCTTTCTACTAACCACCTTTTCTTTTGACATAGTCGAAGGGGAGTATCAGGTCGATCGTGGGCTGCAAGATACCTTTTGTGCCTCCCTTCAAACAGTTGAGGAGAGCTTGTCACCACAGCCAATGACCCGTCTCGAGGGAAGCTCCGTTAGAATCATCGAGAGCTCATCCGAAGTAGCCCAAAGCGCTCCTAGGAAAGCTAAGGGTCTGAAAAGGAAGAGACGGCGTACCTTGACTGAGGTTGAAAAAGCCAAAGAAAAGAAGAAGAGAGGCGAGGTCCATGTCCTAAGCTCACCCCCTTGAGATATTGAAGTGACCAAGGCCGACGCGGCAGCCACTAATCATGCTCGAGCTCTAACACATGCCACACCTTCAAGTGAATCAATGCCATCTCTTGAATCAGGAGACTATGAGGACATGTGGCCATGTGGAGGTCTCCACCCTCTAGAGCCATTGGCCGATGAGATCCCTTCCGAATTCAGGTCGATCTTGTTGGCTGATAGGTCACCTTATGCCCCTCTGGGCTGTCCTGAGGGAAGACTCCATAAGACGACGTTCTCGGTGTGGAAAGAGGAGTCAGCCTTCTTGAATTACGAGGCAGCCTCCACGTCATATGGAGAACTCCATCCTTCCCTGAGATCGGGCTATCTTACGGAAGGTCAACTACGAGAGGCTGACTGGCTTCATGGTCTGGCATAGTCATTAACTAGGTGTGTTGGCCTACTTAATGACTATGCCAGACCATGAAGCCAGTCAGCCTCTCGTAGTTGACCTTTCGTAAGATAGACCGATCTCAAGGAAGTATGGAGTTCTCCATATGACGTGGAGGCATCTCGTAATTCAAGAAGGCTGACTCCTCCTTCCCCATCGAGAACGTCGTCTTGGGGAGTCTTCCCTCAGGATAGCCCAGAGGGGCCTAATGTGACCTATCAGCCAACAAGATCGACCTGAATTCGAAAGGGATCTCATCAGCCAATGGCTCTAGAGGGTGGAGACCTCCATATGGCCACATGTCCTCATAGTCTCCTGATTCAAGAGATGGCATTGACTAACTTGAAGGTGTGGCAGGGGTTAGAGATCGAGCATGATTGGTGGCTGCTGCGTCGGCCTCGGTCACTTTAATATCTCAAGGGGGTGAGCTTAGGACATGGACCTCGCCTCTCTTCTTCTTTTCTTTGGCCTTTTCAGTCTCAGCCAAGGTACGCCGTCTCTTCCTTTTCAGACCCTTACCTTTCCCAGGAGCGCTTTGGGCTACTTCGGATAAGCTCTCGATGATTCTAACAGAGCTTCCCTCGAGACGGGTCATTAGCTGTGGTGACAAGCTCTCCTCAACTGTTTGAAGGGAGGCACAAAAGGTATCTTGCAGCCCACGATCGACCTGATACTCCCCTTCGACTATGTCTGCAAAAGAAAAGGTGGTTAGTAGAAAGCAGATGCAGACATATGCTCAAGAGACGACCCTACCTTTTACCCAGATGGTCCTCAATAGCGTAGCTATAGACAGAAAATTCGTCACGGACTTGCGGCTATCTGGCTGCACTGACAAAAGCTGGGTAGCTGCATTTTCCCCTGGAAAAGTCACAAAAACGAATTCTTTCTGTTGAGTATACACCCCATGGTTATTTTGATGATGAGTAACATATTATGCTACTAATGTTTTCATTGAGTTTGTATGTAGGAAGTTCATTTTTAATATAGGTGATAAAACGATGGTGATAAAGCAAGAATGATTCTATATGATGGATCAGCTTATAAGTTGGTACAAGCAAATCAAGAAAGGCACAAAATCAAGTTGCATCCTTGGCTAGGAGGCTAGGAGCATTGAAGAACAAGCACAAAATCTATGGGGATCAAAAGCTCAAGTGAAAGCCAAGGCAATGGATAAAGAGTTGCATCCTAGCTCAAATAATGTTATGTAATGTCTTGAATTTTATTCAAGTCTTAAGAACATGTTAAAGCCTTTTTGATTAAGCCCACACACACTTTGGAATATCCCAAAATGATTTAAAAATGTTTTAAAACATTTTTTCTAAGTTTAAAAAGTCAAAATCCTATGTATCACACAATCGCCGACTATTCAATCCATGATGGCCAACTATTTTTTGAGCATGGAAAAGCTGGAAACTTTCTGGACTATAGTAGCCGATATCTCATTAAGATAGAATACTATTGGCAAGAAAATAGCAGCCTGTCTCCTGGAGATAGCCGACTATGTGAGCCCAATGGCCATATTTTGACTTTTTCCTTTAATTATGCACATATCCATTTGTAGCCATTGGAGGAGCATTTTTGGGATTATATTATGAGCAGAATTTCATCTTTAAATAGAGGATTTGATCTTGGGGTTTTAGAAGAAGAAAATAAGAATTTTTGATTAAAAATTAGTGCGTTCAAAAAGATTTTCATAGTTCCCTATCAAGCTCTTAAATTATTTTCTTGGCCAAAGTTTCAATTATTTTCAAATTCTTTTTGGCCCTGATTCTTAATCCCATATTCCTCTAAAGTTCTTACCTTTGAGATCAAGTTCATCCTATAGCGACACTTCAACACTTGGGCTACAATTCGAAAGGCTATAAGTAATTCTTCAAAAGTCTTATTAGTATCTTTCTCACTTGAGTGTA
This sequence comes from Scilla litardierei, assembly GCA_030789695.1. NCBI lineage: Eukaryota > Viridiplantae > Streptophyta > Magnoliopsida > Asparagales > Asparagaceae > Scilla > Scilla litardierei. The sequence continues at coordinate 304,587,949 of CM061142.1, read as the reverse complement.
GTGAGGGTAACTCCTCCTGTTGGGAGGTAAGTTGTAAAAGTCCTCGGGTTGTGAGGAAAGGGAAAATCCTTCTTGTATGGAAGGTGGTGTGAGTTATAATTCCTCATTGGAGGTGAGGTTGCTCGGTGTACTATTTGGTTAAATACAGGATTCAAAGCCCAATGGAGTTTTTGGGACAGGACGTAGCCCAGGAGGGGTGAACCATGATAAAATTTGTGTGTTTGCAAATTGTTTTATTATTTCTCTTACTTACATTTCATTTCAGCTATGCATCTTTATTATTACGCGTATTATTGTTGATTAAGACTAAAGTAGATAACACTAATTTTGATCTTAAGGAGCAAATTGAAGAGGCGTTTTAATTGTTCAAGAACACTATTCACCACCCCACTAGAGTTCTCTTTGCCATCTCAGGTCCTAACACTTGGTTTCAGCGCGGGGTTATAGATCGCCTCAACCAATCATTTCCTCGAAGGTCAATCAAGCACCTGACCACCACTTCTCATCGGATCATATTATGGAGCTTGGAAGAATTGGATGCGAATGTACCTACTTTCTATCTCCTATGAGCTATGGAAGATGGTGGAGAATGATTATGAAGCACCCATTTTTGAGAAAGAAAAGTGGACCAAGAAAGAGACAGATAACATGTCACACAATGCCAAGGCAATGTCTACTTTATATTGCAGCCTCGAGACAACCGAGTACAACCGCATCTCCATGGATACCTCCGCACACCAAATCTGGAAACTCCTCACATGAAGGAAATCAAAAAGTTAAAACTTCAAAATCTTCTTTGTGTGCCTCCAGGTATGAACAATTTATAATGGAGAAAGGAGAAACAATCTCGGAGATGTACTTGCAGTTCACAAAGATTATCAACACCCATGCCAATCTAGTAAAGAAGTACACCCAAGAGGATCACATGTACAATATCCTACGATCACTCTTACCTAAATGGCAATAAAAGACATCGGCCATTGAAGAGGAAAATGACCTCAACAAGCTATCCTTGGAGGAGCTCATCGGCAATCTAATGGCATACGAGCTTCAAATACAAGAAATAGCAACAAAGGAACAAAAACAAAAGAAGAATACAATCGCATTCAAAGCCACATCAAAAATGGAGGAGTCCAATAGTGAAGTCAAGGCTGAAATGGTGAAACAAATGGCACTAATCTCCAAAGGATTCAGAAAAATCCTCAATGCACGTAAGTATCAAAACAGAAAGTTTAATTCTACTTGCGAACCAATTTGCTATGAATGTAATATGCCTTGTCACATGAAGAAGGATTACCCACAAAAGAAAAACAGAGAAAAGAGAATGAAGACTTACAAGGGTAAAAGGCAAAAGTGAGAAGCTCTTGCGGCTTGGGATAGATGCGATGATTCCGATAGCTCATCATCATCCGAAAGTGAAGGAGAAGCAAGTAAAAGGACTGCGAAGACATATATGTGCCTCATGGCACGATGAGATTCTAAGGTAAATTCTAACCCTAACTCTAGAGATAGTAATAGTAGTGATGATGAGGACCTTGATTATGAGGAGGAGTTTTATAAGCTTTATGCTAAATATGAGGAAATACTTATAGAGCTTTTAACTCTAAAAAAGAAGCATAAAACTTGTGGAACTAATTCTCCTAACCTTGAGCTAGAAAAGATTAGAGAAGAAAACTTAAAATTGATTAGTAAGAATAAAGAGTTATAAGAAAGAAATAGATTGCTGAGCCTAGAATATAAAGACATATGAAATAGGTTTAGAGACTTATAAAAGAACATGACTGTCGTCAAGGCAAAGCACGAAAACTTGATTAATAACGTAGCTAAATTCAATAAGGGTAAAGAAAAATTAGATAGCGTGATTAGCTCACAAACCATCATCTAACAAACATGGGTTATGTTAATGTGACAACTCAAAATGCTAGGATTTCTCATCATCAAGCTAGGATTTCTAATACTAAGAATGGATATGTCAAAGTTTGGATTCCCAAAATTGATACCTTCCAAATGAAAAACAATAACATTTCTAGTTTTATGAACAACGTTCATTTCTGTTGAGATTATATATTTTCTCATGGAAAATCTAAACCCAAATGGTTTGGATCCCTGTTGGTTGATATCTACATTATTTGTGTGACTAATCTCAAGGACATACAAAGAGAGGGTACCAAAATTATTTATTTGATTTTTAGGTACCAAAATTATATGTGATTAGTAGAGGAACTCCCAATGAATTTCAAGTTATACGCATTGATTAAGGGGGGACCCAACTTCAATGATGCAAATTTTGAGGGGAGCCTATGTAAGATTTGTTTTTCAATATAAAATATCTTATTTGTCATTATTTAAACAATTGATGTTAGCCCATGAGATACATTTTATCATTAGCACCTGGTATATTTCATCTCTTGGCATCATACCCATATTGATATTGAGTCACATACACTCCTAGAGAGATATGTATGTGAAAATTTGTTTGGGGTCAATATTTAATTCATTTTTTACCTTTGATATGGACACATATGCATACACATACATGGCATTGCATATTTTTTATGGTTTTTATGTAATATGTTGTCATCAACAAAAAGGGGAAGAATGTTGGATATTGAGTCTCCACCTTGTGGTTATTTTGATAATGAGTAACATATTATGCTACTAATGTTTTCATTGAGTTTGTGTGTAAGAAGTGCATTTTTAATATAGGTGAAAAACGATGGTGATAAAGCAAGAATGATTCTATATGATGGAGAAGCTTATATATTGGTACAAGCAAATCAAGGAAGGCACACTAACAAATTGCATCCAAGGCTAGGATGCTAGGATCATTGATGAACACGCACAAAAGCTATGGGGATCAAAAGCTCAAGTGAGATAATGCAATGGACAAAGAGTTGCAGCCTAGCTTAAATAATGTTATGTAATGTCTTGAATTTTATTCGAGTCTTATGAATATGTTAGAGCCTTTTTTATTAAGCCCACACACAAGTAAGATTATCCCAAAAATGATTTTAAAATATTTTAAAATATTTTTTCTAAGTTTTTAAAGCCAAAATCCCATGTATCAAATAATAACCGACTATCCAATTCATGATAGCCTATTATTCTTGAGCAGGGAAAAACTAGAAGCTTTTTGGATTGTAGTAGCCAACTATCTCATTTAAATAGCATACTATCGGTAAGAAAATAGAGATAGCCGACTATCTAAGCCAAACTGCCATATTTTGATGTTTTCCTTTTATTACGCACATAGCCGTTTGTAGCCGTTGGAGTGGCATTTTTGTGGTTTGTAGCTGTTGGAATGGCATTGTTGGGATTATATCATGAGTAGAATTTCATCTTTAAATAGAGGATTTGAGCGTGGGGGTTTAAAGGAAGAAAATAAAAGATTTTCTGTTGTGAGTTGAGGGAGGCCTTTGGCCTCCCTCCCTTCATCACTCTCCATTACTCCCCACTAAGTTAGTGGGGAGGCCCTTGAACTCCCAACTCAACATGAGAGTTTTATAAATATAGTACCATGGCTATTTGCCATGGTTAATCCTCTTCAATCCTCTTCTAACACGTTATCAGCACGTTAGCTCTCGTTTTTGAGCTTCTTCTTTTATCCCCTCAAATCACCCTCGCCGCGTTTAGGAATCTTAGTTGCTGCGATACGTTACGATGATTTCTGCGTGTTGAAGCTTGATCCTTTGGAATCTTTGGTTGCAGCGATCCTATGCGGCGAGTTCCATGGGACATCGGAATCGGGGATTTACGGATCTTTATTTTTTTTCGACCTTTCCTAGATCTTTGATCTAGAGGTAATTTTAAAAACACCCCTCAATTGGCACAGTACATAGGTGACAAAATATATATGTGTTTCTACTTGAGATTGAAAACCAGTACATAGGTGTTTCTGCAATAACCAGACACATTATGTGTAGGCAGACGCCCCTGAAGGCTTGGCCTTCCTCAGGTCGCTGTTTGCAGATGAGAATGTTGTCGTCACGCGACAGGAATGATTAGCAAGATAAAACACAGACCATTTGAATTAGTAACCTTTTAAATAAAAAAATTCCAAGCCACAGAATTATATTATGCATTTATTTAATTGCACATGCTAAGAAATCTAGTTATTATCATCATGTTGAAAAGCATGTCATTGCTGCCAAGCAACCTTCTAATGATATTGATTGGGATATAATTTTAAAAAAATAATAAAATTATTATCTAAGAACAAATTCATTCAAGAAAATTTTTCGGGAGGGCCACCGGCCTGCTGTCGGTGCGCCCCCCCCCGGGGCCCTTCTCACCTTGTCGGGGGGCCAATCTTTTCGCGTCTGCATGGAGTTGACTTGTAATTATTATTGTTTTCATAACTTTTCCAAGTCTGTAAGAGCCTAAACTTTGAAATTGGGAATTATTTGTTTCAGTTGATTGTGTAACCTTATGAAACAATTACTTAATATGAACCTCCTAACACACGGATATTACTTAATATCCGTTGATCTCTAGGGACAGACTTAGGGTTTGGGATTTTTGGCATTCCACAGCCCAAAAATGGGCTAAAGGGCAGTATTCTGCTTATTTTAAATAAATTAGATAACTTGGTTGTTGGGCCTGCAGCCCATTTGTAACCTTGTTAATAGATTCTATGGGCCTACAGTCCCATTTACTTAATAATTATTTTTTGCCTACCAAAAACGGGCCTGAAGCCCGGTATTTCCAATTGCAATCTATAATGTGTTAATTAAAATTTTGATACTGGGCCTGCAGCCCAAATGTTAACAATATTTTAACTTGACTCATTAGGGCCAGAAGCCAAGTAAATTCTATTGCAATAATTTGTTAAATTTTTGGCAAATGGGCCTGCCGCCTAAATAATAATAATATATTAAAATAACTAAAATTTATGGGCTTGCAGCCCCATTCAAAATATTAATTTATTTTAATTCTTTGTTATGAGCATGTCGCTTCATATTGCTAAAATTATAACACTCTTGCATTATTATTAATTTATGGAATATTAGGATTTTTTTTTCAAAATATAATTATCTTAAGGATCCTGCGACTGCTCTGTCGTTAGTTAACTAACCTAACGGTGTATGACGTCTCCCCGTGGTCCGAGAGATTATTATATTTTCTAGCCTATTTTTCCATTTAATATATGCCTGTGTTATATACATGCGTTGTTTTTTCTTTTGTGCCTGTAGCATTTATAAACTGCGTGGATGTTTGTATAAGCTAAAATGTGATTTTTGGGATCGGCCAATTTGATACCCTTTATATTCCTTGCAATTTTATTTTCTTTTTGAGAGAATTTGTAAGTGAGGATTATATGTATTAATGTCAAAGACCGGTGTACCGACATATGAAGACGGTGGTGAAATTTGCAAAATATAGGGACCCATACTGGGTTTCCAACTTGTATTTTTCTTTTCTTTATGAACTGTATATCGGACTTTGGATTATGTATGTTTTTGGGTATCTGGCCGATCCCCACATTTTACTTATTTTATTGTTTATGCATGAATTTACACTTTAATTAATTCATGCTTATTTTAAATTGCATTGATAAATGGTAAAATTGGCAAGCGTCGATTTCGAAGTTCTTGATGCTGCAGTAAATAATTACCGGAGTTGGCGAGTGGACCTGAAGTTCCACTTGCGTTCGATGGCCCTCCTTGGCTCAATTTTGGCTCCTTCATCGGTCCCAGCAGCGACCGATGCTTCTGCTAATAAGGCCCCAGAAGCGGAACAATCATCTAGCAGAACTCCTACCACCGTCTCTGATGTGGATAAGGCGAAAGCCATTATCTATATTAGGAGACATATTGATCGGACCTTAAAGGCCGAATAACTAACGGTATAGGACCTAATGGAGCTGTGGACAGCGCTGGAGGCATGGTATAAACATCAAATTGATGTAATATTACCGCTTGCCAGTTATGAGTGGGAAAACCTCAGACTTCAGGACTATAAGTCCGTCGCTGAGTATAACTCTGCACTTCATAATATCACCTCACGCCTGAAGTTGTGCGGTGAAGAAGTGACAGAACAACGCATGTTGGACAAGACATTTACCTCGTTTCACGAGAAAGATACAATCCTCATGCAGCAGTATCGTGAACGCAACTTCATGAAATTCTCTGATTTGATCTCATGCCTACTTAGGGCAGAGCAGAATCAAGATTTACTGCTAGCACCTCATAATTTACGTCCAGCTGGCACTGCACCTATCCCTGAAGCCCACCACGTTTCTCCCCAGAAGTGGAAAAACAAGAAGAAGGCTAATAATAACAAAGGGAAAGCTGTGATGAAGAATGGACGAGGAGCAGCACCCCCGTCCAATAACAACAATACAGGAAAGAGTAACTTCACATGGAAGCAAAAGAACAATGACCAAGTGTCACTTCCTAAGAAGAACTGGGAGGATAAATGCCATAGATGCGGCATGACTGGCCATTGGTCCAGAATCTGCCGCACTTCTCGCCACCTCCAGGCACTATATCAGGCGAGCAAGAAGTCTCTGCCTGAAACAAACTTGGCGGCTGTTCAGCCACCAACGATGTTCACCACAAAAGACTTCGAGAACGACGACCTGCTCGATTAAGCTTCATCTTTTATCTATGCATTTAAAATTCAATGTTACTTCATCTTTAATTTGCTTAAGTTCGTCTTTTTCATTGACTTAAATAAAATTTCGTTTTAATTATAGATGAAGTATGGAATAGATAATATATATTGAATATCAATATGTAACTCGTCAAGAAAATGGCTAGAAGACCATCTACTTACGATTTCATTGGACCCCCGTCGGGCCCCTATAATTACAGATATTCATCCTATAGAAAGCCAACTTGACTAAGCACCAGAAGTGCCTTTCATTGCCATAGTTTTTAACTCTGGCAAAATGGACTTGGTCATCCTGGATCAGCGATGATGGACACATCATCAAATGAATCCATTGGAGAACCTGAAGATTCTTCAAAAGGTTGAGTTTCCTTGTCCCCCTTTGTCATAAGGAAAAACTTAGAGAGAGACCTTCCCTCCTGAAAGTGGGTTTAGAGTCTCCTGGCTTCATTGAGAGAATACATGGTGACCTTTTGCGGGCCTATTCACCCCGCAAATGGACCATTTTCGGTACTTCATTACTGTACTGATATATGCATCTACTAGATGGTCTTCTGTGTGCCTTCATATTCACTCGCAACATAGCTTTCTCAAAGCTAATAATGAGGGTGAATTCACTACTCATATCATTCAAGACTTTTGACAAGCAACTGACATTGAAATTGAACATCCTATAGCATGTTCATACTCAGAATGGGTTATCAGAGTCTCTGGTAAAGAGACTCCAATGGATTTCACGTCCATTGTTAGATTCCAGTTGCCTATTGATATTTAGGGACCAACAAGCTGCACTCCGCATCGCTTATCACGATACGGCCCGCTTGTGGCCATATCTTATTGCTGATGCCGCTTCCTTATGGTTTACCACCAAGTCTGGATAAATGTGAATTTGATGAGTAAAGTCTCATTGTAATAGGCACGCAGTCTAAAGAAGCCTGAAGCTTCTAAGACCATATCATGGGACACAGAAGTCCTCATCTCGTTATTATCCGCATACTTTTTCTGTGTGACGTTGAGATCCAGAAGATCCTTCACATTCAGACTAAAGTACATCAATTGACGGATAAAATTGCGGACAACCAGAAGATTGTTCGTTCACACGTCCCTGCTGCCAACACGCCAGCTAGGATTGACATTCCCAAAGATGGATGCAATCCACCGGCAGCAGAATTGGCCGTACCTCATTTGAAAAGAGGACGCCGACCAGGTTCAAAATAAAAATTTCCTCATAATAGGAAGATTCCTGGATATATAAAAATGATCCAACCACAGGATGCTGAGCTCAGACCAGCAACCTCTCCCCTCCTAATTTCCCCTGCAGAGGAAACAACAGGAGAAACATCATTATATTACGTACGTACTGGAGAGGTACTGGACAGATATAGCACAGTCGTCGACGACAGTTTTGCTTTCGCTATTGCCATTCACGTCGCTGAATACGACGATGACGTCTACCCACGTTTCTATAGCGTAAACGCATAGAATGGCCAAAGTGGGACGGGGCAATAAGAGTAGAGCTGGACTCACTCTTGAAAAGCAAAGTCTTTGGACCAGTAGTTCATACACCTGAATGTGTAAAGACCTGTGGAATATAATTCGAATTTCATAAAGAAATTGAAATGAAGGAAATGTGATCATTTTCCTACTAAGCCTACACTTCTCTGTAAAAGCCAATACATGCAGCTCATGGACGTTGTGACTGCATATATATACGGCAATATAGATATAGAGATCTATATAAAACTTCCAGAAGGGTATACTCTACCCCCAGAGATGAAAGAGAAACGTAGAAACGTCTTCTCCATAAAGGCTACAAAGATCATTAGTTGATCTTAAGCAATATTCTGCCATTGTATCTTTTTCGAAAGATCGTTGACATGATTTGTTATATTTGCCTTACATATGGTCGACTTAAAGCTAATAGGATCTCCAGCAGAGACCATTGAGATTTCAGATAGCTTTAAAGCGTACCTTGGAAATGAAAAACCTAGGTATAACGATCATCCTGACGATGACATTAATCATCCTGAAGATGGCAATAATCATCCTGAAGATGAACTATCATCCTGAAGATGACATTAATCATCCTGAAGATGAACTATCATCCTGGAGATGAACCATCATCCTGGAGATGAATCATCATCCTGAAGATGACATTAATCATCCTGAAGATGAACTATCATCCTGGAGATGAACTATCATCCTGAAGATGACATTAATCATCCTGAAGATGAACTATTATTAATCATGCCGAAGATGTCTCGACTTACATATTAAACACCTTCGTGGTGGAACCCTTTCATATTCTTCATACACCTGGAGTTTATGAAGAATGATGTCCTTTTGCAACCTATTAAAAATGGATACTTATTCATGAAACCTTTCAGTAGCTGAAAGAGGGGGAGGACATCCTAGGTCCCGAAGAGCCTAGCTCTAGTGTATTATCTGGCCAACTGCACGTATCTTTGATAGAACGTCTCCAGTAAAGTTGTTAACCAGATACAGTGTTGTCCTGGAGAGCAACACTAGACCAAGGATAAGCTGTTTTTACGCAACATCCAAGGGTCAATGAATATATATTGCATATGCAGGTTTAAAGATCATCGCGATGACTGAAACACAATAGGCCGGCCACCTCCTAAATATATACACATCATCATCCAATGTCTACATCTTCTGAGAAGCTCATCATCCAAGAAGCAAGTATTGAAAACGCTCAGCCAGGTCTAGCAGTACCTTGCAGACACACTGAAGACTGATTCAAAGAATACTTTTGTGGAGTCATCTACCAACTTCGAAGAGCATTACACTCCAGAGCGACGCTGCCTTCCAATAGCCGCTAGATGAGTGAAACTTGTGTAGATGAGTGATAATTGTATTTTCTTTCAGAACATGATGGATGTATAGACGAATAGGAGATGATTGTATAGATACATAGGAGATCTGCAAGCCTGAAGCTTGTACATATCAGGGGGAGTCCCTCGATAGTTGTACTCTTTTCCCTTAAGCTGCTGGTTTTTCCCACTGGGTTTTCCACAGCTAAGGTTTTAACGAGGCAACCACAGTGGCTCTGGATCCAGAAGTATCCACTCCATTGGCATACTGAATCCTGAAGTATTCATATGCTTAACCCAAGGTAATGGAGAGATTAGGGGGAGTGTTGTGAGTTGAGGGAGGCCTTTGGCCTCCCTCCCTTCATCACTCTCCATTACTCCCCACTAAGTTAGTGGGGAGGCCCTTGAACTCCCAACTCAACATGAGAGTTTTATAAATATAGTACCATGGCTATTTGCCATGGTTAATCCTCTTTAATCATCTTCTAACATTTTCAAAGTTATCTATCAAGCTATTAAATTATTTTCTTGGCCAAAGTTTCAATTGTTTTCAAATTCCTTTTGGCCCTGATTCTGATCTCCTATCCATCTCAAGTTCTTACCTTTGAGATAAAATTCATCATATAACACCACTTCGACACTTGGGCTACAATTCGAAAGGCTATAGGTAGTTCTTCAAAAGCATTGTAAGTTTCTTTCTCACTTCGGTGTAGTGATGGTAACTCTGATTGTCCAAGTGAGTTGTCAAAGTACTCGGGTTATGATGCAAGGGAAAATCCTTCTTGTAGGAAAGGTGGTGTGAGTTGTAATTCCTCATTGGAGGTGAGGTTGCTCGGTGCACTATTTGGTTAAATAGTGGATTCAAAACCCAACAGAGTTTTGAGGACTGAACGTAGCCTTGGAGGGATGAACCCGGATAAAATTTGTGTGTTTGTGAATTGTTCTATTCTTTCTCTTAATTGCATTTCATTTCAGCTATGCATCTTTGTTGTTGGAAGTATTATTGGTTGATTAAGACTAAATTAGGTAACACTAATTTAGGAGAAAATTCAAGAGGAGTTTTAATTTTTCAAGAACACTATTCACCCCCTTCTCTTTGCCCTCTTAGGTCCTAACACCTGATTTCAGAGCGAGGTTGTAGATCGCGTCAACCAATCGTTTCCTCGAAGGTCAATCATGCACCCGACCACCACTTCTCACCGGATCAAATTGTGGAGCTTGGAAGAATCGGATGCGAATGTACATACTTTCTATCTCCTATGAGCTATGGAAGATGGTGGAGAATGATTATGAAGCACCCATTCTTGAGAAAGAAAAGTGGACCAAGAAGGAGACGGACAATGTGTCAATGCCAAGGCGATGTCTAGTTTATATTGCAGCCTCGACACAACCGAGTACAACCGCATCTCTCTGGATACCTCCGTACACCAAAAAATCCTCGAGGTAACACATGAAAGAAATAAAAAAGTTTATAAATTTTCTTTGTATGCCTCTAGGTATGAACAATTTATGACGGAGAAAGGAGTAACAATCTTGGAGATGTTTTTGCAGTTCACCAAGATTATCAACAGTCATGCCAGTTTAGGAAAGAAGTACACCCAAGAGTATCACATTTGCAAGATCATACGATCCCTCTTACCTGAATGACAATCAAAGGCATCGGCCATTGAAGAGGGAAATGACCTCACCAAGCTATCCTTGGAGGAGCTCATCGGCAACCTAATGGCATACGAGCTTCAAATACAAGAAAGAGCAACAAAGGAACAAAAAGAAAAGAAGAAGACCATCGCATTCAAAGCCACATCAGAGATGGAGGAGTCCGGTGATGAAGAGCAATACTACCTTTGTCTATCACAAAATTACATTGCTTTTAACTAAAGTGCTAGAAGTGCAAATTGACAAAAGTGAAGTATCATGTAGTATTTTCTAATTTAAGTGGTCGATGGTAGTATTGTGAGATAAATGTAGATTTGTGAAAATTAGCCTTACAGCTATTGAAACACTTTTCTCCATTATTCACAGGCTTGATATTAGTCATTGTTAGAGTAATAATTTATGCATCCAAATAGAAAAATTATGTATTAAAATTAGATTTTTTTTATAAAAAAACACCTTTACAGGGAAGTTTAGGTATGAGGACAGCTATGAGTAATAAACATTTCTCATGAAAAATGTGGACATGGATTATTTTTTTTAATGTGGACGGAAATTGTGTTTTTTTTCGGGGGAGCTTCTGGGCGTTCTCGATGGCCAGGACTTCTGAAGAAAATACCAAAATCCCATTCACATGATATACGCAGGAAATATCAATAAATCGTTTTCACACGGGATGTGATGCTTTCAAGTACCAAACGGATAGGCCTAGCCCTACACTACCATGAAGGCCATTAAAGTATAATATGTCTCTTTCTTGTTGGGGTGCATCGTCTTAAATGGGTCGACGAATGAATAGTACAACTTTGTCTATATACATATCTTCCAATCTTGTATTTGATCCTACCTACGTGTTTTTCTTCAAGTTTTATTTTTCAAAAGAAAGATTCACATGCTCACATTATAAAGAAAAGGAGGCAAGAAGAAAGGCCACATATGAAAAGGGCAGCGCCATTCGCAAGTGGATGTGATGTTTAACGCTATATAGTTACGGTTAGCGTAAGTTCACAACAAATAATTCTCAAATAAGAATAAACTTGGAGAATTGAAAAATAAAGTAATAGAAATGCAAACCAGACGCACAAACCAATCGCAAATACAATGCTTTTATCCTGATTTGATCAATCCTTTGACTTGCATCCAGTCCCCCAAGCAATTCATGCTTTAGATATCCACTATTCACTTCCAAACCAGAAGAATAGTCCATCTTTTACATTGGCAAACAAACATTGCCAATTGCAAAACTAACCTCAACAAACAGATCGCCAACCCTTTCGCATCGAGAGAAATGTTGTTTTTCTTAAATATGGCACACTAAATCTCTGCATTGATATGATATTGTCCATTTGGGTCCACTGGCCCAAATGTTTTTGCTCTCGGGGCTCCTCAAAAGGCCTCATATCAATGGAGATACTAATACCATATTTAAGCCCTAAGAATCCCTAAGCTTAGCCGATGTGAGACTATTTGTTTGCAACCCAACAAGCTTTCCCTCGAACACATGGGATCACATGAGCATCCCCTCGAACGAGCCTTCATCTATGTTGCCCAAATGAGCCAACTATTCATTCTTCACCGCATCCGCACATTCCTTACATGAAGCCCTTCTCCATTGCATCCCTGCGGCCCATGGCTTATATGGAGGCCTGGATCTTTTGCTCGAAGCCCCACCTCACCATGTGGACGGCCAACACACGTACCTTGTGAGGAATCCTTATCGGAGCCAAATTGATTCTTCCACCTCTCCGTTCAGATGAGGAACACACGTAACATGCGGGGTCTCTTAATCGGAGCAACTCCCCAAGCTTTATCTAGACTAGTACTCATGCAGGGAGAAACTCATTGTCTGTCCAATAGAGCGCAAGCATAGACTCTGATCCATAGAGCTCATCAATTTGTTCGGCATCTGAAGGTCGTCTCCCCCTACATCGGTAAGTCTACTAGGGCCCGGCTCTGATATCATATTGTTTTTCTTAAATATGGACCACTAGATCTCCACATTCGTATGATATTATCCACTTGTGCCCATTGGCCCAATTGGTTTCTTTTGAGTCTCCCCAAAAGGCCTCATACTAATGGAGATACTAACACTATATTTAAGCCCAAAACTCACTATGCTTAGCCGATGTGGGACTATTCTGAAAAACACCCTGGGGTGGGGGTGGGGTGAATAGGGTGTATGGCACAAATAAAAATCACAAGACCAAAGATATGCAAGCACAAATATTTTTAACGGAGTGGCTCTGCCTATGCTCCGACCTCTCCCTGAGGATTTAAAACCCCCTTTTATATCCTAAAAGGAAAACTTTGATCATGCTTGCGGGTGGTGATCGAAAAGTACAAAATATTGTTCAAGAATATGATGATCAACGATAGCTTCTGGGTGAAGCTATTCTAAACATACATTCTCATAAAAATTAATTTAAACTGATCTACGTTTCGCGTATTTTATACACGTTTTTCCACCCCTTCACCCTCACATTTTCCACGTTTATTTTATATCATTCTTGCTATTTTCCCGGTTTTATCCATTTTTATACATTTGATGCTTCGTAGATGTATTTTGTGTGTTTCAGGGAATTCGTGCATAAATCAATACAAATTGGTGCCAGACGAAGTGTGGGAGTGCAGACGTCGAAGAATAACAAAGATCGAATGCCAAGGCGAGAAGAAAGGGGGGGTAAATTGCAGGCAACATGACCATGCGTGCAAATGCACAGCCGTGTCAACGCATCAGCTGAGGAAAACAGGATGCAGTTCTGCAGCACGGCCGTGCCACACAACCGTACTGGAATTAAAAATAGAGTTATGACTGCAGACACGGCCATGCGACACGGCCGTGCGACACGGCCGTGCGACACGGCCGTGTCATCGGAGTCGCTTGGGCTGCTGAGAGCTAAAGGTGACACGGCCATGCCGATTGGCTACACGGCCTTGTCAACCTCAGGAGCGAAAGAGAGACAGAGCTACAATGAACAAATTTCTGCCATCAATCCTCGAGATATTTCTTCTCCAAACCATTTTTAAGTGATAAAATGCATTGTGAGTATTCCATTGTATATTTATTTGTAATTTTCTGAATTCGGGGTGATTTCACATATTTTCTGGAAGTCGGGGCTGCAAAGCTGGAATTTCAGCACGGCCGTGCGCTTTTCAGCATGGCCTGCAAATTTCCGACAAATTCCAGTTTTCAGAAGCTAAAATTTCAGCACGGTCGTGCTACTTTTGAGCATGATTGTGTCACTTCGAATTCTAGTTTTCAGACCCGATTCGCTGAAAGGTTTTAAGGGGATATAAAAGGGTTTGTTATGGATGATTGAGGGAGCTTCTTCCTAGATTTTCTTTCCCTTTGGGGGCTACAACTTCAAGAGCTTTGTAAGACATTTCTATTGTTTCTTTGATTAGATTTCTACTTTCTTTTTACGAGTATTGCATTTAATTTCTCTTTGTGTTAATTTGTGATGCCTTTCTTTCTGAATTATTTGTTGTTTTCCCTCATGCTTAGTGAGTAGATTTTTATGCTGCCTAAGGCATAGCTAAACGCTAGCGTAGATTCTCATGTGGGTTGATCGCCCAAAAGATCATTCTATTAGGTTATTTCTAGGGTATTGTTTAGATGTTCTTTTGTATCAACCCACCTTATTGGGGGTTGATTATCTAATGATAGGCACTGACGAACCATCAGACACACTGATTAGAACAACTAATATGGGGATCGCCGACGAACCATCTGGTACCCCATAGAGTTCCAAGAACTACCCCTTATTCTCTCTTCCGTGGTTAGACGCCATGAGAACATGTTTTGAAATTGAACCCTCATAGACGACTATACTCTTTTAGAACGTGAAGTTAGATTATCCCACATGTTTAGTCTACATTAGTGATGATGCTTAGCCCTTGGCATCTTTCCTTTCTTTTCATATTTTTAGTGTAGTTATCTCATCCTAGTCTTCAATTGCGTAGCTAATCGAACACACAATTAACCGATACTTATACCACTGCCTCCATGTATTCGACCAGTAAGCTACAACAAAGCCGTGCACTTGCGATTAAATTAAAATGTAACAATCTAAAACTACAAAAATAAATCAAAGAGATATCACCGTGTTTTAGTTTGTGAGATTGTGATCAAGTAGGCAAAAACGGTAGTCAATCCGATGTTTGGATCAAAAGATATGAGCCTCTGAAAAAACTGTCTGAACTTGGTGTGTACACAAAGTAGGAAAACACAGCTCTAAGGAATCATGAGCCTGGCTCGATGGAATCTTCAATTTTGCTCAGTCAAAAGCAGTGTTTGGCATATTGCGTGATCTGCATTTGGTGTGCTAAGTAAGCGACTGTAGTATCGGGTCAACAGAGCTTTTGGCTATATGATCCAATGAGCCTGGCTCGTGGAAATTGTGATTTCGACTGGATCAGCGGTAGGCTGTGACTTGCACAGCACCAAGCAGGATGCTGGCTTGACTTTAGGTGCTATGGTTTGCTTGCTTGATCGCTTTCTTGACTTGAGGATTGATGATAGGGGTCTTGGATGATGCCCTAGGCTTTGAGCCGTGACTTCGAACTTCCTTGACCTTGAAAGGACATAAGAAGCTTTGGCTTTCCTTGGAAGATGTTTGCATGACTTACACTTGAGCTCAAGAGTGCCAAGGGCTTTCTTTAAGGATGATGCTTGCGGCAAAGAGAATGTTGTTGAAACCTTGGTAGAGAGAGAGAGAGGTCGGCCAAAGATAAATGTTTGGTAGAGCTAGGGCCAGCTAGGATTGGTTGATTTTCTTATGAAATTTTTCTCTTCTTGGGTGTTTAGGACTTGTGCATGAAGGGTTTAAATATGAGAAGTTCTAAGTCCTATGAGCAATCAAACTCCTCTTTGAGATGGAATTCCCCTTTGGATGATACTCCTTGAATCCAAACTTTAACTAGTCAAACTTTCAATCTTCTTGTAACGTCCTGCTCCCCAGAATACCCAGGAAGTACGAATTCGTCCCAAATATTCCTGAATAGGTAGAGGTGATGAAGAAAGAGAAGGAAAGAGAGAGAGTAAGAAAACAGAGGCAAGCCACTGCATATATGATGGGATAGTACATGTAATGATCTATTGTTCATTAAACTTGGAGAAGTATTGATGAAGTAGAACTCCTTTGAATTTCTTTGCACAAATAATTTATCCAAAAATTATCTTATCTTCATTTGACGTTTTAGAAGAGTTTGACCAATGCAATAGTAGTAAATTACCCCTTTTGTTCTCCTTGCACATTTGTCACTTAATGAACATATTAGTACCAAGTGGCTTGTTTGTCATCATCAAAATTAAAAGTGTGACTTAGTTAGTGGGCTAACTAGGCCAACAATCTCCCCCTTTTTATATTAACAAACAAGCATAGAAAAATTGAGATATGTAATTAATGTGCAAGTCATATAATGCACATGATCATGAAACATCACATAATGCCCCCTATCTGTGTGCTCTCATGAAGAATTCTAACAAGCTCTCCCTCAAAGTAAGCATCTCAATGTCTATCTCTCTACCTTGATCAATGAATCGTTTTTTGTCTTAATTTTTCTACTCTCCCCGTTTTGTCATCAATCAAAAAGGTCACAAATACCATTGAAGTAGTTAAAATGAGACATGAAACAAAGTTAGTGTATCAAAAAACACAAAATTGGCGACGATGATTGCATTAATGCTTTCTCCCCATGAACTCAAATTATGAATGATGTCATGAGTATTGAAAGCATACATTCATTATAAGAAAATAACAAGGAGATATCATCGTATAACCTACTTTGACAATTGGAGAATGCTTAAAGACGAAGAAGTCAAATCATAAAATTGACTTAGACAAATTGTGAACTTTCATCTCTATGGAATAATCATTAAGCAACATGTAGGAAGACACCTAACATAGGATATTATGGTGTTAAGTTTTGGGTCATTTGGAGTTGAAGTGGTTACTTCATCTACCATATTTCATACGCTTTGCGTAACAAACCCCTAAAATCCGGTTACTAAGCACTGGTATCAAAAGAATTTGGTATGCATGCAATTTTTTCTTTTGCCGATAATATTTTTCATACACATTGTTGTGTTCTTTTATGTTGTTGTCTCAGAATAGTGATGCATATAGGCATTGACATATTCTACTCCTACTATTCAATTTTCTATAGAGAATTAAGTGCGCAATAATTGTAAAGACAATAAAAGTTTTGAATTCTTTAGAGTCTTAGCACCGTTCAATTATCTTCATAAGTTATAAAACTCAATCAACATGTTTGATTCAAGCAATTAGCATGATAAAAGCATCACTCGTTCGTTCATAATTTAAGCATGTGGATTTTACATAAATATGATGCATCATCATCAAAATCATTTTTAATGTTTCTAGGATGTCTAAAATGGTTCATATCAAATACTTAACAAAATTCAATAATATCAATGATGGACATGCATGCATATACAATAAAAGGACTAGCCTATATTGACATTAAATAGTGAGCGATGTGTACTGTTTAGATATAACGTTTAAGCATGTGTATGTGCATGGATAAGCATGCTAATACTCAATTAGTGACATAATCCCAAACTCCCTTCGAATAAAACAAAATTGTTTTTGATCTATGGGTTTGGTGAAGATATCCGCTAATTGTTTTTCGGTATCAACATAGTATAAAGAGATATTTATCAACATGATCTCTAAGAAAGTGATGACAAATATCGATACGTTTAGTTCTAGAGTGTAGAACATGATTTTTAGATAAATCTATGGCACTCTTGTTATCACACCAAATGGTTGTTTGTTGGAAAGTAAGATCGTAATCTCTGAGGGTTTGTTGCATCCATAGAATTTGAGTACAACTACAACCCACTGAAACATATTCGACTTCGGTTGTACTCAATGTTATGGAGTTTTGATTCTAGGAGAACCAAGAAACTAGAGACATACTTAGTAGTTGGCAAGTGCCCGTGGTACTCTTACGATCAGTCCTACTTTCCGCAAAATCCGCATCACAATATCCTACAAGCTCAAATGATGTTCATGAGGGTACCATAAACTAAAATCTAAAGTTCCCTTAACATACTGAATTATTCGTTTTACTAAATAAAGATGGGACTCTTTAGTACATGATTGGAACCTAGCACATAGACACACACTAAACATTATTCAGGCATACTACATGTCAAATATAAGAGACTACCTATCATACCTCGATACATGCGTTCGCCCATTTTCTTTCCCTTTTCATGTTTGTCCACTTTCGTGGTCATCGACAGTGGGGTAGATCATTTCTTAGAATTTCAAGCACAAATTTCTTCACCAATTCCCTTGCATATTTTTCTTGATTTATGAAAATTCCTTCCTCACATTGTTTGATTTGCAATCTAAGCATGAATTGGAGTTCTCCCATCAAGCTAATCTCAAATTTCCTAGACATGCACTTAGCAAATTCATCACAAAGTGGATTGTTAATATCACCAAAATCCATATCATCAACATAGATTTGCACTATAAGTAGATCTTTGTTTTGATGTTTAACAAATAAAGTTTTATCTGCCTTTCCCTTGGAGAAATTATTTTCAAGCAAAAAGTTACTAAGTCGCTCATACCAAGCTCTAGGAGCTTGTTTGATCCCACATAAAGCTCGTTTAAGCTTCCAAACATAATTTGGATGGATGGAGTCTTCAAATCCAGGAGGTTGTTTGCCATAGACTTTCTCAGATAAAACTCCATTCAAAAAAGCACACTTGATGTCCATTTGGAACGGTTTGAATTTCATGAAACTAGCAAATGCTAAAGCATCCAAATTGCATCCAATCTTGTGATGGGATCAAAGGTTTCATCAAAGTCAATTCTTCTTAGTTGTATCCTTGGTCAACTAATCTAGCTTTATTTCGAATAACATTGACCATTTCGTCATGTTTGTTTCTAAATATCCATTTAGTACATATGATTATTTGGTATTTGGGTTTGGGAACAAGTTTCCAAACTTGATTCATTTCGAATTGAAAAAATTCCTCTTGCACTAACATAATCCAATAAGAATCTTCCAAAGCACTATCTGTTAGGTATTGGTGTTTTAGACCAATATTATTGTGATGATGATCACAACATTGTGTTGCTGCTATTGACTCTCAGTTTTTTAGTCTCATGTTTAATCAATTGAAGAATATCATTTCTGGAGACTAACAGCTTGGTGCAAAGATGGACATCAAGAGGAGCGCTGCCAAAGCTTGGATCTTGATGAATGGAAGCTCATTAAGAGGTGCCAAAGCTTGGAAGATGATGGGGAGCATCAAGGCATCAAGAGCTTGAAGCCTTAGACTCTAGGAGATGCAAAATGTAATCCATGTAATTTCTATTACTTGCATTTCTCTTTTTGAGTCTAGGACATTTTTAATTCCTTGATAGATGGTCTAGTCATTCATGCATATGCATTAACCATCTAAGTAAGCCTTAATATTATCATAGAAACCAATCCTATATGTTCCCCTTGCCAAGAAATCTGTCTGGATTTTCTGGCTTTCCAACAGGCAACTGATGAAGGTAGGACAGGCGACTGGTGATCACTAGGCACCTGGCCAGCCTTCTACAGGCGACTGTTGTGCACAGCTCAAGTCAATATTTCTTGACTCTTTTCTTGAGCTTTTGGTGCAGGCGACTGAAATCCATTTTACTTGTGTTTGTCGTCCTTTAGGCACCTGGATATTGTTCTACAGTCGTCTGTATGCCAAAGTGTGAAACCTGTCCTTTCTGGGCATCACTCCATCTTGTGGGTTAGTCGACTAATGTAGAGTTTATACTTGCATGTCATTCTTCAGGCACCTGTTGTAACGGCCTGTTTCTGTACGTATGTATTTCGTACGTATTTCCATTAGTTGACTTATTTGAATAGTTGTCTTATGTTTTTATTATTATCTCTTAACTTGAACACCTTATCGGACTTATTCGTGATCCTTACGACTTCACGATCACGACGATATCTTCGTTACAAATTTTTGGTTAATGTTGATTACAGGGCAAAATCGCAATAATTCGCCTATCTTAAATTGATATTTTCCAAATCTAATCCTGATCTAAACATCTTCACTAAACTGATCTTTTCCTAACCAACGTATTAACCAAATCGATTTTCCCTAATCAAATCTTAACCCAATAATTTAACGAATCTTAGTAACTGATTCTATCATATCTCCAAAACTTAACTCTAAATATCCTAATTAATGAGTCTCCCAATCTAATCTAGATATCTAATATAACAGATATCTTAACTGTATGAATTATCATCTCTTAATTGATCATCCAATCTAATCCTAACGTATCTAAACATCTTGACTAAATGTATCTCACAACTCAAATCTATACCAGCTAGATTTTCTAAACCAAACCTAAACCCTACATCAAATTACCCTAAAACATTTGATTTTTTTACTAACCAAAACTACCCTAAAAAATGTCAATAAATCTTATTAAGTTTTAATCAAACTAAATGATATCCTAACTAATGATCCCGCAACTACCCACGTTCTCAAACCTCACCATGCGCGTTATCTTTGTTCTCCTTCTTCATAAACTCAGCAGCGTCCCCCGTAAACCATGCAACAACCCACGAAGTTGCAATAATCCAAACCACCACCAACAGATCCCAACCCACGTGCAAATCCTGTGGGATCTCGACAACTCTGCACATACAGATCCCATCTCCCCTTCAAAAACCCATGCAGCGATCTCCTCGTTCTTCTTCATAAACCCCAAGCGCCCCTCCTCCGACAGCACCGGCGCCACGCTCCGGCGACTTCACCTTCAGCGTGACCTCCTCCGCACCTCTCCTCTGCCCATCACCCTGTGCCCCAGTCACAAGCCACTACCTTCACACATCCCCTCTCCCCACAAAGCCACAAAATGCCTATTCGCCTAGTTCCTCAGCCCTCTTGCATACCAACCCCAACGACGGCCCTTCAGCTATCCGACCCCGACAGACCACAACCAACTCGAGTCATCGCCCCTCTCTCCAAACACCGACAACCACCCTCACAACACACCTCTGATCACCCTCTACATTTCCAGAAACCCAACCTACAGCCCGCAACGCCAACTTCTTCCTTCTTCCAAGCCACCACCAAACCCCCAGTGCCACCATTTTCTCATCATCTCCGACCACTTCCTCTGCCAACCCCCTCGTCTTTAGCACCCCACAGAACCACCCTACCCTACGTCAAAGATGAAACCCTCCGTCCAGCCCCTTAGCCTCAAAGCAACCACATCCCACCTCATCGCCATAAGCCCACCTCCATCCTTCGACCACGCCGATCATGTCCTCTGCCTACGTCGATCATGTCCTCCGCCGACGACTTCCGACCTCTCCGCCAGCACTGCATGCCCTCCCGTCGGAACCTAGCTTGACGCCGGCATAAGCACTCCAACATTTCAAGCCTCATGTATCTTTCCACAAACCCTACCTCTTCTTCCCCCTCCGACCTTCACCGCCACCAGACGACCGCCGGTGCTGAGCCTCCACCTCCGACGCTTATGCAACTGCCTCCGACAGAACCCGTTCCCAACTGCAGGCCCACCTGCAAGCAAAGGAAGCAACTGCAACATATATAAAGCAAACTATAGATCTTGCATCTCGCTGCTATTGCCTGGACACACAGAAACGTTCCATTCAGGCAAGTATTTACCACCTACAAGTTTTACGCTACATTGCTTAGATTTTGTGACTGAAATTACTAAATGTTAAACTTACTACTTTTTGTAAGTATGTTGCTTAATAGTTTTTGAAATACTTTAATGAACCTAGTGATGCGTCGGTTCATTTTTACTATCAAAATGTGCTGCCATTTTAACGATGTGCATAAAGTAATCTCATTGCTTGTTACTCCAGTATTCGTGGAATGAACGCCTCTAATGAAAAGTGATACTCGGCCCTTGGGGCATACATGGAACATTGGGCCCTCGTGGAATTTACAGAATATTAGGCCCTTGGGGCATACATTGAACTATACAGAACACACATTGACACTTTAGGTGGGGTAGTCCATTGTAGTAGAGTGTGGAATGATGGATTTCACACCACCGATAAATTCGACCGTTGCCCGGATGGGGTCGGTAAGTACTTAGCTATGGGTAGCTCCCGTTGGTTTGGGTGTCATTGTAGTTTCTTCCGCCCTCGGACATTGGGCTTGTCACTAGATTAGGAGATTGAATGATGCACCAATTTACTTCTGATGCTACCATGATAAGTTATGTAACCTGCTAGCTCCTCTTACCATGCTCATATACACTTTCCATGCTCGCTACTTTGCACACTACACCTGTCATGCTCACTACTTTGTACACTACACTTTGCTATTCTTACACATTTCCTTACGCTATCATACTTTTCTTAATTGTGCCCTGTTATGTTTCCCTCGCCCTTAAAAGCTTTGCAAAATATGTTACTATCTTGCCGAGGGTTCATTTTCTAACATTTTAACTTGTCGAGCGACCCTCGCTGACGTATATTTCACTGTTGTTTATCTTGTAAAATATACATCTGGGTCTGAGATAGATTTTGCACAGGAGTAAACCCTGAAGTTGAGATAGTTGACCAGGAGTACCAGGACACTGAGATCCACTGTTGAGGAACGACATGTTTTCGCAGCACTGCAATAAATCTAATATTGTTGTAGTAGTTTATTCAGGGTATTTCCTTTTGTGGAACTGTTGTGATGGCCATGCTAGGCCTTAATTGTGTACTTGTAATCTGGACTTGACGTTGTAATAATAATATTTGTGTTGTTCTGATATTCGCAAGCAAGAACCTGCCAAGCTTAATACACAGACGCTTATTGTGCTTAATTCAAAGAAGAAAGAAAAAGTACTTCTTATTTGCTTTAAGCACGTGCAGACCCGCTCGCATTCTCTCTCACAAATATAATAGGAAGCGGGGCGTGACAGGTTTTAGTGATGGCCCATGCAGGTCTACATTCTGCGAAATACTCAGAACGATATGGATGTCATTATTAGCAAGACTGTCTAGATAAATCTTGTACGCAAATGTTTACTCTGTTTTCTTTTTAGCATGGCAGGAAGACCCAACACTCGCAACGGGAATAGAAAGAACGGAAATGGTGCCCCCAACATCAACGAACTCATGGGAGTTTTGCGAGGGATGTTGGACATTCAACACCAACTGATTCAGCAAGGACAACAGCTAGTGCAACCAGCACCGATTCCCCCTCGAGCTGCACCTGGAACCAAGCAATTTCGGGAGCTGACCCCGAAGAGTTTCTATAGAAAAGAAGGCCCACTGGAAGCTGAAGAATGGGCCCGAAGCACTGAAATTACTTGAGCCTTTCCCGCATCGACCAAGTAGGTTGGATAGAAGTTGCCAAGAAACAGCTGACTGGTAATGCTCGACACTTGTAGGATATTGAGGAAGCACGTCTGGTTAAGCCTATTAACTGGACTATCTTTCGAGAGAGGTTCGATGCGCAGTATTTCCCCAGATCGGCAAAGAGGGAGCTCCAGCAACCTTTCGTCAACCTAGAGCAAGGCGATCGGACTGTTGATGAATACGAAATGGAATTTTTGATGCTTAGCTGCTTCGCTCCTCACCTGGTGGAAGATCCTGGAGATCATGCATACTCGTTTCTACAAGGTCTGGATTTCGACATCCAAGCTTCGATGTCTTCGACAAATCCGACCACTCATCAGGAAGTATTGGATGCTGCTAGGAAGCATGAGCTCAACATGAAGCATAAGAAGGCGCTTCAAGCTAGAGGTAGTAAGCGCCCTATTGAACCAACCTGGAATGAGCTCCGACCAACTCAGACCACCAACTTTAAGTGACCTGCAACACCGGCCAACTCCCGATCTACGATGGTGTGTCACTACTGTAACTGATCGGGGCATGTCAAGAAGGATTGGTGTGCGCTGTTGAACCAGTGTTTAGTGTGTGGGTTACCTGACCATATTGTAAGGAACTACCATCGTCACACTAACGATCCAGCAACCCAGACTATGGTAGCGTCAGGATCAACTCGAAGGATGAGCCTGAACACAGTCGCCACTAAACTTACTCTATGGTCATCGAGGAAGTTAAAGACGATAAGCAAGTGGAGAATGATGACGTCTGAACTCTGCCCCTACCATCGTATTTAATGATTCATATCATAAATGCGCTTATCTTTTCTTTGTCACATCTTAGATGTATCCCTTGCTCTTTACTATTGCTATTTCGCCTATCAAGCATTCCCTTGATCATTAACTAGCTTAAATAAATTCCAAGGAAGGAATTTTATAAGGTGGGTAGGATGTAACGGCCTGTTTCCATACGTACATATTTTGTACGTATTTCCATTAGTTGACTTATTTGAATAGTTGTCTTATGATTTTATTATTATCTATTAACTTAAACACGTGATCAGACTTATTCATGATCCTCACGACTTCACGATCACGACGATATCTTCGTTACTAATTTTTGGTTAATGTTGATTGCAGGGGAAAAATCGCAATAATTCGCCTATCTTAAATTGATATCTTCCAAATATAATCCTTATCTAAACATCTTCACTAAACTGATCTTTTCGTAACTAGTGTATTAACCAAATCGATTTTCCCTAATCAAATCTTAACCCAATAATTTAACGAATCTTAATAACTGATTCTATCATATCTCCAAAACTTAACTCTAAATATCCTATCTAATAAGTCTCCCAATCTAATCTAGATATCTACTATATCAGATATCTTAACTGTATGAATTATTATATCTTAATTGATCATCCCAATCTAATCCTAACGTCTCTAAACATCTTGACTAAATGTATCTCACAAATCAAATCTATACCAGCTAGATTTTCTAAACCAAACCTAAACCCTACATCAAATTACCCTAACAAATTTGATTTTTTACTAACCAAAACTACCCTAAAATATGTTAATAAATCTTATTAAGTTTTAATCAAACTAAATGATATCCTAACTAATGATCTCGCAACTACCCACGTTCTCAAACCTCACCCCGTGCGTTATCTTCGTTCTCCTTCTTCATAAACTCAACAGCGTCCCCCGTAAACCATGCAACAATCCATGAAGTTGCAACAATCCAAACCCCCAACAACAGGACCCAACCCACGCGTAAATCCCGTGGGATCTCAACAACTATGCACATACACGATCCCCTCTCCCCTTCAAGAACACATGCAACGATCTCCTCGTTCTTCTTCATAAACCCCGAGCGCCCATCCTCCCATAACACTAGTGCCATGCTCCGACGACTTCACATTCAGCCTGACCTCCTCTGCACCTCTCCTCTGCCCGTCGCCCTGTGCCCCAGTCACCGGCCACCACCTGCACACATCCCCTCTCCCTGCAAAGCCACAAACCACCGACTCGCCTAGCTCCTTAGCCCTTATCCCTACCAACCCCAACGACGGCCCTCCAGCTCATCGACCCGGACAGCCCACAACCAACTCGAGTCACCGCCCCTCTCTCCAAACATCGACGACCGCCCCTATAACATGCCTCCAACCTCCCTCTACATCGTCGAAAACCCAACCCTGTAGCTTGTAAAGCCGACTTCTTCCTCTGTCCAAGACACCACCGAACCCCCAGCGCCACTCTCTTCTCATCATCTCCGACCACTTCCTCCGCCAACCCCCTCGTCTTCAGCACCCCCACGACAACCACCCAACACACGTCAATGCCACAACCCGCCATCTACCCCCTCAGCCTCCAAGTAACCACAGCCTACCTCATCGCCATCAGCCCACCTACATCCTCCTCCTTTGACCACGCCGATCACGTCCTCCACCAACGACTTCCGACCTCTCCGCCAGCACCGCACGCCCTCCCGTCGGAACCCAGCTCAACGCCACCACAAGCACTCCAACATCTCAAGCCTCATGTCTCTTTCCACAAACCCTCACTCTTCTTCCCATTCCGACCTCCGCTGCCACCATACGACCGTCGGTGCTAAGCCTCCACCTCTGGTGCCTCTGCAACTGCCATCGACGGAACCCGTTCCTAACTGTAGGATCCACCTGCAAGCAAAGGAAGCAACGACAACATATGTAAAGCAAACTATAGATCTCGCATCTCGCTACTATTGCCTAGACACACAGAAACATTCTTTTCAGGCAAGTATTTACCACCTACACGTTTTATGCTACATTGCTCAGATTTTGTGACTGAAATTACTAAATGTTAAAATAACAACCTTTTGAAAGTATGTTGCTTAATAGTTTTTGAAATACTTTAATGAACCTGGCGATGCTTCGGTTCGGTTTTACTATCAAAATGTGCTGCCATTTTAACGATGTGCGTAAAGTACTCTCATTGCTTGTTACACCAATATTCGTAGAATGAACGCCTCTGATGAAATGTGACACTTGGCCCTTGGGTCATAGACAGAACATTGGGCCCTCGGGACATTTACAGAATATTGGGCACTTGGGACATACATTGAACTATACAGAACACACATTGACACTTTGGGTGGGGTAGTCCATTGTAGTAGAGTGCGAAATGCTAGATTTAACCCCACCGGTAAATTCGACCGTCGCCTGGATGGGGTCGGTGAGTACCGAGCCATGGGTAGCTCTCATTGGTTTGGGTGTAATTGTAGTTTCTTCCGCCCTCAGACATTGGGCTTGTTACTAGATTAGGAGATTGAATGATGCACCAATTTACTGCTGCTGCTGCCATTATAAGTTGTGTAACCTGCTAGCTCCTCGTACCATGCTCATATACACTTTCCATGCTCACTACTTTGCACACTACACCTGTCATGCTCACTACTCTATGCACTACACTTGACATGCTCTCTACTTTGTACACTACACTTTGCTATGCTCACACATTTCCTTACGCTATCATACTTTTCTTAATTGTGCCATGTTATGTTTTCCTCGCCATTAAAAGCTTTGCAAACTTTATTACTATCTTATCGAGGGTCCATTTTCTAACATTTTAACTTGCCGAGCGACCCTCAATGACATATATTTCCCTGTTGTTTATCTTGTGAAATATACGTCAGGTTCTGAGACAGATTTTGCAGAGGAGTAAACCCGGAAGCTGAGATAGTTAACCAGGAGTACCAGGATGCTGAGATCCACTGCCGAGGAACGACGTGTTTTCGTAGCGCTGCAATAAATCTAATATTGCTGTTGTAGTTTATTCAGGGTATTTCCTTTTGTGGAACTGTTGTGATGGCCATGCTAGGCCTTAATTGTGTACTTGTAATCTGGACTTGACGTTGTAATAATAATATTTGTGTTGTTCTGATATTCGCAAGCAAGAACCTGCCAAGCTTAATACACAGATGCTTATTGTGCAAGTCAAAGAAGAAAGAAAAAAAGTACTTCTTCTTTGCTTTAAGCACATGGGACCCGCTCGCGGTCCTGCTCTCAAGTATAATGGGAAGCGGGGTGTGACACATGTACTTTGCTCTTAAGTCGTCTGAATGAACAAGTGTGAATGTTGTGATTTTCTTGCTCTATTCCCCCGTGTGACAGTCGCCTGACAAAGTCATTATAAGCGCCTCACTCCATCTTGTGGGTCAGTTGATTGATGTAGAGTTTATAGTCGCCTGTCATTCTTCATGCGCATGTACTTTTTTGTTCAGTTATCTGAATGCACAAGTGCAAATGTTGTGTTTTCCTACTCCATTCTATCCTATGTGACAGTCGCCTGACAAAGTCTTTACTGGCGTATGCACATAATACATGCACCTGTGTAGTCTTCTACAGTCGACTGTCCTGGCTCAGATTATGGCCGTTGGGAAAAATCTAGCCGTTGATCAGTCGACTGATATTCCTTCATCAGTCGCAATGTCGTTGTCATAAAATCTCAGATTCTAGCTGTTGCAGAATTCTGTCCTTGGCTTCTAGCTTGGGTTTCTCGGGGTTTTGGGTATAAATAGGAATGGACTTAGTTCATTTAGAACTCTTGAAACTCTTGAAGATCATTAAGAATATCAAAGCCACTGCTAATCTCTCATTTTCCCTTTCATGAGCACTATTCTCTTCATGCATTAAAGGTAGCTCAAGGAAAATCATCCAAATGCATTAAAGCTCATCTTAACACTTGGAGATCGTCTTCCATGCCCTCTTCTTCATATTGAGTAAGTTCATCTTAAGACATAAGTAAGAGTATTTATTTCATCTTGTGAAGTGAAACACTAACTTTCTTTGTGAAGGTTAGTTTCTTTCTTTGTGAGAGGTTTACTAAACGTTCTTTGTGAGAGTTTGTGAGAGTTTGTTACTCTCTTTGTAAGAGTTAGATTCTCTCTTTGTGAGGGTTAGGTTCTTTCTTTGTGAGAAGGAAAATCCTCTGTGTGAGGTATCTCTTTGTGAGATTGTATTCACTACCATGTGTAGGATCATAGTGAATATTTGGTGTGGATGGATGTATCTAAGTTGGAGAATCCAGGGTAAAATCTTTGTGTTAGCGTTTGCTTGATTGTGTTCTTTAAATTCCTCTTGCACTTATAATTCCATATTTGCAAGTTTAATTTTTAATTACACGATTATTTCCATTACTCTATTCACCCCCTCTAGAGTGTTTGTTGTTAGTATTGCAAAGCATAGACGGTCCTTACACTATCAACATTCTTAGGTTCTAAAATAGACATGAATGCAAAGTTAACCATCAAATTAAAGCTACTTCTATTGTGTATACCTTCTACCGTGGCTCCAATGATTTGGTCCTTAAGCTGATCCTTTTTGAATCGCCAATCCTTTGGAAGATCATGTGATGATGTTGTAACTTCCTCTTCCTCCATTGGGGCACCATTATTGTTGTTTACTTGCTTATTAAAATTGCTAGTGTTTATCTCCAATCCATCCAAGTCACATACAATATATGAAGATTCTACTGAACTAACAGATTCATTAATAGCACTTTTCTCATCAACTTGTACATGCACATTTTCTTAAATAGTAAGAGTTCTTTTGTTGAATACTCGATAAGTTCTTCTATGTGTGAGTACCTAACAAAAATACACTCATCGGATTTAGCATTAAATTTATCAAAGTTTTCACGTACTTTCAAAATATAGCGCTTGTATCCAAATGATTTAAAATATGATAAGTTGGAAGTCAACTCTTTATAAAGCTCATAAGGTGTTTTCTTTAAAATCGGTCTAATTGACTCACGATTTATTATGTCGCAAGAAGTATGTATGGCTTCAGCCCAAAAATATAATGGCAATTTATAGTCATGAATTATAGTCCTACCCATTTCTTGCCAACTACGGTTCTTCCTCTCCATCATCATATTTTGTTGTGGAGCCTTGGTACGGAAAAATTATGAGTATATCCTTTTGAAGAACAAAAATCATCAAAGTTAGCGTTTACAAACTCACCAACATGATCACTTATAACTTTGACTATGGAAAATCCTTTTTCATTTTCAAATTTTTTTGGCAAAATATTTTTAAAACATCAAAAGTTTCATGTTAGTGTTATGAAATAGACCCAAGTAAATCTTGAAAAATCTTCGACTATGACGAAGCAATAATCCATACCACCTAAATTAGCAAACTTTGTGGATCCAAATAAATCCAAATGAATTAGTTGCAATGGCTTAGTAGTAGTGACAATGTTTTTAAGGTTGAAACTACTATTATGTTGCTTGCCTAGTTGACATGCATCACAAAGCTTGTCTCTATCAAAGCTAATTTAATTTAAGGTAAATCTCTCACAATTTTCTTACGAGCAAGCTTTAAAATTAAGTCCATGCTGGAATGGCCTAATCTTCGACGCCATAGCCAACTAATCTTGTGAGATGCAAATAAACATTTTAGATTATTTGAGTCACTAAGTTTGATTGTGTAGTGTTAATATAAGATGTGCCTTTGAAAAGAATATCATCATCTTTTAAAATATGTACTTTGTCATTTTCGAAATGCACCTTAAAGCCTATAGAACATAGTTGACCCACACTTAACAAGTTATGTGGTAAACCATTAACGAGATTAACATTTTCAATAACTACAAGTGGATGCTTACCAATGTTAAATTTTCCAAAGATTTTGCATTTCTTTCCATCTCCAGTTACAGTCCCTCCATCTTTCCTTGATAGCGACTTAAAGAGGGATTCGTTACCCGTCATGTGATTTAAACAATCGCTATAAGGGTACCAAATGCTATCATTTTGCATTTGAAAATACACCTACAAAAGAAGATGCTCATTTTGGTAACCGTATTTTGGATCCACAATTTTTAGTATGTTGCTTTGGAACCTGTTAATGCCAAAAATGACCAAAATAATTGTGTTGCTGACGTGGACCCTTCGTGCTGAGTAGGAGCCTCGTCATCAGGTTGAGTAAGACCCTAGGTTGGAAGAACCAGGTCATTTGATGGATGATAGTTGGCTTGCGATGATCGATCAACCCTCGAGCAGTCTGTATGTCGAAAGATCGAGGCTGGGAAGCTCTGGAGCGACCCTCATAGGAGATCGAGACTCAGCGATCTGCACCACAATGAAGCGTCAAGGGTGTCGGATATGGGTCCTGATCCAAATCCCCTTCGTTGCTTAAGTTAGGATGGGAAATTAAGGAAGAGAGGGAGCTTGGAGCAGCTGAGATCGACCCACGGAGATTCGTCTCAAATCTGGCGTCGCAAGCTCTTTTGTGGAAGAAATTTAAGAAGTATGTAGAGTCTATGTATTAGATCTCGTACCTTGGGAATTGGAACCCACTTACCATTGCTTTTTCAGGTATTTATAGGCGTTCTCTGATGATTGCGAGTAACCGTCCCTCATTAATTTGGGCGGGATCTTCTCCGGGATTGGTGATAACGGCTGCCCATTTACTCTGTCCCATTGACTCCCCTAGATATCTACGGGAGCTTAACAGTCGAGTGAGCCGTTTGTTTGACTGGATATTACTCTGCCTTAACGACAAATTTCGGGTCGTAGGCACTAAATGGGTCGGATATCTTGATACCGCTTTGTGATCCGGACCCGTTCACTAACAATGGCCCCCCATCATTCGTGTCTCAGGAAATAGCGCTGATGGAAACTACATGATGTGTATCCTCCTTAAATGCGCACGGTTTTCGAAATGTTTGATTTGATTTGTGCCACCAAAAACCTTTCGTTTCTGACTCGATCCTCACCACTTCTTGAGACCGGTTTCAGACACGTGTCACCCATCGACCATCAATTGGATGAGCTCCTCTATATAAAAGAAAAGGATGGGAAGAGGAAATATTTTCTTGTTCCGCCTTCATTTTCATTTCGAAAGCTTGATTCCTTCGTTGCCTCCATCGGAGCTTGCTTGTTCTTTCTAAGGTACTCTTCCTAACTGATCTTGACTCCTCTTTAGATCCATTTAGGCATGTTTGCACCAGTTAGGATATAGGAGCCGTCCTATGAAGAGCTCGTGGCATGCCTTTGACTTCCTCAATGCGAGGAAGTTCATGGTAAAGGGAAAGTGGTTCATATTAAACCAGATCTTCCCATTCGTCGGAGGGATCCGAGCTCAAAGGTTCCCAGAGTGATCTTGGAGATGGTAATTGTAGGAAGATATATGCCATTGAGGCAATTTATCCTAAAAAACATCTTGTTCAATATATATATATGGTACTAATTATCCGGGTATAAATTCAATGAATTATATACTTGGATAATTTCCATAGACTTAAAGTGAGGTCATTACATATCTAGATATAGATCTCGATTATGGGAAGTAAATGAACGATAGGAACTTAAGTCTTAAAATTTTCATGGTCATGGATGTGTCAAAAAAGGATATCGATACATCGGACAAACCATTGTGTCTTTGTCTTACCCTAAAGGGTGATGATGATCTCATAGTCATTCGACCTGGCGAAGCCGGAGACAAGGCACATGTGCTCATTAGAGAATGAGTCCTCTGAATGACCCAATGAAGAGTTATTAAATGGTTAAACTTTAACTAACTTGTCATTAATAACTCCATAATGATGATGGGCAAGTTGGTCCTTAAGACCTGAAGTCTTTGTACGAACCTGTGCGTGGATAGTATCACTTAGATATATGATCTAGCTTCGAGGTCAGGCCTGCTGAAAGGTCTTAGGTTGGGTGACACCTGAAGCATACGAGGTAAGTAAATGACTTAGATGTGACTCGTCTCTTCTGTTAAATGGAAGTTAGTGTCACAGGCTCAGTACGGTTCTTTGTGCTAAACCTCGGCCGGGGTACGTTGTAAGACGTATAACGTGTATATAACAAAGACCGAAGTATGCTGACCGATGCTGGATAGTAGGGTTGATGGTTTACCATACCTTAGGCCATGCAGGGACATAGTTATGACGAAGGGACTAAAATTGCGGGATTCATCACTGACACAGTCAGAGTGATCCCGACGACACTTTTGTCGATGGGTCAATCACGTAATTCTGATGCTGAAACAGGGCCGACACATGCTGCTTGTGGTTACTGTCATCTATGGGTTTCGAGTCCCAACCTGTAGTAGGGTTAGGCTGTAGGGTCTCACACCGAGTTCGTTTTGCGTCTTAGTAATAGGAAGAATTTAGGAGGAGTGCACTCGGGTGCACGAGAATAAATGAAGTCACTTAGAGTTAGTGACATTAAGTCGATCTATATTAAATAGGATTTAATAGGGTCGCATAAGTTTTTGACATTAAATGAGATTTAATGATTTAGCAAAATGTTTGCGACTTCAGCATTAGTAGAATGCTGTATGGGATTAATGCATGTGATGCAAACGGATTTGAAATACATCGTAAATAGTATACTATAATATTTTAGATCATATAATGCATTGAAATGGATAGATGGCTCTTTGGGATGGTTGCTTTCAAACCATGCTTTCCAACGAATTTGAAATCGGCCCAATCGGTGTTGTTGAACTCAAGAAACAGTCCGAAAGGCCAGAACTGGGCAAAAGCCCTGTTCTGGCCCAAGCCTAGCTTGGGCGGGCGGGTCCAGATCTACTAGGCAGACTGAACCTGCCTGTAAGGGGGGTCCAGCCTGCTGGTAGGCTGGACCCGCGTGCTAATCAGGCGGGTCTGACCCACTCGCTTATGCGGGCGGGTCAAGCCCGCCTGGGTGGTCGGGGCTCTGAGCCCGCCTGGGTGGTCGGGGCTCTGAGCCCGCCCGCACATCGAGCAGGTCAGACCCGCCCACCCAGTAGCGAGCAGGTCAGCCCGCATGCCAAGCGCGGGCTGTGCCCAGAATTAACGGGGCATGCCCTTTGGGCGCGCCCAGCTGGCATGTGCGCCCCACCTGCGGGGCCCACACTCCAGAAACCCTAGAAGGGTTGTGACGACTACAAATTTCAGCCGACTTGTGATTTTTGCTCAACTTTGAACAATTGTTTGAGAGGTCAAACGAAGTCGGCATTCATCGCCATTTGTTTCTATGTGTTCACCGTTCATAGCTCTTCGAAATGATAGGTTGTATAACTTCTGAAGCTTAACGGTGAGGGAGATAAAGGTAGTAGAAGTTTAACCTTTGAGAAAGGCAAACTAACTTAATTTTTTCCTCCTATTGATTAATAGTCATACATTGCTTGTGTGACGAGCAAGGGGGTCCGGCTCCCTATATAAATAGGGGTCGACACCCCTTAAGAAACTTGCACCAAGTCTTTGAATTGAGAAGCTCGAAAAAGTTTTGAGCACGCTCAATTCAAGACGAAAAAATTATTCTCTCCTCTTTTTCTTCTGTTTCCTTCGCTTGCATTCTAGCAAAACGACGAGAAGGATTTGGATTCGATCCGAAGTCTAAGATGTTGGATCGCACTCAAGTGAAATCTTCTTCGCAAGTGGTTGGCTCAGAGGCGCGGTATTGGCTCGCTTCAGGTAGATCAGTTCGGGTGCAAAGGCGACTAGCTTCGGGGAGCAGCAGGCGGTTCGGTACACGTTGCCAGTGCAAGCAAAGTTCCGGGAATGTAGTTTAAAAGATTCAATTTAATTATATTGCAGTAGTTTAGATCTATCTTGGAGTGGTCAGATCCACCTCAAGATAGCAGAGATCCCGGCTAGGGTCTTGAATCCTTAGGGTTTTTGTTAAATGGTTTAACGATTATTTTCTGCTATTTATTTGATTTGCTTTTATCGTACGTCCGATGTAGGACGGGCATAGAATAATGCCCTACGGGTCCCCCAAAATCCTTCAGTGGTATCAGAGCATTAGGTCTGCATGTGATCTAAGAACTGCAATATTTTAAATGACTGTATGCTTTTTAAAAAATGCATAGAAAATATATTTTAACTTTATGTGATATTGTTAAAATGAAACCCCTTCATTTGAGCCTTGTTAGCAATACGTAATACGGAAAATATTTGGGACGTGAATAAAACGTTTGTAATTCGATCAATTTCAAAAGACGTTTGGTAAAAAATTCGGTCAAATATGCCCAATACGAGAATAATAAGTAAACGGGTTAAATCGTGTTTAATTCGTTAACCCGGATAAAAAACACGACTAATAAGTAAACGGGTTAAATCGTGTTTAATTCGTTAACCTGGATAAAAACACGACTAAAAATACGAATACCGTTAAGATATCATTTATCCAAAAGAACTTAAAAATCAATAATATCAATATGAAATAAGAATAAAATAAGTTGTATATTCATGATTTAAATTGTATTCATGGTTTTAACCAAAATGACATGATCATACTATTACATTCCATGTAGCATGCACTAAACCAAAGTATGATCAATAAATCATAGTTCAAAATGATTTAAAAGTGCCCCTAAAATGAGTTTAAACGCATAAAATGCGCAATACGGGAATAAAACGCGTTTTGTTCGTCAACCCCTAAAAAGCGCGTATTTTTCCGAATAATTCAAATGGACGGTCGTTTAATACGAGAACCATTTTAGACAGGGTTTAAACGTAAAAAACATAAAAATTCGCGTTTTTACTAACAAATGATTTGAGACGCTTTAAAAATTATTTTATGTGATAAAATTCCTTTTAGTAGCATGCAAATTTTATGTGATAATTTTAAAACAAAGGTTTTTGAAATAAAAATTATGTGATAATTTTTATGAAACTATTGATTTTTAGTAGATAAAAATTTTTTATGTTTTTAAAATCATTCTTATAATTTAAGTGTTAAATTTTAAAATGCATATTATTATTTATTGGATAAATTTTAATTTGTTCTGCATGTTTAATAATTATTTGATAATTATTAAATAGTTAGAAACTTTTTATGTGATATTTAAGTTGATAATTGCATGCTAATTTTATGTGATAAAGTTAGATTATGCTTTTTAATGGCCATTCTAAATTCTTGCTTATTATTTGATAATTCAAGAAACACTTTTAGGTTAGCTATTAAAAACTCCTTTGAAATTTATGCGTTGAATTCCATAACATAACATGCTATGTTTGATAAATTGTTACAACTTTTAAGATACCTAATTCCTGATTAGGGTAGCCCCTTTTGACGACGATTATTATTTTAATCGTTATAATAATAATAATTTTCATTAAAAGCTACACTTTAAAGTGTTGTAATTTGTATTTATTAAAAACCTAATAACGATTAGGATAGCACGTTAATACAAATGAAACCTTATAGTTGATAAGGACTTAATAAAAGTTATTAACGAATCCTAATAAATTTTGAATTTTAAGGATTCCACTAGTTGATAGGATTAACTAGTTCTAATAAAAGCCTTTTAGTTGATGGCACACATATATAAATGATAAGTTTCATTCAATGGACCATGATCCGGTCAATGTGCTTGGCTAAGTTTGTTGGATCACTCTAGCTAGACTGGGGATAAGCGATCCTGGCTTAGTCAATTCCTGGGCCGTGTGTGCTGGATCGCAATGATGCGAATCATGATTATATGACACCCTCGACTATACCTAAGTCTACTACGTTAATAATATTTTTCACGATAAAACGTAGCCCTCCTTGTTTTAGAGTTTGGAAACTATAGGATCCTGTTACAGTTGTTGAGCACACTCAAGCTGTGACATGGCAACCTTATAGAAACCAACTTCATATTACATATGATGTAGTCTAGTCTTAACCCAAACCGTCGTGTCATGCATACACCGAGCGCCGGCGTAAGTTAAGCTAGACACGAAAAGAAGGGTCTGACTAGGCTTGTCATTATAATTTGGATGAGCACACTCATGATCATAAGTGGCTAGTGGTAAAATTATATATGGAGTCATATATGATATGATTTATGAAGAGTTCATCTACCGATTGCAGAGTGAAACAACTTGTTGAGCACACTGAAGGTTGTAAGACTCAGGGTGGTTGGATACTTCTACCACAATTTTTTAATTATAATAAATTGTTTAGTATTACGGCTTAAAATTCTTTAGAAATAGTGGGAGAATATATTTTAATAGAAAACCTCTTAAACTATACAAGAATATATGCTAATTCAATTTCTATTAAAATACAGTATGGAGTCAGGATTAAAATTTATAATCGAGAAGAACGTGATAGATGGAACGAACTACAAGGAATGGCTGAGGAACATTAAGCTAGTCCTCTTGCTAGCTGGGATATGCTACATACTGACGGAGGATGCTCTGGAGAAGCCCGACGAGGATGCCACCAACGAGGAGAAGAAAGCATACAAGAAGTACCAAAGGGATGCAGAGAAGGCCTGGTGCCTTACTCTGGCCTCTATGACCAATGACCTGCAAAGAAAGCACGAACATATGGATGTTCAGAGCATGCTTTTGAACGCAGAGGAATTGTATGGCAAGTGTTCTAGAGCTGCCAGGTTTGAGGCAACCTACAACCTTTGGGGAGCCAAGATGACAATGGGCCATGTGCATGATCATATTATCAAGATGATCAGGTACATAGAGGATGTAGCCCAACTAGGATTTGTCCTTGAAAATGAATTGAGCACAGACATAATACTTAGATCTTTGACCCCTGACTTCAATCTGTTCATTATGAGTTTCATAATGAACAACACTGAAGTGGATCTTCCTGGTCTCTTGAACATGTTCCAATAGTTCGAGGAGATCGAGAAGAAGCCAACATCAGCGTTGGTTGTTGGATCTTCCCCTTCTCAATAGCCTAAGGGCAATGGTAAGAAGAGGCAGACCCCTCAACCTGTGAAAGAGAAGAAGGGGAAGAAGAACAAAGGGGTGCCGTCGAAATCTGAGTGCTTTCATTGCCACAAGCCGGGTCATTGGAATAGGAACTGCAAGGTCTACCTTGCAGAAAAGAAGGGGCATAGTGATGCCTCTACCGCAGGTATAAATCTTATTTAAGATCATAAAAATTTCCATAAAGCTTTGATACATGGTATGAGATACCAGTATGATTACTAAGACATCTATATACTGTCTATAGGTGCTTAAAGTAAAGGATGGAATAAGTTCCCAACACAGTCGACAATCAGAGTAATCGTTGCTACTGGGGCCGTCTAGGGACTTCAGAAGATATCAAGAAGTGGTCGATACTTTTTGTATTTTTGAATAAATGTATCGATGTTTTATTTTAAAACAAAGATTGAGTGATTGTCACTGAAAGTATATGGGATGAACAAATTTTTCATTCTGGATGAAATCATTGATATCTTGGTAATATATGATCTGGTGGAAATATGATTTATTGTGAATGGCTATTTGATTTACTGTATATGGCTATCTGAGTTGTTGAGTATGTTTTCCTGAGCTGTCGTGAGTGCTTCTGAGTTAATGAGATTAATTGGAGTTGTTGGTATTTTTAACTAATCCAAAGTAACAACTAAGTCCCATGAGCGTATAAATTAAGATGTGATCTTAATTATGCGCACAATAAGAATAGTTCTTGTTGGACTGCAAGATTAATGCAGTTAAAGGAAATAATAGTGTGGAAAGTTTTAATTGAGTAAGTTATCATCAAGACTCCTATAGATGGATCTTGATATGACTTATTCCTCAAATCAACCTTACACTGGAACATTCCATTTTAATTAATTTAGCACTAATGGGCTAGTTATATTTAATAAATATTCTAAATAAGATTTAGAAATTTAAGTTGAAGTATTTAACCAGATAGTTCTCAAAGTCAGTGGGAGCGAGCACATTACTTAGTTCCGTTTTTGACTACGTAAAAGTTCCAAGTTATAAACCATCTCTATGTGACATCAAATCAAAAGAGTTTTGATTATGTCAAAGATATAGAAACTTTGGTGTC
The DNA here is from genome assembly GCA_030789695.1 of Scilla litardierei. Lineage (NCBI taxonomy): Eukaryota > Viridiplantae > Streptophyta > Magnoliopsida > Asparagales > Asparagaceae > Scilla > Scilla litardierei. The sequence continues at coordinate 304,549,731 of CM061142.1, read as the reverse complement.
ATTTATGTACTGGACATAATTGACACAAGAATAATTGGAATATAATATGACTGACTTGTAGGAATGATAAACATTACGTCGAATTGTATATGCTAATCGTTAGCTATTCAAGAAGGAAAATCGTTGGATGAGATCCAAAGACGGTTTCAAAGGATCACCCCTGTGTGGTCAAATGGTGTATTAATAATAAGACTCCATAAAACTGCATAATGGATACGTTTTAGCAGATCCCTTTTAGGTTTAACATATAAACGTCCGTAGTGACTGATATGCTATAGCGGCATGAGATACCGAGATAAATAGCCTAAGTGCAAGTGGGAGATGTAGGAAGATATATGCCCTTGAGGCAATTTATCCTAAGAAACATCTTGTTCAAAATATATATGGTACTAATTATCCTAGTATAAATTCAATTAATTATATACTTGGATAATTTCCTTAGACTTAAAGTGAGGTCATTATATATCTAGATGTAGATCTCGATTATGGGAAGTGAATGACCGATAAGAACTTAAGTCTTAAAATGTTCATGGTCATAGATGTGTCAAGAAAAGGATATCGGCACATCAGATAGACCATTGTGTCTTTGTCTTACCCTAAAGGGTGATGATGATCTCATAGTCATTCGACCTGGCGAAGTCGGAGACAAGGCACATGTGCTCATTAGAGAATGAGTCCAATGTTTAACCATTTAATAAAGAGATATTAAATGGTTAAAATTTAACTAAACTGTCATTAATAACACTATAGTAATGAGGGGCAAGTTGGTCCTTAAGACCTGAAGTCTTTGTACGAACCTGTGCGTGAATAGTGTCACTTAGATCTATGATCTAGCTTCGTGGCCAGGCCTGCTGAAAGGTCTTATGTTGGATGACACCTGAAGCATACGAGGTAAGTAAATGACTTAGATGGGATTCGTCTCTTCCGTTAAATGGAATTTAGTGTCACAGGCTCAGTACGGTTCTTTGCACTAAACCTCGACCGGGGTACGTTGTAAGATGTACAACATGTATATAACAAAGACCGAAGTATGCTGACCAATACTGGCTAGTAGGGTTGACGGTTTACCATACCCTAGGCCATGCCGGGACATAATTATAAAGAAGGGACTAAAACTGCGATATTCATCACTGACACATTCATAGTGATCCCGACGACACTTTTGTCGTTGAGTCAATTACGTAATTATGATGCTGAAACAGGGACGACACCTTCTGCTCGTGGTTACTGTCGTCTAGGGGTTTCGAGCCCCAACCTGTAGTAGGGTCAGGCTGTAGGTTCTCACATCGAGTTCGGTTTGCGTCTTAGTAATAGGAAGAATTTAGGAGGAGTGCACTCGGGTGCATGAGAATAAATGAAGTCATTAAGAGTTAGTGACATTAACTCGATCTATATTAAATATGATTTAATAGGGTCGTAAAAATTTTTGACATTAAATGAGATTTAATAATTTAGCAAAATGTTTGCGACTTCAGTAGTAGTAGAATGGTGTATGGGATTAATGCATGTGATGCAAACGGATTGAAAATACATCATAAATAGTTTACGATAATATTTTACATCATATAACACATAGAAATGGATAGATGGATCTTTGGGATGGTCCCATTCGAACCATGCGTTCCAACGAATTTGAAATCGGCCCAATCAGAGTTGTAGAACTCAAGAAACAGCCCGAAAGGCCAGTACTGGGCAAAAGCCCACTTCTGGCCCATGCCTAGCTTGGGCGGACGGGTCCAGATCCACTAGGCCGACTGAACCCGACCACAAGGGGGTCCAGCCTGTTGGTGGGCTGGACCCGCCCACCAAGCAGGCTGGTCTGACCCGCCTGCTTATGTAGTCGGGTCGAGCCCGCCCGCCCATGCAGGCGGGGCTTTGAGCTCGCCCACACAGCAGGCAGGGCTTTGAGCCCGCCGGCACATTTGGCGGGGCTTTGAGCCCACCGGCACATTGGGCGGATCAGACCCGCCCACCCAGGAGCAGGCGGGTCAGACCGCGTGCCAAGTGCAGGCTGCGCCCAGAATTGACGGGGCGTGCCCTTTGGGCGTGCCCAACTGGCATGTGCGCCCCACCTGTGGGGCCCACACTCCAGAAACCCAGAAGGGTTGTGACGTCTATGAATTTCAGCCGACTTGTGATTTTTGCTCAACTTTGAGCAATTGTTTGAGGGGTCAAACGAAGTCAAAATTTGTCGTCGTTTGTGTCTATGCGTTCACCGTTCATAGCTCTTCGAAATGATAGGTTGTTTCACTTCTGAAGCTTAACGGTGAGGGAGATAAAATTAGTAGAAGTTTAGCCTTTGAGAAAGGCAAACTAACTTAATTTTTTTTCCTATTGATTAATAGTCACACATTGCTCGTGCCATGAGCAAGGGGGTCCGGCTCCCTATATTAATTGGGGTCAACGCCTCTTAAGAAACTTGCACCAAGTCTCTGAATTGAGAAGCTCCAAAAAGTTTTGAGCACACTCAGTTCAAGATGAAAATTATTCCCTCCTCTTTTTCTTCTGTTTCATTTGCTCGCATTCTAGCAAAACGACGAGAAGGATTTGGATTTGATGCGAAGTCTAAGACTTTTGATCGCACTCAAGTGAAATCTTCTTCGGCAAGTGATTGGCTCAGAGGCACGGTATTGGCTTGCTTCGGGTGGATCAGTTCGGGGGCAAAGGCAGCTAGCTTCGGGTGTAGAAGGCGGTTCAGTACACTTTGCCGGTGAAAGCAAAGTTCCAGGTATGTAGTTTAAAAGCTTTCATTTAATTGTATTGCAGTAGTTTAGATCTATCTTGGGGTGGTCAGATCCACCTCAAGATAGCAGAGTTCTTGGCTAGGGTCTTGAATCCTTAGGATTTTCGTTAAATAGTTTAAAGATTATTTTCTGCTGCTTATTTGATTTACTTCTATCGTCCGTCCGACGTAGGAGGGGCATAGAATAATGCCCTAAGGTTCCCCCAAAACCCTTCAGCACCTGAGTTTTCCCTTGATCTGGTCGCTGAGGTTTGGTTGGCTTGCCTCTGTCCTCCTTTTAGGGTTACGATGCCCAATTTGGACGAGAGAGTTTGTTTTCCCTGGAAGAGCGAGGTTGGAGTGTACCTCAAATCTTTTCGTCTTGGACTTTGCTTTTCTCTTTACACTTTCATCATAGAAGTCATATGCCCTTCGGGGCTTTCTCTTTGTTAACTTGCATCCCAAGCCCTTCCTCCCCTAGTAGGTTTCATCGTGCTTTGTGAGCTCTGTGGGATTCGACCGTCCCTTTGGCTGTGTAAGTATTTCTTCTGGATAATAGTCGATCCCTGCAAAGTGTGGTACCATATTGTTGCTTGCCCATCAATAGGGCTCATATATGATCTCTCGCTTTCTAGTCCTGGTTGGAAAGACACTCTCGTATTTGTGGTTCTCCCGGACCTAGGACCGATGCTCAACGGTTGGAGCTCTTTGAGCCCTGAGCTCGTTGAAGAGTCCAGGTTAACATCGGAAGGGGTCGAGGCCAGGTTGATGCCGTATGAGGTCGAGGCAGTAAATCTCCTTTTGGGTCGACCAAGGTGAGAGAGGTCAACTTTGTATCTGTTGGATGGCATCGAATAAAGACCATTTTGTGGAGTCTGGGTAATGTATACCGCTTATGTGTCTTTATTACAGCCACTCATGATAATTATATCCATTGTTTGCTGATATGACTAACGGAGCTAGCAGGAGTGGGGACTCTGGACTGGGTCAGGTTTGGAGAGAGCAACGCAAGAAGAAAAGGAGCACTGAGGGGTCGAGCGCTCGGTCTACCCTTCCCCTTAGCCAGAGCTCTTCCTCCAAGGGGGTGAGGTCAGGCAGACCTCGAGGTCATCTTTTCGTGCCTCTGCGTGGGAGCTATCAAATCGAGCTATCGTTCGCTCTGTTCCACCCCTTGCTTCCATTGTTTTCTCGGAGCCGCTGGTGGTGGAAGATGCTGACACTATTGAGGTTCTTGAGCCCCTCAAAACTATCAGCAAGAAACGAGGGCCATCCTCTCATGAAGAGGAGGAGTGAGAAAGAAAGGAGGAGAGTCGAGGAGGCAAACCTTCTGCCCTCACCCATGACAAAAGGTCGGGAGGTGGCCCCTCACGATTCTCAGGGGACAACTGAGACCTCCATGGCCCCTCTTCTGGACAAATGTCCATGGGGCGACATCGAATCGTTTGTTCCGTTGGTTGGCTCGATTCCCTCCTAGGCTGGTAGAATTTTGGTCTAGGTTTTATGTAACCTTTTTGTTTTTGAAATGAAGACTTTTAATTTTTTTCATTTGAGTACATTTGAGCATATTACATTTGATCATATGCGAGTGTATCGCCCCTCAACGACTCAATTTCCAAAAATCGATGGTGAGTTGGGCCGTTCGTCAGACATATCCACCCGATAAATATGATCTTCTAGATCATAAACCATGGTGGTGCATTTTGTTCGGTAAGCCCTTTCGACTTAAGGCCAATGATGGTCGAGGATAGTTCAGTGGCGAGGGGTGATCCCTCGGCTTATGGCTGACGACTTGGGTCGTTCAGTGGTGAGGGGAGAGGCCCCTTCGACTTATGGCCAACGAAGGTCGAGAGTCGTGCGGTGGCAAGGGGCAATGCCCCTTTGACTTACGGCCGATGACAGTCAAGGGTCATTCGGTGGCGAGGGCGATCCCTCGGCTTACGGCCGACGACGGTCGAGGGTCGTTTAGTGGTGAGGGGTGATGGGGTGATTCCTCGTCGTACGGCTGACGACTAGGGTCGTTCGGTGGCAAGGGGCGAGGCCCCTTCGACTTATGGCCGACGACAATCGAGGGTCGTTCGGTGGCGAGGACGATCCCTCGGTACGACCGATGACGGTCGAGGGTCGTTTAGTGGTGATGGGTGATCACTCGGCTTACGGCTAACGACTAGGGTTAGAAATCATTAGATAGATATGAAAAAAGATTGACTTTGTATTTATCATAAATTGGCATAAGATAAAAGGCAAAGGTAAGTTTCAATCACCCAATGTATTTGCTATTGCTGGTACAATCATTGATAATACTTCTGTAAATGCTCAGCATTCCAAGGATGGGGTAGCTCCTTATCATCCAATGTAGTGAGTCGATAGGTGGCCGGGCCGAGCACATCGATCACGTTATAAGGGCCTTCCCACAGCGCATCGAGCTTTCCTTGCTTGAGAATCTCGGGGGTGAAGGCAGCCTTACGTAACATCAAGTTGCTTATAAGGAAGCTACGTCCATGCACCTTGGAGTTGAAATAATGTGCCATGCATCCTTTTTGTTCAATGAGAGTCACCAAAGCCCGCTTGCAAACCTCGTCGACCAGTTGTAGGTTGAGTTCGAGTCCCTCTGAGTTTCTCTCTTTGTCGTAGTATTGGAGACGAAGTGGTCATTCGTTAACCTCCACTGGGACGATAGCTTCACAACCATAATCAAGCATGAATGGTGTTTCACTTGTTGAAGTTTTATGGGTCGTTCTGTACAACATAAAATGCCGGGGATCTCTTTCAACCATGTTCTCTCGAGCCCGGCTATTCTCTTCCGAAGGGGTCCAAGGATGCATTTATTAGCAGCCTCTACTAGTCCATTAGATTGGGGATGGATGACAGATGCGAAATGCATCTTGATCTTCAACTCTGAGCAGAAATCCTTGAAGCCAGCGCTGTCGAATTGTGTCCCGTTGTCCGTCACAATGGATTGAGGGATGCCAAACTGATAGACAATGGATTTTCAGACGAAGCTTCTGACTTCCTTCTAGGTGATTCAGGACATGGGCTCTGCCTCGATCCATTTTGTGAAGTAATTGGTTGCCACAATCAGGAATTTCCGTTGCCCGTTTGCTTGCTTGAACGGACCAAGGATGTCCAATCCCCATTTAGCGAAGGGTAAGGGACTAACGATGGGGATCAGATCAGTTGGAGGGGCTGAGCTGACCCTTGAGAACTTATGGCAAGTCGGACACTTCCGCATACTCGACTGCATCCTTGGACATGGTCGGCCAGAAGTAACCTTGCCTTATGGCCTTTAAGGCTATTGCTTTTCCTTCGCAATGGTTCCTGCAATCACCCTCGTGGATCTCTTGGATCACGTAGAGCGCTTCCTGTGCAGCTAAGCATTTGAGGTAGGGGAAGACGTCATACCTGGTCCATCGTCTTTTGGACAATGAATCGTCTAGCAGAACGAACTGGTAGGCCTTTCGTTCTAGTTTTTACGCTTCTACTAGGTCGGACGGTTCTCCCCTGTGTTTAGGTAACAGATTATGAGATCCATCCAAGTGACCTCTTGGTCGATGCTTAATAGTTCTTGTTCCAGCACGCTCGGATGTGGTAGACATTGCACGTACACTGTCCGACTGAGTCCCGTGGGGGAGGATGACGCGAGCTTCGAAAGGGCGTCGGCTCTGTGATTCTTCGACCTTAGTATATGGTGTATATCTACTCTTCTAAACTTGGCAAGCTCCGCTTTAACAACTTGCATGTAGCTCTGCATTGTGTCTTCACCTGCTTGAAACCTCCATTCAATTGTTGGATGACGAGATTGGAATCGCTGAGTAGTTGGACCACCTTCACTCCTAGGGCTCGAGCCAATCGAAGCCCGTTGACGGCAGCTTCATACTCTGAACCATTATTCGTGGTTTGGAAATCAAAGCAGATGGCGTATTAGAATATGTTGCCCACTATGTTTGGACAATTATTTCGGCCCCGCTTCCGGTTTGAGTGGCTAAACCGTCCACTTGTACGATCTACATTCCCTCGTCTTAAATTGTATCGGTCGACAAATCGAGACCTGTCAAGGGTGAGAGGTAGCATCTGGTTGTATGTTAGTAACATGTACCTTTTTCGTCGAGTTGTCGTCGTTAGTGAGTTCGACGATGAAGTCGACGAGATCTTGCCCTTTGATGGCAGTCCTTGGCTTAAACTGGATGTCAAATTCACTTAGTTCGACTCCCCACTTCATCATTCTCCCCGAACGATCTATCCTCTTTAGGGTCTGCTCCAAGGGAGTATCGGTGAGGACCAAGATGGTGTGTGCTTGGAAGTATAGTCGTAGCCTCCTAGCAGATTGGATCAGTGCGAATGCCATCTTCTCTATTCTTGAGTAATTTACTTCTACGCCTTGGGGTACTTGGCTGATGTAGTAGATAGGTCGTTGCACTCCCGAGTCCTTTTTGACGAGCACCGAGCTTATGGCCTCCATGATAGCGGCCAGATAAATGATGAGTTGGTCATCCTTGTCTGGCTTATTCAGGAGCGGCGGGCTACAGAGGTACTCTTTCAGTTTGGAGAAAGCTTTATTGTAATCTGCGTCCTATTCGATGATCCTCTCGCCATTCATGGTGGATGCTACTGTCTTTCTCAATACTTTGAAGAAAGCCAGCGATCTCTCGACTGACTTAGACAAAAACCGGCCTAAAGCGACTATTCTCTCGTTCAGTCTCTAGAGTTCTCTGATGGTTGAAGGCTCCTTCATCTACACGATCATCCCGATCTTGTCGGTGTTAGCCTTGATCACTCAGTTCGTCAGTATGAAATCGAGGAACTTTCGCGATCAAACCCCAAAGGTACACTTGGCAGGGTTCAGCCGAAGGTTGTATCATCGGATCTGTACGAATATCTCTCGAAGATCTGCAATGTGATCTGTTGGCTTCCTCGACTTGACCATCATGTCATCAACGTAGACTTCTAGGTTCCGCCTGATTTGTGCCTCGAAGACTCCGTTCATCATACATTGGTACATGGCCCCTGCATTCTTCAAACCAAAGAGCATTTTTGTATAACAGAAAATACATCGATTGGTGATGAAAGAAGTCTTTTCTTCGTATTTCGGTGCCATTTGGATACGGTTGTAGCCTAAGAAAGCATCTATAAAGCTGAAGAGGTCATAGCTCGAGGCACTGTCGACCAGATGATTGATCTGGGACATGGGTAGCTATCCTTCAGACATGCTTTGTTGAGATCGGTGAAGTTGACACACATTCACCATTTGTCGTTCTCCTTATTCACCATCACGACATTCGAGAGCCAATCGGGATATTTGACCTCTCGAATGAAGCCCGCCTCCAGAAGTCGATCTACTTCCTTGATTGCGGCCATCATCTTTTTGCCTCCAATGTTCCTCTTCTTATGCTTCATGGGTCTGGAAGTCGGGTCGACTTCCAGCTTGTGGGATATTACCTCGGGGTCGATGCCAGGCATGTCCTTCGGGGACCAGGCAAAATCGTCTACATGTTCTCTCAAGAGAGTGATCAACTGCTCCCTTAGGTCGAAAGGGAGCATCGACCCAATGAAGACAGTCTTCCCTTCTTCTTTAAAGATCCAGATGTTCTCTGCCTCTTCGACTACCGCAGGTCGTCGATCCTCACCTTTGGGATCAACTGGGTCCGTCTGCCCCACCCTTCTCAAAGTGGTGGACAGAGAGTAGCACGACCGTGCTTGCTTCTAACTCCCTCTCGATTTCTCGACTCCTTCAGGAGTCTGGAATTTGATCATTTGATGGAAAGTTGAGACCACCGCTTCTATAGAGTTTAGCAGTGGTCTGCCGATGATTCCATTGTATGCTGAATTAATCTTCACCACTATGAAATTGGTCAGGTGAGTGGCCTATCGTGGATGCATACATAGGGTCATTGGTAGGGTGATGATGCCCGCTATTGGAGCAGAATGTCCAGTGAATCCTACAAGATGTCCTGAACAAGGCCTTAACTCCATTGAGGACAGCCTCATTCTCTCCAATGTAGTGAAGAACACATCACATGAGCTCACAGTTTCGATGAGTTATCTCTTCACAGTGATTTCGTTGATGGTGGCTGTGATGACATCGACATCATCGTCTACCAGTTCTACACCCTCTAGGTCTTCGTCTGAGAAGGATATAGTAGGTGTAGAATCTCTTGGGTGCTTTCGTCCCACGGATATTGTCATCAACCTCCTGGTGTAGGAGCTTTGGAGTGAGGTTGATAGTTCCGGGTGCGGAGGTCCTCCCATTATCATGTTGAAAGAATTGATGCTGGGAGGTGCCAAGGCATCATCGGAGTGTGTTGATGGCTGAGTCGACATGGTCATGATATTTTTTTGGCGAGGATGTCGACTTGGTTTCCCACAGATGACATCAAACTGTTAAGGCCAAAAATGACTGAAACAATTGTATTGTTGACGTGGACCCTTTGTGCTGAGTCGGAGCCTCGTCAGCAGGTTGAGTGAGACCATAGGTTGGAAGAACCAGGGTCATTTGATGGATGATGGTTGGGTTACGATGCTTGATCGACCCTCGAGCAGTCTGTATGTCGATAGATCGAGGCTGGAAAGCTCTGGAGCGACCCTCACAGGAGATCGAGACTCGACGATCTGCACCATAAGGAAGCGTCGGGGGGGGGGGGGGGGCGGATATGGGTCCCGACCCAAATCCACTCTGATGCTTAAGTTAGGATGGAAACTTAAGGAAGAGAGGGAGCTTGGAGCAGCTGAGATCGACCCACGGAGGTTCGTCTCAAATCTGGCATCGCAAGCTCTTTTGTGGATGAAATGTAAGAAGTATGTAGAGTCTATGTATTAGATCTCATACCTTAGGAATTGGAACCCACTTACCATTGTCTTTTCAGGTATTTATAGGCATTCTCTGATGATTGTGAGTAATCGCCCCTCATTGATTTGAGCGGGATCTTCTCCGGGATTGGTGATAACAGCTGCCCATTTACTCGGTCCCATTAACTCCCCCAAGGTATTAGCGGGAGCTTAACGGTCGAGTGAGCCATTTGTTTGACTGGGTATTACTCCGCCTTAATGACAGGTTTCGGGTTATATGCACTAAATGGGTCGGTATCTTGATACCGCTTCGTGATCCATACCCGTTCACCAACAGAACCCATATAAAATATTATGGATAATACCATGCAAAGCAAGTATACATAACATGGCATTTTTATTACAGTAGAAACAAGTAACATTGGAGTGCTTATTAGTACATGACATGTGATTGTCACGCATGCAATATGGAGTGCTTACGTGTCTAGCAAAACTCTTGTCCATTATCTTCCTAGATTTCTTCTTAGGTTGCTCCTTTTTGAACCCTAGACCATGTTTGGAAGATTTATCATTAAGCCCATTTATCAGTTCATTGAAAGTCCTTTGGCTACTAGTGAATTTTCTATTGTCGTGTTAAGACTTTGATTTTCAGTTTCTAGCTAACTAATCCTAGACTCGTACTTTTTTCTTTTTCACTTATTTCTAATTCACTAGCAACCTTCTTTCCTTAAATTAAATTTGATTTTTCTTTTTCAAGTTCTTCTAATTTTTCTTCATAACTAGCGACCTTTTGATTTAGAAATTTAATTTCAAAATGTTTAGAATTTAGAGTGCTAATCTTCTCTTTTACATCTATAACTAGATTGGAGTGATCAAGCTCTAACCTCGTTGTTTTCCTATTAGCATAATCCAATTCTATGATTTTGGCTTCTAGTTCGGTTCGTCAAAGTTATTTATTATCTCTTTTTGCTCTTTCCATTTGATAAATGGTTCATCTCTTTCATGTGTCATATTAGCTAATTCTCTTGTAATGAGTAACATAATGTTTTTAGCATAAGAAATTTGGGACCCATATCATGAAAGAGATATAAAACAAATTCATAACCTTCATCCATGTTAGAAAACATGTCATCACTAATAATTATTTCATCATCAAAATCATAACCAAATGGACCAAGTTTTACCTTTTCATTTCTTGTCATAAGCAAGTCCCATTATCGTCAATTCTATCATCATCTGAGGAGAGCTCCCTTACGTTTCCCTCGCCCCATGTATCCACCATTCCTCGCTTTAACATCCTCTTTCCTCCATCTCCAACATTTTCTTTTTCTTTGCCTTTAGAAGAGAGCAATTTGCTTTTATGTGCCCTTTCTTGTTACATATGAAGCACTATGGAGCGGAACTTTCTGCATAATTTCCTTCATTACTCCTAATTCTCCAAATACTTTCAGTTTTTCTTTTTATTGTTTTTCAGGAAGTCTGCAAATATCTTTTTAATGAGAGCTATGTTTTCATCGTCTGATTCATTCGTATCAAAACGAGTTGCCTGGAAAGCTAGATTCTTTTCGCTCTTCTACACTTTTGTACGATTTTCATCCTTCTTTGTCGCCTCACCACTGATCATCTTCATCTGCACTTCGTATGCCATCAACTTTCTCATGAGTTTCTCAAAAGAGGTGGTTGCTATGTAGGAAGATATGTGCCCATAAGGCAATTTATCTTGATTATACGTCTTGTTCATACCGTATATGGTACGTATTATTCTAAGTATAAAGTATTTGTATTAATATACTTAGATAATATCCATAGACTTATAGTTAGGTCCTTACATATCTAGATGAGATCTCGATTATGAGTAAGTAAGAGACCGAACAGAAACGTAAGTCTAAAACGGTTCGTGATCATAGATGTGTCGAGAACTGGATATCGACACATCGGATAGATCACTGTGTCTTCGTCTTACCTTCGGGTAATGATGATCTCATAGTCATTCGACTTGCTGAAGTCGGAGACGAGACACAGGTGCTCATTGGAGAATGAGTTCACTGAACGACCAAGTTAGAGTTATTAAATGGTTAAACTTTAATGATCTGTCTTTAATAACTCTAGGGTGATGATAGGTTAGTTGATCCTTAAGACCTGAAGTCAACTGTATAAACCTGTGAACGGACGGTGTAGCTTAGACCCATGATCTAGCTTCGAGGACCAGTCCTGATGAAAGATCTTAGGTTGGGTTGCACCAGAAGCTCTCTAGGTGAGTAAGTGACTAAGATGGGATTCGTCACTTCCATTAAAGGGAAGTTAGTGTTATAGGCTCAGTACGGTCTTTATGTTAATCCTCGGCCGGGGTACGTTGCAAGTTGTACAACGTGTATACAATAAAGACCGCCGTATACTGACCAATGTTGTCTAATAGGGTTGACAGAAAACCATACCCTAGGCCAACATCAAACACAGTCTTGACGAAGGGATTTTAGCTAACGGAATTCATCTCTGACACAGCCAATGCAAACCCTATGACACTTTTGTCAAAGGGTCGATCACGTTATGATGACTCTGAAACAGGGACGACAGCTACTGCTCGTAGTGACCGTCGTCTAGGGGTTTCGAGCCCCAACCTGTAGTAAGGTCAGGCTGTAGGGTCTCACACCGAGTAGTATTCGTGTCTTAGTAATAGGAATATAGAATAGAGAGAAATGTCATTTGATGATATTCACAAGTTAAGTTGTGAAAGTTAGTCGCATTAGCAATAGGGACATAACGTTGCATTAGATGCTAACTAAACGTGTTGTAAATTAGTTACGACGAATTTAGTAGGAACAAACTTGTTGGAAAGGGTTACCTGGATAACGGGATCGTCCCGGTCTAAACACAGGTTCAAACCGTGTCCAAATCGGAGCTCAAACGAGCCCAGAAACGCAGAAAGAGTCCAAGGGGAAGTGGGTTAGACCCACTGGGCCAAAAGGCCCATGTGCAAAGGCAAACGGGCGTGACCCGCTGCAGCAGCGGGCATGGCCCGCTGTGTGCAGCGGGCGGGCACCCGCTGCACAGCGGGCGTGGCCCGCTGCACAGCGGGCCAGCGCCCGCTGCATGCAGCGGGCACGGCCCGCTGCACGCAGCGGGCCAGCGCCCGCTGCAAGCGGGCGCGGCCCGCTGCTACAGCGGGCCCGCGCCCGCTGTTGCAGCGGGCGCTGCAGCGGGCGGGCGGCCCGCCCTTGCCCCCCTTGGGCGGGCGCGCCCGCTAAGTCTAGCGGGCGCGCCCGCAACTTAAGTCAATTAGGGTTTTTTGAAACCCCTAATGACGGCTACGAATTTTGTGAGAATTGCTAAACTTTGAGCAATTGTTTGAGGGGTCAAACGAAGTCGAAATTCGTCACCGTCAGTTCCTACGCGTTCACCATTCCAAGCTTTTCTGATTGATAGCTTGTTTGGTGTCTGAAGTTTAGTATGTGAGGAGAATTAATTCGTTAAAGTTTGACTTTGAGAAAGGCTAACTTTAAAGTTGAAATTAAGCCAAATGGCTTAATTGAATTTTCTCTTCATGGGAATTGTCCCACATTGCCCGCAACTAGAAGTTGAGTGCTCACTCCCTATATAAATAGGGGTGCACTCTCCTCGTTGAAACACACACCAGTCAACGATCGGGTAGCTCCAAATTATTGAGCAAGCTCGGTCCGCGACTAAATCTCTCTCTCTACTTTCCTATTCTCTGGAGTAGTCCTAGCACGACTACGAAAGGGGTTTGGATCCGATCCGGACGTCTAAGACGCGGGTTTCTTCTCAAGTGAAACTTTCTACCGCGTGTGATCGGCTCGGAGGCGAAAGCGGCTCGGGCGGATCGGTGCGAGGGTGCGAGGCGGCTCAGGGAGATCGGGTCAACGCGGCTCGGCTACGAGGAGCTTCTCAAGACGGTGCGGTACATCTTGCCTGCTCCAGGGCCAAGATTCCGGGTATGTGGTTAAGCATTTTAGTGTAGATTTTATTAGTCGCTTAGTGTAGATCCTTCTTGGAGTGGTCAGACCCACTCCAAGTCGGCATAGATCGGGCTGGGTTCTGGTTCCCCAGAGCCTAGCTAAATCGTTTAGCTAGTCTAGAAATTTTGATTTTTGTTTTTCCGCTGCGCCTATGTGCCTCCGTGGTCCGTCCGACTTAGGACGGATACGGATCCGAGCTCTGGGGGTCCGCCAAAACCCCAACAGTGGTATCAGAGCCACGGTTATGCTATAGATCTACTATAGCGATTTTTAAATCTTTAAAAATGCTTAGTTTTCTCGTTCGAACTATTTTAGCTTTAAGTTAATTTAGTTTCAAATTATTTTGTGTTTTAAAATCGTTTTTTTTAACACGAAATTTTGTTGGGACGATTTAATTTTATGCGATGATTTTTAAATAGTCTCAAATGTTTTAAATGCTTTGTAAAATTTATTTCTATAAGATATAATATTATTTTACAAGTATTTATATGTTTATGTAACTTTAGGGAAAATTTTATTTTAGAAATTTGATTTTCTTAAAATTACATAAAGATTAGAAATATTAGAAAACTTTATTTGAAAGCTTTTAAATATATTTCTAATGATTTTAAAAGTGTTTAAAATTGTTTTAACGGATATGTAAACTTTAAGAAATATTTTATTTTCATAAGATGAAATCTAAACATTTTTCTTTTATTTTACATATATGTTTCTAAAATTTTTTATGTGATATTTTAATTTTAGAAATAAGGTTAAAATTTTTTAAAGGCCTAGGTTTAAAATTATTAGATAATTTTGTACGACCTAGTTTTATGCGATAAAATTTTTATGAAGGCTTTAAATTTTTAATTTTTAATTTTAAGTGTTAAAATTTAGATTTGCATGTTTTAATTATGTAGATAATTTTAGAACTTGCAAATGCTCATGTATGTCACAAAATGAACATTTTATTTATGTTGATAAATTAGTTGTTTCATTTTAATGGACTTGTAAACCTTATTAGGTTAGCCATTAAATATTTAAAATTTTATGAGATGAAATTTTAATTAGTGACATGTTATGTTTGATAAAACAAAACAACATTGAACCTAATACCTGATTAGGGTAGTCCCTTTGTTTGTAAATCATTTCATTAAAATGTTTAAATAATGATTTTCATAAAAGACAAAATGTTGAATTGTTTTATTAAAATCCTAATAAGATTGGGGTAGTAAGTTGAACGTAGAACCTTATAGTTGATAAGGACTTAATAAAAGATGTTCAACCAATCTAAAAATTTTTTGAATTTTTAGGATCCACTAGTTGATAAGGATTAACTAGTTCTTTTAATTAAAAGCCATTTAGTTGTTTGGAAAACATAAGATTGATGACAACTCCTTCAATGGATCATGATGTCGGTCAATGTGCTTGGCTAAAGTTTTTGGACCAACCTAGCTAGACTGGGTAACAAGTGGTCCTGGCTTAGTCAATTCCCTGGCCGCGTCCGCTGGACCGCAAGGAGTCGATTCATGACTATGTAAGTCCATCGACTATACCTAAGTCAATACGATAATAATCTTGTTCAAGATAAATCGTAGCCCTCCTTGTTTTAGGAGTTGGCAACTATAAGAAACATGTTCCGGTTGTTGAGCTACACTCAAGCCGTGACATGTCAATCTTATAGAAACCGATTTCTTGATTGACATCTTAACCTGACTGAAACCGTTGTCTCATCCCTCGAGCTTCGGCGTAAGTCTAACCAAGAATGTAGTCTAAGACCTGACCCAAACCGGCGCGTCGTGCATACACCGAGCAAAGGGGCAAGTCAGGCTAGACACGAAAACAAGGGTCCGAATAGGCTAGCCATTGTGATCCGGTTGAGCACACTCATGATCACAAATGACTGGGGGTAAAAATCGATAGGGAATCATAGTAAATATGATTGACGACGAGTTCGTCTACCGACTGCAGAGTCGGACAACTTGTTGAGATACACTCAAGGTTGTCAGACTCAGGGTAGTCGGATCCCTCTCTCACAAATGTTATTTTATAATAAATTGTTTATTATTATGGCTTTAAATAAATTTAGTGGGAGAATATAGTTTTATTAAAACCATTAAAACTATACTACGAACATATACTAACTAAAGTATCTATAAAATACAGAATGGATTCGGGACTTAGATACATGGTTGAGAAGAACGTGCTGGATGGAACGAACTACAAAGACTGGCTTAGGAACATCAAGTTGGTCCTTTCCCTAGCCGGAATAGGATACGTACTGTTCGAGGACGCTCTAGATAAGCCGGATGAAGATTCGACCCACGAAGAAAAGGAAGCCTACAAATTGTACCAGAGGGATGCAGAGAAGGCCAGGTGCCTTACTCTGGCTTCGATGACCAACGAGTTGCAGAGGAAGCATGAACATATGGATGTTCAAAGCATGCTCCTCAACGCACAAGAGTTGTATGGCAAGCGATCAAGAGCTGCCAAGTTCGAGGCCACTAGCAACCTCTGGGGCACCAAGATGGGGACGGAACCCGTACAGGATCATGTTATCAAGATGATCGGGTACGTGGAGGACGCCGCCCAGTTAGGATTTGTCCTGGACAATGAGATGTCCACGGACATTATCCTAAAGTCTTTGACTCCCGATTTCAAGCCTTTTATAACTGGCTTTATAATGAACAGCCTTGAGACGGATCTTCCGGGTCTCCTCAATATGCTCCGGCAGTTTGAGGAGATTCATAAGAAGCCGGCTGCACTGGTTGTTGGCTCTGCTACTTCCGACCAGCCGAAAGGCAAAGGAAAGAAGAGGCAGGTCCCACAACCTGCGAAGGCTAAGAATGGGAAGAAGAAGAACAAAGGGGCCCCGTCGAAATCTGAGTGCTTCCATTGCCACAAGATTGGCCACTGGAAGAGGAACTGCAAGATCTATCTTGCAGAGAAGAAGAAGGGGCATACTGATGCCTCCACCTCAGGTACAAATTAAAATTCAATTAAATGCAATTATTTCCATTCATAAAGTATGAGATACTTATAGACATCTGTGTACTGTATACAGGTGGCTGATAAGAACTGGAGATTGGAGAAGTACGGAGATCGGTCGGCAATTAAAGCAACAGTTGCTGCTGGGACCGCTCAAAGACTTCTGGAGACGCTGATCGCGATGGAGATGATATTTTTCTTATTTGAATAAAATGTATCATCTTTAAGGATCGAAAACAATGAATGAGTGCTTTGCACTCAAGGTTTATTTTTGATAAACAAATTAAGGTTCCTTTTATGAACCCGTTGTTTTGGAATGGATGTCTCATTTGTTGCAATTGAGATTGAATTGGCTCAAATTCTGTGGATGTGGCTTTTCTGTGATGGTTGCGTATATTTTCGAATAATGGTGTATTGCTTCGATAATATTGATTTTGAAGCTGACTAAATGTCTGAAGTCAATCAGTAGTCAAGTATAAGTTCCAGGGGGCGTATAAATTGTGTGCAATCACAGTAAATACGCATATCAAGTTTAACTCGTGATTATCTGCATTTAGTTGTTAAAAGAGTTAATACTAAATGTGGTTAAAGGAATTAGTACAGTGTAGAACGTTTTGATTGAACGAGTCAATGTCAAGATTCCTTAAAACGATCTTGACTTGACTCATTCGTCAAACCGAATCTGACACTTGTACATTCCATCTAAGGCACTTACCAAAAGGTTATTTTTGCACATAAATCTAAATATGATTTAGTTATTATGTTGAAGTAATTCAACCAGGTAATTCTCAAAGTCAGTGGGAGCAAGTAAGTATACTTAGTTCCGGTTTTTCCGGACTAAGTAAAAAGGATTTTTCACTTTAATGAATCTTCTATATAAATCATTAAGTCAAAATTGTTTTGATTTAATCGCATATATATAGAGACTTAGGGTGTCAAATATGTACTTGACATATTGACACAGTAAAGTGGAGTGAGCTAGAACTGACTTACGGAAATGTTAGACCCCACATCTAAATAGTATAAGCTAATTGTTAGCTATACAAAGTTAGGAAAACTGATCCAGATCATTTTTTCCAAAGGATCAACCCTGTGTGATCAAGAGATGTAATTTCAATCCATTAAAATTCGTTGTAGATACTTATTAGTATAACCACTCTTAGGTTTGCCATATCAAATGTCAAAGTGACTGATATCCTATAACGGCATGAGATACCGAGATAAATAGCCTAAGTGCAAGTGGGAGATGTAGGAAGATATATGCCCATAAGGCAATTTATCTTGATTATACGTCTTGTTCATACCGTATATGGTACGTATTATTCTAAGTATAAAGTATTTGTATTAATATACTTAGATAATATCCATAGACTTATAGTTAGGTCCTTACATATCTAGATGAGATCTCGATTATGAGTAAGTAAGAGACCGAACAGAAACGTAAGTCTAAAACGGTTCGTGATCATAGATGTGTCGAGAACTGGATATCGACACATCGGATAGATCACTGTGTCTTCGTCTTACCTTCGGGTAATGATGATCTCATAGTCATTCGACTTGCTGAAGTCGGAGACGAGACACAGGTGCTCATTGGAGAATGAGTTCACTGAACGACCAAGTTAGAGTTATTAAATGGTTAAACTTTAATGATCTGTCTTTAATAACTCTAGGGTGATGATAGGTTAGTTGATCCTTAAGACCTGAAGTCAACTGTATAAACCTGTGAACGGACGGTGTAGCTTAGAACCATGATCTAGCTTCGAGGACCAGTCCTGATGAAAGATCTTAGGTTGGGTTGCACCAGAAGCTCTCTAGGTGAGTAAGTGACTAAGATGGGATTCGTCACTTCCATTAAAGGGAAGTTAGTGTTATAGGCTCAGTACGGTCTTTATGTTAATCCTCGGCCGGGGTACGTTGCAAGTTGTACAACGTGTATACAATAAAGACCGCCGTATACTGACCAATGTTGTCTAATAGGGTTGACAGAAAACCATACCCTAGGCCAACATCAAACACAGTCTTGACGAAGGGATTTTAGCTAACGGAATTCATCTCTGACACAGCCAATGCAAACCCTATGACACTTTTGTTAAAGGGTCGATCACGTTATGATGACTCTGAAACAGGGACGACAGCTACTGCTCGTAGTGACCGTCGTCTAGGGGTTTCGAGCCCCAACCTGTAGTAAGGTCAGGCTGTAGGGTCTCACACCGAGTAGTATTCGTGTCTTAGTAATAGGAATATAGAATAGAGAGAAATGTCATTTGATGATATTCACAAGTTAAGTTGTGAAAGTTAGTCGCATTAGCAATAGGGACATAACGTTGCATTAGATGCTAACTAAACGTGTTGTAAATTAGTTACGACGAATTTAGTAGGAACAAACTTGTTGGAAAGGGTTACCTGGATGACGGGATCGTCCCGGTCTAAACACAGGTTCAAACCGTGTCCAAATCGGAGCTCAAACGAGCCCAGAAACGCAGAAAGAGTCCAAGGGGAAGTGGGTTAGACCCACTGGGCCAAAAGGCCCATGTGCAAAGGCAAACGGGCGTGACCCGCTGCAGCAGCGGGCATGGCCCGCTGTGTGCAGCGGGCGGGCACCCGCTGCACAGCGGGCGTGGCCCGCTGCACGCAGCGGGCCAGCGCCCGCTGCAAGCGGGCACGGCCCGCTACAACGGGCCCGCGCCCGCTGTTGCAGCGGGCGCGGCCCGCTGCTTGCAGCGGGCCAGCGCCCGCTGCTTGCAGCGGGCACGGCCCGCTGCCAGCGGGCGCCCGCCCGCTGCAGCAGGGCGCCCGCCCGCTGCAGCAGCGGGCGGGCGACCCGCCCTTGCCCCCCTTGGGCGGGCGCGCCCGCTAAGTCTAGCGGGCGCGCCCGCAACTTAAGTCAATTAGGGTTTTTTGAAACCCCTAATGACGGCTACGAATTTTGTGAGAATTGCTAAACTTTGAGCAATTGTTTGAGGGGTCAAACGAAGTCGAAATTCGTCACCGTCAGTTCCTACGCGTTCACCATTCCAAGCTTTTCTGATTGATAGCTTGTTTGGTGTCTGAAGTTTAGTATGTGAGGAGAATTAATTCGTTAAAGTTTGACTTTGAGAAAGGCTAACTTTAAAGTTGAAATTAAGCCAAATGGCTTAATTGAATTTTCTCTTCATGGGAATTGTCCCACATTGCCCGCAACTAGAAGTTGAGTGCTCACTCCCTATATAAATAGGGGTGCACTCTCCTCGTTGAAACACACACCAGTCAACGATCGGGTAGCTCCAAATTATTGAGCAAGCTCGGTCCGCGACTAAATCTCTCTCTCTACTTTCCTATTCTCTGGAGTAGTCCTAGCACGACTACGAAAGGGGTTTGGATCCGATCCGGACGTCTAAGACGCGGGTTTCTTCTCAAGTGAAACTTTCTACCGCGTGTGATCGGCTCGGAGGCGAAAGCGGCTCGGGCGGATCGGTGCGAGGGTGCGAGGCGGCTCAGGGAGATCGGGTCAACGCGGCTCGGCTACGAGGAGCTTCTCAAGACGGTGCGGTACATCTTGCCTGCTCCAGGGCCAAGATTCCGGGTATGTGGTTAAGCATTTTAGTGTAGATTTTATTAGTCGCTTAGTGTAGATCCTTCTTGGAGTGGTCAGACCCACTCCAAGTCGGCATAGATCGGGCTGGGTTCTGGTTCCCCAGAGCATAGCTAAATCGTTTAGCTAGTCTAGAAATTTTGATTTCTGTTTTTCCGCTGCGCCTATGTGCCTCCGTGGTCCGTCCGACTTAGGACGGATACGGATCCGAGCTCTGGGGGTCCGCCAAAACCCCAACAGTTGCTAGATCGTGTGCTTCCTCAATGGTAGTTCACTTTTGGATCTCTTCTCCAGCCATTGAATATAAGACTTTGCCAACCAAGTCTTCCTCTAAGATGTCCTTTCCAAGCACCTTCAATGGATTTACATTATCTGCAAAACGAGAAAACATAGAGTTAATGGTGTCATTAGGAAGCATAGAAAAATTCTCATATTTTTGTAGCAACATATGAATTCATGTTTTCTTTACTTCAGTTGTACCCTCATGAGTGACTTCTAATCTAGTCCATATTTCCTAAGCAATGGTGCAAGGGCTAATTCGGTTATATTCATTAGTATTAAGGCCACAATACCATATGTTCATGGCTTTAGCATTTAAACTTTTAAACCGATCATTTTCCTTTAGTTGCTCAGAAGTTGGTTTGCCTACTATGGTGAAGCCTTCACTAGTTATCATCCACAATGTCATATCAATACCCTTAATGTGGATGGACATCCGATATTTCCAATATGTATAATTGGTTCCATCGGTGATCATACATAAGAATGGCCTTCGTTTTAGTTATGGGGATCATTGTGATAGGTATATGGAATTTGTGTCATTAGGATCGAATTTCAATAGACTTTGAGTCCAAATAAATCTCTCTTTGATACTAATTGAAAAACACCCTAGGGGATGAATAGGTGTATGGCATAAATAAAAATCACAAGACCAATGATATGCAAGCACAAATATTTTTAACGGAGTGGCTCCCTACCTAGGCTCCCGCCTATACTCCGACCTCTCCCTAAGGATTTAACACTCCCTTTTATATCCTAAAAGGAAAAATTTGATTATGTTTGCTGGTAGTGATCGAATCGTACAAAATATTGTTCAAGAATATGACGCTCAACAATTGCTTCTGGGTGAAGCTATCCTAAAAATACAATCTCACGAAAATTAATTTAAACTGAGCTAAAATTGTAGTAATAAATAAGAGAAATAAACTGTGTTATATTTTGTGAGATCGTGATCACGTAGGCAAAAACAGTTCATCAATCCGATGTGTGAATCAAAAGATATGAGCCTCTAAAGTTTGCTGCACAAAACTGTAAGAATTTGGTCTGTATGCAAAGCAGGCAAACACAGCTCTAAGGAACCATGGGCTTGGCTCAATGGAATCTTCAATTCCACTCGGTCAGAAGCAGTGTCTGTTATTCTATTTGATCTACAGTCAGTGCACTAAGTAAGCGACATCAGCATATGGTCAGCAGAGCTTTGGCTCGATGATCCAAAGAGCCTGGCTCGTGGAAATTATGATTCTGACTGGGTCAGCAATAGGCCGTGACTTGTGCAGCACCTAGCAGGATGCTTTCTTGACTTTAGGTGTTAGGGTTTTCTTGGTTGATGGCTTGCTTGACTTGAGGATTATTGCTAGGCTCTTGGATGATGCCCTAGGCTATGAGCCGTGACTTGGAACTCCTTTGGCTTTGAAAGAACTTGCAGTAAGAAGCTTTGGCTTTCCTTGGAAGATGTTGTCGAGGGATGTATGCCCTCAGTTCATTTGTACTTGATGTAAATGGTTTTTTCATAAGTGGGATGCACTTATAAGATGGGTACGTGGATGACGGGATCGTCCCTGTCTAAATCCAAGTTCGAATGTCGTCCAAAACGGATGCCAAATGCACAAGATAGAGCCAAAACCATGCTGGTAGCCCGTTTTGGGCTTTGTGGGTCGGGCGCCCGCTAGGTGGGCGCCCGACAGCCTGGTAGGCTGGCACCCGCGCTCGATCAGCAAGGGCAGGCACTCGTGCCTGTACTGCGGACGGTCACCCGTGCCCTCAAACAGCTGATAGGCCCACCCGGCCGCCTGCGCACATGTTGGGCACGCACCTAGCTAGCGAATGCCAGTGGGGCACACGCTGTGGGCCCACTACTTAGGGTTACAAACCCTAGGGATATGCATGGCGGTTTGTTTTTTCAGCATGAAGTGGATTTTTGGCTATCTTTGGATGCTCATTTGAGGGGTCAAACGGACTCAAAATGACGTGCCGTTTTTCCTACGAGTTCACCGTTCAACCATCTTCGCAACGATGTATGATATCCTTCTTGGAGCTCAACGGTGAGGGAGAGAAAAATCGTCAAAATTTGGCCTTCGTGTAAGGCAAACTAAATTGGTTTTTCTTCTCCAAATAGCTTAGTCCCACATTGGAAATTGAGAAAGAGGAGGGGTCAGCCGCCTATGTAAATAGGGGCTTACTCCCCTCCTTGAAACTTGCACCAAATCTCCAAATCCGAGAAGCTCCCAAATGTTTTGAGCACGCTCAGATTAAGACTTAAATTAATTATTCACTCTATCCCTAAATTCTTCCTTGCCCCGATCGGCTCTAGCAAAGCTACGAAGGAGTTCGATCGGATTTGAAGTCTTGACGAAGGATCCACTCAAGGTGAAACTTTCTTCGGCGTGTGGTTTGCTTGGTGACAAGGGTGTTGCTCGCCTCAGGACGCGGTGAGATTCGGGAAACGGTTCGGCTCATGACGAGGTGCGGCTCAGGACGCAGTTCGGCATGGGAGAAGCGGTACGAGGCTAAAGAAATGTTGCTAAAAGCGACGCTTCGTATTTTGCGGAAATGAAGTGAAAGGTATGTAGTTTAATTAAACATGCATTTATAATTGCAAATAGGTTGATAGATCTATCCTTAGGGGTTGGTTGAACCCAACACCAGGATAGTAGAGATTCTGGCTAGGGTTTGTTCTCTTTAAGGCTAGATTTAAAACAGTTTTAATCTGTTTTCCGCTGCTTGTTTGATCTCGTCGTCCGTCTGACTTAGGCCGGACGTCGATTTTATTGCCATAAGGACCCAGAAAACCCTTTAGTGGTATCAGAGCCATGTCTACTTGATCTATAATTTTTGCAATTATAAAGGGTATATGATACAACATGTTTCTCCATCAGATGGAGGTTTTAATTAAACTATTAAATTGTCGTTTTCATGTGTTGAATTTCAAAAAATTGTTTTTTGAAAATTAGATCTAATTTTAAAATCATGTGATAATTTTTATAGTTAGATCTTTAAAACTTTATGATAATTTTGATGTAACTTAGATTTATGAGATAATTTTAAGTTGCATGCTTAGCTAAATTGTTTAGTTGATAATTTTTTTAATGATTAAATTAGTTCTTGTTGATTATGTGATAATTCAAGAAAAACTTTTAGGATAGCCATTTAAAGTCTTTTGAAAATTATAAGATAATTTTCGATGGACATGCTATGATTTAAACTTGTTTAAATGCCGAATACATAATTAGGATATCACCCTAAAATCCATTCCTTATAGTTGATAATGACACTAATAAAAGTTATTAACCAATCCTAATAATTTCGAATTTTAGGATTCAACTAGTTGATAGGATTAACTAGTTTTAATGAATTTATTTCAAGTCGTTGGCACACATATGAATAATTAGTATCCTTCAATGGACCATGATTTGGTCTAGCGTTTTTTGACTAGTGTTGTGGATCACCCTAGCTCGACTGGGGATAGTGATCCTGGCCTAGCCAAATCCCTGGCCATGTTCCGCTGGATCGAAAGGATTCAAATATGATTATGCGAAACCGTCGATTACATCTAAACAATTACGTTTAAAATTTTCTTCAAGATTAGCCGTAACCCTCTTTGTTTTAGTGGTTGGAAACTATAGGTTCTATGTTATAGTTGTTGAGCACACTCAAGCTATGTCATAGCTACTTTATGGAAACCAACTTCTCATTACATGAGATGTAGTCTAGACTTAACCCAAATCGTCGCATTGTGCCAATACACCGAGCACCGACGTAAGTTAGGCTAGACACGAAAACGAGGGTCTGCCTAGACTAGTCATTGTGATTTGGATGAGCACACTCATGATCATAAGTGGCTAGGGGTAAAAACCAATAAGGGAATCATATATGATATGATTGATGATGAGTCATCTACCAATCACAGAGTCAAGCAATTTGTTGAGCATACTCAAGGTTGTGAGGCTCAGGGTGGTTGGATCTCTTTCCCATTAAATTTAATTTATTTAAATCGTTCATTATTATGGCTAAAAATGATCCCAAAAATAATGGGAGGATATAGTTAGATAAAATCCATTCTATCTGTATATAAAATTGAACATATGCTAAACTAGGGTAGTTCTATGTTTACCAATGGAATCCAAAATAGAATATCCTAAGAGAATAAGTTAACTGGTCAAAATGGTTGGTTAAAGGAATATCAGCTCAAATTCTAATTGAAGACTAAACTATGTTCTCACTGACATTAAAATGTCCTTCTTAGCACATGCTTAATGACGATGATTTTCTTGAGCTCTGGGTCCAACAAAATAAATGCACACTACCTGTCACTCGCCTCTGTGAGTGGTAGCTTGAACATAGTGATGTTCAAAGCATGTTCCTCCATACAATTTGTTGAGTCAACTCAAGGTTGTATGGAAAATGATTTCGATACGTAAAGTTTGAAACTTCGAACAAATTGTTTGAATCGAAGATGAGTGCATGAGCGGTACAAGATTATGTATCCCAACCGGATCTTGAGACGAGGAACTTGTTGAGCACACTTAAGATTACAAAGCTCAATCGTTTGGATACATGAGATGTTTACACATCTATTATTTGTGCTGAGACATGTAATATCTAAATGAGATTTAGAAAGGAAGAAGGCATTAAGGAAAGTGAATTGAGAAAAAAAGATTTTTTTATCATTAGTAAAGGCAAAAGTAGGAGGAACTGAAAATGTGACATATTTGATGTCACAGTTTCAGGATAATCGTAATACAAAAGGAATATATTGTCTACGTATTGGAAAAAAGGAGCAATTGTTGTTTCTTGGACCATAGATGACGTCTAACACATTTTGGCAAATGTCGTCACCTTGCTTCTGAAGCAATGTTTTTGTGTGAGTAATTTGTCTAACGATACTGTTTTAAGTGGTAATACATGAATGCGCAAGTTATATAAAACTTATCTATGGCAACATAGACTAGACCGCACAGATGAGAATAGCTTTCACAAGTCACATAGAGAGGGTTTTTGATCTCTCTTATAATGAGTCGGAAGACACTTGTAAGTCTTGTATCAAAGGTATGATGGCCAAACTCCTTCTGTAAGATAGTGGGAGAATGAGTTGAAGACCTCACTGTCTTATACATACGGATGTATCCAGGCCCAAGTCTAAATTAGCTTAGATATGTTATACGTATTTTATTACGACACATGTTCTTGATGAAACATAAGTCATATAAAATAGAGTACACAGTAACAGAAGTATTTGAACTGCTTCGATCAGATCGAAGAGTCTAATACTTAGCTATATAATTCTTGCGTAATTAAAAGAAATTGTGATTTTCTCTCAGGTCAAGTCTATTAACACATCGGTGTGTTGTAGAGCATGAATCGTACTTTGTTAGACATGGTGCGATGCATGGCAAGTGACTCTGAGTTACAAATCCTCCCTCTGGGTTAAGTCCCAGATAGTAATGCCTAGGTTCTTGATAAGTTTCTATGATGACCTTAGCAAAATGATATTCCTCAAATTAATCGTTAGGAAGATAAAGAATTACTCGAGTCGTGTGAGATGAAAAGTCGAGTAAGACATCATAGTTGATAATGGCCTAGACAACTTACAAGATGGCATTCGGAGTAGTCACTCTTAAAAAATGGCTTGATGCAATCCGAAAAAGGTCCTTGCATGTAAATAAGGTGTAGACCTTGGTTGATGTGCACAAGGAAAGTGTTTCCTTTGGCTGCAAGTGAATCTTCGAGACAGAAGATTATTGCAGATGGAAAATAGTGAAGTATAAGTCATGCTGTTTGAGAAAAGTTATCATTAGAACTCATATAAACAAATTATAATGAAAGTTTATCACCAAGAGCTGTGTACAGATCTATTCAGATCAGACTCAATGTAAATGCTCATGATTACCATGAAAACTGGTGTATTCATGTATAGTCTATTTTTTAAATATGATTTAGAAGAACGAATTTATATGAATCAACCAGAGAGTTTTCAAGGTCATTGGGAGAGAACTAAAAGCATGTGAGACATCAAGGGGCAGGAACATATATTTTCAAAAAGTGTTCAAAGGGTTTAACACTTTATCAGAAATTATTATAAACCGTGCAGTTGACCGGTAACTATGTAGGATTATTCTCGTAAGGTACGATAAGCTGGATGAGATCCAAACAAATTATATATTATGGATTCCAAAAGACCAAGGAAATTATTTGGATGATATTCAAATGTGTAGTCTAACATGAACATAGAAACTCCTTAAGTCTATAACTAAAGACGGTTTAGCAGATTCACTCATGAAGGCTCTGCCACTTAAAGTCTAGAGAGACTTATGTGTAAATGTGGTATAAGATACCGGAATAAATGGGCCTGAGTGCAAGTGAAAGATGTTGAGAGATAGGTATGACCTCGAACTCGAGGCAATTTATCTCTATGTAAGTGTACAAACATCTTGTTCAAAATTACAGTAAGCCATTTGGTAAGAATTTATCTAAGTTAACCAAAATGTAGTCGACATTAGAACTTAGGTAAATTCCTAAGACTTAATGCGAGGCTAAACAAGTATCAAAATGAGGATCTCGATCATGGAGAATTGTTTGACTGTTAGTAGCATAAGTCTTAAATCGTTCGTGGTCATAGATGTTTCGAGAAAAGGATATAGAAATATCGGATAGACCATTGTGTCTTTGTCTTCAACATGGAGTGGCGACGATGATCTCATAATTGTTCCACTTAGCGAAGTCAGAGACGAGACACAGGTGTTAATTGGAGAATGAGTTCACTGAACTACCCAACGAGAGTTATCACACGGTTAACATAACAAATTTGTCAATGATAACCCTCTGTAATTATAGACAGTTGATCCTTGGACTTGAGGTCATTGTACGAACCTGTACGTGAATAGTGTTACTTAGATTTCTGATCTAGCTTCGAGGCAAGGCCTGTCGAAAGGTCTTTGGTTGGATGCCACTTGAAGCGTGCAAGGACAGTAATGATCAAGAGAGAATTTGTCTCTCCCGTTATGGGGAGTTAGTGTCGCTTATGTTGGTTCGGTATTTAGTGAAAAACTTTGACCAAATTATGTTGGAAGAAGTCCAACATTAATTGACTAAGGACCGATGAAGACTATCCAGCATCGAGCTATTGGGGTTGACAGTTTGACCGTACCCTAGGCTTGATTAGGAGACATAGTTTTGACGAAGGGACTAAAACTGCGGCATTCATCACGGACACAGTCGGGGTGGTCCCTACAATACTCATGTTAATGAGTTAACTACATAATTTTGATACCGAAACAGGGATGGCACCTGTTGTTCGTGGTGACTGCCGTCTGGGGTTTCGAGCCCTACTTGTAGTAAGGTCAGGCTGTAGGATCTCGCACAGAGTGAGACCTTCGTCAAGTAATAGGTAGGATAAGGGAGAAAATGCATTTGATGCAAGACTGCAAAGAGTTTACAGTTAGCTTTTGTATTCGGGAAAAATGATCATGAGAGTAAGTGGAAGATGTTGAGGGATGTATGCCTTTAGTTCATTTGTATTTGATGCAAATGGTTTTTTCATAAGTGGGATGTACTTATAAGATGGGTATGTGTATGACGGGATTGTCCAGGTCTAAATCCATGTTCAAACAGCGTCCAAAACGGACGCCAAACGCACAAGATAGAGCCAAAACCAAGCGTGTAGCCCTTTTTTGGCTTTGCTGGTCGGGCGCCCACTAGGCGGGCACCTGACATGCCTGGCAGGCTGGCACCCGACCCGCCTGGCAGGCGGGCTCCCACGCCCGCTCAGCAGGGCGGGCACCCGTGCCCATATTGCAGGCGGGCGCCCGTGCCCTCTAGCAGCGGGCGGGCCCGCCCGCTTCATAATTGCGGGGCCCACCCGCCCGACTGCATGCACACATGCACATGCCTGGCACTTGCCTAGCTGGCGTGCGCCTGTGGGCCCCACTGCTTAGGGTTGCGAACCCTAGGGATATGGATGGTGGCTGGTTTTTTCTGCATGAAGTGGATTTTTGGCTATCTTTGGATGCTCGTATGAGGGGCCAAACGGACTCAGAATGATGTGTCATTTTTCCTACGCGTTCACCGTTCAACCCTCTTTGCAACGATGTGTGCCATCGTTCTTGGAGCTCAACGATGAGGGAGAGAAAATTCGTCAAATTTGGCCTTCGTGGAAGGCAAACTAAATTGCTTTTTCTTCTCCAAATAGTTTAGTCACACATCGGAAATCGAGAAAGAGGAGGGGTCAGTCGCCTATATAAATAGGGGCCTACTCCCCTCCTTGAAACTCGCACCAAGTCTCCAAATTCGAGCAGCTCACAAAAGTTTTAAGCACGCTTGGATTAAGACTTAAATTAATTATGCACTCTCTCCCTAAATTCTGCATTGCTTCGGATCGGGATCTAGTAAAGCTATGAAGGAGTTCAGATTGGATCCGAAGTCTTGACGAAGGATCCACTCAAGGTGAAACTTTCTTCAGCGCGTGGTTGGCTTGGTGATAAGGGTGTTGCTCGCCTCAGGACGTGGTGCGATCTGGGAAGCGGTTCGGCTCGGGATGAGGTGTGGTTAAGGATGCGGTTTGGCTTGGGAGAAGCGATGCGGGGCCAAAGAAACGTTGTTGAAAAAGACGCTTCGTATTCTGCCGAAATGAAGTGAAAGGTATGTAGTTTAATTAAACATGTGTTTATAATTGCAAATAGGTTGATAGATCTATCTTTAGGGGTTGGTCGGACCCAACCCCGGGATATTAGACATTCTGGCTAGGGTTTGTTCTCTTTAGGGGTAGATTTAAAATAGTTTTAAATTTATTTTTCCACTGCTTGTTTGATCTCGTCGTCCGTCTGAGTTAGGCCGGACGTCGATTTTATTCCCTAAGGACCCAGAAAACCCTTCAGATGTTTGCATGACTTACACTTGAGCCCAAAAGTGCCAAGGTCATTCGTTGAGGATGATGCTTAAGGTAAAGATGATGCTGTTGAAAGCTTGGTAGGGGGAGGGAGGGGGGGAGAGGGAGGGAGAGAGGGAGAGAGGGGGGGGGGGGAGAGAGAGAGAGAGAGAGAGAGAGAGAGAGAGAGAGAGAGAGAGAGAGAGAGAGAGAGAGAGAGAGAGAGAGAGAGAGAGATGAATGCTTGGTAGGGCTAGGGCTAGCTAGGGTTGGTTGATTTTCTTGTGTAAAATTTTCTCTCCTTGGGCCTTTAGGACTTATGCATGGGAGGTTTAAATTAGAGAAGTTCCAAGTCTTATGAGCATTCAAACTCCTCTTTGAGATGGAACTCTTTCTTGAATCAATACTTTGAATAGCCAAACTTTCAATCTTCATGGTACATTGAACTTGGATAATTATTGATGAAGTAGAACTCATTTGAATTTCTTTGCACAAATAATTTATCCACAAATTATCTTATCTTCCTTTGACTTTCTAGAAGAGTTGAACAATGCAATATTACTAAATTGCCCCTTTTGTTCTCCTTGCACATTTGTCCCTGAAATCACTTAATGAACATATTAGTACCATATGGCTTGTTTGTCATCATCAAAATTAAAAGTGCGACCTACTTAGTAGGCTAACTAGGCAAACATATGCGTTCGTACCCTAACAAGAAACACCACCTCTTTACACCGATGCAAACTCCTCACACCGAGGAGCACTTTGAGAGCAACTGAGTACACAAACATATAGCCTTTGAATATGAAGCTCGTGTAAAATATAAGTGGCTAAGAATAAATGATTTCTATTCTAAACATTTGACAATGTCAATGTTGAATAGAAATCTATTGGCTCAAAGAGAATAGAAAATGAAATACGTTGAGATCTAGGGCAATATGGGATTTCTTTTCTTTTTCTTCTCTCTTTTCATGTGTTTTTCATCTATGTTGCATAATAAAAATCCTTAAGATATCCTCAATATATAGGCATGAAAACCCACAAAAGAGAATATCTAAAATGCCTGCACAACAGCTAGAAAACGAATAGTTATGCAAATCTTGTTCTATGCAATGGCTAGTTGATTAAACGACTAGTGTTTATTCATTAGTCGACTAATGTCCAATAATTAGTCGACTAATTGAATTGCTTTGGTCGATTAATCTGTAATCCAGAAGTCACCGTTAGTTTTCTACCAGGAATTAGTCGACTAATCCTCCGTTAGTCCACTAATATTTCTTCTTTGGTTGACTAATCAGTCAAACAAAGAATTGTTAAATTTATGTTACATATTAGTCTACTAGAGTTCAACTGTTAGTCCAGTAATGCTTGATTACTTGACTAGTCAATGTTGTTGACTAATTTGATGAGCTAAACCTAGTTAATTTCAGACTTCTATTTGTCAACTATAGGATCAATATTGGTCGATTAATCTGATAGAAATGCATAGTTTGGCATATGAAACAGAGGGGTTTTTATGTGAATTAATTTCTTATTAATTCTATATTAATTCTTAGGGTTTTATGTGTGCGTGCGACATCATTAAGTCTTTAACAAAAGATCTAAGAAAAGAAATAAAGATTATATCAATTAAAGTATTTTGCCTTCAATGTCTTGATTGATATAGTCATTGTTGGAGATCCTATAGATGGCAAGCATACAATAGAGTGGGTTGAATAGTGTTATCCAAAAATAATCACAAATTAAAAGTAAACCCACTATGAATACCTAAGATTCCAACTAGAGTTACCTTACTTGGATCTTAATAAACAAATTCTAATCATACAAGAATAAGCAAGTGCATAACGTAATTAAAACAACACAATGCAAGGGTAGAAAATGGAGATAGAGACAATGGATCAGACACAAAGACAACATATATCATTGTTCACCCTCCAGTGGGCTAGTCCAGTCCCAAGCCATGCTTGAAGTTCCATTAATTGTCTCTCTCAAATAGGCAATTTCTACAACACCTCTTTCAATTAGAGGGCTAATACAACCAGTTTGCTTCTAGCAAGGATTTTCAAGTACAACAACAACCGCATCAATGAGGACCTCACACAAGAGGGGTTTTCCAAATTACAACAATAAATACAAATCACTTACTATCACACCCTTGTGCACTTACACTTTTGATGAGAAGTGTTACAATGCTTCTATAGCCACTCAGTTTGAAGCTTTTGAGTATGTGTGGCTAAAGAAAAATATTATGATCTCAAAAACAATGAAGAAAAAGAAGATTGATTTAATCTCAAGAAAATAGAGATGCAGCTCTTGTGAGATTGAAATCATTTTGGCCAAATAAACAATTTGCTTAAAAGCTTTTTAAAGAAGTAAAAGAATTGGAATGAGATTTTTTCTTTGGAAATATTGAGCACAAGAAGAATTTGATTGCTTGACAAAATTTGTTAAAATCACTTGAACTTCTTCTTAAGAACTTCTTGCAAAGTCTTAGACCAAACCCGCTTACATAGGCCACAAATTTGCCTAAACATATTGACCAAGGACCCTCCCAACTGGTAGTAAAAACAAATAGAAATATGACCGTTATGGGCCAGTAAGCAGCCACTAGTCGACTACTAGTCATCCAGCAGTCGGCTAGTAAGGGCATTGATCAACTAGTTAGATAACTATAGTCAACTAGTTATGTACAGTCAGAATTTCTGAGAGCGCTGGTCGACCATAGTATTAACACTAGTTGACTTGTTTTCTGACACACATACACCAAGATTTGATACAACATGTGTTTGATCTAAAAACTCGAAAAATGTATTTTAAAAATATTTAAAATATTTTAGAACATTTAAAACCATTTTCATATGGGTGTGCAAACTTCAAATAGTGACTTTAACCATCTAAGACAAGTACGTAAAAATAAATACATCAATCAAACAACACTAGGAGTCTTGTTTATTATTTTGCTCTTCGACTTGTCTTATAAAGCTTTTGCACACCGAGAGTCATTAGATGAGTTTGTAGTCTTTATGTTGAGCTCCAAATCCTTTGACACGCCTATCTTCAAGCTATGTCCAACTTTGGTGACCTTGAATGAATTAATTGAGCATGTTGACTAAATTTCTATGAAAA
Source organism: Scilla litardierei (assembly GCA_030789695.1). NCBI lineage: Eukaryota > Viridiplantae > Streptophyta > Magnoliopsida > Asparagales > Asparagaceae > Scilla > Scilla litardierei. The sequence goes on along the minus strand of CM061142.1, from coordinate 304,517,452 downwards.
TAAAGCCTGTGTACATATACTCACAAACTTCATTAACAACAATAATTGTTTGTTCATCATCAAAATAAACCTAGTGGTGATGCAATATCTAACATTCTCCTCTTTTCGATGAAGACAAACAATTTGATACATAAAATATGAAATTACAAGAATTAATTACTTATTCCCCCTACATTGATGCATAATAGTTTTGGAACTCCTCATGCATTAATGCATGTTAGAAATAAGTATGTTTCAAGCATGTATATCTATCGATAGATTGCATGCGTGAGTGTTCATCATAAGCAAGTTAAAATATCATATTTTATATCATTCACTCCCTTCAGCTCTTTGACATTATCAAAAAGATGGTAGCATAGAGATGATCAATTAAAGTGATAAACGAAGCATATAAGTATGAAAATCAATATTTAAGTACGTTGTGGCATATATGAGTCTATCAAGACAATTGAAACATTTATAAGTATTAAGTGAAACATATATCCAAGAAGCATCATAACTAATGTGAAATATTTCATTTTCAAGTATCCGTAAATGAGACAAATATATTAGACCATAATTTTAACATGGCACGTGTTATAAGTCTCCTAAAGATCTTTAAATAATTAAGCATATTAGTCTTACCATGAATATTTCCAAAAGTTATGAAATATTCTCAAATACATCATAAGTATTATCGATGAAGTGAATATTAATAAAGTGAACGTCTATATAAAGTTTTGCATACATTTATCCAAGTATTAACAAAGTGTAAGCACAAAATATGGATTCATGGATCTTGAAATCGTGAAATTCTTGCAACAGGACTTCAAAACATAACCTGTACTTATGCATTGAGTCCAACTAATCTCAAGATGCATGCAATATCCAATATGTGACTCCATATCCAAAACTTATAAATAGTCAATGGTTATAACATGAATCATATTGAAAAGTGTATCATACTCAAATAATCTTTACGGGATTTTCAATATGATCAATATGATACCAGACATAAGAATACTCCAAACACACATATATATATACATATGTATATATATACATATACATACATATATATATATATATATATATATATGTATGTATATATATATATATATATGTATGTATGTATATATATATACATATGTATATATATACATATATATATATGTATGTATATATATATATATACATATGTATATATATACATATATACATATACATATATATATATATATATATACATATATATATATATATACATATATATATATATATATATATATATATATATATATACATATATATATATAAAATACCAAAGTATCACCTTACTTCATATCTATGTATTAATGTATCATACCGAATCTTGAACTTTTAACATGGGTTATATCCAAGAGACCAAAATCATAGAATATGAAACTTTTACACATAGCATTGATCATAAAGAGTTACTACATAGAATAATTCATAAACTCCATACATGAATATCTAAAATACATCCATGCATAACAACAAAGATAAGCTGCTACATGAGCATCTCAACTACATCCAAAAACATCCCATGAAACCAAACTCCAATTAACTACACATACTCAGTAGAGAATCAACATTGAGGAGGATGACCATAGAATCAAGATCGCATCTCCTCAAATAATTCTTCTTGCTTTGTATCAGATTTTCTTTGGTTGTCAATGACAAGATTCAGATTAACTTGTATATGTGCCACTTGTTGAATAAGTAGATCCAACTTTTCATTAGAGGTAAGATTAGAAGAAGTGGATGCATCGGTAGGAGGTGGATGAGGTTCTGGGTGAGGCTCATCAGTAATACACAACATATAGAAAAAAATCTATTTATGTGGACTTTTAATGGTAAAAAATCGATCTTTGAGTCAAGAGGGACGTCACGATGATTGCAGATACGAGTGAGAAGACAATCGTGATCAATGGAACCATAGGAAGTCTTAACATGGTTGTCAAAGAAAATTTGACCCCAATTGATATGGATTTGACCAAAGAGTGCTTAAACACACTAGCTACATCCATAGAAACATAACTAAAGCTACATATCTTCTTAATAAGATTATAAGATAGAGTATGTGCAATGATTCTAGCTTCAAGGAACATAGAATTCATAGACATACCAAGAGAAATAGATTGCGTGGGATCAATACAAATCGTAGCAAGAATTACAAGGTCATTGTCTGACATCTCATTCAATGGAAGACCATTGCAAGGAGCATTAATAATATTACCAAGTTTCCAAGGGGTAAGTTTGATTTTAACACATTTCACAAAGCTTTTGATTTTGAGTTCAATAATTTTCTCTAAATGGGTGTAGAAGATCAACACAACCCTATGGTAACGAAAGTGCCTATTATGATAACTGAATACATCATAAAGATGGAAACTCTTAAAAATTTGTGGAATATCATACTTCACAAGTTTCTCAAATTTCATAATCGTTTTGGACATTATCTCATCTCTAGAATATTTTAAGTATTCTTCTTCCAGCTATGGATCCTTAAGAAATTGATAGAATGAGTCATGAGGATCTTTAGATGAAGAAGCTTAAGATGATTTCCTAGTCTTTTGGGCATGGTTTTTAAGCAAGAGCAATTAAATGATCACTATATGGAATGAAACTAGGTTCAAAATGATAGAAATTGAAAGAGGGGAAGATTACACCTAAGAAGATTGAATCATGAAGGAAGAAATGGCTCAGATTAGCAGCTATGAGGGATTTGATTTGGCAGCAAATAGAGATGGAAGAGAGATATCGGCTATCTCAAAGGAAGATGGGGGCTAAGTGTTAGGATTTTGTATATTAAGCAACACACTGAAGGGAATAGTGTAGTGACAATAAAAATACTAATTAAAATAATTAAGCAAGTACTGAAATTAATTGCAACACAAACAATAATCACACAATAAAAATCACAAACACACGATGTATCCTAGTTCAGTTTTACGTCGACTCTAGTCCTACTCTCGTAAACCTGAGATGTAGATTTCCATTAAAAACTCACACAAGAGTTACAATCCCTAATTAGGATACAAGGAGTAAACCATCCAATTTGGAGTAACCCTCCAAAGTGCTCTCATAAACTGAGAGCTAGGTTAAAATGAGATTAAACAAATTAAAATTCTTACCTTAGCCTTGTTGATGATCTTACCATATTCAATGAAGGCTATGATGAGTGAAACAAATCAAGTGCATGTAAGAGCTTGAGACTTGAAAGAGAAACGCTCTTTGAATGAAAACTCTTTTAGAGAGAGGGAGAGAGAACTTTGGAGAGCATGGAAAACGTAGAAATATGCTTAATAATTGATAATAATATATACCAAAAATACCAGGAAAAAAAGCTTAAATAGAGCCTCAAAATCCATTGAAAAACATGGATCAAAAAGCCCTTACAACAAAAAAAAAATCGACAGTTTCCCACAAAGTAGAAACTGTGTTTTTTCCAATGGTAGTCGACTCCCATTATACTAGTGGTCGACTCCCAACAACAATGCAGTCGACTCCCAATTGTACTACAGTTGACTCCCATGGGATTCAGAGAGCAAATTTCTTCTCCCATTCAAAATTGTCAACTCTTATTAAAAAGTAGTCGACTGTTCTGAGTAACAGTGAACAGAATTAGTCATAACAGGCACATACCGGTGGAAGAAGGGTCTTTAGCCACAGAAATTTAGCCACGGAAAAATAAATGGCTGATAGTAGGATATCAGCCACGGATTTGTCCGTGGCCAAATTTCCGTGGATGGGGAAAAAATTGGCCCACAGATTATTGCCCACGGACATTTCCGTGGGCGTTTGTTGACCTTCTGCCACGGAATTATTTGTGGCCGATAACTATCAGCCATGAAAAAGTGGTGAAGAAATATGTCATGGCTGTTACGTATTAGCCAAGGATATTTCTGTGGCCAATAATAGTAACAGCCACGGACAAACCCGCGGTTAAAAGTCTGTTGCCAGTAAAAAAATTTACCCAAATTGGGGGTGCCCGTGCACCCAATTTGGGTAAAACTTTCAAATTTTCATCCGCCGTGAGAGAGAGAGAGGGACGACGAATAAACCGACGACGAGGACGACGATGAGGATGACGAAGGAGCCGATGCCGACGCCAGCCGCAGTACAAGGTACGCTTTTCATCCTAATTTCGCTAGAATGGGCGGAGGGGGTGTCAGAGGGGGCGTCGACCATCGTCGTTGCCCTAGCTCCCCTTGCCTCCTACTCCCCCAATCCCGGACCCCCGACCCCCCTCCGACACATCCCTCACCAGCGACCCCCTCGCTCGAGAAACGTGTTAATTGTTACGGCTAGGGTTACGGATACGGTTAGGGTTAGGGTTAGGGTTTGGGTTGGGGTTGAGTCTAAGGAAGGAGTTGTGGCTAGGGTTTGGGTATGGGAAGGAGTTTAGTTGGGTGAGGGTTTAAGGTAGGGGTTCGATTAAGGTGTTGGGGGTAGGGTAGGGTTTAAAAATATGGTTTTGGGTTAGGGTTCGGTTAGTGTTAGGGTTGGAGTCAAGGCTAGGATTAGGGTTGAGGGAGGTTAGGGTAAAAAGGGTTATATGTCGGATGGGGGTTCGGGGAAGGTTTAGGGTTGTGTTTAGGGCTAGGTTTATGGTTAGGGAGTTGAGGTTAGGGTAAAGGGTTAGGTGGCGGATTGGGGTGGGGGGAAGTTTATGGTTTAGAAATAATAGAATTTTTTTATTTTAGATTATATTGGCGATATCAAGGAAAAATAGAATTTATTTTAATTTTAGATTAATGAGAACATAACCATGCATGTTAAAATATACACTCTTGGTATAAAATTTATTTTAGTTATATTGTCAATATCAAGGAAAAATAGAATTTATTTTAATTTTAGATTAATGAGAACCTAGCTATGTTAAAACAAAACTCTTGGTATCACAATGATAGCCACATACTTTTATTAAAGAGTCGACTATCATTTAAAGTTTCTCAAAATAGTTAATTTAGAAATATATAAATGGTTGATACACAATTACATGTAAATTTCATCGTCAATTACAGATGCCAGAGGTTCCTGACAAGTCGTTTATGGAAATATCGGATCTAAACATGACTGGAAACCGAAGATACTTAGAGGGGATATATGCGTTCTTAGCGTACGCTGATGCCAACCCTCTAAGCATGTCCAGTGGAAAAATCTGTTGCCCTTGCAAGAGGTGCCAGAACATTGAGATCCTTCAGAAGTACATTGTACGTGTCCATTTGGTGTCTCACGGGTTTGACCCCAATTATAAATTTTGGAGTTACCACGGAGAAGGTGTCGTTGTTGAGAGATGTATGCCCTCGAGACAATTTATCTATGTAAACATCTTATTCATAAATAAAAGTATGCTTTCTGGTTTCAATTAGCTGAGGGACGTATTAATACTTGGTATTATATTGACTTAGATGCATGGGAACGACTGGGACTTCCTGAGAAATCCACAGGAAGAAACCGCGTCCAAATCGGAGCATAGTTGGTGGTTAAGCATATAAATGACAAGCAACCTTCAATGGATCATGATACCGATCAATGTGCTTGGCTGAGTTTGCTGGGTCACCCTAGCTTGACTAAAGGTTAGTGACCCTGGCTCAGTCAATTCCCTGGCCGTGTCTGCTGGACTGCAAGGACGCGAATCATTATTATGCAACAACGTCAACTATATCTAGTCAAATACGTTAATAAATCTTTTACAAGATAAAATCGTAAGCCTCCTTACTTTTGGAATTTAGAAACCGTGAATTCATGTTATGGTTGTTGATTCAACTCAAGCTGTAACATGATTTTTCATTGGAATCCAATTCCATCCAACAAATGATGTAGTTCAACTTAACCCAACCCGACGCCTCGTGAACATAACCGAGGGCCGGTGTAAGTTATGGCTGGACAAGAAAGTAAGGGTCAGACTAGACTAGTCATTATGACTTGTTGAGTCAACTCAAGGTCATAAGTGATTAGGGGTCAAAACAGATATGGGACTTACATACGATGTGATTCATGAAAAGTCACCTACCGATCACAGAGTCAAGCAACTTGTTGAGTCAACTCAAGGTTGTGAGACTCAGGGTGATTGGATCCCTTTCCCACTAAAATTTTATTGAAATTTGTTCATTTGGCTTTAATATGTTAGCCAAAATAGTGGGAGAATATAATTGGATAAAAACTAATCTTATTATATTTAAAAATTGTTTGAACACATGCTAATATTAGGAGTTCTATTCTTTGCTGCATGACAAGCGAAATCAAAAATATCCAAAATAAGATAGAATCAACTAGTTATAAAAATAACGACTGGGTTAGATACGTAAAGAATATACGGGGGCACAAGGAGAAAAGGCAGGCTAATACCCTAACATCTTTAATGGTTATACAAAGTGTAGTTCTTTCGGTAACTTCTAATGCATGGGTATTAGCTACCGGTGCAGGCTCTCACATTTGTAACCAGTTACATGGAATGAGAATTAACAGAAGGCTCGAAAAGAATGAGGTCGTTCTCCGAGTCGGTAACACATCAAATGTTGTTGTTGTAGCCGTCGGAGACGTCACACACACATTGGCTAGGGGAGCCAAATTGCTTCTGAAGCAATGTTACTATGTCACAAACATCCTATGCAATATTATTTCCGTCTCAGCTTTAGCTAGAGAAGGTTATAATTTTACTATCAACGAAAACATTATAAATATTTTCTTTGATGGTAAGTTGCAAGGTTTCGGGACTCTAAATAATGGTGTGTACACTTTGTGCAAGGATGTTGTATTAAATGTTAATACACGTAAATGCAAGGAATCAGGTTATAATGAAACCTACCTTTGGCACTGTAGACTAGGCCATATCGAAGAGTAGAGACTTAACAAGTTACATAAAGAGGGGTCCTTTGACCTCTTGAATTATGAGTCATACGACACTTGCGAGTCTTGCCTCAAAGGTAAAATGGCCAAAACGTCTTTTGTAAGACTATGGGAGATTGTTGATGAACTCTTAGGTCTAGTACATTCTGATGTATGTGGACCCATGTCTACGTTAGCCAAAGGAGGATATTCATATTTTGTTACGTTTACTGATGATCACTCTAGGTTTGGACATGTGTTCTTGATGAAACATAAGTCCAAAATGTTTGAGCGATTCAAAGAGTACCGTAACGAAGTTGAAAAACAAACTGGAAAAAGTATTAAAATTCTTCGATCTGATCGAGGGGGAGAATACTTGAGCCAAGAATTCCTTACGCATTTAAAGAGAATGTGATTCTCTCTTAGGTCACACCTCCTTATACACCTCAACATAACGGTGTATCGAAGAGAAGGAATCGCATTTTGTTGGACATGGTGCGATCCATGATAAGTGATACTGAGTTTCCCACCTCCCTCTGGGGCTATGCTCTAGAGACTACTGCCTATATTCTTAACAGAGTTCCGTCAAAATTTGTGCGGACAGCTCCATATCAGATATGGAGTGGCAAGAAACTCCACCTTAAGCATTTGAAGGATGGGGTTGTTCTACATATGTCAAGAGGCATAATCCAGACAAACTAAGATAGATCTGTCTTGCGTAAGTTCATTGGGTACCAGAAACATTATTCAGGGTACATCTTCTACAATCCGGAGACACAAAAGATTGTTGTCTCCAAACATGCCATCTTTTTAGAAAATGAATTCCTTATGAAAGAAGCTGTTGGCAAGGTGGTAGATCTGAACGAACGTTCAGAAGGAGAATTAACACAAGAACATATGTTGGAACCAGTGGGAGAATCAGAACTTGATGTTTCCCAACCAGTCGTTCGGAGGTCTGATAGGATTCATCGAGCCCCTGATAGGTACTACGGTTTTCTCGTCGACGGAGGGGTTGAGGATGGCGTCATATTAGATGATGATCCTATTAGCTTCCAAGATGCCATTAAGAGTAGAGACTCTAAGAAATGGCTAGATGCAACGAGATCCGAAATTGAATCCATGCACGTAAATGAGGTATGGACCTTAGAGAACGTGCCCAAGGGAAGTGTTCCCATTGGCTGCAAATGGATCTTCAAGAAGAAGATTGGTGCAGATGGAAAGATAGAAATGTACAAGGCTAGGCTGGTTGTGAAAGGTTATCATCAGATTCTAGGAATAGATTATGACGAGACTTTCTCACCACTCACCATGCACAAGTCTATCCAGATCGTACTCGTTATTGCTGCCCACTATGACTACGAAATCTGGCAAATGGATGTAAAGACTAAAGACTGCATTTCTAAATGATGATTTAAAAAAGCAGATTTATATGACTCAACTAGAAGGTTTCAAAGTCAGTAGGAGTGAAAGAAAAGCTTGTAGACTGCATATGTCTATCTACGAACTTAAGCAGTCATCAAGAAGCTGGAACATCCGTTTTAACAAAACAGTCAAAGAGTTTGGTTTTGTCAGAAATGAAGATGATCCATGTATTTATACGAAAACCAGTGAAAATTCTTTAGTCATCCTCGTACTATACGTGGATGATATTCTTCTAATAGGCAACACCATAGGGATGTTGAAGTCTGTGAACGAATGGCTATCAACTAACTTCTCCATGAAATACTTGGGAGAAGCATCCTACATACTAGGTGCAAAGATCTATAGAGATAGATCTAAACAGATGCTAGGTCTGTCCCAAGCCAGGTACATTGACATCGTACTAAAATGTTTTAGCATGGAAAACAGTAAGGGTGGTTTTATACCAGCTAATCATGGAAGAAACCATTCCAAGAAGATGTCTCCAAAAACTAACTTGGAAAAGGAACCTTTGAGTAAGATGCCATGTGCTTCGGCTATGGGATCTATCATGTATTTCATGATCTGAACCAGACCTGATGTCGCCTTTGCACTAGGTGCAGTAAGTCGATATCAGTCTAACCCTGGAGAAGAACACTGGAAAGCCGTCAAGACAATTCTAAAGTACTTACGAAGGACTAAAGACTTGGTCTTGATTTATGGAAGTGAAGAGCTTAAGGTTGAAGGCTTCACAGATTCCAGCTTTCGGAGTGATATAGATGATAGAAAATCGATATTTGGATATGTTTTTACTCTCAACAGAGGAGCAGTCAGTTGGTGGAGTTCCAAACGAGACACTATTGCAGACTTCACGATGGAGGCCGAGTATATAGTGGCCAACGATGCATCAAAGGAAGCGGTCTGGATGAGAAGTTTATAAACTAGTTAGGAATGGTTCCTGTAGTTAAAGATCCGATACCTCTGTATTGCGACAATAATGCAACCATCAATTTGGTACAAGAACCAAGATTTCACAAGAGATCCAGACACATTCTTCGGAAGTATCACCTAAAACGGGATATTGAGAAGATGAAAGATAAAGAACTCCTTAGAGTCTGTTCAGAGGACAACTTAGCAGATCCATTCAACAAGGCACTGGCACGCGATCGTCTGAAGAGACTAGTGTGTAAAAGTGGTATGAGATACCATAATAAATGGCCCAGAGTGCAAGTAGGAGATGTTGAGAGATGTATGCCCTCAAGGTAATTTATCTATGTAAACGTCGTGTTCATAAATAAAAGTATGCTTTCTGGTTTCAATTATTTGAGTAATCCTCTTTTATATGTTGCTTGGATAATTTCCTTAGACTCGTAGTACGGTTATACATGTTTTGAGATAGAGATCCCGATTATGAGAAATATCTGACCATTAGAAGCTTGAGTCTTAAAGTGTTCATGGTCATAGATGTTCGAGATAGGGATATCGGCACATCGGACAGACCATTGTGTCTTTGTCTTGTTGGTCTCATAATCATGTGACTTGGTGAAGTCAAAGACAAGACACAGGTACTCATTAGAGAATGAGTCCATTGAACGACCCAAACCAAGAGTTATCAAATGGATAAACATTAACTAACTGTTTTTTATAACTCTTAGTGATGATAGGCAAGTTGGTCCTTAGGACTTGAGATCATTGTATGAAGCTGTGCGTGAACAGTGTCGCTTAGATCTATGATCTAGCTTCGAGGCAAGGCCTGCTGAAATGTCTTAGTTTGGGTGACACTTAAAGCATACGAGGTGAGTAATGATCAAGATATGATTCGTCTCTTCTGTTAATGGGAAGTTAGTGTCGCAGGCTCAGTACGGCTCTTGGTAAAACCTTGGCCAAGGTATGTTGTAGGATGTATAACATGAATATTCCAGAGACCGAAGGATACTGGCCAGTGCTAGCTAGTGGGGTTGACAACATTCCATACCCTAGGCTATGCAAGTGACATATTCAAGACGAAGGGACTAAAACTGCGGTATTCATCATGGACATAGTCAGAGTGATCCTGACAACACTTTGTCGACGAATTCAATTACGTAATTATGATGCTGAAACATGGACGACACCTGCTGCTCGTGGTTACTGTCGTCTAGGGACTTCGAGTCCCAACATGTAGTAGGGTCAAGCTGTAGGGTCTCACACCGAGTAGTATTCACGTCTTAGTAATAGGAAGATCGTTAAAGAGGAATGCATTCGATGCAATGTAATGATTAAACTCACAAGTCAGTTGTAAGATGAAAAGCTAAATAGTTTAGCATTTGTGACATATTAATACTTCGTATTATACTGACTTGGATGCATGGAAATGAAGGAGACTTCCTGAGAAATCCACAGGAAGAAACCACGTCCAAATCGGAGCTCTAATGAGCCCAGAAACGTAAAAACAGCTGAGGATATGCCCTTATTGGGCTTGCGGATCTGACTCGCACCTGGCGGGTCAGACCCGCCAGGAAATAGCATGTTTGTGCTGTTTTTTGCGAAAACGAGATTTGGAGTCTATTTTCGACATTTGAGGGGTCAAATGGTATCAGAATTGGATGCCATTTTTTCTATGCGATCTTTGTCTCGAGATCTTCGATTTGATAGGTTGTTTGAAAGTCAAAACTCAGAAATGGATTTATGGTTGATTTTAGAAGTTTAGACTTATAGTGAAATCAATTCCTATTGCCCATTTTATTGTCCCACATTGCTCGTAGCAAGAGAGGAGGGGCCGACTCCCTATATAAATAGGGGGTAGCCCTCCTCATTTAAAAGTGCACCAAGTCTACCATTCATGAAGCTCCTGATTTTTGAGCACGCACGATCTAGACTTAAATCATTCGTCCTCTTTAGTTCTTTCTATCCTCCAATCGGGTCCTAGCAAGACAGCGAGGAGGTTTGGATCTGACCAGAAATCTCTGGCGTGGGTCTGCTCAAGTGAAACTTTCTTCGACGACTGATTGGCTCGGAGACGCGGTGTGGCTCGGGAAGCAGTTCAACTCGAGGTGAGGCACAGTGCAGTGCAGTTCATAGGGCGGCTCAGCTTGGAGGCGCGGTGCGGGAAAAGGTTCAGAACACTTTGCCAGTGCTAGCAAAGTTCCGGGTAAGTCTGTTACTTTTATGCATTTCATATTATTTGCAGTAGATTAGATCTTTCTCGGTTTGGTCAGACCCAACCCGAGTCAGTAGATTATCCTGGCTAGGGTGCATGTTTCCTTAGGGTAGTATATTATTTAAGGGTTTAATAATTCTTCCGCTGCTTTATTTTGTTTTTAATGTTCGTCCGACTTAGGAAGGGCTTAAAAATGACCTAATAGACCTTGAAAATCCCAACAGCCGTAACAGAGGAGATACTTATGGCAGAAGAGCGTATTGTGCATGGAGATCAAAGGGCAAATGACATAGATACAATGCTGGATGATATTGGTGCGCCTAGCAGAAACAGGTCAGGTGATGATCTTCACACCGTTGACTATGATCGATTGATGAAATTAGTGGAGGATAATGAGTCTGATTTATACGAAGGATGCACGGAGTTCACGAGGCTATCATTCATGATTAGACTGCTCCATATCCAAACACTAAGCAGACTGGAAATTACACATTTTGAGATGTTGTTGGGTTTGTTGAGAAAGGTAGTTCCTGGTGGGCAGGAAAACATTCCAGCTACTCATTATGAAGCGAGCAAAATTGTTAATACGTTTGGGCTCGATTTCAAAAAAATTGACGCATGCCATAACGATTGCATTCTAAACTACAAAGACAACAAGGACCTACACGTATGTCCAACATGTCATGTTCCCCGGTGGCAAGTTGAACAAAGAACTTGTGTGACAAGGGATGGTCCTACAGTCCAAAAGAAGAAGAAGAATTTGGCGAAGGTTATCCGATATTTCCCAATTATACCAAGGCTGTAGAGGTTTTTCATATCTGCTGAATTCGCAGGGAAAATGTGATTTCACGCCACTGACCGCATAGAGGACGGAAAATTGAGGCATCCTACCGATGGGGAAGCATGGAAGCATATTGACCGTATTTATCCCGACTTTGCAAGGGAGACGAGTAATCTTAGACTTTGTCTTGCAAGAGATGTGTTTAATCTGTTTGGTGTGATGAGCTCTGGTTGGTCCACTTGGCCTGTGTTGCTGACACCGTATAACCTCCCGTCTCAAATGTGCATGAAGAAACCATACTTGATACTGTCACTATCGTTGTTTTCATGCAATCCTTAATTGATGATCTGAAGCTTTTATGGGAACAAGGCATGGGTACTTTCGACGTCGTGACAAAGAAAAGTTTCTGCATGCGTGCTATTGTTTTATGGACGATAAACGACTTCCCGGCATATGCTAATATATCTGGTTGGTCGACGAAAGGTAGGACGGCTTGTCCGGTTTGTACAACAGGTTATGAGGGCACATTCCTGAAATATAGTCGTAATTTTTGCTTTTGGCAAAACAGAAGATGGCTGCATGCGGGTCATAGTTATAGGAGACAGGGACAGATGTTCGACGACAAAAACGAATGCCGAGAAGCACCAGAGCAACTAACCAGAGAGGACATATTTGAAGCACTTCCCCCTCAGCAGAGCGTGAAGTTTGGATAGAACAGATATATCAAAGAGCACCCTCTTGGTGTTAGTAGGCAGACTGTAAAGGGAAAAGTAAAGAACAAGGGCAAGGGCAAGGGCAAAACTAAAAGAAGAACGCCTCGAGTGTCGCGTACAGATTCTAACACGGTAGATGTTCAAATACTACCAAGTGATTGGTCAAAGTTTAGTATTTTCTTCCAATTTCCATATTGGAGGAATTTGAAAATACGTCACAACCTGGACGTCATGTACATCGAAAAGAACATATGTGAAAATCTGTTGTATACATTGATGCAAGACACCAACAAGTCAAAAGACGGAGTAAAGGCTCGGCTTGACTTAAAAGAATTGAATATACATCCTGAATTGCAGGCTATACAAAAGGAAAATTACAAGTACGACCTGCCAGCTTCTCGGGTCACCCTGTCAAGTGATGAAATTCAAAATCTGTGTCTGTTTCTTAAGTCATTTAAGGCACCGAATGGATATGCTTCGAATATATCAAGATGTGTGCACATAGACCAGATGAAGATATTTGGATTGAAGACACATGATTATCATATCTTGCTACGTCAGTTGCTTCCATTTGCATTACGTCACATCGATAAGAAGCTTGTAAAAGTCCTGATACAGTTATGTGGGTTCTTCAGGCAGGTGTGCTCAAAAATGATATACGGTGGTGAGTTTGAAGATTTAGAGGCACGTGTTATACTTACACTGTGTAATATGGAAAAAATTTCCACCCCTTCATTCTTTACAATCATGGTTTATCTTACTGTGCACCTGGCACAGGAGGCCCGCATTGTAGGGCTGGTACAATATCGGTGGATGTACCCCATTGAAAGGTGAACGTCGTGCCATATATTATTCTATTTTGCTAGGAACAAAATTAAACATGAATTTGAACCTTTTTATGATTTTGAACCGCGGGTATCTAGGGTTCATGAAGCAACTTGTGCACAATCGTGCAAGGCTAGAAGGATCAATTTCCAAGAATTATACGTCAAACGTGGCCTTGATGTTCCTATCTCGTTATTTGCAGGGTGTAGATACAAGGGTAAATCGTCCGGCAAGAGTTACTAATGGAGTATTCTATAATGATTATGGAGAGGACATACGCTTAAGTAAAATTGAGCTTGAACAAGCACATTCATATGTTCTAAATAATCTACACATATTTGACTCCTATCGGAGGTAATAAAGCTGAGTTATTCGCTTTTGTAAGTGGTGTAATTCCCAAGTTTTAATAGTTTTCTTTACTTGTCCCTCAATCATCATATAGAAGTACTCCAAGCCAAATTGCGCGCAAAAACTCATAATCAAAAGGTTGCGGATGCACACGCTAAAGAATTTACGTCATGGCTGAAACTGACAGTACGCGCATCGATTTCTCATGCTAGTTACACACCTATCACACAATCAATTTTGATAACTTGCGTATATGAGTGCGATTCTTATTTATCTTAAAGGTGGCAGAGCAATGTGTTCGCGGTGCATGGCTATCCGAGTATATCCAAAAATATGCCCGAGGTCCTGACAGCACAGTACAGTGATATGGAGGTTATTCTATCAATGGTTTCAGATTTAATACCATTGAAGTCGAGAAGGACCGATGCACCCAAAATAGTGGAATCTTCTCATCCTTTACACAGTTGTCATATGCAAGATCCAGAGATCAACAACCAACAGAAGGTCAAATATTTTATTATGGCCAGGTTGTAGACGTGGTTGAGTTATTTTATGGTTTTCAGAAGGAAGTGAGCCTTGTTATGTTTAAGGTTTGACGGTGTGAGAAAGGAAAGAAGAAGGATGACTTGGATTTCACGGTCGTTAATCTGAAGAAGGAAATCTATTCGGATGAGAAGTTCGTGTTTGCCTGGCAAGCAAAACAATGTTTTTATGTTAAAGATATAATGGTAGACGATGATTGTGGTTCTTAGAAATCTGCCTAGAGAATATGCACCGGATGAAACAGGTGATGAAGAGGGCAGTGAAGAAGATGAAGATGTTGTAATCGTCGCAGATGATGTGGAGGATGATTTTTCAATCGAGACAAATAATGAAACGACTGATGACATCACACTGTTGCGTGTTGATATGCCCGATTTAGCGATCACAGGCACGAGTATTGTAGCAGCATAGTGCACAAGATGAAGAAACACTATAAACAAAGTTATTTCATCTACCGTTCGGACTAGGTCACACAGGGCGTCAATATCAACATCAAATTGTTGAACTTTTTTCAGTAATAAGCTAAAAATATGTAAATGTATAAAGATGTTCATTACGATGATTTTTCTTGGAATCAATAGAGAATATGAATTACTCCATGTTTTACATCCCATTTATTTCATGAGAATAATGGCTATCATATGTCATATGAGAGCTTCTCTCATACGCACTCTCACATAAAGCACCCATATGCATGTACTTGGTTGTACTTGGGTGCTTTATGTGATAGGGCATATGAGAGACGCTCTCATATGGCGTATGATAGCCGTTATTCTCTTATATCATATAAATTACGGTAATATTTACATCACGTAAGCATCAATTTTTTTATTATAAATATTATGAAGTGCAGATGAAGAGAGTTTGGAACACGCTATTTACACCTGGTACATGGACATCCCAGACCCCTCGGTCATCTGGGTGAGGTACGCATATTTTGTGGTTTAAATATGGCTGTAGAACGTGCACAATTTAATTAGTTGGGAAACTAAATGGTAAAATGCTTCATACATTTTCAGGCAGTGCAGGCCTTGGCTCCCCTTCGGCACATACCACCCCGCCCTCTGGGTCAGGTATGCATATGTTGTAGTACTGCTTTATAACGTGCACAATTTAATTTTTTGTAAAAAAATTGGTAAGATGCTTCATATATTTTCCGGTGGTGCAGGACATGGCTCACCGGTGGCACATACTCCCCGCCATCTGGGACAGGTACGCTTATTGTAGTTTTATTAGCTGTCTAAATGTGGACCTTATAAGTTTTTGTATAATTACTTGCATAACATTCTTTATATATTTTCAAGCACTGCAGGACATATACCCTCTTTCCCATATACCCCACCGATGCCACGTACAAGTGCACATATTTTTATTTTAAATGTTCAGTCCAGTTTGTTAAACGAATTGAATTTGTAATTGTCTTATTGCGTATGGATTCAGGTGGGCTTGAGGATATACATATTGAGACTCCCTATACGGCTGGGTTACATGCCGCCTCCACTTCTCCGACTGCCCCTCCACATAACGAACCTGAGCCGGTGGTGTTCATTCCATATGACCTGGAGATATAGCGTGCGGCCTTACCAACAGCCTATAGGCACGAAGAGGCAAAGAGGAGGCAGCCAGAGGTGGTAAACACGCATCGGCTTATGCTCGCGCAGTTGGCAGACATAGCTGCACCGAGGATGAGGGAGGCCAAAGATGAGTGCTTTAGACGACATAGTACGTATAATGTAATCATATTTATTGTAATCTTATACATTCATTAAGTATGTTTGGTTTTTCGTAGGCACAAACCCTCCACCGAAGGATGGATTAGGCGGGACGAAAATTTCAACCTTGATACCTGGAAACTGGCAGCGGGTCATTATACAGTGGAGCCACCAAGCTCTCATTGGCCAGTGGACGGTAAAATTTAATAATTTCCTTACTGTCCAGTCTAAAAGGTTGGACTTATTCAACCTCTGCCTGACGTGGACAGATCAGCGGCACGAGTCCTTTGTCACCTGTTGGCAGGAGATCAACGTAAGTTAGCTACCTTTTATTTTAGGGTTCTTAATAGGTAATTAATGTTATAATGTGTTTGTTATTTGGCATAGTGGCATTATGTCCTGGACCGCAACCCTGATGCCTGGGGCTACTTCATGGAGAAGGTTAAGTCCGGACTTGTCCAGTGGCGGTCAGAATTGAAAAAGAAGTACTGGCAATGGTTCCACGAGGTCTGGAAGCGGTACTGGAGCCTGGACAACCGTGATGTCCGGTGCAAGCTATTGTTTCCTGTGGGAGTCTGCTGCTGGGCAGGTATAGTTCATATTTTTAACCACATATTTTATAAGTTTTTTCTGACATATTGTAAAAATATATAGAAAATTTCGAAAATGGCCGCCGCCAACCGTAGTGCGCCTCGAGGCAATGAGCATCATGGCAGCTCGAAGAGCTTCAGCCAGATTGGGTACGAGTTGGCATGTCAGGTAAAACTGTTGTACTTAAATTTTGTAACAAATATTTTTTTCTGAAAGAGTGTCTAAATTTTTTCTTATTGATTTTAGGGCTGCCTGGGCATCGAGCCTTTGGTGGAGCATACACTTACTAAGGCCCACCCAAAGTAATATGATCCCGAGAAGTTGGCAAAGAATCGTGCTCTGGCGGTTAGTAAAAGATTAATTTTACATTAATATGCCGTTTTAATGCATGGAGTATATAACTGCCGAGGTGGCCGTCCACAATCTGCCGAGGTGGTGAGGGTACAGCCCCAGGCAGGCTTGAGTTCCACTGGGCCTCTCACTAGGGTTGATGAGGATGTGATCATTACAGAGACACTGGGAGAAAGGAGGAAGAACCGGTACCGGATGCGAGGCACGGAGAAGCGCGACTACGACGAGGACTCGGTCGATTCTTCTTCACAGCTTGAGAGTGTCACAAAGCCTCCCCAGTCCACCGAGTTGCAGGGCATGGCTTAGGTTCAGGCGACCTTGACACAGGTCCAAGAGGATATGAGGAATCTAAAGGAGGCGAGTGCATTTTTTCGGTACTGGGTGGACCTTACTCCAGCCGAGTTGGAAGTTATCAGGCGCATGAGAACAGCGCATGTAATAATTTCTTGTAACAATTCCTTTTATTATATGTGCTATGTGATTATGTGTATGCGTCTGTCTTAGTCATTAGGTTTATGATTCGTAACACAAGCATGATAAAGCACATTCCTAACAAGTTTTAGCGTTATAAGTGATATTTGGATTTAGATTATAAGTCACTGAGTATGAATTCGTTTATCTCCCCATATAAGTTCTTAAGAGGGCAATGCAAATGTGGTTTTAGATTAAATTGAAATATACGCAGAGTTTAGACTATATGCTTTACGGTTATATGAGAGAGAGAGAGTGAGAGAGAGAGAGTGAGAGAGAGAGAGAGAGAGAGAGAGAGAGAGAGAGAGAGAGAGATATATATATATATATATATATATATATATATATATGTTTATATCATATAGATGATATATATGTGTGTGTGGGAGGGGGGAGGGGTTGAGTAAAGATAGATAATGCCATGTATATCTTAATCTTAATTTATCCAAACACCTCAAAGTGTGGATATAATTAAGTTGTAGACTAGTAACATACATGAAGTCCATGGGGAGATAAACGAATTCATACTCAAATAGCGGCTACCCATCCGATGCAGAACGGCTGTTCTCCGTAGTGCAGTGCTGATCCAACAAAGTAATCAACATATCTAGAATACAACAAAAATCTATATCTAAATTAGATAGCCGTGCATGCATTAAGTAATTTATATTGCTTAAATACTACACTGGGATACAAATCAGAAAATGGGCTTGTTGCATATGATATTAGTCAAGAAAGTTGTACGAAGCATAAAGCTATGGCAACAACTACTGATACCAAGCCCAACCCCTTCAGTAGAAAGTTGGATTGCAGTTGTAGGAGCACTAGCAATATCTTTGGGTTCACAAACAGGTAGTAGTTGGAGGAGGTGGGCAGGGAGTGGCATGGTAGTAGTGCATTGGTTGTTGAACTACTAGTGGCTTCTCAACCACACTCTCAGATGATGAATGTGGAGCCTTAGTGTTAAGGTTAAAGTAATCCATGGATAATATGTCAGCACAAGAATGAGTGTGTTATGTGTTGTCATGGCAGATGTAGCCCAAGGAAGAACCAGGGAGAACGTATGTAGTCTTGGGCCCCGCTTCATCGCAGCCGGTACCGTGACTAAAGTTCTAGCCCATCAACACTTCAACACTTGCTTCCTCGGCCTTCCTGCAGAGCAATGTCAAGGAACCATCTTGATTAACATAACGATATCACTGGTGATACATACGAGAAGGACAAAACCATATCAACTTTGGTAGAAATGGGGTTTCTTGCCGAGGAGGCATCTGCTACCATTGATAGGTGTCCTTCAATTTTTGTGTAACATACTGCACCTATCAATGGCAACAGATGCCTCCTCGGCAAGAAACCCCATTTCTACTAAAGTTGATATGGTTTTGTCCTTCTTGTATGTATCATCGGCGATATCGTTATGTTAATCAAGATAGTTGCTTGAACTCGCTCTGCAGGAAGGCTGAGGAAGCAAGTGTTGAAGTGTTGATGGGCTAGAACCTTACTCACGGTACCGGATGCGATGAAGCGGGACCCAAGACTACATACGTTCTGCCTGGTTCTTCCTCGGGCTATATTTGCCATGAAAACCCATAACGCACTCATTCTTGTGCCGACATATTATCCATGGATTAATCTAACCTTAACCCTAAGGCTCCACATTCATCATCCGAGAGTGTGGTTGAGGAACCACTAGTAGTTCAACAACCAATGCACTACTACCATGCCACTCCCCGCCCACCACCTCCAACTACTACCTGTTTGTGACCCCAAAGATATTGCTAGTGAACCTACAACCGCAATCCAACTTTATACTGAAGGGGTTAGGCTTGGTATCAGTAGTTGTTGCCATAGCTTTATGCTTCATACAACTGTCTTGACTAATATCATATGCAATAAGCACATTTTCTGATTTGTATCCCAGTGTAGTATTTAAGCAATATAACTTACTTAATGCATGCATGGCTATCTAATTTAGATATAGATTTTTGTTGTATTCTAGATTTGTTGATTACTTTGTTGGATCATCACTGCACTACGGAGAACAGCCGTTCTGCATCTGAAGGATAGCAGCTGTTTGAGTTTGACTTCATTGATCTGTCCATGGACTTCAAGTATGATACCATTCTAGAACTTAATTATATCCGCACTTTGATGAGTTTGGATAAATTAAGATTATGATATATATATATATATATATATATATATATATATATATATATATAGTGATCTTCGGTTGCGAAAAATCCCGTGCGAAAGCCCGTGCGAAAACTTTTTTTTATTTTTTTGATATTTTTTTTTTCAAAAATTCTTTTTTTGATGTTTAATCCATACAATTATATACCCCAGGGAAAATAATGGGTGAACCCGTTGGGCATTAGAGCACCCATCCACCCGTTACAAATTTAACGGTCTCAAAACGTGCGAATTTGATGAAATGGCTTGATCGAAGGCCAAATGACATTATTTCTCAACCATTATTTTTTGAGGGGGGTATAACAACATATAATGAGGGTGGAAAAAAGAATTTTTGAAAAAAAAAATTTCAAAAAAAAAGATAAAAACATTTTCGCACGGTGCGAAATGTTCTCATTTGAAAATTTTCATATATATATATATATATATATATATATATATATATGACATTATCTATCTTTACTCACCCCCTCCCCTTACACACACACACATCATATATATGAGATACACACACACACACACACACACACATCTCTCTCTCTCTCTCACCTATAACCATATAGAATATCACCTATAACCGTACATATCATATATATATTACACACATATTAAATATGAAGGGGCACTGTTCACCCCTTCATTTGAGATTCCCACCATAAATTACAGCTTTGCCCCCTCTATTTAATTAAGAATGATTAGGTAAACGTTTAATATCTTTCATTTTACATAACCAAATTTAATAATTTTAGTACCATTGGAAAGATCGTCATAATACATATAATATACGACCAATATTGAATAAATTCAAGTATTCAGTTGTTTTGTTGATGAAGAGATCATCTCTATTAAAATTAATATTATTTTTACAGACAAATATTAATATTTAATATTTTTCACTAAAATTATTATAGTTATAAAATAACAATAATTTTATATTATTTATAAATTTCTTTAATAAATAAATAATTTATTAGATTAACTCATTTTCAAAAGTAATATTTTATTATTATGTAAAGATAACTAAATATGATAAAATAAGATTTGAAGAGCGATGGTTGTAGTTGCTCATTCTTCAAAATGGAATCTTTGAGGAATATTCCATTTTGAAGGGGCTTTTTGAAGGGGAGGGTTGGAGTTGCTCTAAGAGCATCTCCAACCGTGCTTCATTTCTTTATTTTTAAGCACGGTGGAGCTCCAACCCGGCTTCATTTTGAAGCCAAATTTGAAGGGGATGAATAATGTCCCTTCAATTATGAAGGGGCACTATTCACCCCTTCATATTAGAATCTCTTGCTAAATGACCAATTTGCCTCTCTATTAAATTAATTATGATTACTAAAAAAATATAATATGTTACAAACCATATCACTAAATTTAATAATTTTAGTACTATTGGAAAGATTGCGATAACACATATAATATGAAACCAATATTGAATTTTTTTTGAGCAAAGTTAAAAGAGTTATAATATTTAATATTTTAACCAAAATTATTATATTTATAGAATAATAATAATTTTATATTATTTATAAATTTATCTAATAAAGAAATATTGATTATTAGATTAATCCATGTCTAAAATACAAAATTTTCATTAAGTATTTCACAAAAGATAGCTAAAAATGAAAAAATTGGTTTTGTAGAGGGTGGGTTGGAGTTGCACATCCTTCATAATAGAATATTTAAAGCATATTCCATTTAGAAGGAGATTTTTTGAAGGGGATGGTTGGAGATGCTCTAATACAATTCCATGTTGTAAACTTTAGGAAATTAGGGTTAGGGTTTCGTCTCCTCCTCTGATCGTTTTGAACCCTAGGGTTAGGGTTTGAGAGAGCGTGAGAGGAAGGGATGGTGGGAGGGATGGGGAGCGATGGAGGGAGTGAACTGGGCAGACTTCTACCCAGAAAACTGAGAAAACTTGGCAGAAGTCTGCCCAGAACTGGGCACACTTTCTGCCCAAATTACTGGGCAGTCTCCCCAGATTACTGGGCAGAATTCTGCCCAATTTTCTGGGTAGAATCTGCCCAAAGCTCTGGGCAGAATATGCCCAAAGCGCGCGCATGATCTTCGCTTTCGGCCGGGTCATACGTGCACTCAATTGCACTCTTGGTTTATGTGCAACTCAAATTATGAAGCGGTTTTTGTCAAACTTAAATTTTATAAGTGTTTCTTTTTATTCTCGTTTAATACTTTATTTTTTTATATTCTAACGTAATATTTTTTGGTAGGGTCAACCTAGCGAGGGCAGGAATGGCGATGATGGTCCTTCAGGACCTGAGGGTGGCGATGGCGATGGCGATCGATAGCGGCGATGGCGATGGCCGTGATGGGCGATCAATGGCGATGGTGCAGGCATGGGGATGGGGATGCGGCAATGGCGATGGATATGTATAATTTATTTTTTAATATTGTCGTAAACTTACTTTTAAACTGCGGCCGTTGGATATGTATAATAATATATTGATACATTTTTTATATTAAATGTTTGCATTTCCGTTTTAATATTTGTTTGCTTTATTTTGTTGTATATACATGTATATATTTGTTTTTTATAAAATATTGTATATTACATGCAGATAATACTGCAATTTTTAAAAATAACAATTTATACTTTCGGCCACAGACAAATCTGCTGCTGATAGGACGATATGGCCACAGAAAAGTCTGTGGCCATTACGTATTGGCCATGGACTAAGTGCACGAAATTGACAATTTCGTGCTGGCCATGGATTAAGTGCACGAAATTGACAATTTCGTGCATTGAATCCGTGGCCAATACATAATGGCCACGGACTTTTCCGTGGCTGATACCTATTTAAGACCACGGACAAGTCTGTGGCAGATAGTTTTTGCACACGATTTGTGTGCACGGATTACGTCAGCTTCGTGCCCAGTATCCGTGGCCTATACATATCACCCACAAACTTTGTCATGGCCTTAAATAGATATCTGCCACGGATTTGTCCATGGCGGATACTTTTATATTGTTTTTT
This sequence comes from Scilla litardierei, assembly GCA_030789695.1. Classification (NCBI taxonomy): domain Eukaryota; kingdom Viridiplantae; phylum Streptophyta; class Magnoliopsida; order Asparagales; family Asparagaceae; genus Scilla; species Scilla litardierei. The sequence goes on along the minus strand of CM061142.1, from coordinate 304,494,557 downwards.
ATTCGGATTATTGGCCACGGACATCCATGTGTGTTAACCCGTGGCAGATTATCGCCACAGAAAAGTCCGTGGGCAAAGGTGGTATTAGCGACTACGGTATCGGTAACAGATTTTTGTCCAAGGAATTTTTTTTCGTGCCCGTAACGTTTCATCCATGGAAACTCGGCTTTCAGCAACAGATTTAAGGCCACGGACAAGTCAGTGGCCGATAGTTTTTGCCCACGATTTGTGTGCACGGATTACGTCAGCTTCGTGCCCAGTATCCATGGCCTATACATATCGCCCACGGACTTTGTGGTGGCCTTAAATAGATATCTGCCACGGATTTGTTCGTGGCAGATAATTTTATGTTGTTTTTTATTCGGATTATTGGCCACGGACATCCATGTGCATTAACCCGTGGCAGATTATCGCCACAGAAAAGTCCATGGGCAAAGGTGGTATTAGCGACTACGGTATCGGCAACGGATTTTTGGCCAAGGAATTTTTTTCCGTGCCCGTAATGTTTCATCCATGGAAACTCGGCTTTCAGCCATAGATTTATCCGTGGCTGAAAGCCGGTTATGTAGTAGTGACAAAGTAACTTTGATTGAGGTGATTCAAGATGCGTTGGAAAGCTGTGAATAATAGAACATAATGAGCTAAGAATAGATAAGAATTTCCAATCATAAAAAAGCTGTCAGAGTTCATAAGACTGAAACAGGTTTCAGAAAAACAGATACATGGATAAAAAGCTTGAAATCGTTTAGGAAAGTGTTTTAAATCATTTCAAAATATTTTTGAAATATTTTTGTGAGTAAGCTATGAATGTATGCATCTACAAGGCATACAAAGCATCTAAGAATAAAATGAAAAATACACAAAGAAGAGCATATATCTTCAAGATTGTGCATGCTTTGCAATTGCCTTGAGCTATCATTCTCCCATTTAACTCATCATCCCAATCATCTCCCCTTTGATTCAGTATCCCAAGCATCTCATGACTTTGTCACCATTTATATATGAAATAAAATTTAATCTGAGACTAAAAGAAATAAACTCATCAGCACCAACATAATGTTGTGATCATCATCAAAACAGATTGGGCGTAATGGCCAATATCTAATACTAAGGGTTTGGTTTTGATGTTTAGATAAAGAGATGCATGATTATAAGCCATAGGATCAACGAGGGAGGGCTAGGATTGAATACTTCTTATTGAGGTTAAGTCATGAACCCACTAGGCACACTGGTTGACTTAAAAGAATGGGTAAAACTCGATAGAAATAGTCAAAAACCCAAAATACTTTAGAAGCTTGAAACAAAAATAACAGTAGCTAGTCGGCTAATGACTAGTAAGCAACTAGTTGGCTAGTTGATTAGGAGTGAATATTGCATATTATACCCCTTAACTAACGTCATTTTGTGCGTAGATTGTATTCATTTTAGCTCCAATATGTGCTAATACTGATAACATTAGGTTTGGAAGCTTAATATTTATTTGTGTGCAAAATTTTTTTTATTGCTCTTATATGTTTTCTCATATTTTTCATTGAAGATGGTCACTTCACGAATCCAACACATACTTTGACAGATTTTTAGGAGTTCAGAGCAACCCTCTACAATTTCTGGATGAAAACGGCAGAGGAGTTTTTGGGCCAAACACGGCCGTGTGTTACACTCCACACGGTCATGTGGAGTGTAATACTGGAAGCTCTTCGAAAAGTGGCCCACACGGTCGCGTGCACCATCACACACAACAGTGTGGTGAACTATTTTAAGTTTTGAAACCAATGAGCAAAGCAGCAGTACACGGTCGTGTCAACCTGTGACTCGACCGTGCCTGGGTATGAGCAAAAATGGATAGAAAGCTGATTTTGGGCTTCATAGTTACACGGTCGTGTCATATCGAAATGACAGTGTCAATCTGGAGCTGAAGCTTCGCTGGGAAATGGTGACAGACCGTGTCGATGTTGTGGATGCTGATTTTTGGGTGAAGCTGCTGTGATTTTTAAACCGTTTTGGACCCGATCTTTGATGTGACAAGATCCACCATTTGATGGGGAAATGGGGGGTGTGGATTCGACCAATGGAGTGTATTAAACCCAAGTGTTAGGGGATTATCGGGGATCCATCTTTCATTCTTCATCTTATTCCTTTAATTTTAGTTTTAGGGTTTTAGTTTGGAAGTTGGGGGAAGTGGTGGCCGAGCAGGAGGAGTCTAGGGCTGAGCCTCATTTCGTCTCCGTGATATTAAATCTAAACTCTCTCTTTTGATTTTGTAATGGTTCCTCTCTTTATATGGATTCTATGGTATTATCAATGAGGATTTATATTTATATTTCCATGATTGAGTGATTCTCTGGTGTGTGAGTGATGTGATGCAATTAGGGATTGAGTCCCTCTATGCTTCCTTTAAATCATGTTTTTAATGTATAAATCATTGGATTAGGATTATCTTTATTTGTATTACAATGTATTACCCATCAAGGGGTTTGATGAGGATGAAATGTCGCGAGACATCTCCTTCGTGTAATTAGCATTACCCGTTAGGGGGTCCCAAATGGGATGATGCACCGCGAGGCGTTATCCACATTTGCCTACACTATCCATTGAGAAATCTGGCAATGTCATGTCACGAGGCATAGCCTATGTGCATAAGACCCATCGAGGGACCCTAGACTAACTTAGGGTGGAGTGCTGCGAGGCACTACCTAGTGGTTAGGATATATAACACATGATCCCAATGATTACATATGACATTAACACCATTGTGCTTGATTGCTAAATCTTCCATTCTCCATACCATCACATAGATGCATGATTGAATCATCTGTTGTTGTTAGCCTACAAGGCATGACATCGAGAATGGAATGCATAGTGGGGGCATAACTCTAATAAAGTCACACCACACATACATCATTTTCCTGTTGCAACACCCGCACTAACCCCAACATAGTTTTAGACACTTTGACTATTAAACAACCCTCTCGCCTTCGGAAGGTGGCTCGCATCCCATTAAATTATCCCCTAGCTTAATTGTGAGTTGTGAATTTGTAGAAAAGTATTGTCCCGGTGGATATGATACCTGACTCACCGGGTTATTACTTCTTGACCTCATACGCTTGGCAGTGCACAATATTTTGTGGCAAGCACTAGTCACTATACTGTAGGGTTTTCTGGGACCCTTAGGGCACAAAAACTCTATGCCCGTCCTAAGTCGGATGGGACATAGATAGAAATAGCAGCAAAAAATAATCATGTTAATCTAATTAACATTTAACCCTAAGGTCCAAGACCCTAATCCAAGATCTATGCCGACTTGGGATGGACCTGACCATCCCAAGAAGGATCTAGCCTACTGCGATTAAATTAAACTAATGCTTAATTAAACACATACCCGAAATCTCAGCCCTGGAGTAGGCGAGATGTAGGATCCTGCCAAAACAGAGTTAGGATCGATAAATAAAGTTGAGACGTACGCTTGCGTATGCGGCACGGTAGTCTCGGAACTTTGCCTTCGGATTCGCCACGACGGATCGAGTCTTCTCACGAACGGAGTAAGGCTACTAAATCCACAATCTAAATCTCTACTTTTAGATTAAGAACTTGGATAAAGGGAGAGGAAGTATTTCGGCAGAGCTTCGCTAGAATGAAAATGCATGCAAGAATGCCATGCAAAAGTGTAAGGAAATGGCTTACCCTTGGGTCTTATTTATAGCCCCCAAGGTAGTTATTTTAGGAGTAATTGTTCCTTAGGAACAAGTTAACTAAGGTGTACCATGATACATGGCACATTATAAGCTTAAGTTGTACCATATGCATGGTACAACATAAGCTTAAGATATTACCCCTTTATTAGCCATATGTCGCATGCACTTATGCATATATAATGCGACTTTCCCATCAATCTAGAGATCCTCTCCGCAAGGGAACATATTCCCTTAGCACACGACTTTGTGTACGCAACGTTCGAGGTCCGTATTCCCTCGTACATCCCCTACAAGGGTGTACTAACGTCTTCCATATCCAACATCTCCCACTCACACTTGAGGGGATTATAAGAGAACGTCTTTCTCTTAGTTCTTTTATCTATCATACCGAGAAATAGACCGTGCGACCGTCATGCGCGTAGAGTCTGTTGTTGTGCACTTGTTAGAGATACACAACGACCTCGAAGGTGCAAAGTTGAGTAGTTCAACGCATGCTTTACCCTAGATTATTTCTTCACATTTCTTATACTTTATATTCAACAATTGAATCCCATCTGGATTACAATTGGCTGGCCAGCTTTGAATCATTTAAAGTCCAAATGTGAATATGAAATCAATCTTCCTCTTCTTGCGAACCTTCTGATCTTGACTTGATTCACTTTTCTAACGTGCCCCGCTGAGCCGAATTATCATAGCCCATTAGCAACACGCTAAGATAGCGATCATCTCGTCAAATCTAAAGGAACCAATTGGAGTCCTTGAGGGTAAGAGTTAAGACCCGTATGGCCTTTGAGTCTCACATAATAGCAAACACTATTGCTACTAACTCAGTGGTCGAAATGCATACGTGGTATGAACACGTACTACAACATCACTCCTTTCCCAGGGAGAGTATGTCTTAATGATGTTGTACGGATGAAAGATCAGACACCACAGTGCCTATCTTTTTGAGTCCCCTTACTACTCGTGAAATATTCACGGACTCTCATCCTGCATAAGACAGATAGGATTTAAAAAATCCTATGAGATCTCTTTCAAATATCCTTGTGATACAGATCTCAGATCTTTTGTAAGCATCCATATGATGCAGATCTTTCATTCGACTATCTTGTTTAAGTCACGACTCTAAATCATTTGTCTAATGATTTTGACTTTAAACTAGTCTCATCTCTATCTTATCCTTCTGATAAGATAAGGCGGTTGCTCATGTGAGAGAGCCAACCTTAATCTGTCCGACATACACACAATAAAATAGCTGAGACTCAAACACAAATGTATAAAATCATTTGTAAGAAACTTGTATGCAATATATAAAAGAACTTCTTTCTTTTATTAAACTTTGATCTTCTATAGACATGGGAAATATTACATGATACAGCTCAGCTCCTACGCATTCCCATAGATGATAAGTGTTTGTAGAACACATCTCTGGGGATCGCCTTAGTAAGGGGATCCGCTATCATCTCATGCGTGGCTATGTATCCTATGTCTACTTCCTTCCGTTTGTCATAGTCCTTCGCAAACTTGAATCGAATATCAATGTGTTTGGTCTTACAATGAAATTTAGGATCTTTGACATAGGCAATCGAGGCTTGACTATCACTGTATATATGAACAGTGCTCGAGTCAGAGGCATTCGTCAGCCTGTCTAAGAATTTCCTAAGCCAAACAGCTTCTTGGACCGCCATGCTGAATGCTACGAATTCGGCTTCCATGGTTGATAGGGCGATGCAGGTTTGCTTCTTGCTGCTCCAGGATATTGCACCATTCCCGAGCAAGTAAACAAAGCCTGAGGTAGATCTTCGCTCGTCGAGATCACCCACCCAATCAGCATCGGTATAGCCTTCGAGTCTCAAGGTATTGCCTTGATAGCACAACGCATAGTCCGCAGTCCCTTTGAGGTACCTTAATATCCTCTTCACCGCTTTCCAGTGTGCCTGTCCTGGGTTGGATTGGTAACGGCTTACCATACCAACAGCATAGCAAATGTCTGGTCTGGTATACATCATGGCGTACATCAGACTCCCGACAGCACTGGAGTATGGAACCTTTTCCATAGCTTTCTTTTCTTTTGGATCTTTGGGACACATTTCCAAACATAGACCCTCGCCTTTGCTTATTGGAGTATCAATTGGCTTGCAGTCATGCATATTAAACCGTTCTAAAACTTTCTTTATATATGTCTCTTGAGAGAGAGAGAAAGAAGTTTCTTGGAACGATTCCTTGAGATCTTAACCCCAAGGATATATGCAGCCTCATCCATGTCTTTCATTTCAAAGACGGATGAAAGCCAAGCTTTGATATCCATGATAAGACGCTTATCATTTCTGGCTATAAGTATGTCATCTACATAAAGAGACATAATTACATACTTGTTCTTAATCCTCTTAATGTATACGCAGTTGTCTTCGTCGAGCATGGAGAAACCATACGACAAAACGACTTCTTGAAAGCGCATATACCACTGCCTTGAGGATTGTTTAAGACCATATATGGATTTACGAAGTTTACAAACCTTATGTTTGTTTTCTTCTTGTACGAACCCGTTTGGTTGTTCCATGTAGATCTCCTCATCTAGTTCTCCGTTAAGAAAAGCAGTCTTTACATCCATCTGATGTAACTCGAGGTCCAAACAAGCCACCATTGCCAGAATTAAGCGAATGGAGGTAAAATGCACGACAAGAGAGAAAGTCTCTTTGTAGTCTATTCCTTCCTGTTGCGTGAAACCTTTCGTAACAAGGCGGGCTTTATATTTCTCGATGGAGCCATCAGCCTTATGCTTGATTTTGAGAACCCACTTGTTCCCAATGGCTCTACGTCCCTTAGGTAAATCAACCAAGTCCCAGACTTGGTTTGTTTTCATGGATTGAAGTTCTTCTTCCATTGTCGCTATCCATTTATCTTTAGCAGGGCATGTGACAGCCTGTTTGAAATTTGCAGGTTCGTCATCATCTTGTAGTAATGTCATGAATGTTTGAGGAAATTCATCCTCAAATCTCAGAGGTGTTAGCCTCGTTCGATTACTACGTCTTGTTTGAGTTTGATCACTCCCACTTGGAATGACATCACTCCCACTTGGAATAATATCACTCCCACTCGGAATAGGATTGGTATCGTTCGTATCATCCATTGGTGAAGTTTGAAACGTATTTTCTTCTTCACCAAGAATTCTCCCACTCGAACGTTCCGATCCTTCTTGATCCCAAGTCTCAAACAAGGATAAGTCTTGACTTATCTCACCCTGTCTTGGAAACTCGTTTTCCAAGAAGACAACATCTCTCGAATCGAATTCTATTAGACCCCCATTGTCCTCTTGACCGACGAAAACATATCCTTTGGAGTTTTCAGCGTATCGGAGTAAGATACACTTCCTCCCACGTGGCCCAAGTTTGCCATATTTGTGAGAGGATAAATGTGCGTAAGAGGCACAACCCCAAGGTTTTAGAATGCTTAAGTCTGGAGTTCTATCGTTCCACAACTCATAAGGAGTAGAACTTACCGACTTCGAGGGTACACTGTTTAAGATGAATGCTGCCGTCAATAATGCATCACCCCAAAAGGTGATGGGCAAATTTGCCTGAGACATCATTGATCGGACCATTTCCATCAATGTCCTATTTCTTCTTTCCGCAACACCGTTTTGTTGCGGAGTATAAGGCATAGTTATTTGATGAACTATGCCTTTTTCATCACAGAGTTCCTTAAAACTCGTTGATTGATATTCTCCACCCCGATCGGTTCGCAAGACCTTTATCTTGCGATCTAGTTGATTTTCCACTAAACTCATATAGTTTTTGAAGCAAGATAAAGCTTCATGTTTGTGGGAAATCAAATAAATATGACCGAAACGGGTGAAGTCATCAATGAATGTGATGAAATAGGACTTCCCGCGTCTTGTCTTAACATTCATTAGACCGCAAATGTCCGAATGGATAAGCTGTAATGGAACTTCGGCCCTTGTGCCAGTTCCAAACGGCTTGCGACAAGTTTTCCCTACAAGACAATGTTCGCAAGTTGACATTTCAACTTTTGAAACATTAGATAGCAAGCCACTTTTGTCAAGTCTATCCATTCTAGTTGGTCCAATATGACCAAGTCTTGCATGCCAACAAATGATCTCAGATTCAGAGTTAGAAGCATTTGTCAAATGGAAACTTTCATTAATAGAAGAAGAATCATCATACATTGTGTTTAAAACAATTAATCCATTACAAACATTACCCGATCCAATTAAAGAACTATTACAAACAAGGTCAACCTTTTGTTTATAGAACCTCCATTCATAATCTAAAGACATTAACATGACCACGGATACGATATTCCTTCTAATATCTGGAGCAAAGAGGACGTCGTGCAATAATAAAGTCCGGCCGTTATCGAGAACTAGCTTGCATGTTCCGACGCCTTTGACTTCGACACGAGTGTTGTTGCCGACGTATATCCACTTTGTTCCTTGAGTTATCTTTCGATACTCTACGAAGAACCTTCTGTCCTTCGCTACGTGGTCTGTGGCCCCTGAATCAATCAACCAAAAATAGTTAGATTCAGCAAGAAACACGGAACTAGAAACACATATGTAACTAGCCCTACAAGTTACCTTATCACTTCCATCCGTACACGTACGGGCGAAGTGACCGTACTTGTTGCACTTAAAGCACTTGATCTTCTTCAAGTTTTTCTTCTTTGAGTGCACATTCTTTTGCCACTTTTTGTTCTAAGTCTTCTTTGAGGTTTCCGGTTCTTGCTTTCGTTCGTTCACAAACCTTAAGCGTTTATTCTTCTGCTTATTTCCTCCCTGTGAGGAACTAGCGACCATGTGCACTTCTGCACTTGGTTTTGCGGCTTGAATCCGCTCTTCCTCGAGTTCAAGGTGTTTCGATACATCGCTTAAAGTTTTAATGCACTCATTATGAGTGAGGTGCATTTTCATGTTATCCCAGCTATCTGGGAGTGAACGAATGACTGCTTGGATCTGCTGTTCGTCAGACAGCGTAACACCCGCATCCTTTAATTCAGATATGAGATTCGCCATGTGGCGGAGATGCTTTTTCATAGAGTGATCTCGCCGCATCTTGTACGAATCAAATTGAATATTTAAGGAGCAGAGTTTGGTAACCGAAGTTCCACCAAACTTTATTTTTATCTCAGACCATATGTCTTTGGCTAGGTCGAATTTCCGAAATAGACGCATTATGTCATTGTCCATTGCGGACAGTAACGTAATACGTGCTATTTTGTTCTTTCGAATCCATGTCTCATAAGCTTCCCGGTCCCTCTTGTGTTGGGCCGTATTGCCCAACTCAGGTTCTTCCATTATGTTTTGGAGTATTTCAAGCACATTTTGCTCCTCCAAAACATATTGGATTTTTATTGACCAAAGTTTATAATTGTCGCCGTTGAGCTTTTCACCTTTGTTAAGCTCTGCGACAATGTTCTTAGAAGCAGTAGACATATTCGAATCAAAAAACTGCAAAGAAAATGAAAAACACGATCAAAATTCTATGCATAAAGTTTCGATTCTTTAAACACTTGATAAGTTCCTTGGATGCGCTGAAATGTTACTCTAGAATCGAGAAGTTCACTACGTTCCCAACTACCATCTAGAAGTAACTTTCAAAGTATCCCTCTTACTTATCTCAAGTAAAAAGAAATCAGAAATAATACCCGTATGGTATTAGCAGCGGAAAAATACTTTTGAAAAACATATCTTTCAAAATGGAATAGGTGAGAGTTTGCGCAAAGAATTTTAGCGCAACAATTGCCAAGCCACGAGACCTGTTCTACACACCCATGGGTTAGATAACCATGGCCGGATCGTGGTAGGACTTGGAATTCTAAATTGCGCTATCCCGATTAAGGACGGGACATAACCTATTTGAAAACACCTTTTTCAAAAATTTGAAAATACATTGGCTAATCTCCGTAGAGTAGAGCACAACGTTATAAGTTCATTGGCTAATCTCCGTAGAGTAGAGAACAATGACATGGCTAATCTCTCATGAAGTAGAGCACTATGGCTAATCTTCAAGGAGTAGAGCCCAAGTAAAAACTTTATAAAATGTTAGCCCCGTATGGGCAAGTCGACACAGTGGTTAGCCCCGTATGGGCTAATCGGCACATTCGAGTTTGACCAAGGCCTTTTGTCACCCCGTATGGGTCAGTCGGCAAGTTTGCGATCAACCAAGACCTTCTGCCGGATTGGTCGACCAAAACAACCAAATTGGTCGACCAATTATTTGGTCTGCAACTTCTCCCGGCCAGGGCCTCTGCCCTGGACGAGGCTTGGCCAAGGGCCGGCCAGGGCCTCTGCCCTGGCCGGCCAGGGACCCTGGCCCCCTCGGCCAGGGCCTCTGCCCTGGCCGAGGCCGGCCAGGGCCGGCCAGGCCGGCAGGCCGTGGCCGAGGCCGGCCATAGCCGGCCTGGCCATGGCCGGCCATGGCTTGGCCATGGCCGGTCATGGCCAAGGCCATTTGGCATTGGCCGGCCATGGCCCCTTTGGCCATGGCCGGCCACCCCCTTTGAATGGGGTTGCCGCACACCCCACCGGAGGGGTGGCCGTGGTGGTTATTGGCCGTAGCCAACCCCCTCCGCATGGGGAGGGGGGTGCATGGCCTTCATAGCCCATTTGGCCATGGCGCACATGCACTAAAATTCATCTTCTCCGATGGAGATAACTACCATCATCTTCCTCGATGAAGCACACGTTCGTCGATGAAGCACCCGTTCGTCGAGAAATTAGTTATTTTCTAATGGCCGTGTGCCAAAAATGAAAAATAACATACTACGTGAACGGTCAGTTCTTCCCGTCACGGAGAGTTCCTACCATATCCGTAATGATAGGAGACCCTAACGTGAAAAGAACAACCGCTTCGTTCTCTCCGTCACGAAGCGTTCCTACCATATCCGTAATGGTAGGAGACCCATTCGTGAAAAAGACAACGACTCGTTCATAGTTTCGACGAGACGGCGGTTTGATCGGGGCGAACCCGTATGGCTCTGATACCAATGTAGGATCCTGCCAAAACAGAGTTAGGATCGATAAATAAAGTTGAGACTTACGCTTGCGTATGCGGCACGGTAGTCTCGAAACTTTGCCTTCGGATTCGCCATAACGGATCGAGTCTTCTCACGAACGGAGTAAGGCTACTAAATCCACAATCTAAATCTCTACTTTTAGATTAAGAACTTGGATAGAGGGAGAGGAAGTATTTCGGCAGAGCTTCGCTAGAATGAAAATGCATGCAAGAATGCCATGCAAAAGTGTAAGGAAATGGCTTACCCTTGGGTCTTATTTATAGCCCCCAAGGTAGTTATTTTAGGAGTAATTGTTCCTTAGGAACAAGTTAACTAAGGTGTACCATGATACATAGCACATTATAAGCTTAAGTTGTACCATATGCATGGTACAACATAAGCTTAAGATATTACCCCTTTATTAGCCATATGTCGCATGCACTTATGCATATATAATGCGACTTTCCCATCAATCTAGAGATCCTCTCCGCAAGGGAACATATTCCCTTAGCACACGACTTTGTGTACGCAATATTCGAGGTCCGTATTCCCTCGTACATCCCCTACAAGGGTGTACTAACGTCTTCCATATCCAACATGAGATGTTCCGCACCGTCTTCCGAGCCGCTCCCCGTCCCACGCCGAGCTGCTCCTCGAGCTGCTCCCCGAACCGATCCTCGAACCGCTCCGCATCCCGAGGCGAGCAATCCTCGTGCCGTCGAGCCAACCACGCACCGAAGAAAGTTTCACGCGAGTGAAACCTCTGCCTAGATTTCGGATCTAAATCCGAACTCCTTTGCGGCTTTGCTAGAGCCCTCAGGAGCAAGGCAGAAATTTATAGGGAGAGGAGAAATATTAATTTAAGCTTAGATCCGAGCGTGCTCCAACATTTACGAGAGCCGCTCAGATCTAGAGCTTGGGAGGAGTTTTGAGGAGGAGAGCAGACCCCTATTTATATAGGCGGCTGACTGCTCCTCTTTACTCAAAATCCGATGTGGGACTATTAATTGGAGTTAATCAATTCAATTTAGTTTGCCTTTCACAAAGGTCAAACTTCCGTGAATTTTAACTCCCTCACCGTTGAGCTTCATGATTGATACAACCTATCAATTCGAAGGGCATTCAATGGTGAACGCATAGGAAAACACGGCTCGACAATCCGAGTCCGTTTGACCCTCCAATTGAGTGTCCAAAGATCAGCCCAAGGGTTGTAATTCGCAAAAACTGAGCCGCCGCCCAAAGCAACCAAAGGGTTCAGAACCCTAGCTGTGGGGCCCACAGAGTGGGCCCTACAGAGCACTGCGCGCGCGCAGGCCCCTAGGTGGGGCCCGCATGGGCACAAGCCCAGGCGGCCTGCGCCTGGGCATGTGCCCAGGCGCAGGCCGCATGGGCCCGCTTGGGCCCAGGCGGGCCAGGGGCCTGGGCCTGCCCTTTTTGGGCAATTTTTGCCCAGCGCCTGGGCAATTGCCCAGGCGCCAAAAACATGCGGCATATTTTTTTTGTTAAACAACAAAAACAAAAAAAGTCTTGGGCCTGGTTTTTGGGCTTCTATTTAACCGCCTTTAAATAGACTTATTGAGTTCGTTTGAACTCCGTTTCTGACGCGGTTTGGAACTGGGTTTAGACCGGGACATTCCCGTCTTACCCGTGAGCTTTTCCTTGCGTTTATATTATTAAATATGGTCTTAAACAATTTAAGACACATTTAATCTCTATTGCATCAAATACAAATTAGTCCCTATCTAGGCTTAAATTATCATTTGCATCAAATACAAATGATCTGAGGGCATATTCCTCTACATCTCCCACTTGCACTCAGGATCATTTATCCCGAATGCAGGAGATGATTGCAAACATCTTTTGCAATATTTTATCCCTTGCATCAAATCAAATTATTCTTCCTAACTAATTTCTAACTATTACTAGACGAAGGCCGCACTCTGTGTGAGACCCTACAGCCTGACCCTTACAACAGGTTGGGCTCGAAGCCCTATACGGCAGTGACCACGAGCAGTGGTTGACGTCCCTGCTTTAGGAATCATCATTATGTGGTTGACTCCTTGACATGAGTATTGTCGGGACCACCCTGACTGTTTCTGTGATGAATTCCGCAGTTATAGTCTCTTCGTCTTAACTATGTCGTGTAGATCAAGTCTAGGGTATGGTCAAACTGTCAACCCCAATAACTTGACTCCGGTTAGTTTCTATCGATCTTTTAGTCAAAAATGTTGGACTTCTTCCAACATACTCTGGCCAGAGTTTTTACTAAAGACCGAACTAACCCTACGACACTAACACCCATTGACCGGGAGAGACGAATCCTCTCTTGGTCATTACTCTCCTCATACGCTTCAAGTGTCACCCAATCAAAGACCTTTCGACAGGCCTTGCCTCGAAGCTAGGTCATTTGATCTAAGTGGCACCGTTCATGCACAGGTTCGTCAAAATGACCTCAAGTCAAAAGACCAACTAGCCTATCATCACTCAGAGTCATCATTGACAGATTGGTCAATATAACCATATGATAACTCTTGTGGATTGTTCAGTGAACTCATTCTCTAATGAGCACCTGTGTCTCGTCTACGATTTCGCCAAGTCAAGCGATCATGAGATCATCGCCACCGCTAAACGGTGAAGACTAATACACAATGGTCTATCCGATGTTTCGATATCCTTGTCTCGAAACATCTACGACCACGAACCCTTTTAGACTATGCTACAGACGGTCAAACATTTCTCCATGATCGAGATACTCATCTCGATACGTGTTTGACCTTGCATAAAGTCTCAGGACTTTACCTAAGTTAATATCTAATGTTAACTACATTATAACATAACTTTAGATAAATTATTACCAAACAGCTTACTGTTATTTCGAACAAGATGTTTGTGCTATTCACACATGAAGATAGATAGCCTCGAGGGTATCATCTCTCAACATCTCCCACTTGCACTAAGGCCCATTTATCTCGGTATCTAATACCGTTTTTCTACATAAGTTTTCCTGACTTCATGTGGTAGAGCCTTCGTGAGTGGATCTGCTAAAACCGTCTACACTATAGACTTAAGGAGTTTCTATGTTCATATTAGACCAACCATTTGAATCTCATTCAAATAATTCATTTGGTCTGTCGGAATCCATAATATTTTATTTATTTGGATCTTATCCAGTTCATCGTACCTTATGATAATAATCTTAAATTAGTTAATTGTCATAAATGGCTCATATCTATTTCTGATAAAGTATCAAACTCTTTTGATCACTTCATCAAAATTATATGTTCCATCCCTTTGATGCCTCACATGTAATTTACATGCTCCCATTGACCTTGAAAACTATCTGGCTAATTCATATAAGTTGGTCCGTCTAAATCATATTTAGAAAAACGAACTTGTAAGTGAATGCTCCAATTTTCATGGTCAACTTAAGCGTTTACATCGAGTTTGGTCCGAGTAGTTCTGTACACATCTGCTGGTGGAAAAAACGGTTTCATTATTATCCATTTTATAGGAATTAGTATGGAAAAACCGTTCTCGACCAACATGATTGCACTTCACTATATTCCTTTCTGCACCAATCTTTCAACTTAAAGATTTACTTGCAGAAAGTGAGTAAACATTTTCCTTGTGCACGTAAACTAAATTCCAAAATTTATTTACGCACACGGACCTATTCTGATTGCATCAAGTTTTTAAATCGGAGTTACTACTCCGAATTTCATCCCGGAAGTTGACTAAGTCATCATCAGTTATGATGTTTAACTCGACTCTTCATCTCACGAAATTCGAGTAATTATACAACTTCCTAATGATTGATTTAATGAATATCTTATTGATAATGTCCTCACAGAACATTATCAAAACCTAGGCATTACTATCCGGGACTTAAACCAGAAGGAGGACTTAACTCAGAGTCACTTACAATGGATCACACCAAGTCTAACTAAGTGTGATTCATACCTTTTGACACACGGATGTGTTAACAGACTTGACCTGAGAGAAAATCACATTTTCTTTTAATTACACAAGATTTAATGTAGCTAAGTATTTGACCATTCGATCTAATCGAATCAGTTTAAATACTTTAGTCATTTCGTTCTTTATTTTATCAGACTTGTGTTTCATCAAGAACACGTGTCTTAATAAAATATACGAATAACTTAATTTGGTTAATCTAGACTCGGGTTCATCAGTATGTACCAGACTGAGTTCGAAAACTCATTCTCCCACTGTCTTACAGATGTGTTTCGGCCATTCTATCTAAGAGGATAAGACTCACAAGTGTCCGCAGACTTCATAATACGAGAGGTCAGACCCCTCTTTATGTGACTTGTAAAGCTTAGTCTCTCGATACGGCATAGTCTATTTTTCCATACAAGTTTTCTACTATCTTGTGTATTTATATGTATTAACATTTAATATATATATTATCGTTATACATAAATTACTAACGCAAAACATTGCTTCAGAAGCGAGGTGACGACATTCGTCTAATTGTGTTATACGTCTTTTGTATAACAATAATTATAAAATCGTGACATCAAAATATGTCACATTTTCATTTTCTCCTACTTATGCCTTTACTAATGATAAATTAAACTATTAAACTCGATTGACTTTCCGGAGTGCATTCTTCCTTTTCTAAATCACATTTAGATATAAATAGCCCAACATAAATAAATAGCTATGCAAGCATCTTATGTATCCAAACGCCTGAGAGGTGCAATCTTGAATGTAGCTCAAGAAGTTGCTCGTCTCAAGATCCGGTTGGGATACATAGTTTTGCACCGCTCATGCACTCGTATTCGACTCAAACAGTTTGATCGAATTCTCGAACTTTGCGGATCAAAATTGTTTGTCCATACAACCTTGAGGGTAGTTCGACAAGTTATAGGGAGAAACATATTTCGAATATCATATATGTTCAATCTGCCTCATATAGAGACGGGTGACATGTAGCGTGAATTTATTTGTTGGACCCAGAACTTAATGAAATCGTATTTCTTAAGTCTGTTCTTTAGAAGGTCATTTTAATGTCAACGAGAGTATAGTTTAATCATATCAATTAGAATTTAACTTGATATTCAATTAATCAACCTATTTGACCAATTAACTAATTCCATTAAAAAAATATATTTTGATTCCTTCGGTAAACATAGTCTTGCCCTAGTTTTGGCATATGTTCAAAATTAAATATAGGTAGAATGTCTTTTATCTATCTATATCCTCCCACTATTTTTACGATCGTTTCAAAGGTTAATAACGAACGATTTAATCAAATTAAAATTAATGGGTAAGAGGTCCAATCACCTTGAGCCTAACAACCTTGAGGGTAGCTCAACAAGTTGCTTGACTCTGTGATCGGAAGATGACTCTTCATCGATCATATCAGATATAACCCTCTTAATCGATTTTTACCCCGAGCCATTTGTGATCATGAGGGTGCTCATCCAAATCACAATGTCTAGTCTAGTCGGACCCTTGTTTTCGTGTCTAGCCTGACTTGCTCCGGCGCTCGGGGTATTCACGACACGTTGGTTTGGGTCAGGACTTAGACTACATCTAGTCAGACTACATCATTGACTTAACTTACGCCGGCGCTCGGGGTACGAGACGATGGTTTGGGTCAGTCAAGATTTCATCTTATGTATTTAAGGAGTTGGTTTCTACAGGGTTGCCATGTCACAGCTTGAGGGTATCTCAACAAATGTAACACGGGTCCTAGAGTAGCTAACCCCTAAAACAAGGAGGGCTACTGCTAATCTTGAAAAAGATTATTAACGTATTTGACTTAGATATAGTCCAGGGTGTCATACAATCATGATTCGCGACATTGCGGTCCAGCAGAACACAACCAGGGAATTGACTAAGCCAGGATCACTATCCCTTAAAGGGTGATCCAGAACTCTTAGCCAAGCACATTGACTGGATCATGGACCATTGAATGAAGCTTGTCATTTTTGTTGTGTGCCATAGACTAAACAGCTTTTATTAACAACTAATTAATCCTATCAACTAGTTGCATCCTTAAATTCAAAATTTTAGGATTTGTTTAATAACTTTTATTAAGACCTTATCAACTATAAGGTTCACGTGCTATCCTAAATCGTTATTAGGATTTTAATAAAATTTATTAACCAACGCTAAAAGCGAAGTCCTTTAATGAGAATTAATAATAACAATTAGAATTAAGATTTTCATTAAAAGGACTACCCTAATCAGGAATTAGGTCTTGAAGTGTTGTTAATATTTTATTAAAACATAGCGTGTCATTAAAATTCAAGTAATAAATTTTAATCATTTCTTAATGGCTAACCTAAAAGGTTGTCTTGTGTTATCAAATAAGGGACAAGATGAACTAGCCATTAAAAATAAAGCTACACTAATTTATCGCATAAAAGGTGTACAACTATTTAACAATTTAAATAGAACAATGTCTATCACATAAACAATTTTAGCATGCAAACATAAATTTAACATTTAAATTTAAAATATGATTTTAAAAATATTTTATTTTTATCTCATAAAAATCTGTTTTTAAAATCACAAATTTGCATGCTACTTTTAAAAAATTTATTGCATAAAAATTTTAACCTTTAAAATCAGTTTTAAAAAATCTCATAAAATTAAAACATCATTTTAAAAACTTTCATGCTTAAAAATTTATCATATAAAATTTTTAGGCACTTTAAACTTATCGCATAAATTTTAAAAGATTTAAAATTAGTTTTAAAAATTATCACATAAATTTTAAAACGTCATTTAAAAAATTTTCATGTTAAAAAAATTTATCACATAGATTTTTAAACATCAAAAACATTTTTAAAAGTATTTAAAAGCATTTCATGTGTTTAAAGAAATCGCAGGCTAGATCGTAACACAGACCTGGCCCTGATACCACTGAAGGGTCTTCTGGTACCGTTAGGGCACAAAAACTCTATGCACGTCCTAAGTCGGACGGAACATAGACAGAAAAGCAGCGGAAAAATAAACATGTTAATCTAATTAACATTTAACCCTAAGGTCCAAGACCCTAATCCAAGATCTATGCCGACTTGGGATGTACCTGACCATCCCAAGAAGGATCTAGCCTACTGCGATTAAATTAAACTAATGCTTAATTAAACACATACCCAGAATCACAGCCCTGGAGCAGGCGAGATGTTCTGCACCGTCTTCCGAGCCGCTCCCCGTCCCACGCCGAGCTGCTCCTCGAGCCGCTCCCCGAACCGCTCCTCGAATCGCTCCTCGAACCGCTCCGCATCCCGAGGCGAGCAATCCTCGTGCCGTCGAGTCAACCACGCGCCGAAGAAAGTTTCACGTGAGTGAAACCTCTGCCTAGATTTCGGATTTGGATCCGAACTCCTTTGCAGCTTTGCTAGAGCCCTCAGAAGCAAGGCAGAAATTTATAGGGAGAGGAGAAATATTAATTTAACCTTAGATCCGAGCGTGCTCCAACATTTACGAGAGCCGCTCAGATCTAGAGCTTGGGACGAGTTTTGAGGAAGAGAGCAGACCCCTATTTATATAGGCGGCTGACTGCTCCCCTTTACTCAAAATCCGATGTGGGAATATTAATTGGAGTTAATCAATTCAATTTAGTTTGCCTTTCACAAAGGTCAAACTTCCGTGAATTTTAACTCCCTCACCGTTGAGCTTCATGATTGATACAACCGATCAATTCGAAGGGCATTCAATGGTGAACGCATAGGAAAAAACGGCTCGTCAATCCGAGTCTGTTTGACCCTCCAATTGAGTGTCCAAAGATCCGCCCAAGGGTTGTAATTCACAAAAACTGAGCCGCCGCCCAAAGCAACCAAAGGGTTCAGAACCCTAGCTGTGGGGCCCACAGAGTGGGCCCCACAGAGCACTGCGCATGCGCAGGCCCCTAGGTGGGGCCCGCCTGGGCACAAGCCCAGGCGGCCTGCGCCTGGGCATGTGCCCAGGCGCAGGCCGCCTAGGCCCGCTTGGGCCCAGGCCCGTGACCTGGGCCTGCCCTTTTTGGGCAATTTTTGCCCAGCGCCTGGGCAATTGCCCAGGCGCCAAAAACATGCGGCATTTTTTTTTGTTAAACAACAAAAACAAAAAAAGTCTTGGGCCTGGTTTTTGGGCTTCTATTTAAACGCCTTTAAATAGACTTATTGAGTTCGTTTGAACTCCGTTTCTGACGCGGTTTGGACCTGGGTTTAGACCGGGACATTCCCGTCTTACCCGTGAGCTTTTCCTTGCGTTTATATTATTAAATATGGTCTTAAACAATTTAAGACACATTTAATCTCTATTGCATCAAATGCAAATTAGTCCATATCTAGACTTAAATTATCATTTGCATCAAATACAAATGATCTGAGGGCATATTCCTCTACATATACATTAGTAAGTTAGTTTGTAGATAGTAACATGGAATACATTGCAATCAGAAAAGTTAATCACTAGCCAGCATATGAGACATGATACAAGTGAATCACACATCCTAAATAATCCACATGTCATCAAAAAACCAATTCATAACCAATTATTTTTTCAAATAAACCAAGCGTACAATTTAAAAAAAATTATTTAAATAAAATTTACACTTCCAATTTAGATTAGGGTATCAACAAGTAGATCATTGAAGCATGTATACCCTAAAATAATGGGTTTAAATAAATCAACCATTAGGAACTCAAATCCGATTTGGATTTGCTTTCATATGCATACATGAATAATCACGAAATTCATGCATATCTCTCACAATAATATGAATATAACCATTAGTATCTCTTTGATTTAGATTCTTTGGAACCCAAAATCATGTCATCATGCTTTCTATCATAATTTCTAGCATGGTGTATAAAGTGTTTGTAACGAGCATTGTGTGCATTAGATCGAGAAAATCTACCATACATAAATGCATGATTCTTTCTAACATCATTAGCATGCATATGATTGGTTCTACCAACACAAACATTACTAATAACATTTCTAGAAGTAGAAACATGCTTGTGTGTGGGAGTAGCTCTTGCATTAGGAATTTTCTTAAACAAATCAAGCTTAAGAATCAATTCAAACTAGACAGAGACAAGGCATGCTCGTTCTTCAAATATTCATGATTATATAATAAAGCATCATACTTCGTTTGAATCTTGTTATGATCAATAATCAAATTATTATAACTATCTTATACCTTTTCATTATTATTTTTAATTTAGCATGCTTTTTATATAACAATTCAAAAATATTTTCTAGTTGACTATCATCCATCTCACTATCAGAATTATCAGAGTCACTATCAGAATCTTAGTTAGAAATTACCTTTGTGCAACCCATGAAGCAATAGTCCATACTATCATCAAAATTTTCTTCTACCTCAACTTCATGCCAAGTGTCCGTAAGTGCTTCCTTAAATATTTTATTTTCATTTTCATACTCAAGTATGCGTCATACTTGGTTTATGGTGGTAGCACTAGAAACACGATCAAAAATGGTTTCGTTGGTGAAACTTAATAACAAATTCATTACCTTTTTGTTTAGGGTTGCCACCTCCAATTCCTCTTTACTCCATTGTAATTATGGTCTAATGGGTTTGTAGTACATCGTCAATAAAAATCCCCAAAATCTATAGTCGATGGATTTGATGAAAGCCATAATCATCTTTTTCTAGAAGGGGTAGGTTACACCATAAAGAATTGGTGGAGTCAAGTAGCTTTAGAGACCGCTCATTGTTGATGCCATCCATAAAACCTTGGCTCTGATATCGCGAGTTGAGGATCCTGTAGATGGCAAGCAAACACTGGAGGGGGGTTGAATAGTGTTATCTGAAAATAATCAAAATTAAAAGTAAACCCTCTATGGATGCCTAAGATTCCAACTAGAGTTGCCTAACTTGGATCTTAATCAACAAATTCTAATCTTACAAGAATAAATAAGTGCACAACAGAATTAAAACAACCCAATGCAAGAGTAGAGAATTGAGATAGAGACAATGGATCAAATGTAAAGACAACATATATCCTGGTTGACACTCCCGTGGGTTAGTCCAGTCTCAAGCCGTGCTTGGAGTTCCACTAGTTTCCTCTCTTAAATAGAGGACTTCTACAGCCCTTCTCTCAACTATAGTGCTAATACAACCACCTTGCCTCTAGTAAGGATTTCCAAGCACAACACAAACCTCATCAAGTGAGGACCTCACACAAGAGGCTTTTCGAAATTACAACAACAAACACCAATCACTTACCACCACACCCTTGTGTGGATTTCACTTGTACTATTGAAGAGAAGTGTTATAATGCTACTTAGCCACCAAGAGTGAAGCTTTTGAGTATGTTTGGCTAAGGAAAAATCTTATGATCCCAAAAAATGAAGATTAAAACTTTGGAGATCAATGAAGATTGATTCAATCTCAAGAAAATGATGAAGCTCTTGTGAGCTTGAAATCAATTTGGCCAAGTAAAACTTTTGCTTAAAAGCTTTTTATAAGAAATAAAAGAATTGGCCAAAAGAAATGAAATTTTGCTTCGGAAATATTGAGCACAAGAAGAGTTTTATTGCTTGACAAAACTTTTTACTATCACGGGAAATTATTCTTATAAACTTCTTGCAAATCTCAGATCAAACACCCTTAAATCTAGAAATCTCCCCGAACAGATTGATCAAAAGTCCCTCCCAATGGGCAGAAAACGCGGCTAGAAAAATGACAGTTATGGGCCAGCTGGCAGCCACTAGTCAACAACTAGTCATCCACTAATCGGCTAGTCAGGGCACCAGGTGACTAATTGGATAACTATAGTCGACTAGTTAGGTACAATCAGAATTTCCGAGAGCACGGATCGACTATGGTATTAACATTAGTCAACTTGTTTCCTGATACGCTTAATACAAGATCTGATACATCATGGATCTAAAAACTTGAAAAATGAGTTTTGAAAATATTTAGAACAATTTATAACATTTAAAGCCATTTTCCTACGTGTGTGCAAGTTTCAAATAATGACCTTAACAATCTATGACAAGTACTTAAAAAATAATACATAACTCACACAACACAACAGTGAGAGTCTTGATGTATTCTTTGTCTCTTTTGATTGTCTTATGAAGCCTTTGCGCACCGGGAGTACTTGGATGAGCTTCTAGGCTTCATGTTGAGCTCCAAATCATTTGACCCTCCTGTCTTCAACACATGTCCAACTTTGGTGAGCTTGAATGAATCGATTGACCATGTCGACTCGGTTTCTATGAAATAAAGCTTGTGTACCTATACTCAAGAATTTTCATTAGCAACACTAATTGTTTGTTCATCATCAAATTAAACCTAGGGGTGAGGCAATATCCAACCGCCATGAGGCCACCTTCTTGTCATTAAAAATTTCAAGTCATCTTGTAGCATTGGAGTCACACCCGCATGTAGATACGTCAAGCTTGCATTGATCCAGCTTCATCATCCATGCTTGAGAAATTTTGAGCATTATACGCTTGTTCTTTTAAATCTTTGTTCTTTATTGATGCCTTCGACCTTTGCTAATGCTATCCTAAATAACCACATAAATATTATTTGAAAAAGCTTTAAATAAACCAAATCTTAGCAAGTGTGTCCGCAGAAGTCATTGCATGATAAGCAGGCAATTACAGTGTGGTTTAATATTTTAATCACCTTGGGCAGGCCAATCGAGAGATCCAATCTCAAAGAAAACAGGCCACGTGGAAGAGCAACTCAGGCTTTTTGGCCCGAGATTCTCAAATGGCAGTTAAAGAAATAAAAAGAAGCAGGGAGCAGCGTGCTGATGAAGCCACGAAGCTTTTTCCGCCGATTTTGTGGAGTTGAGGGAGTCGAGAGGCAACCAAAGATGCCGGGTATCGAATGCTGCTCGTGACGCCCGACCCTTCGCGGATAAACTATACCTAACAGCTGGAAAAATCCACGGCTGACGTGTACAATGACTGGAAACAGACTAGGACCCCAGGCGCTCATGCGATGTTTGTTTTTAGCCATTTTTTTTTTCCATAAACGATTGATCTACGTATGCTACAACTAAATGCATCAACATTATTCTAATGTGTTTTTGTTGGAAAGTATAGAGCAAGTGTAACCATGGCAAATAGCCATGGTTCTATATTTATAATATTATAGAGTATGCGTAGAGACTCATGGCAACCAAAGGTCCCTATTACTTGGGGAGTAATGGAAGGATAAGTAGTTGGGAGGCCAAAGGCTTCACTCACTCACAACACTCCCCCTTATCCATCCATTACTTTGGTAATAGCGTATAACGCTAAAGCGGTGGATACTTCTGTATCCTGAGTAAATGTGTTTGCCTCGTTAAAACCTTAGCTGTGGAAAACCCAGTGGAAAAAACCAACAGCTTAAGGAAAAAGAGTGCAACACACAAGTTACTCCCCATTATCCGTACAAGCTTCAGGCTTGTAGGTCTTTCAGCTGTCTCATACCGATTTCTTTTACAAGTTTTACAAAAATACATCTCGGTAAAGTTTTAGTAAAAAGATTAGCTAAGTTGTTGCAGGACTGAATCTGCTGAACTTCAATCTGCTTGTCTTTTTTTAGTTCGTGCATCCAGAAAAACTTGGGAGGTATGTGCTTCGTCCTGTCGCCCTTGATGTAGCCCCTTTGAAGTTGAGCAATGCACGCGGCATTATCTTCAAACATGACAGTAGGCTCCAAATCTCTAGTCTTCAGGCCACTGGATGTGAAGAATGTGGTGGACGACGGAGCGTAGCCAATAACACTCTCCGCTTTCTTCATGGATCGCAATGAGCTCTGAATGATTGGATGACGTAGCTGTTGAAGTTTGCTTTACCGATCTCCAGGAGATAGCAGTACCTTCGTAGGTAAACACAAAACCTGTCTGTGAGTTTGTCGTGTGCGGATCTGAAAGATAACCTGCATCGGCATAACCAAGTAATTGGGGGGAGGCACCTCTTTGGTAGTAAAGTCCCAGATCTACTGAACCCTGGAGGTATCGCAGAAGATGCTTTACTCTGTTCCAGTGGCGATTTGTAGGCGCTGCACTGTGTCTGGCTAGGAGATTAAATGCAAACGCTATATCGGGACGTGTACAATTAGCTAGATATAGAAGTGCTCCAATGGCACTGAGATAGGGTACTTCAGGACCCAGTATCTCATCCCCCTCTTCCAGTGGTCGGAAGGGGTCCTCATGTACATCTAGTGATCTTACGACCATATGAGTACTTAAAGGATGACATTTATCCATAAGAAACTTGCGTAGAAGTTTCTTTGTATAATTTGATTGGTGTAATATGATTCCACCTCGTAGGTGTTAAATCTGTAAGCCAAGACAATACTTTGTTTTGTCTAGTTCTTTCATTTTAAAAGTGTGCTTTAGGCTTTCAGATATCTCATTGATCTCTGCAGGAGATCCTATGAGATTTAAGTGATCAACATATACTGCTATGATGACGAATCATGTTCCCGTTCTTTGATACACTGGAAGACTTCATTATTTGTGAATTCTTGATGTGCAAGGAAATCACCAAGTCTGTTATACCACATTTTGTCCGATTGCTTTAGACCATATAATGATCTATGCAGCCTTATAGGGAATACATCCCGAGGTATCTCTTTCATCTCTGGGGGTAGTTTATGTAAGGATCGTCTTACCCTTGCAATACTAACAACACACACTAGAGGGGGTGAATAGTGTAATGACAATAAAATTGTCCAATTAAAATTAAACTTGCAAATGCGGAATAATAAATGCAAGATGAAATAATTGACACAATCAATCCAAACGCAAACACAAACATTTACACTGTTTCCCCAAACTTGGGTACGTCCAGCCACACCAATATTCACTATATTCCCATAAAGAAAAGTGAATACAAATCTCACAAAGAGATACTCCACCAAGAGGATTTATGCCCTACACAAGGACCCAACCAACCCTACACGAGGGTCAAGACTTCCACCAAGAGAATCACTGACTCTCACTCAGAGAATTAGGGTTAGCCCTACACTAGGACACTAAACTCACACAAAGAGAGTTACTCCCATAAAGAGAGTTATTCCCACTAATAGAATATCCTAATCCCACAAAGAGATAAACTACCACAAAGAGATATAAACTAATTCACACAAAGAGAATTAATGTTACCAAATCACCAAGTAAAATAAATACTCTTACCTATGCCTTGAGATGCTTACTCATAGATGAATGTAAGGCATGGAAGAGGATCTCCAAGTGTTGAGATTGGCTTGAAACCACTTGGATGAATTCCCTTGAGCTGGACTTCAATGCATGAAGAGGAATGAAAGCTCGAATGAGGGAATTGAGAGAGTTGATAAGTGGCTTAAAGATCTCTTGTGATTTTCAATAGCATCAAGAACTTCTAGAGATAGCAGCACACCCATATATATAGGAGCACTATATCAACCCTCAAAACCCAAGAAAACATCCATCAGCCCAAAGCTGCAACGACTAGAAACTGGGCAAAAACGACATCAACAGTCGACTGATGATCAAAAGACAGTCGACTGATCAATGGTTATAAAATATCCAACGGCTATAATCTGAGCCAGGACAGTTGACTGAAGAAGAAAATACAGTCGACTGAGAACAGGACATGCGCCTGTAAAACCTTCAGCAGGCGACTGCTGCAGGGGATGGAATAAAACAGAGAGCTGCACTCTTTCTCCAGATAAGCATACAAGCGACTGATGTCAATAATACAGTCGACTGTCATATAGTCAGGCGACTGTAATACCTTCATCAGTCGTCTACGGTATAAGATGGAGAAAAGACAAAGAGATGCAGAGATTGCACTTACGCTACTCAGATGACTGTTGGCCAATTCCCAGGCGACTGTAATTCTACATGCGACTGTAAACTGAGCAGCAGTCGACTGTGCGTAAAGCTCAAGTTTGAGTCAATTGAAATGTTGACTTGAGCAGTGCATATCAGGCGACTGTAGAAGGATCTACAGGCGACTGAAAATCACCCAGTCGACTGTGTATCCTTCAACATGCGACTGATGGAAAGCCAGAGACTCCAAATGAGTCTTTGAACAAGATGAGCCTATTGGGTTGGATTCTAAGATAATCCTAAGGCTCACTAAGATGGATAAATGCATATGCATGAAAGAGTAGACCATCTAACAAGGCATTACATTAACCTAGACTCAAAAGAGAGAGAAAGCAATACAGTAAATATTACATGGATTACATTGCTTTCCTTAGAGTCTAAGTCTTCAATCTTTATGCCTTGAAGCTCTCCATCATCTCCAAGCTTTGGCACTCCTTGAGTCCAACCTTTGGCCCTTCTCCACTTTATGTCCATCCTTGCACCAAGTGATTAGTCTCCAAGAAAGATATTATAGGAATGAAACTGTGAGACTAAAACAAGAGAGTCATTAGCAACAATATAATGTTGTGATCATCATCAAAATAAGATTGGTATGAAACACCAATACTCAACAATCTCCCCTTTTTGATGATGACACACATTATGTAAAACACAAATAATTAAAGCATAAAGCTAATGACCTCTCCCTACTTATCTGCACCAATTATACAATGAGCTACACAATAGTAAATACTCATTCTACAAAATAAGATCATGTTGACATATAATAGGCATGAATTACATAAACCAATTGCAATAAAAAATAGCATGCAAACATGAATGGTTTATCTAATCCCATATATCTCTCCCCAGAGATATTTCTCTCCCCATATGCATATGAATATATCTCACACTATATATTTACATAATGCATATATCTCTCCCCCTTGACATCGTCAAAAAGGTGGACATCAAATATAGCACCCTTTGTCATCTTAACCAAGATGTGACAATATGCAAGAAATAAGGAGATTTATGATACCAAATTGAAAAATTTAGTGGGTATCAATCACTATCCCATGCTTCCCCTAGATCATGGAAATGGTCAAGTTTTGACTTCTAGGATCTAATACCAATTATAAAGAAGGAGATTAGCAATCTCTAACAATTGAGGTAAATACCAATTGTAGAAATAGAATCTAGGAAAATAATCCTCTTTACTAATTGATATACAAATAATGGAGCCATGGGCCTAAAGTGTATCAAAACAATAGATATGGAAAAATCAAGCTTCAAATGATATTGCCAAAAGAAATATAACAGGAAACACCATGGCAATATCTAAAGGGTTTGGTTTGAGACCACAAATAACCAATTGTAAAAATGATCTCAAACACACTCCAAAATGAGAGTCAAAACATGTTTTAAAATATTTTTAACATACAACATATTAACTGCCCCATTAACATACATATGGATCAACAAATGCATGTATGTCAATGTCATCCCCCCAAGGTCCCCCTTTTCATAAAAAAATAAGTTTGAAAATATTTTCAAAATCATGAAACATACACAAACAATTGGTATGCAAAAATAAATATTTAAGCACAATACCCATGCAATATGCATATGTGTGAGGAACCTAAATATTAGGGAACCAAACCCAAGAGGAGATTGATTTCCTAATGTAATCACATGAGGTGATCACATCCCTAACTAGAGAGTTGATGTACCTATCCCTCTCTTGCACACTAACCTTAGTGGGAATCCATAAACTCAAGGATTTCCTAGGCAAGGGTTTTGCCTTTGCAAGAGGGTGGATGTGGCATGCTTAGGTGTAGAAACGAATTTCTTGGCATGCAAAAAATGAGGATTTTGCTAATTAGTAAAAAATGAAGATTTTTCATTTTTTCTCATTACCTCGTGATCTACATGCTTCTTGTTGATATTGTTGTACAAGAAAGCATGGTGATTCTTCTTAGGTGCTTTAGTAATATTTCTTGTATTTGCACCATAAGAGGAATTAGAGGTGGGTTTGGGTACCACATTTTGAATATAACCCAAACATCCTCTATGGTTTGCTGGATGTTATTTTTCCAACAAATCGTGAAGTGAATCCCTAGAATACACAAAGCTTTTGAGCTTACGGGATTTCTCTTCACATTTCAACGTAAGTTGTTGAATGCGAGTTTCTAAGCTAAGGTTTTGAGCAACAAGATTTTCATTATTTAAACTCAATTCCTTAACTTGAGAGAGAAGTGTGTCCCTCTCACTAGTGTCATAATCATGCCTTTCATCATTGATTACACTAGCAATATCTAGTTTATGCAATCTACTCTTAGCAATCTTATATTTTGCTTTCAATTTATTGTATCAGTTGGTGCAGTTACTAGCCTTTTCGGAGACAATGTTGAAGTTATGTTCAAGCTCCTCATATGAGATCTTTTCTTCCACGATCTCATCATCATCATCTTCTTCCTTGCTAGAACTCGACGATGACTCCTTCTTGTTTGCCATGAGGCATGATTCCTCATAAGAGTTGAGCCATGCTTCCAACTCTTCTTTATTTGAGCCCGAGGGGATTGATGTAGGAACTTCAATTGCAACAAAGCATGCGCGAGCATCGTCCTTTGATCCTCTTCTTCGTTACTTGATGTATCCTCACTCGAATCATCAAAAGTCCCGACAATTCCCTTCTTATGATTTTTGGACTTGGACTTCCCTTTCCAATGCTTCTTTCCTTTACCCTTGTAAGTTTCTTTGTTGGGTTTGGAAGGGCATTCGGTGGATAAGTGACCCTTTCCACTGCAAGTATAACAAGTAGGAACCTTGTTAGAATTGGAGGAAACTTTGACAAATACTTACCTTGCTTGCATTTGAGAAATGCCTTGAATTGCTCGGCAAGATCCTCAATTTCTTCTCCACTCGCCTCTTCTAGCTCATCTTCTTCACTAGGAGCTTCTCGATGGAATTTCTTCCTCTATTTGATTGGCTCATCCTTGGCATGGAATGCAACCCCTTGTGCTTCTCTGGCTTCTCGGTCTTTGATGGTTGAATCTCCTTCTTGTGTTGAAGCTTCATTTCATACGCCACGAGATTACCATTGTACTCCTCAACAGTGTATTTGGACATGTCATAAGACTCCAAAATTCCGTTGGCCTTTGACTCTCAATGAGGTGTGAGAGAGTCAATGATCTTCTCTACACGATCCTCTTGGGAAATCGTCTTCCCGAGTCCCTCCAAGGCGTTCACGATATCAGTGAACCTTGTGAACATCTCTGAAATTCTTTCTCCTTCCTGCATCTTTAACATTTCATATTTAGATCTAAACACAGTTTGTTTAGATTTCTTTACCTTGGTAGTCCCTTCATGACATATCTCCAAGGTATGCCAAATATCGTTAGCCGTTTTGCACATAGAGATGCGGTCGAACTCATTTGCTGAGAGGGCGCAATGTAATGCATTTATAGCCCTCGCATTGAACTTGATCGAGTCCTTTTCTGCCTTTGTCCTTGAAGCCGCGGGTGTGGGGGACTTCTCTAATGGCACCTCCGTGATGTCCCATAGTTCTTGACCCTCCATGTAGATCATCATCCTGATCTTCCAACTTGGGTGGTTGGTTCCGTTGAAAAGCGTGGGTCGGACGGTTGAATGACCTTCTTTATGAGACGTGGATGTTGCGTTAAATGCCATCGTTGCAGTATGCTATAATCTCGCTCTGATACCAATTGTAAGGATCGCCTTACCCTTGTAATACTAACAACACATACTAGAGGGGGTGAATAGTGTAATGGCAATAAAATTGTCCAATTAAAATTAAACTTGCAAATAGAAGAGAATACAAATCTCACAAAGAGATACCACACCAAGAGGATTTATGCCCTACACAAGGACCCAACCAAACCTACACGCGGGTCAAGTCTCCCACCAAGAGAATCACTATCTCCCACTCAGAGAATTAAGGTTAGCCCTACACTAGGACACTAAACTCCCACAAAGAGAGTTACTCCCATAAAGAGAGTTATTCCCACTAAGAGAATATCCTAATCCCATAAAGAGATAAACTCTCACAAAGAGAGATAGACTAATTCACACAAAGAGAATTAGTGATACAAAATCACCAAGTAAAATAAATACTCTTACCTATGCCTTGATATGCTTACTCATAGTGAATGCAAGGCATGGAAAAGGATCTCCAAGTGTTGAGATTGGCTTGAAAGCACTTGGATGAATTCCCTTGAGCTGGACTTCAATGCATGAAGAGGAATGGGAGCTTAAATGAGGGAATTGAGAGAGTTGATAAGTGGCTTAAAGATCTCTTGTAATTTTCAATAGCATCAAGAAATTCTAGAGATAGCAGCACACCCATATATAGGAACCTATATCAACCCTCAAAACCCAAGAAAACAGCCATCAGCCCAAAGCTGCAACGGCTAGAAACTGGGCAAAACGACATCAACAGTCGACTGATGATCAAAATACAGTCGACTGATCAACGGCTAGAAAATATCCAACGGCTATAATCTGAGCCAGGACAGTCGACTGAAAAAGACAATACAGTCGACTGAAAACAGGACGTGCGCCTGTAAAACCTTCAGCAGGCGACTGCTGCAGGGGATGGAATAAAACAGAGAGCTGCACTCTTTCTCTAGATAAGCATACAGGCGACTGACGTCAATAATGCAGTCGACTGTCATATAGTCAGGCGATTGTAATACCTTCATCAGTCGTCTACGGTATAAGATGGAGAAAAGACAGAGAGATGTAGAGATTGCACTTACGCTACTCAGACGACTGTTGGCCAATTCCCAGGAGACTGTAATTCTACAGGCGACTGTAAACTGAGCAGCAGTCGACTGTGTGTAAAGCTCAAGTTTGAGTCAATTGAAATGTTGACTTGAGCAGTGCATATCTGGCGACTGTAGAAGGATCTACAGGCGACTGGAATCACCCAATCGACTGTGTATCCTCAATAGGCGACTGATAGAAAACCAGAGACTCCAAATGAGTCTTTGAACAAGATGAGCCTATTGGGTTGGATTTTAAGATAATCTTAAGGCTCACTAAGATGGCTAAATGCTTATGCATGAATGAGTAGACCATCTAACAAGGCATTACATTGACCTAGACTCAAAACAGAGAGATAGCAATAAAGTAAATATTACATGGATTACATTACTTTCCTTAGAGTATAAGTCTTCAATCTTTATTCCTTGAAGCTCTCCATCATCTCCAAGCTTTGGCACTTCTTGAGACCAGGCTTTGGCCCTTCTCCACTGATGCCCATCCTTGCACCAAGTGATTAGTCTCCAAAAAAGATATTCTAGGAATGAAACTGTGAGACTAAAACAAGAGAGTCATTAGCAACAACATAATGTTGTGATCATCATCAAAATAAGATTGCTATGAAACACTAATACTCAACAGTTTAAACCCATCAGGAAGTCTCATATAGATCTTTTTATCTATATCGCCATATAGATATGCAGTCACAACGTCCATGAGCTGCATTTCTAGACTTTCCAGAGAAGTTAGGCTTATTAAAAATCGAAATGTGTTCGCATCCATGACCGGGAAATATGTATCTTTATAATCAATCCCCGGTCTTTGGAAAAAACCCTGGGCCACATGGCGTGCCTTGTAGCGAACGATCACGTTTTCTTCATTTCTTTTCTTATGAGAACCCACTTATATCCCACAGGTTTAACACCTACTGGTGTTTGGACTACTGGTCCAAAGACTTTACGTTTCAAGAGTGAGTCCAGCTTTACTAACCTCGTCCGACTTTGGCCAATCATCTCTGCGTTTACATTCCGCTAGAGATCGTGGTTCGACGTCATCGTCGTATTCAACGACGTGAACGAAAATAGTGAACGCAAAGTCAATGACGACGACTGTGCTATATCTGTCCAGTACCTCTCCAGTACGTACAAAACTTAATGATGTTTCTTCTATTGTTTCCTCTGCAGGGGAAATAAGGAGGAGAGAAGTAGTTGGTCTGAGCTCAGCATCATGTGGATGGATAATCTTATTATCTCCAGGAATCTTCCTCTTTCGAGGAACTTTATCTTTTGAACCTGGTGGGCGTCCTCTTTTCAATTGAGGTACAGCCAATTCTGCTGCTGGTGAATTGCATCCATCTTTGGGGATGTCAATCCTAGCTGGCGTGTTAGCAGCAGGGACGTGTGAACGGACAATCTTCTGGTTGTCCGTGAACTTATCCGGTAAAAGACATACTGTATTATGAATGTGAAGGATCTTCAGGATCTCATCTTCACACAGATTAGTACGTGGATCATATAGGGACAAAGACTTATGGTCCCAAGTAATGGTCTCAGTAGCTTCAGGCTTCTTAGACTGTGTGCCTAGTTTAGGATAAATTTTCTCATCGAATTCACAGTCAGCAAGACGTGCCTTAAATGCGTTCCCTGTAAGGGGTTCTAGGTATCTAATAATAGAGGGCGAATTAAACCCAATATAGATACCTAGACGACGCTGAGGACCCATTTTGGTTCTCTGAGGTGGTGCTATTGGGACATATACCGCACAACCAAACACTCCCAAATGAGAGATATCTGGAGGTGCGCCAAATGCAAGTTGCATCGGGGATAATGTATGACTTCCAGAGGGTCTTATCCTAGTAAGTGATGCGACATGTAAAATAGCATGCCCCCAAGCATCCACGGGGAGCTGGGATTGCATAAGCAATGGACGTGCAATCCATTGGAGTCTCTTTTTAAGAGACTCTGCTAATCTGTTCTGGGTGTGAACATGTGCTTCTGGATGTTTAACTTTAATACATATTGCTCAGCAATAGTCTTCGAAGACTTGTGAAGTGAATATGCCCGCATTATCAAGACGTAGTTTCTTGATATGGTTATAAGGGAAATGAGCCCGCAACCTTATTATTTGTGCCAATAGCTTTGAAAAAGCTAGGTTGCGGGTGGATAAGAGGCACACATAAGACCATTTAGTGGATGCATCAATCATGACCATGAAGTACCGAAATGGGTCACTTGTGGGGTGAATAGGCCCGCAAATGTCACCATGAATCTCTCAAGGAAGCCAGGAGACTCTAGTCCCACTTTCAGGAGGGATGGTCTCGTTATTAGTTTTTCCTTGAACAAGGGGGACATGGAAATTCACCATTATGAAGAATCTTCAGGTTATTCAAACTATGTCCACAGGATTCAGTGATGATGCGTTGCATCATAGCTGATCCAGGGTGACCAAGTCTGTTGTGCCAGAGTTGAAACTCTGACAATGATGTGCACGTTTGGTGCTCAGTCATATTGGCTTCTATTGGTTGAATGTATGTATGGTAGAGACCTGACGGGAGTCCCTTGAATCGTTCGCAGATGGTCTTCTAGCCATCTTTTTGATGAGTTACATACAGATATTCAACTTTATTTTCATCCCTGGTTTCTAAGTGATATCCGTTTAAACGAATGTCCTTGAACATTACGAGAATCCTATTTGATTTAGGAGAGAATAATGCATTCTTTATTTGAAGTCTTGTGTTATTTGGGAGCAATATTATTGCTTTACCAGATCCTTCGATTATTTTGGACACTCCTGAAATTGTGATAACAGGACCGTCATATTTATTTATGCTAGTAAAATAGCAATGTTCGCGAAGGATTGTGTGCGTCTAGGCACTATCCACTAGGCACTCATACTTCATCTATATAAGCACAACGAAATTTTATTTAAGTAAATGTAAAATGACATTCAAATAAAAGTTCGTATAAAAGCAAACTAAAGATGAAGCTACATGTAATTTTAAATACATAGATATAAAGATAAGGCTCAATCGAGCAAGTCATCATTCTCGAAGTCTTTTGCAGTGAAATTCATTGGCGGCTGAACAGCAGCCAAGTTTGTATCAGGCAGAGACTTTTGGCTCGCCTGATACAGTTCCTGGAGGTGGCAAGGAGTGCGATAGTTTCTGGACCAATGTCCAGTCATGCCACATCTATGGCATTTATCCTTCCAGTTCTTCTTAGGAATTGACACTTGATCAGTGTTCTTATGCTTCCATGTGTAGTTTCTCTTTCCTTTGTTGTTGTTGTTGGTCTAGGGTGCTCCTCCTCATGCTGGATTCATTACAGCTTTCCCTTTGTTCTTTCTAGCCTTCTTCTTGTTTTTCCACTTCTGGGGAGAAACATGGTGGGCTTCAGGGATAGGGGCAGTACCAGCAAGACGCAAATTATGAGTGGCAAGTAGTAAATCTCTATTCTGATCTGCCCTAATGAGACAAGAGATCAAATTAGAGAACTTAATGAAGTTGCGTTCACGATATTGCTGCATAAGGATTGCATCTTTCTCGTGAAACGAGGTAAATGTCTTTTCCAACATGCGATGCTCAGTCACTTCTTCACCGCACAACTTCAGGCGTGAGGTGATATTATGAAGTGTAGAGTTATACTCAGCAACGGGCTTATAGTCCTGAAGTCTGAGGTTTTCCCGCTCATAACTGGCATGTGGTAATATTACATCTATTTGATGTTTATACCGTACCTCCATCGTTGTCCACAACTTAATTGTGTCCTCTACCGTTAGGTATTCGACCTTTAAGGTCCGATTTATATGTCTCCGGATATATATAATGGCTTTCGCCTTATCCACATCAGAGTAGTGGTATGAGTGCTGCTAGATGATTGGGACGCTTCTGGGGCCTTACTAGCAAAAGCATTGGCCGCTTTTGGGGCCGATGAAGGAGCTAAAATTGAGCCAAGGAGGGTAATCGAACGCAAGAGGAACTTCAGGTCCACTCGCCAACTCAGGTAATTCTTTCCGGCAGCATCAAGGACCTCAAAATCGACCCTTGCCAATTTTTCCATTTATCTATGCAATTTAAAATAAGCATGAATTAATTTAAATGTAAATTCATGCATAAAGAATAAAATAAGTAAAATATGGGGATCGGCCAGGTACCCAAAAACATGCAAAGTCCAAAGTCCAATATACAGTTCATAAAGGAAAGAAAAATATAAGTTGGAAACCCAGAAGGGGTCCATTTCTTTTTCAAATTTCGCCTCCGTCTTCATATGTTGGTACACTGGTCCTTGGCATTTATACATACAATTCTCACATACAAATTCTCTCAAAAGAAGATAAAATTGCAAGGAAATTAAGGGTATCAAACTGGCCGATCCTAAAAACATATTTTAACTTATATAAACATACACGCAGTTATATATGCAACATGCAAATAATAGCGCAATATCGCAGGCAGTACAAAAATTATCAAGCCCAAATATTGGATTAAATTTTTATTTAAGTTAAAAAGGATTAATTGGACCACGGGGAAACGTCATTCATCTTTAGGTTAGTTAACTAAAGACAGAGCGATCTCAGGATCCGTTTAACCAGTTTAACTTAAATAAATGTATTTATCCAATGATTAAGATAATTATTAATTGTAAAGTAGAAGATTAAATAACAAAATCCGCAAGTCCTGTGGGCTAGGGGCGGGCATCAGGCCCGATAGCCAAAAAATAATGAACATATTAATTTTGCAATTGGATTAAATGGGCTTCTGGCCCAAATTAGAAGTCAAAATTAATTATTATTCTGATTGGGGCTGCGGGCCCATAAAACTCATTTTTATTTTTATAAACTGGGCTTCAGGCCCAATAAACAGCCCATCTAATTTATTATTAATATTTGGGCTGTAGGCCCATGGGCTGTGATGTTCAAAAATTTAATTGAACAGAAGCCCTTAAACAAATTTAAGGATAATTGTAAGGGAATATGAACAGTCCCCAAACCCAAAATTTTACAGATCTAGTTCTCTCCCTTCTTCCACGAGGCGGCACACAGAGAGATGAAGAGCCGCCCTCGTCGGGGCAGGGCGCAGAGGCCCCCCCTTCGGGGGGGGGGGGGGGGGGGCGCTGGATAGACCCCCCGGTCGTCGGGGGGGGGGGGGGGGGGGGGTGGCAGAGGCCCCCCCTTCGGGGGGGCATCAAGTCCCCCCCCGCCGTCGAGGGGGATGATGGCAGAGGCCCCCCCTTTGCACGTACCGGGGGGGGGGGGGGGGGGGGGGGCAGCAAGAGCCCCCCCCGTTCGGGGGGCGGCGTAGATCAGATCCCCCCGTCCAGGGGGCGGCGAATACAGAGACCCCCCATCCAGGGGGTGGCGCAGAGGCCCCCACCCCGACGGGGGAGGGCGGGTGGACATAGAGGCCCTCCCTTCCAGGGGAGCAGAAGTGTTTTTCGGGGGGGGGGGGGGGGGGGGGGGGTGCAGATTATACAAGCCTATAGAATTGCCTATAGTAAAGCTATGTAAAATCTTAGATTACAATATTTTGTAAGTATCTACAGGATCGAAAAATTTACCTCTAGATCAAAGATCTAGGGACGATCGTGATAAGATAAATCCGTAGATAGTCCCGCTCCCGATACGCTCCAAAAAAAATCCCAGTAATGGTTTGCCGCAAGCCGGATCGCCGCAACAAATAGATTCCTTAGCGTGTAGAGGTTTAAATTTGAGCGGATACGGGAGTAAAAGCTCAAATAATTTAGAGCAATCGTGCTGATAACGTGTTGGAAAATATAGAGCAAGTGTAACCATGGCAAATAGCCATGGTTCTATATTTATAATATTATAGAGTATGCAAAGAGACTCATAGCAACCAAAGGTCCCCATTACTTGGAGAGTAATGGAAGGATAAGTGGTGGGGAGGCCAAAGGCCTCTCTCACTCACAATAGTTTTAAGTTTTTGCGATAAAAACAATTTCATCATTCTGATCAATTAGCATAAGGCATGTGATTCACTGGAATTTAAAATATTTGATGTAAAGTTGTGTGGATTTGTGACGGTTGACAACTGGGTTCCGGTCAATAGTAATCGGGGCTAACGTGGACTTCTACGATGAGGTGGAGTCTCGTCAGCTCTTAAGGTGGGACCATTGGTTGGTAGAACCAGGGTCAAGTATGAATAAGCTTCGTGTGTCGAGCAGGAGCTCGACCAATCCAACGGTCGAATATGGCGACCGTTCGACCTTTCTGCTAGGTCGTGCCTCGAACGACCTGCGTCACAGACAGTCGTTAGGGGGGATCGGATCTGGGTTCCGACCCAAATCCCCTACGATGCTTAAGTTATTAATGACTTAAGAAAGTCCTCTGGCTGTCAAGATCGACCCAATGGATATCGTCCTGATTCGGTCCCTTCAAGCGTTTGGATGAAGAAATATAAGAGTGGAAAGAAATGAGTTTGTCAGAGTATCTAGTATTCTGTACCTCCGGAGTCTGAACACTTTCTTAGTAGTCTTCTCTCTCACTTATAGTTGATCATTTTCCTCGTTAACACATAACAGCTCCTCATTTATGAAGGCGGTATCTTCTCCGGAAATTTTGATAACGACTGCCCATTTACTCAGACCTCATTAACTGAACACAGGTAATTAGTGGGACCCAACATGCGAATGAGTCGTTTCCTTTTGACTAGGTAAGAGGTCATCCTTGTGGTTGGGCTCTTAAGTTATTCTGCCGAGGCTTACCCTTTCAAGTGCGCTTCATTTCTCTGGCTACATTGATATATCCCCGCTTCGTGGGCCAAACCCATGTATCAACAATGGACACCATCATTCATACTCAAGAAGGATGTTGATTGAGACTGAATGATGTGAAATCACATTAAATGGGAACGGTAGTCGAAGTGGGCACATTTTAATTCTCGATCTACCGCCAAAACACTTTACCTTTTGCTTCGGTCATCGCCTCGTTTTGAGATTTGAAATATCCGTAGCATCAGATCTGGACACGAGGCCTTCTGATATAAATGGGGAGAAGGAAACAAAGAGGCAAAATCGTCTTGTTCCCATATTTTTGAAAGCCTACTCTTTCTTTTGCTTCCTTCGACACTCACCAGCCCTTGCTAAGGTAATTTCCCTTTCTATTTTGTGTTCCTTTTAGCTTTTGCAACCATGTGGCCACCTTTGAAGATAAGAGCACCACCTCCGTTAGAAATTTTGCGACGTCTTCAGCCTTCTCAGTATATCTTGGTCCCATGGAAGGGGAAGGAACTACATATGGAACCCTAACTTCCAATTCTTCTATTTGATGATTCGTCCATCGCGCCTTAAGCGATTTTGGACAATGTGCCAGAATTATCTGTTGATCAGACTATCAAGATCCGATCAGATTATCGTTCTCCTCCATATACATTTAGGATTCCAGAATTAAATGAAAGAATTTGCTTTCCCGGGAGACATGAAGTTGGAGTATATTTGAGATCCTTCCTCTTTGACCTTCGTTTTCCTCTCCATACTTTATCTTAGAGATTTTGAGTTTTTTAGAAATTTCCCTCTGTCAGCTTGTGCCTCATGCCATTTCCCATATGGTCTATTTTATCATGCTTTGTGAGCTTTGTGGAATAAAACCATCTTTTCGGCTTTTTAGGTACTTTTTTCAAGTAGAAGCTGACTCCCACAAGGTATGGTATCATATCGTCACTCGTAAGAAAAGAAAACTTATTTGCGACCTCCCCAGCTCCGACCATAATTGGGAAGCTATTTTTGCATTCAATTTCACTCAGAGTGTGGAAGCACTCCTCACCCATTGGAGTACCCCCAATCCTCCTATTTTTAAAGAATTGAGATTATCTCCTGATGAGATCAATGCATCCAAAATTTTATTGTGTCGGCCATCGAAAGAAAGGTTGATCGCCTTTTTGTTAGGCAATAATCTGATGAAGACCATCCTGTGTAATCCAGGTAACATATACTGCTTCAATGCTCCCCTTACGACCACTTACATTAATTGCATTTCTCAATTGTAGAGATGTCTAGAAGGAACTCCGAGAGTTTACCTTAGAGGTGTGTAAGCTCTGCCAAGAGCAACAAAGGAAGATGCAGGAGGGTAGCACCTCTGCTCGACCTTCATCCGTTACTAGCCAAAGCTCATCCGATGAAGGAAGAGAAATCGGGATGGCCGTAGGGTCGTTGTCTCAAACTTCTGTGCCACTGATTACTGGCCATAATGTTATTCATGCAAGCCGGTCCTCGTCTCCGGCCCATGCCTTAGACAC
Source organism: Scilla litardierei (assembly GCA_030789695.1). Lineage (NCBI taxonomy): Eukaryota > Viridiplantae > Streptophyta > Magnoliopsida > Asparagales > Asparagaceae > Scilla > Scilla litardierei. Next base: position 304,456,026 of record CM061142.1, on the reverse strand, counting down.
TCCTATTTTGAACATATCTCTGTCAGCCATGGACCTGAAACTTGCAGAATCTTTACTCAAGAAGATGGGTCTCTCTTTAGTTGACGTGGAGAATGTTGGAAAGCAAAACAGGGTCGAAGATGTAAGCTCTCCGACCTCCGCTTTGGGCAAGGGTATTATACACTCGTCCTCTGTTGTTCAATCACAGTCGACTGCTTATGAAAGTTCTCAAACACTGATCATGCCCCCTCCGAGCCATCCCAATTATAGGTGGCCATGGAGTGGAATTGACCTGCCGACACCCTTGACAAGTCCAAGACCCTGGGAATATGAGGGACCTTTACATCTGAGTCAGCATTCTTCCTCTTCACAAGAAGCGATTAGAGGAGATCGCCACAAACCTCCATTCATCATATGGAGAGATGAATCAACCTTTTTGGATTATGGGACGACTGCTCTGTAGGATCTGAAACTATAAGGAAAAACATTCGGGGGTGAATAGTGCTTTATAAAACATAATAAGGAAATAATGCCAGGTTAAATTACCCTTATACAACCTTAGTGCAGAATAAAGAAAGAGAGCAACAACACAGAGAATGCAAACACAAACAAATGATTTACTATGGTTCAGATTCACCGAGTCTACCCGACTCCTTTGAATCCTACTCAAGCAACCCACTTGCAACCCGCTAGAGATTATTGTTTCCACTAATGCCCACTTGCCAAAACCTGACAAGTGCAAATCAATACAACTTTCTTCCACTTCCCACAAACCGGAAATGGACTACTCTCACAACCGACAGGAACCTTTCTTCCACTTCCCACAACTGGAAATGGACTACTCTCACAACCGAGAGGACTTCTCAAATATCAAGAGAAAATATTGAATCGAAATATGAAACAATTCCATAACCTATGCCTTGAATAATACTCTTAAGAATTAGGCGATAAAGGTGTGTGAGATGTGCTCTAAATGATGAGAATGAGAGAACTTACTAACTTGTCTCAAGATGTGTAGGAATGAATGCTAGAAGCTGATCTTGAAAGCTTTGGAGACAAGTTGATCTTTAGAGTTTGTGCTAGATTTGCTTTGAATGCTCTTGAATGCTCTAGTTGAGAATTTAATGACTTGGGATCACTTGAGAGTGTATCGAATGAAGTCTTAGATACTTAGATAACCTCTCAAGTCAAGGCATTAAAGCCCTATTTATAAGCCATTGAAATATGCTCAAAACATGTTAAAACCCAAGCATTTAATGTTGTAAACGTCTATTAACGGGCAGAAATCCTAGTCACCAGTCGCCTGATGAAGAACGACTAGTCGGCTGTTGTATTGTTATGTTTGGGCATTAAATGCATTCTAACGGGCATATACCAGACGTCTGAAGAAGACTTCCAAGTCGTCTGGTTCACTAGCATAAAACATCTGATTAAATAGACAGTGAGCAACACATGGTTAGTGTAAAAGTTGGTCCGACTGCCCAGACATCTGATGCTCATCATCCAGACATCTGGTCAACTGTTCAGATGTCTTGTAATACAACTTCAGATGACTAGTTACAACTGACCACAGAAACGAGCTACTGGAAATATTTGAACGAATTTGCCAGACGTCTAATGTATATCATCCAGACATCGGTTTTCTGTCAGTTATTAGAGGCCGAGTTACTGGAGTTTCGGCTTGAATTATTCAGACGTCTAGATTTCATCATCCAGGCGTTTGACAAACTGTTCGAACGTCTGGAATTAGAATTTCAGGCGTCTATTCATGATAGGGTTTGGAAGAGCTATATGCACATGAGCATCAGGCGTCTGGAGGCCAAGCACCAGGTGCCTATTGAAGGCTGATTTTATACAAGTTTTAACCATATGATGTTGAGTATTGGACTTCTCTCTACTTGGTGTTAATGATGAGCAAACATAAATACTTATGACTAATCCCATATTTGCAGTTAATCCATTGCATAAGCATATCATGAAGATCAATTAGCAATGGATGTTACTCAAAGATCAATGAAAGCATAAAAAGTGGATTGGACGATTAAAGATGGTGATTGAAGCTCATAGAAGACTTCAAGCTTATACTTTAGATAGAAGAGAGACTTCTACAAAATGTAATCTTTTTATTCTCTTCTAGTATGTAGCTTAGAAGTAGAACTATGTTGGAGCACACACACATCTTCATTTCTATCCTAGGAAATCATTAGATCACTCTTCCTTAGACTCCAATTCATATTTCTCAAGCATATGCATTTTGGGGTTTCAACAGGCGACTGCTGAACAATTTACAGGCGCCTGTCTCAAAACAGTCGACTGTGATTTGTTCTATAGTCGCCTGTTATGCACATACTTAATCAATTGATTTTTGGGCCTTTTAGCTTTAACTCCTTCGGGCGACTGCTGTATGAAATACATGCGCCTGTCCAAGCTACAGTCGCATGTGATTTGTTAAATAGTCGACTGTCTCTCTTCAGCCCAAAGGACACTTTCTTTTTCATTTGGCCAGTCGACTGATGTTGAATTGACAGTTGCCTGTCCAAGGCACAGTCGACTGTCAATGCTTCAACAGTCGTCTGTCTATGATTCCTCTGCAGACTCTGCTCTCTGGAAAGTTTCAACTTTTAGTGACAGTCGACTGATGTAGGTTACACAGTCACCTGCCCATGGCACATGGACCTGTGTGTTCCACATCAGTCGCCTGTCGTGTCTTTCAAAAACTTTCTGAGGTTTCTCAGCTTACCCATATTGCGGCCAGTCACCTGTTGAAGGATTTATAGTCGCCTGTTAGTTTTACAGGCGCATGTCTTCTCTCATCAGTCGACTGTCCTACGTGGCAAGTTATCGTTTGAATTCTCACCTACCTTCTGACACAGTGCTGCAGTCGACTGTGTTTTCTTCAACATTCGAATGTCAACTGTGTAAATTGTTTCCGTTGGCTTTTTCTCCACGGATTTCAAAGGGGGGTTTGGGGATTCTGTTTGGAGGTTTTGGAAAATCTATAAAGAGATCTTCTACTATTCCATTGAGGGGTTACTCATCTTCTTGATCAACTCTTGAAAAACCCTAGATTTTATCTTCAAGTTTTTCAAAGCTCTCAAATCCAAAGCCCAAGATTTCCAATGTTATTCTTTCTTGCTCTCGAACCTAGAATCAAAGTAATATCCTCTAGGTAATTGGTGGTGACAAGAGAAAGGGCTTTTCTCTCTTTCAAAAGTGACCTCAATACACAACACACTTGCTTCTTCAAGTTCTACTTCAAGGCATTGGTGATTGTAAGTGTTGCTATTTCATTATTTCATATCTTTCGATATTAGTTTAACTCTCAGTTTGTGAGAGTGGTTACTTGCTCCCAAGTTGTGGGAGTCAAGGACCTCGATTGTGTTTCGATTTCACTTGCATTGCTACAAGTGGGTTTAAAGGAAATCTCAAGTTAGGTTTCTAACTTGAGTATCCGGTGGTATCCGGGTGTAAGTGACGTAGGATTACCAGGAACAAGTCGGGAGTTGACTTGGGTAATTCGAATTCTTGAAACATATTTGTGTTAGCATTGTTTCAATTTCGGTTTATTTACATTCCACATTAATTGTTGGTTAGGAATTTAAATTAGTATAACTATCGTTTAAATTGTATAAACATTATTCAACCTCCCTTCTAGTGTTTTCCTCATAGCCAGAGTTCTTACAATTGGTATCAGAGCATCGGTTTATAGTTATGGCATCCAACAACAACAACGTTCCACCACCGACTTCGTAAAATAATCACGACCATGATGGTGGTCTACCGTCTTCGAAGGACAATTAATGGTTCGTCCTCCGCGTTTCAATGGCACGAATTTCGGCTATTGAAAATACCGGATAGAGACGTTTCTTAGGAGTGCTTCTCTTTGGAGAACCCTCCACAAGGAATATGTTGAACCCTCCAAAGAGGATTTTGACAAATTGACTCCCTCTGAGAAGTCCGCCAAAGTGAACAACGCCAAGGCAATGAACGCTCTTCATTGTGCATTGGATCCGGATGAGTTTAATAAGATATGCACAAGTAAGAGTGCATATCAAATATGGAACCATCTAGTCGTTACTCAGAACAAGGTAAAGTTGTCTAAATTATATGTTGCAATACAAAACTTCGATATGTTTCGTATGCAAGATAATGAGAGCATTGCAACGATGTATGGACGTTTTACCGACATCACCAATGAACTTGATGCTCTTGGACAAGTCTGCATCCAAGAAGAAAAGGCGAGAAAGATAATAATGGGAATGACCTCGAAATGGGAAAGGACAGCAATCGCCATTTAGGAGGTCAATGACATGAACAATTACACTGTGGTGAATCTCATCGGTACTCTCGTGTCTTAGAGCAATGATGAACCCAACGAAAGCCAAGAAGAAAGGGTTAGCATTCAAGGCTACTTCTTCCTCCTCCGAAAATGAAGAATCATAGAACGAAATGGACTTGTAAGAAATGGCACAAATGGCGAAGAGGTTCTAGTGCTTCTTTCACAAAGGTAAATTTCCTTCCAAAAATAAATTTGATTCCACTAACAATACCTCATCTCTTTGCTTCAAGTGTAACAAGTCGGGGCACATCAAGAAGGATTGCCCAATGCTTAGAAACAAAGAAAAGTGGAAAGCTCCAAAATACCACAAGTCCGACAAATACAAGAAGGATAAGAAGAAAGGACTTGTTGGGACGTTCGGTGATTCAAGCGGAGATTCCTCAAGTGAATCCGAGGATGAAAAGGGTGAGAGTGCCCCGATGTGTTTCATTACCCGAGAAGATCCACTATCCAATGAGACTGATAGTGACATCGATGAACCCGAGGTAACCATGGATGAACTTCGTATTGCTAACGAAGAATTATTTTCTAAGTATCAATCTCTTATGCTTAGATATACTATGTTAAAGAAATCTAATATTAGCAAATCATCCATGCCATGCATTATCAACAATAACACCCTTATTGATACACTTACACTTGATAAAGCCACTTTGGTTTCTCAAAATGACATCTTGAGAAATGAGGTGAATTCCCTCAAATCTTAACTAGATTAAACTTATCCTAAAGATAGCATTCATCTAGCTTCACATAACACACACTTGGGTATTGAGAATGATTCTCTTAAAACCCAAGTACACGAGCTCAAAACACGTGAGTCCTGGTGGGACCAAAAAGGTGCTTCTCTCAAGCGCAAGAGTCCGTACAAATAGTAAAATCTGGGAGTCCAGATGTCGAATCCTCGGGAGAAATCTGTTGAAACCACAAGATTAAATCAAATAGAAAATCTACGTAGAGAAACTAAACACTTTAGTGGTGGTGGTGTGGATGTGTTTGATGGTGAATTGTGAATACGTGAACGATACGAACAATGAAAATTCATGAAAATAACAATGAGAAGTATGCACATGGTATGAGTTCGTTATGATCAATGATTCGTATACGTTGGTTGATCAAATATAACTCAATAAATCCTCCTTTTGGGAGCGATTCATCGGAAGATACCCTTTTGGGGATTCAAGCACAATATGAATTAAATAGTCGCTAAAATTATAATCCTACGAATACGGTATGAAACTCTCTTTTGGAGAGATCAAAGCTCACCCTTTTGGGGTGATCATCAACCTAGTCACTTCTTTTGGAAGATGAAAAGGTGGATTTAATAGTAAAAATTACAACTTTAGCGACATAAACGCTTACGAACGATGATATTCAACCAAACAAATACGATTCACATCCCCTAACTACTCCATACCATGCACTAATAAGAATTAGCTACTCATAATGCAAGAATAAAATAGTTTCATAGCCAAATACTTCAAGTTCATAGCAAAATACATTGATCTAATAGCAAAATACGATGAAAAACACCAAAATACGGAGTTTAAGTTAAGAAATATATCACCCAATCTTCTAGTTTATACACCAAAACTCTCTGGAAATAATAAAATAGCCTCTGGAATTTTACAGAATTTTGTGGTGGCGAAATACGGCTCCTAGAGCCTCCAATACGCTCAAAATACGCCCAAAATCTGCTTGAATACGCCCAAAACCCTAAGAATACTTTATATAGAGGCATTGCGGGTTTAATAGGGTTAACGGGTTCAAAACCCGCTCTAAAACGCATCCAAACCCGCTAGGAACCGTCGGCGCAAACCACAGCTGCACGATCAAGCGGGATTGAACCCATGCTTGACACGTGTCCCATAGAAACGGATCTGCGCCCGCTTAATCTTGATAGAATCCGAGATCGCTTCGGAAATTGCTCTCGTCCGTCCGATCGAGCGGGCGTTGCTTATGATGGCGACACGCGTCCCTCAGAACGCGCCTCGGCTTCCGCTTGTGGGCCGTCAGATTCAAATCCAACGGCTCATCTTCGATCGCTGTCGCCCGCTTCGCAGTCGTCGAGAGCATCGTTCCCAGCCGTATGATCTTCAATCGACGCTCCAGATCGCGCCACGTCGCCCGGAATTTCGCGCTACTTGCATTCGAGCGGGCGAAAGTTGGTCCGTTCGATCGAAATCGAATGGTGGATGATAACGCTGCGTCGCTCTTCGTTTCGCCCGTTGGATTCGAGTGGGGGCTGTTCGATTGCCGCCACGTGGCGCCGTTGATGCGCTCTCCGCTTCGCTGGATCGGGCTGACAATGACCGTTCGATCGCGATCGAACGGTGTATATTTAGCCGCGTAGCCCGAAGTTTGTAGCCGTCAGATGGAGCGGGAATCGGCTGGATGGCCTCCACGTGTTCATCAAGATTCATGCCAACTTTATTTTATTTCCAATAAATGGTATTCTGCATTCAAAAATTCACAGTAATTAGCACAGATCTCAGAAAAATACAAATAAATAGTCGTTGAAATCGTGAGATCGAGACCAAGCTAGAAAAAAATATAAAAAATTGTAGAAATACTCCATTAATTGCTGTTTTGTGCTCAAATAGAGTGTTTTCTCTAATAAATAATTGTGTAGAAAATACGAATATATTAGAGAACAATATAGCATCACATGAGCACAAAATAGGGCTAAATGGGGGTTAAATATGTAATATTGAACCCGAATCACACACCCCAACTAGCGATTTGCTATTCTCTAGCAAAAAGAGCGATAAATACAGATGATTAATAAAACAATAAATTCTTTCAAATTGCTCATGGCATGGCTCAATAATACGCATTCCAACATGATCTTGACCATCAATATACACATCCATGAACAAAATCAATCACATGATATTTTCTCTAATTTAGTATGAATAAATAGCATGCAAGCATCGTTTTGCGCAAGCGAAAGTATGACACGTCGTTTTTCTCTAGTTTTCTTGTTTCCAAGGAATTGGCCTATCAAAGTAATCATTCAAGACACGGGTATTGAAGTTGCTTAGTATATTCACCATTTCTTTTCTTTTATTAGTTCCGCGTGATGCGCATCAAGCAACATTCGCAGAGAAAAGGTATAACTTGGATCGCTCCATCAAATGAGTGAGGTTCCGGTCAATGGCTCCCAAATCAGACGATAGTAGGGCATTAGGCCAAGAAGGACCCCTCGGACTGTACTACTCGAGCCAACCAAGTTTTTATTAGTGACATACTTATTCATTCATTTTTCTTCATTCATTTTTCATTCTTTTCATTCTTTCTCTTTTTTTTGTAAGCAACTCAATACCCATTAATATGAATATAAACATTAATAACGATTGCCAAATTCCTCTTCAACTTGAAGACTATTCTTAATAGATCGTGTATACTTAAGCTTTTTCATCACATTAGCATGCATGAAATAAATTCAAACTATTTCGAGATATTAATCATGGAAATTGAAAGTTTTCATGAATAGTATATTAACGGTAATTCCATAAAGGAAAAATAATTCAATCAAGCCATAAACAATTTTTAGAACACAATCAATGTATAATCATCCGTATTTGAGGCATGTGAAGGAGTTTTAAGATGATGAGATTTGGTGATTTATTCTTCTCAAAAAAAAAAATCCTAAGGTCTCATACACACCCCCCAACTAAAGATGGACATTGTCCTCAATGTCGAAAGGGGTACGAGTTTATTCAAACAAGCAACCTAGAAAGCATTTTAAAAACTACACTACTGGAAAGAACACACCGTGATCAAATGGCGGATCCCGAATCTTTGATGGTGGAGGAAGTTGTTCAATTTGCTCCTTGCGCTCCTCGGCGAGTAATCTTCCTCCAACGACTAAACTGGATCCCAGCAACGTAACTCCCAGCATCTCTATAAGATGTTCACCTGTAGCCTGCAAGAGATGAGTTACGTCAATCCATTTCAGTCTAAGATTTTTCTCAATAAAATTATTCCAAACATAGTCATCAAAATAAGTGAAAGAAATTAAAGCAAGTTGACGACTACTCCCTGAAAGATTTGCACTACTCTCGGTATGATGCTTGATCAATGGGGAGAGGGGTAAATGATTTTGGGAAAAAACTGGAGGAGGGAATGGTTCTGACTCCATGGCAATAATCTCAAAACCCTTTTCCCTAGCTGTGTCCTCCTCCTGTTCATCCAAAATTGCTAGCTCATCATCTCTTTTGCACACACTTTCTGCCATGTAGATATTTTCATTTGTGTCATCAACGTGACATGGTTCGCTCGATATACCTGCAATAGAAGATAAATTCGTATTAGATTCTTGAAATTGAGTTTCAAAAGCATTACTTTCTTCTAGGCAAGTGGCAATCAAATTAAGATCTTCAATGGATTTCTGAATCTGCCGACTCCGAGCAAGAAAATTCTCTTGGAATTGAAGGGATGTGGCCTCCTGTGTCTGAATAATCAGGTAAGCTTCCTCTTTCCAGGATTGCAAAGGTACGTCTACGCTTTGCTCTTCTTGATCAAGGTACGAAGGCTCCGTTGAATCGCTCTCTGAAGTCTCTTCCATGGTTTCTTCATTTTCTTGCAGAGACTCCATGTATTCCCATGCCTCTGTCGGCGTCATTCCTCCCAATAATTCCTGCAGCTGTGGTCGTAGTCCATCTAGGAAGGACACCATAAGATCTTCATTTGTGTACCCATGCTGCGGATAGCTCGATACTATGTTTGTGAACCTCCTCCAGGCCTGAAAGAAAGTTTCACAATCAGTTTGATTAAAATTTACAATCTTGAGCTTTTCCATCTTATGTTTGTGTGCATTAGCATACCGTGCATCATACAGATTGTTCGTGTAATAGAAATTCATATAATCCATTTTTAAAAAAAACAAAATAAATTAAAAAAAATTATGTACAGTAAAGTGGAAAGATCTCACCGAAGGTTCTCTAAATGAAATAAACCGTGGTAACAAACCATTCCTCCCCGGCAACGGCGCTAAAAACTTGGTGGGACCAAAAAGGTGCTTCTCTCAAGTGCAAGATTCTGTACAAGTAGTAAAATCTGGGAGTCCAGATGTAGAATCCTCGGGAGAAATCTGTTGAAACCACAAGATTAAATCAAATAGAAAATCTACGTAAAGAAACTAAACACTTTAGTGGTGGTGGTGTGGATGTGTTTGATGGTGAATTGTGAATACGTGAACGATACGAACAATGAAAATTCGTGAAAATAACAATGAGAAGTATGCACATGGTATGGGTTCGTTAGGATCAGTGATTCGTATACGTTGGTTGATCAAATATAACTCAATAAATCCTCCTTTTGGGAGCGATTCATTGGAAGATACCCTTTTGGGGATTCAAGCACAATATGAATTAAATAGTCGCTAAAATTATAATCCTACGAATACGGTATGAAACTCTCTTTTGGAGAGATCAAAGCTCACCCTTTTGGGGTGATCATCAACCTAGTCACTTCTTTTGGAAGATGAAAAAGCGGATTTAATAGTAAAAATTACAACTTTAGCGACATAAATGCTTACGAACGATGATATTCAACCAAACAAATACGATTCACATCCCCTAACTACTCCATACCATGCACAAATAAGAATTAGCTACTCATAATGCAAGAATAAACTAGTTTCATAGCCAAATACTTCAAGTTCATAGCAAAATACATTGATCTAATAGCAAAATACGATGAAAAACACCAAATTACGGAGTTTAAGTTAAGAAATATATCACCCAATCTTTAAGTTTATACACCAAAACTCTCTGGAAATAATAAAATAGCCTCTGGAATTTTACAGAATTTTGTGGTGGCGAAATACGGCTCCTAGAGCCTCCAATACGCTCAAAATACGCCCAAAATCTGCTTGAATACGCCCAAAACCCTAAGAATACTTTATATAGAGGTATTGCGGGTTTAATAGGGTTAACGGGTTCAAAACCCGCTCTAAAACGCATCCAAACCCGCTAGGAACCGCCGGCGCAAACCACAGCCGCACGATCAAGCGGGATTGAACCCACGCTTGACATGTGTCCAATAGAAACGGATCTGCGCCCGCTTAATCTTGATAGAATCCGAGATCGCTTCGGAAATGGCTCTCGTCCGTCCGATCGAGCGGACGTTGCTTAAGATGGCGACACGTGTCCCTCATAACGCGCCTCGGCTTCCGCTTGTGGGTCGTCGGATTCAAATCCAACGGCTCATCTTCGATCGCTGTCGCCCGCTTTGCAGTCATCGAGAGCGTCGTTCCCAGCCATAGGATCTTCAATCGACGCTCCAGATCGCGCCACGTCGCCCGGAATTTCGCGCTGCTTGCGTTCGAGCGGGCGAAAGTTGGCTCGTTCGATCAAAATCGAACGGTGGATTTTGATGGCCACGTCGCTCTTCGTTTCGCCCGTTGGATTCAAGCGGGGGCTGTCAGATTACCGCCACGTGGCGCCGTTGATGCGCTCTTCGCTTTGCTGGATCGGGCTGACAATGACCGTTCGATCGCGATCGAACGGTGTATATTTAGCCGCGTAGCCCGAAGTTTGTAGCCATCAGATGGAGTGGGAATCGGCTGGATGGCCTCCACGTGTTCATCAAGATTCGTGCCAACGTTATTTTATTTCCAATAAATGGTATTCTGCATTCAAAAATTAACAGTAATTAGCACAGATCTCAGAAAAATACAAATACATAGTCGTTGGAATCGTGAGATCGAGACCAAGCTAGGAAAAATATAAAAAGTGCAGAAATAATCCATTAATTGCTGTTTTGTGCTCAAATAGAGTGTTTTCTCTAATAAATAATTGTGTAGAAAATACGAATATATTAGAGAACAATATAGCATCACATGAGCACAAAATAGTGCTAAATGGGGGTTTAAATATGTAATATTGAACCCGAATCATGTCCACCTTGGATACTAATATTTCTTCTCTTAAGGAGAAATATTAGCTCATGTCCTCCCAAGTTAAGAGATTTAACAAAGGAAAGGGCAATTGGATGAATTTCTTGCAAACCAATTTCCGGCCACACATCGTGTCGGGACCTGGTTATGTGGAAGCAAATGCATCCAAATCTCGCGCCTCCTATAGTGGTGTAACTATAGATTTTGTGAGGCCATGCTCCGGTGCATCCATAAGTGGTATCAAAAACATTATTGGTAGCAAACCTATCAAGAATGCCACCACTTTATATTCTCTTCCTTTTGGCAAGAAACCCACTAAAGGTGGAAACCAAAAGAAAGGTCATGCCTATATTTACACCAACTCTCATTCACGTAGGAAATCTCCTACTTCACATGTGGACACTGATGACACTTTTTATGATCCAGACCCACGGACACGTGTAAAGCCACACATGAGAAATACTCATGCATGTGCCCCTACATGTTCATATATTCATACACATCATTCTTCCATGTATGCTCATCCACCTCATATTATGCATGCTCCATATGTTGCATATAAAATGCATGCTCCTAAGTTTGCATACAACCCATATATGTCCAATGCTTATCCACCTCCATCTTCATATGCTAGAACTCATGCTCCTAGGAAGCATGCACCATATAGAACTCAATTGAATGTGCATGCAACTAGGAAAAGGACACCCAAAACATACAGAGTTTGGGGTCCTAAGAACACTAGCATAATTAATAGGAATGCTTATGTTGACTCCTATTTTAGTGATGTAATAAATAGTGGTAATTATGTTGAGAAGCGAAAGTCCACTTGGACTTGGCTTCCAAAGGACTAATCCCCTTGGACCCAACAATGCTTGGGTACCATGAGCTTATGGTATATCATGTAGGTACCCGAGAAAAAGAAAGAGAGCAATAAAATTCGTATTGGCTCTAAAAAGAAAGGATGGATACTCGATAGAGGTTGCTCCAAACATATGATGGGATATGCTACATTGCTCTCTGAAGTGATTAGCATCAAGGATGGTGCAACAGTCACTTTTGGAGGTAATCAAAAGGGAACCATCATTGGAGTAGGCAAAGTCGGTAATCCTTCCAACCCACTTATTACAAATGTCTATTTAGGCAGTGGTTTATGTCATAATCTTATCTCCATTAGTCAACTTTGTGATAAGAGTTACAAGGTTAACTTTGGAGATGGTATGTGTAATATTGAAGATATTGATTCACATATTCTATTTACCGGTATTAGGCATTAAAACATATTTTCTTTGAGCTTGCCTAAAACGATAGAACATTTCTTATTTGCAAATAAAAATGAACAACTATTATGGCATCGCTGTTTTGGTTATGTTCATTTTAAGCACTTATATAAGTTAGCTAAGCATGATCTAGTAAAAGGTATTTCGAAAATTGTTTTTAGTAAGAAAAACTTTTGTGATTCTTGTTAAAGAGGTAAACTAAGTAAATAATCTTTCAAACTTAAAGAAGGCATAACTTCTAAGAGACCCCTAGAATTACTTCATCTAGATTTATTTGGGCCAACAAGAACCGCCTCTTTAGGTAATGCTCATTATGGATTAGTTATCGTTGACGACTTCTCTAGATTTACTTGGGTTTCATTTTTAACCAATACGAATGAAGCTTTTGAAGAGTTAACTATATTTGCTAAGAAAATTCAAAATTTCTTAGGATCCACCATTATCACTATCGTAGTGATTATGGAGGAGAATTTGAAAATGAATCTTTCACCAAGTTTTGTGATGACAACATGATTATTCACAAATTTTCTTTTCCTCACGCACAACCACAAAATGGTGTTGTAGAGAGAAAAAATAGGACCCTAATTGAGTGTGCCCGTACCATGCTACATGATAGTCATCTTGGACTAAAATTTTGGACGGAGGCGGTGCACATGCAAGTTATGTGCTTAATAGGATCCTAGTGAGACCCCGAACGAACAAAACTTGTTTTGAGTTATTTTATGATAAAAAGCCACAAGTTAAATATTTTCGTGTTTTTGGTTCAAAATGTTTTATAAAGAACATTTTTGGTAACTTAGATAAATTTGAGCCAAGATCCGATGGAGGAATCTTTGTTGGAAATTCCACACGTAGCAAAACCTACTGGATATACAGCAAAACCTCTTCAAAGATCGAGAAATCACTACACGTATCATTTTATGAAGATTTTGATATTCATAATGTTGTTGATGATAGTGTAGATGTTTTATGTGATTCCATTAGTAATGTTAAAATTAATGATTCTATTATTGAGACTAATACTACAAATGAAATTGTTGAAGATGTTCCAAGTGATGCGTTTGTTTTTTCTTTTATACTATTAATGTAATTCTATATATATATATATTTCTTTTTCTCTTTTGCGTTTGTTTTTTCTTTTTTTCTTCTTCTTTTTCTAATCCATAAATACACAAGACTCATTGCTTTGCAATTTTTTGTTTTTGGGATTTTTGAAGTTTTTGGGATTTTAGAGCTTTTTTGGCTTTTTGGTGAATTGGGAAAGATGCGGAAATAAGAATCACTCTAGGGGAGAATTTCCAATGATTGTATATATAGAAATATTTCAAGATATGTGGAGAAAGAATAAATGATATCACTTGGTTCACTCTTTGTATGTGCATAACTAATTCGGTAGGGTAATGTCTTCTTCTACGTTTGATTTCTAAAAGCAGACTAATATACCCATATCAAATGGCATTTATTTCATTCAACCCGAAGATTTCACACACAATTCAAGCAAATAAGAAGTGATATAGATATAAAAGCAGTACTCCAGATAAAATGCAGTTAAAGCGTGACTCTTGGTGTGTTTTCTATAAATAGCATACAATAAAATACTTCCTAGATGTGTCAACATTAAAATTCAGTCATAAGCACTCAAGATCCATTGGAAGTTCTTTTTCTCAAGTGCACATAAATATATTGTAAATGAAATTAGAAAAAAGACAATGGTGTGGTGAAAGAATTTCTGCACATGTAATGTGATTTTCAAGCTTAATTCATCATATCAAATTCACTTTTGGCAAAGAAAGTAAAAAAAATAAGGATAAAGTAAAAACTAATTATATATACATGCAAGCACTAAAAGTAAAGAAAATTTGATGCATGGTAAAAATAAAATAAAAAGTGAAAAAGATGTGTAAATAAGTGAAAAATAAAGAGAAATAAAATAAAAATAAAAATAAAAGTACGTGAGTACACTCACTTCCTCCAAGCTAATCATCATATTGTCCCCAATGTGCAAAGTGTGGCACATAGACATATAAGATATAGTGGGTAGGTGTCGATGCTAAAATGATGCAAAATAAAAGAAAATTAATAAAATAAAATCCTAATGCATTTATATGCTAACTAATAACTTAATGGAAGTCAAGCATGCAAAATGATGATATGTATGCAATAACGGTCAAACGATACTCTCCCCCAACCTGAAATATGTGGTGCCCTAAAAAGTCGAAGATAACGGGTCAAACAAAAATATGGGGAGAGATGGGAGCAAAACACATCATACATAGGAATCAGACTCAGACTCAGGACCATCACCTCACTGTGGTGGTGGTAGGGATGGTGCATGATGCTACTACAAAAGGTCCAAGATCTGGTTCAGCGTCTACTGAATACCATGAATGACATCAATATGGGGCTGCATGGCAGCAACAGTCTAGGAAAGGGATCGAAAATCTTCTCTAATCCCAGTTACTTCGGACTCGACCGTGCGTAAGTGCGAAGAAGTGTTATCTCTATTAGAAGAAAAGGGACGTGCACGGACAGAACTCCCTCGGCCTCTAAAAATGTGTGGAACTACGATAGTGTGTGAAGATAGAGTATGGCTTACAGGAGGATGCTCAGCCTCCAGATGAGGTTGAAACACAGGTATGCTCTCAGACACAGGTGCAACAGATGAAATAACAGGAGTTTCGGCAGAAGCAGATGTGGGTATAGAGCTCGTGGCAACGGATGTGGTGATAGACACCATGACACTCTCAGAGAATACAACGGCAGCTGAGATAGGAACATCGACGGGTGGGGTGATGTGGGTGCAGAAGGTAGGATCACATTCGACGTCAGAATCTTAAGAGACGTAGGAATCTCAGTGGAGAAAGGAATATATAACTCATCGCTCAAAGGGATGGATGGCTCAACACTCGCAAGAATATCAGGAATGACACCAGACACAGAACTCTCAGGAATAGCAGCAGAGGTGGAACTCTCAGGGACAGAAGCAGATGTGGAACCCTCAACACGAACGTATGTGGTAATAGATGTGCTGGGTATAACCAAAGGCTCAGAAAAAGGCTGAACTATAGGAATCTCAGCTGGCTAACGCTCGACAGAATGCTGCTGATCGTCATCAGGCTCTAGTACATAAACAGTTGGAATGTAGAGAGTTCTATAAGGAACATCCACTCGGCACCTACTGGTCCCACGTGAGTCCGATTAGGATTTGACAACACGATATAATCTGCATGGACGTGACCATAGAGCCAAGCCCAATGGCACTTGCCATGCGATCGGATCATATACATACGGGACAAGACCTGGTCGGTAAAAGGTGTTGGTTCCATAGCAAGGATCAACTCAGTAGGAAATTGGATATCGAACATGTGGGAAAGAAGGGTGATCAGATCGCCACAATATTGTAATACCCTACCAGCTACTGCACAAGTACTAGAGGGGGGGGGGGGGGGTGAATAGCACTTTAAAATAATAAGGCGTATAATTCCAAATTAAATTGCACACAACTACCAAATCAATTTGCGGAAGCTTAAATTGAATGAAAACAATGAAATTAACAATGCTAACAAACGATGTTAATGGGTTCGGATCCACCCAAGTCTCCCCGACTTGTTCCCGGTGATCCTACGTCCCAACCACCCGGATCCCCTCCGGATACTTGAGTTAGAAACCCTAACTCAAGATTTCCACTATGAATATCTTGTGAAAAACCTTCACAAGATCAAATCATACATGCAATGGCAAAGTGAATCCCACAACCCGGGATCACAACCTTCTCTCACAACCGAGAGAATCACAAAGCAATATTAAAGAGTTTAATATGAAATAAACAAGCTTACCACAAAATCCTATACCTTGAGTTTTTCTTACCCAAAAGGTGGAATGAAGGATTTGAGGAAGATGAAGTCACCAATACCTAGCACCAAGGAAATGACCAGCAATCGGTGCCTAGGGATGAGTTGGAGACTTGGAACAATTAATAGCTTGATGAGCTCACCAAGAACAAGCTTCTCTCTAGATCTAGAAATGAGAGAGAATGGGTTTCTTGTGAGGAAGAGAGCTTTAGATTTGAGGGAGAATAGCTATATCTTTTGATCTCAATGAATCTCTGAATGGAAGCTCTAACCTAGATAGAAATGACCTAGGTTCGTATTTATAGGGTCCCATCAAAACAAGTTAGGTCATTCACCAACGGATAGAAATCTGTGAGACTTAGTCGGTCAAAGAACACTCACTGACCGACTAGTTCATCAACTAGTCGGTCAGCCAAACAACGTGGACCGACTAAGAGTAGATATGAGAAGAAAGAGAATTTCAGACCTAGAAATCTAGTCGGTCCAAGAACACTGTCTGACCGACTAGTTTCACAACTAGTCGGTCATCCAATGAACGTAGACCGACTAAGAGGCAAAATAACTTAGTCTGAAGGCAAGTTGACTTAGTCGGTCCAAGAACAAAAGTTGACCGACTAGATTGTCAACTAGTCGGTCATCAAACGTTCTTAGACCGACTAACGGTAAACAATAGCTCAGGAGAAATTTAGAGTGAACAGTAAGTCACAACTAGTCGGTCAAAGAAGCATCACTGACCGACTAGTTCACAAACTAGTCGGTCGGTGAGTAAACGTAGACCGACTAACTGTAAACAGTAAAGTCCAAGAAATTAAGGAATCAAACTAGTCGGTCCAAGAACAGTTGCCGACCGACTAGATCACCATCTAGTCGGTCAGTACTTGTTCTTGTACCAACTAACATGCACAACAAAGTCCGAATCAAAACGCGACGCTTCGAGGAAGTTAGAATGAACTTGTGCAAGGATCCTAGAGCTACGAAATGAGCGTAATGAAGATAGAAACGTAAGATATACTCAAGGCTTAACATTCTATCAATCGAAACTAAAAGACTATAAATAAAACCTTAATAAACGGTCTTTGAGAGCTTCGATTGAATCTTCATAACTTCCAAAGCGTTGCAGGAGCTTCAACGAAGCTTTAGGCTTGAATACGAGCTTTTGGAAGTGTTGAGATGTCGCTTTGAATATTCTCGTGAAATTGGCGACGATCTCCAATACTGCGCTCACAAATTGTTAGTTCATGAATTATTTATGTTTGCTCATCATCCAAAACCAAATCCGGGGAGTCCAATATTCAACATTCTCCCCCTTTTTGGTGATGACAAACCAACATAAATAATAATCAAAGATAATAATTCAAATGTAAAATACTTACTTCCCCTGCATTGATGACACGTTAATTCCAAAATGAATATATATGAATTGCATCAAGCAGACGAGTAAGATAAATAAAGAGAATCGGTTTTCGAAATATCGGATTTTGAAAATCCTTATATGTATCTTAACTCCCCTGAATCTAACATATCAAACTAGTTTCTTGGATATTGAGTTAAATTTTCATTTGCGCTATTTATTATCATTATTTCTCCCCCTTTGGCATTATCCCAAAAATGGGGGGCATACAACGACAACAACTAGGAAATGGAAAATCCAACATCGGGAGTCGTAGACAATAACGATGGAACTAATTTTGACACCAAGGGAAAAAAAATGTGGAAATCAAATCAAGGTGTGCCAAAATGTCCATTATCAAAAAAAAAATCAAAATCATCAAAAACACCAAATAATTATTCATTTCTTGAATAAAGAAACATACTCTTCAATATTCAATATTCTTGGTTAATTTTGTGCATGGAAAACAATTCTATACAATTACAGAATTTAAATCCATTTAACCAAGTTTTTATGCGTCGAGCGACGAAATCACATTTCAAATGTATTCAACGAATATTAAAATTTGCACGACGAATAAAAGACAAAGTGAACGATGATGAACATATATATATATATATAGAGACAACATGAGTACATCCAAAAAGATATCACATCGAATATATGAGGTACATCATATGAAGTGAGACACATCATCTATATAAACAACAAAAAGTACATCATCATCATCAACATCGTCATATCATAAAATCCAACACCGACAACCAGAAAGCACAAAAAAAAAATACATCAAAACATCTCTCAACCCCATCCTAACCCAAAACACTCTCACTAAAATATATCATCCAGAATGCAGTGGAGAGTCCTCGGAACAGACGATCACGAGGAGGAGGCTGGATCTGCAGCGTCCGTGGGTCCAGTCGACGGAGTGGACTCAGGCTCTGCAGGGAGAAGAGGTGTCTCAACAGATGGAATCGTCGGGGCAGGAGTGGAGATCTCAGCAACATGCTTAACAGCAGCATGAGTCTCGACAGAAGCAGCAACAACAGATACATGAGCAGGCTCGAAAACTGGGTCAGCAGCAGGCTCAGAAGGCTGAAGAGCTGCAGCAGATGGCTCTGGAACATCGGAAGAGGTGGCAACTCCAGGAGCAGAAGTGGAAGTACCAGCAGCAGTGGCCTCATCGCCACGGGCAAGAGAAGTGACAAGCTCATCAAGCTCCTCATCGTCCATCTCCTCGGCCTCAGACACAGACGGAGGAAGATCAATCCCCATCATACGCGCCATACGGCAGACTACCTCCTCATTACGAGCCAAACGGGAGTCGTGCTGACGAAGTAGGCGTACGACATCGTCCAATGTAGCAGGACGAGAGGGGGCTGCAGCAGCTGATGGAGTAGACTGAGATGCAGATGCGGTAGACCTCTGCACGTGACGAAGAGCCGCTAGAGATTTCTTCACGGCCGTCGCGTTGAGAGGCGTACCCAAAGGACGCTCATCATCAGGAGGGAGGGGGACACGGAAATGACGGAATACGAGAGTCAACAAGCAAGGGTATGGAATGTGCGCAGACTTATTGGTCTTGCGTATACACTCGAAAGAATCCATCTTATCGAGTATCACGCGAGCCCAATTAATCTCGCACCCCAAGAAAAGAGCGTATATGAGTTTCAAGAACGGCTGGGATGGGAGCGAAGAGGATCCATACTTGGGGAGGAGACACGACTTCAAAATCAGGTTAAGAACCCACGCATTCGGCTTAAAAGATTTCGATGGAACACCAATGAATGCAGAGGGGATAACCTGGAAAATCTCAGAAAGAATAGACTGATCCAAGGAAGAAATGTCGTCTACGGAAATGTCCGAAGGGAGGAGACCACACGATGCACAACCAAGAATTTCCCCTAAGATTTCTGCCGTGAGAACTATAGGAGTTCCCAAGACAGTCGTCTCAATGGAGTGGCTGGCATCGTACTGGCCTCGAACACGATTGGCATAGAACAATTTCACGAGGCGGGGATACGGTTTGGGATTGGCCTTGGGGTCGTATCGGAGATAATCTAGAAGGCCACTATAAGAGAGAAGATCAGCAAGGCCGAGAAAATCAGAGAACTGAACGTAATGCTCCAACAACAGTGGACAGTGCTCTATACGGTTGTACGCTGCGAGACACTGAGGGTCATCGCGGCACAACGATATGTCTACACCGTCGACTGGCATAGGAGCTTTACCCTTAGCCTTACGGGTCTTCGGAGGTGGAGTGGGTTCCCTAGTAGGCTCATCCTCAGGAATAAAATCAGTGTCGGAATCAGGAGGAGTAGCCGGAGTGTGAAGAATAGGCTTTTTGGTCTTGGATTTGCGGGGTTTAACTATGGCAGTCCTAGGCTTCTTAGGAGGAGGCGAAGATGGAGAGCCTTGGGTTGACTTGGCACGACGCTTAGGCTTCGGGGGATTCCTAGGGTCGGAAGGCCCTACGGTCATAGGAGAAGCCCCGGAAGAGGCGATAGGAATTCTAGTCTTAGCCATAGCACTACGAGCACAAGTAATCGATAACGAAGATCAAATATCCTAGCACAAACCCTAGAAGCTAGCACAAACCCTAGAATACCAAATGAAATCGAAAAGCACAAAACCTAGGTTAAAAACTAGAATCCGAAACCCTAGAATACCTAGGAGGAGAAATCGAACCCTAGGGCAAGAAATCGACCTAGGAGAGGGAGGGAGATACCTAGGAGGTGGAGTCGACGGCGGCGGACGGCGGGGATGGCCGGAGATATGGCCGGAGACGACGGAAGTTGAAAGGGCTCGAGAGGGGGTTTGGAGTTTTCGGGCTGGAGCAAAAGAGAAGACCGACTAATAGAGAGATTAGTCGGATGAAGTAGAGAATAAGTCGGTCGGGATACGAAAAGACTCAACTGCCCTAACACACTTAGTCGGTCACAGTTCAAGCACTGACCGACTAGATTACGATCTAGTCGGTCGGTGAATGAGCTTGAACCGACTAAGTCCGAAACAGAGGCACAGAGGGATTTTTAGGGCAAGATTTAGTCGGTCGCAGTATATTCACTGACCGACTAGTTTTCAATCTAGTCGGTCGGTAAGTGTACTATGACCGACTAACGAAAGAAAAAGATAGGAGATGGATATTGGCTTGATCTAGTCGGTCTGAGTTCATTTGCTGACCGACTAGATGAGCATCTAGTCGGTTGACAAGTGAACTTAGACCGACTAGAAGAGTCCAAAAATTGAAATTTGATTTCTCTTCACAAACCACTTGGATGAAACATCATAACTCACTCATTAGTCATCTAAATTACCCCATAAAACGTCGAAATCTTAAATACGACATTGAAATACGAATTCGAGCAATAAATTCGAACAAATCACATAAAATTCCCAAAAAATTCAATAAATCTAGCATGAATGAAATATTTCGAAATATAATAGCATGCAAGATAGTTGAATTAAAATATGAATCCTATATCTCGGATTCACCCATAATCCCCAATTCTCGACGTAACCGCACAAAGGAGTCCTCCTTTAGGGGTTTCGTGAAAATATCGGCGATTTGCTTTTGGGATTCAACGTACACTAAAATGATGTCCTTTTTAGCAACATGATCATCTAAAAAGTGGTGTCGGACATCTATGTGTTTTGATCGGGAATGGTGCACCGGATTCTTTGAAAGACAGATAGCACTTTGGTTATCCACCATGATAGGGCTAGTATCACAATGAATACCAAAATCCTTCAATGTGTGTCTCATCCAAAGAACCTGGGCACAAGCGGCACCGGCGGCAATATATTCCGCCTCGGTGGTTGAAAGTGATACCGAATTTTGCTTCTTGGAAAACCAAGAGACAAGAGAATTTCCTAGAAAATGGCAAGTGCCACTAGTACTTTTCCTGTCGGATTTGCATCCCGCATAATCAGCGTCACTATATGAGACTAACTCATATGTGCTAGATTTCGGATAAAGTAATCCAAAATCTAAAGTGTAACTTAGATAGCGAAAAATACGCTTTACCGCTACTAAGTGAGACTCCTTAGGTTGAGACTGATAACGAGCACATATACATACGGCAAACATAATATCGGGCCTACTTGCGGTAAGATAAAGCAAACTACCTATCATACCTCGATATAGACGAATGTCTACATCCTTACCGCCCGTATCCTTGTCAAGATGCGTAGTCGTGCTCATTGGAGTCTTTTTCCCGGAGGCATTCTCCATTCCAAATCGCTTTAGCAACTCCACCGTGTACTTCGTTTGGTGGATGAAGATTGCATCGTTCATTTGGCGAATTTGGAGACCTAAGAAATATTTGAGTTCGCCCATGTGGCTCATCTCAAATTGTTCCTTCATCACATTAGAAAACTCTTCGCAAAGAGCGAAGTTAGTAGCACCGAAAATGATATCATCAACATAAATTTGAACTAATAAAATATCATTATTCACATGCTTAATAAAAAGTGTTGAATCGGCTTCGCCCATTTTAAAATTCAAATCCAAAAGAAAATTCTTTAGGCGATCATACCAAGCTCGAGGAGCTTGTCTCAAACCATAAAGAGCTTTCTTTAGTTTAAAAACGTGATTTGGAAATTTTTCATTTATGAAGCCCGGAGGTTGAGAAACGTAAACTTCCTCAACGACATCTCCGTTTAAAAATGCACTTTTAACATCCATTTGAAATAATTTAAAATTCTTATGGCATGCAAAAGAAAAAGTAATCTAATTGATTCTAATCTAGCTACCGGAGCGAAAGATTCTTCGAAATCGATACCTTCCTCTTGACGATGGCCTTGAGCTACTAACCGAGCTTTGTTCCGGACGACGACTTGGTTTTCGTCGGTTTTGTTCTTGAAGATCCACTTTGTCCCTATGACGGTGTGGTTCTTCGATGGCAATGGAACAAGCTCCCAAACTTCATTCCTCTCGAATTGAATGAGCTCCTCCTCCATGGCTAAGATCCAAGCGCTATCTTCGCATGCTTCATTAATATTCTTTGGCTCTATCGATGAGGCCAAGGCACAATTTGCGAAGTGGTGAACTTGCGATCTCGTCTTGACACTATCATAGATATTGCCAATGACTTGCTCATGGGGATGGTCACGAACCGAATGAAGCCGTTTGGGAATACCTTGATCACTAGGAACATTCTCAACAACTTCATTAGTTGGGTTAGTCTCAATAGAATCAATAGAATCATTAGACTTAGAATTATCAAACGAATCACATAAAACATCCATAGAATCATTATCATTTGAAATTCTAGTTGGAACAAATCCTTCATTAAATGAGACATGAAGCGATTCCTCGATCGTTGAGGTTCGTTTGTTGAATATCCGGTAGGCTTTGCTACGCGTAGAATATCCAACAAAAATCCCCTCATCGGATCTTGGATCGAATTTGTCCAAACTACCATATGTGTTCTTAATAAAACATTTCGAACCAAAAACACGAAAATGTTTAACTTGAGGCAACCTACCAAACAACAATTCATAACAAGTTTGTTTAGTGCCGGGCCTCAAAAGTATTCTATTAAACACATAGCAAGCGGTGTGTACCGCTTCCGCCCAAAATTGATGGCCAAGTTGGCTATCATCAAGCATAGTGCGAGCACACTCCACTAGCGTCCTATTCTTTCTCTCAACTACACCATTTTGAGGAGGTGCACGAGGGAAAGAGAAGGTGTGAGTAATACCAACTTCATCACAAAATGTCTCAAAAGACTCATTCTCAAATTCACCTCCATGATCACTACGAATAGTGA
The DNA here is from genome assembly GCA_030789695.1 of Scilla litardierei. Taxonomy (NCBI): domain Eukaryota; kingdom Viridiplantae; phylum Streptophyta; class Magnoliopsida; order Asparagales; family Asparagaceae; genus Scilla; species Scilla litardierei. The sequence goes on along the minus strand of CM061142.1, from coordinate 304,432,515 downwards.
CAATGGTGGTTCCTAAGAGATTTTGTACTTTCTTAACAAAAATTGTGAAGTTTTCAAAAGCTTCATTTTTATTACACAATGAAAATACCCAAGTAAATCTTGAATAGTCATCTACGATGACAAGTCCATACCTTGCATTTCCTAAGGAAGCTACTCTAGTTGGCCCAAATAAATCTAGATGTAATAGCTCTAGTGGCCGTTTAGTAGAGATGCTTTTCTTAGGTTTAAATGAAGATTTAGGAAGCTTGCCACGTTGACAACAATCACAAAAACTTTTCTTTTCAAAAACAAGCTTCGGAAAACCTTTAATAGAATTCAATTTTGAAAACTTATATAGTGTTCCAAAGTTCACATGTCCAAAGCGTCGATGCCATAAGTGTTGTTCACTTGTGTTGGCAACACGACATTGTTCATATGACTTAGGAAGATCCAAAATATAAATGTCTTTACGACGAGTTCCGGAAAATAATAATTTATCATTATCCTTTCTTAAAATATGACACAATCCTTTCGCAAAGCTAACTTTGTAACCTTTGTCACAAAGTTGGCTTATTGAAATAAGATTATGATTTAAACCACTAACAAGATAAACATCACTAATTAAGGGTTTAGAGGGGTTACCGACTTTACCAACACCTATGATGGTTCCGCTCTCGTTGCCTCCAAATACGACGCGGTTTCCATTCGCAATGGGAACCACTCCGGAGAGCAATCGAGCGTCACCCGTCATGTGTTTTGAACACCCGCTATCGAGTATCCAATTCCCTTTGGAGCTAAATTTAACTTTGTTGCTCCTTCCCTTTTTCTTTTCCTTGAGTACCTAAAGATAGACACTTTCATATCATGGTACCCAAGGTCATTGGGTCCAAGGGATTAGACCTTTGGAAGCCAAGTCCAAGTGGACTTAGACTTCCCCACATAATTCTTACTATGCACAACATCCGAAAAATAAGCATTCATGTACATTTGTTTTTCGTCCATGCTTGTGTCCTTTGGGCTCCAAATAGTGAATATTTTGAGAGCCATCATCCTATTGGGTGCATGCATGCGACGTTGATTTCTACGTGATGCATGTTGTGGATAGGCATACGGGACATGATGGAATGGTGCACGACGAGAATTATTCATATGATGCGGTGGGTGAACATATGTATGTGTGGGAACACGTGCGTGAGGGTGTCTCACATGGTGTGCACGTGCCCGAGAATGTGTTGCATAAAAATCATCATATGTGTGAGATGGTGGAGTAGGACGTGTGTTCCTACGTGGCATGGTATTTGTGTACATATAAGCATGGCCCTTCTTTGGAGGTCCACCCATAGTGGGTTTCTTTCCGAAAGAGGGTGTGCACGAGGTGGAAGCACCATTGGTAGATGAACTACCAATAGAGTGTTTGCTACCACTCGTAGAGTCACCGGAAGTTGGCCTAACAAAGGTAGTGGCCGCTTTGGATGGACATCCCATCGTATACCCCAAACCAATGTGGTGATTGGCCGGAAGTAAGTCACTTAGGATTTTATCCAAATGGTCCTTACCTTTATTGAATCTATTGATTCGGCCTAATGTGTTCTCATAATTCTCTTTGAGAGAACGCATTGAAGTATCTAAAGTGGATACTTGCGATGTGAGCACATAAACACGAGATTTAAGATTCTCGTTCTCAATACTCAAAGTTGAGTTTTGAGAAGTTAAATCCGCTATCTTATGTTCTTCCGCATCCTCAATGCTAACATGTTCGAGTTTAGATTTGAGATTCACAATCTCATTTCTTAACTCTTCAACAACGGTGTCGTTGTTGGTGATGATATTCTTAGGCGATGTTTGAATGCTAGCTAGGTCATCTTTTACCTTAGTATATCTATTTACTAACTTAGTGTATTTTGACCAAAGTTGAGAGTTAGCATTTCTAAGATCATCCATCGTTACCTCATCGCTTTCGTCATTACTATCATCGGAAGAGGAGGATCCTTGATCGTTCTCCTCTCTTGCCATGAAGCACATATGTGCTTGCTCCACTTTCTCATCATCCGACTCTCCGCTTGAGGAATCCTCGGAGTCGGTGAATGTTGCTCCGACAAGTCCTTTCTTGTACCCCTTTTTGTATTTCTTGGACTTATCGAATTTTGGCGCCTTCCACTTCTCCTTTTGTTTGTTGAGAGGACACTCCGCTTTCATGTGTCCTGGCTTATTGCACTTGAAACACAAAGGAGAGGAAGAGGCGTTAGAAGAACCAAATTTACTTTTGGTCTTGAAGTTACCTTTCCGGAAGAAACGGTTGAACTTCTTGGCCATGAGTGCCATGGACTCCAAGTCCAACTCGTTTTCCGAGTCTTCATCATCGGAAGATGTGGATGAAGCTGCCTTGAATGCAATCGCCTTTTTCTTAGGCGCATCTAGGTTCAAATATGACTTCATCTTTTCTTGTAGCTTCACCTTGCTATCTTTGCGTACCTCGTATGACATCAAAGTACCCATTAGTTGAACTACGGTATATTTGTTCATGTCATTACCTTCCTCGATGGCGAAGGTACGTTTTTCCCAAGAAGAGGGAAGTCCTTCAATAAGCTTTAAGCACTTCTCCTTTTGAGTGTAGATCTTGCCGAGGGCCTCTAACTCGTTTATTATGTCAACGAAGCGAGCGTAATATTCTTTCATCTTCTCGCCCTGTTGCATATGAAACATTTCGTAATCTTTGGTTACGACTATGAGTTTAGAGTCTCTTACCCGACTTGTCCCTTCATGTAGTATGAGGAGAGAGTTCCAAATTTGATATGCACTCTTACATGTGCATATCTTATTGAAGTCCTCGAGCTCCAATGCGCATTGCAAGGCGTTCATTGCCTTGGCATTGCTTACCTCCGCGGCGACCTCCGCGGTAGTCCATTTCTCAAAATCTTCTTCTTCGGGCTCGATGTACTCCTTCATTGTAGTCCTCCATAAAGATGCACTTCGGAGGAAGGTTTCCATCCGACATTTCTAGTACCCGTAGTTGGTACCGTTGAAGAATGGAGGCCTTGTAGAGGAATGTCCTTCCATCACCGATGACGCTCCTTCACGGTTCCTGAAGGTGTCGTAGTTGGAAGGTGGAGGCACGGTCTTGTTGTCGTTGGCAGACATAGCTGAGTATCTGGCTCTGATACCAAATGTAATACCCTACCAGCTACTGCACAAGTACTAGAGGGGGGGGGGGGTGAATAGTACTTTAAAATAATAAGGCGTATAATTCCAAATTAAATTGCACACAACTACCAAATCAATTTGCGGAAGCTTAAATTGAATGACAACAATGAAATTAACAATGCTAACAAACGATGTTAATGGGTTCGGATCCACCCAAGTCTCCCCGACTTGTTCCCGGTGATCCTACGTCCCAACCACCCGGATCCCCTCCGGATACTTGAGTTAGAAACCCTAACTCAAGATTTCCACTATGAATATCTTATGAAAAACCTTCACAAGATCAAATCATACATGCAATGGCAAAGTGAATCCCACAACCCGGGATCACAACCTTCTCTCACAACCGAGAGAATCACAAAGCAATATTAAAGAGTTTAATATGAAATAAACAAGCTTACCACAAAATCCTATACCTTGAGTTTTTCTTACCCAAAAGGTGGAATGAAGGATTTGAGGAAGATGAAGTCACCAATACCTAGCACCAAGGAAATGACCAGCAATCGGTGCCTAGGGATGAGTTGGAGACTTGGATCAAGCAATAGCTTGATGAGCTCACCAAGAACAAGCTTCTCTCTAGATCTAGAAATGAGAGAGAATGGGTTTCTTGTGAGGAAGAGAGCTTTAGATTTGAGGGAGAATAGCTATCTCTTTTGATCTCAATGAATCTCTGAATGGAAGCTCTAACCTAGATAGAAATGACCTAGGTTCGTATTTATAGGGTCCCATAAAAACAAGTTAGGTCATTCACCAACGGATAGAAATCTGTGAGACTTAGTCGGTCAAAGAACACTCACTGACCGACTAGTTCATCAACTAGTCGGTCAGCCAAACAACGTGGACCGACTAAGAGTAGATCTGAGAAGAAAGAGATTTCAGACCTAGAAATCTAGTCGGTCCAAGAACACTGTCTGACCGACTAGTTTCACAACTAGTCGGTCATCCAATGAACGTAGACCGACTAAGAGGCAAAATAACTTAGTCTGAAGGCAAGTTGACTTAGTCGGTCCAAGAACAAAAGTTGACCGACTAGATTGTCAACTAGTCGGTCATCAAACGTTCTTAGACCGACTAACGGTAAACAGTAGCTCAGGAGAAATTTAGAGTGAACAGTAAGTCACAACTAGTCGGTCAAAGAAGCATCACTGACCGACTAGTTCACAAACTAGTCGGTCGGTGAGTCAACGTAGACCGACTAACTGTAAACAGTAAAGTCCAAGAAATTAAGAAATCAAACTAGTCGGTCCAAGAACAGTTGCCGACCGACTAGATCACCATCTAGTCGGTCAGTACTTGTTCTTGTACCAACTAACATGCACAACAAAGTCCGAATCGAAGCGCGACGCTTCGAGGAAGTTAGAATGAACTTGTGCAAGGATCCTAGAGCTACGAAATGAGCGTAATGAAGATAGAAACGTAAGATATACTCAAGGCTTAACATTCTATCAATCGAAACTAAAAGACTATAAATAAAACCTTAATAAACTGTCTTTGAGAGCTTCGATTGAATCTTCATAACTTCCAAAGCGTTGCAGGAGCTTCAACGAAGCTTTAGGCTTGAATACGAGCTTTTGGAAGTGTTGAGATGTCGCTTTGAATATTCTCGTGAAATTGGCGACGATCTCCAATACTGCGCTCACAAATTGTTAGTTCATGAATTATTTATGTTTGCTCATCATCCAAAACCAAATCCGGGGAGTCCAATATTCAACAAATATATCGCCTTGGTGGAGGCGATCGAGGTAAGAATGCAGTCAAAGAACCAACAAGCGACATCGATGGACACGGCAGGAAGTAGGACATCCCTTGCCAACCTCGAACGCTCGCTCTCGTGTCATAGCTGACAAGATGAAAAGCTCAGGCGTGGAGATAGTCCCTACCTCTTGCCTACCAAATAAAGTAGTCGCCAAAAGGCACAGTGTGAGGCATAGGCATAAGTGGAATATCGACAAAGCCTTTGACCGACTAGGGTCGAAGGATGGGATGCATGTGATCTGCAACTAGAATGCATCAACATAAAAGGTGGGGGAAATGCGATGACCTGTGTCGTATGCCCTGTCACAATCTGGAACTGGGGGCCAGAGAAAATAAGCACGGACCTTGTCATAGGTAGTCTCATAGTCATGGTCCATGAGCCTGAACGAATATCCCCTAGGATTGCTACGGATAGAACTCAACACCACTAGTGTCAGTTGACACATCTCAAAATGTGTGAGTGCTACTCCTAAGTGCAGGAGATCGAACAAGTAATAATCCTGGTGAGTCCAGGTATCGTATCCACAGGAAAACTGACCTGCAACACCACGAACTTCAGTTTGTAAAGAGTACTAAAACGATAATAACCAATCACCTATCAAGTATAAAGATATGGTATCAAGAGTTTGAAATAATAAAAGAAAATCCTACGATAACTACGGTGAATTCGATATTGGGGTACTAATATGGAGAGTATGTGTTGGTAGTGATTTTGTTAGGGTGTGTGCAATTAATGATTGTTAATATCTTTTCTATGACTCAATGCTTCGTCCGGTTAGGGCACGAGAACGTCGGAAAGTATGGCGATAAAGAGCATGATATAGTGCTGAAAAGTTAGTCACGTATAACATCGATTTCTTAAAGAAAATAAACACAAGTGCCCTCTCGGGTCACGATACATCCTCTCAGATCACATCACGAATAAGTCCTCTAAGATCATATTCGATTCAAGCATGCCCACGTAACATACCCAAACAACATATACATAGAAATCGACAAAATACGTGATTATACAATGCAAATAGGGTGTAAAGATATCAAAATCAATGATTACGACACCCGAACAACATCAACACCAACACATATGAAGATTAACCATGCATGGAGAGAATATATTCAGTATTCATAGACAAATACATAGTCAAAACCTCAAAATACGTGAATAATACTTAAAATGCAAGCCAAATACGCAAAATACAAGGCTAAAGATAGTAAAAATGTCACTAATTCTCTCCAAATAGCCCCAAATCTCCTTCAGATGATAGAACTGCATCTGTCCCCAGGGCCTCCAAATTTCATGGCAAAATACGGCTCCTAGAGCCCCCATTACTCCAGAATATGCAACAAAGCCCTAGAAATACCTTAAATACAAGTCATTGCGGGTTCTATGTGTTAACGGGTTCAAAACAGCTTCAATTCGAATAAACCCGCTTGTAAATGGTCAGCTAATCATTAGCCATTGATCGCAGGCAGGATCGCCTCCCTACTCGATGCGTGTCCCCTAGTTAGCGGATCCGCGCCCGCTTCACGAACAGATCCGGCTCGCTTTCACCTTCCTATCTCGACCGTTCGATATCAGATCAACGGCCTCGATTATGCCACGTCGCCGCTATACGTTTTACTCTTTGAGTACGATTCGGAGCTGATCTGGGCCGTCCGATCTTGATCGCTTGGTTAAGGCTTCGTCGCGTCACCTGCTTGTTGTATCCGTAGGATGCGGTTCCAATGGGCGGATGTGAGACACGTCGCCCAAGGATTTCGCCCGCTCTGAATACGCGTATGGTTTACTTTCCGCCGTTGGATCATCATCCAACGGTCCTGCATACACCGCGTAGATGCCCGCTTCCTGCTGTCCGATGCGGGCGGGAACGCGTGGATTGCTGCCACGTGTCCCGCTCGCTGACTTTTATACTTAAGTGCGCCGTATTTTCGTATTTCCAATTGTATTTCGGCCATATTTCTCTATTTAATTTGTGTTCTGCATTCAAAAATACACAGTAATTAGCACAGATCTCAGAAAAATATAAATAAATAGTCGTTGGAATCGTGAGATCGAGATCAAGCCATGAAAAATATAAAAAGTGCAGAAATACTTGGTTTATTGGTTTTTTGTGCACAAATAAATGGTTTGCTCTAATAAATGATAATATACAAAATACGAATGTATTAGAGACCAATTAAGCATCATATACACACAAAATAGTGCTAGATACGGGGTTAATTATGCAATATCCACCTCGAATCACACCACCAACTAGCGATTTGTTAGTCCCTAGCAAAAAGAGCGATTTAGTCGGATGATTAGTAAAACAATAAATTCTATCAATCGCTTATGGCATGGTTCAATAATACGCTTTCCAACATGATTTTAATCACCAATATACACAATCCATGAATAAGATCAATCACAGGATTTTTTTCTCTAGTTTAATTTGAATAAATAACATGCCAGCATCATTTTGCGCAAGCGAAAGTATAACACGTCGTTATATTCTAGATAACATGCCAGCATCATTTTGCGCAAGCGAAAGTATAACACGTCGTTGTATTCTAGTTTTCTTATTTCCAATGAATTTGCATCCCAAAAAGATCGTTCAAATCATGGGTATTGAAGTTTCTCAGTTTATCCTTCATTTCTCTCTTTCTTTTTTTTCTTTTTGACGACTTAGAATGATCCATATAGCGAGCTTTCAGCTAATGGTTCCAAGGCCAGACGACCTTCGGACATTAGGCTTAGAAGAGCCCCTCGAACTTAATACTCGAATCATCTAAGTTTTATTCTCTTCTCTTTTTATGTGGATGCACTCCCCATTCATCCATCTTTCGATGCGAATCTTCAATGCTTCCTGAGGCACGAAGTCCCGGCTAATCAATGAACTCAAAGGAACGATGCATTTTTCCTTTTTCACTTTTTTTTCTTTTTTCTTTTTTTTTCATAAGCAACTCAATGCCCATTCTTCGAACATGAACATAAATAAGAAAGGCCAAATTCCTCTTCAACTTGAAGGCTTTTCTAATAAATCGTGTATACTTAAGCTTTTTTCATCTCAGTAGCATGCATGAAATAAATTCAAACTATTTTGAGATATTAATCATGGAAATTGAAAGTTTTTATAAATATCATATTAACAAGTAATTCCATGAAGGAATAAAAATTAATTCACGCCATAAACGGTTTTTAGAACTCAATCAATGCATAATCATCCGCTAATGTGTTATGTGAAGGAGTTTTAAATGATGAGAAGTGTGATTTATTCTTTTCTTTCGCCTTGTTTTTTTAAAAAAATTCGAAGGTCTCATACACTCCTCCCAACTAAAGATGGACATTGTCCTCAATGTCGAAAAGGTACGAGTTTATTCAAAAGCAAGCATCCTAGAAAGCATATAAAAATCTACGCTACTGGAAAGAACACACTGTGGTCAAATGGTGGATCACGGATCTTTAATGGTGGAGGAAGTTGTTTTATTTGCTCCTTGCGTTCCTCGGCAAGCATCCCTCCTCCAAAGCTAAATTGGACCCCAGCAACACAACTCCAAGCATCTCTATAACTTGTTTACCAATGTCCTGCAAGAGATGAGTTATGTCAGTCCAAATTAGTCTAAAATTCTTCGCCATAAACATATTTCAAATATAGTCATCAAAGTACGTAAAATAAAGTAAGGCATGTTGATGACTACTCCTGGAAAGATGTGTACTGCTCTCGGTATGATGCTCAATCATTGGGGAGAGGGATGAATGTTTTTGGGAAAAAATGGGGAAAAGAGTGGTTCGGGCCCCATATCGATAATCTCTAAACACATGTCCCTCGCTATTTCCTCCTCCTGTTCATCCAAAATTGCTAGTTCGTCCTTTCTTTCGCACACGCTTCCTGCCAAGTTAATGTTCTGATTTGTGCCTTCATCGTGACATGGCTCGCTCGATGTACCTATAATAGAAGATGAACGCATATTAGTTTCTTGAAATTTAATTTCAAAAGAATTACTTTCTTCTAAGCAAGTGGCAATCAGAGTAAGATTTTCATTGGATTGCTGAATTTGCAGACTCCGAGCAAGAATGTTTTCTAGGAATTGATGGGATGTAGCCTCAAGTGTCTGAATGAGCAAATAAACTTCCTCTTTCATGGTGGAGGAAGTTTTTCTATTTGCTCGTTGCGTTTCTCGACAAGTATCCTTCCTCCAAAAGATAAATTGGACCCAAGCAACACAACTCCAAGCATCTCTATACCTTGTCTACCAATGTCCTACAAGAGATGAGTTACGTTAGTCCAAATTAGTCTAAATTTCTTCGCCACAAACATATTCCAAATATAGTCATCAAAGCACGTAAAATAAAGTAAGGCATGTTGATGACTACTCCCTGAAAGATGTGCACTACTCTGGGTATGATGCTCAGTCATTGGGGAAAGGGATGAATGATTTTGGGAAAAAACTGGGGAAAAGAGTGGTTCTGGCCCCATATCGATAATCTCTGAACACATGTCCCTCGCTATTTCCTCCTCCTGTTCATCCAAAATTGCTAGCTCGTCCTCTCCTTCGCACACGCTTCCTGCCAAGTTAATGTTCTGATTTGTGCCTTCATCAGACATGGCTCGCTCGATAACCTGCAATAGAAGATGAACTCATATTAGTTTCTTGAAATTGAATTTCAAAAATTATTTTCTTCTAAGCAAGTGGCAATCTGAGTAATATTTTCATTGGATAGCTGAATTTTCCGACTCCGAGCAAGGAAGATTTCTTGGAATTGAAGGGATGTAGCATCCAATGTCTGAATGAGCAAATAAACTTCATCTTTCCAGGGTTGCAATGGTACGTCTACGCTTTGCTCTCCTTAATCAAGGTAGGAAGGCCCCGTTGAATCACACTCTGAAGTCTCATTACCGGTCTGATCGTTCTCGTGTAAGGACTCCATGTATTTCCACGTCTCTGTCGGCGTAATGACTCCCAAAAATTCCTACAGCCGTGGTCGTAGTCCAAATAGGAAGGACTCCATAAGCTCTCTCTTTGTATACCCATACCGCGGATAGCTTGATACTATGTCTGTGAACCTCCTCCATGCCTGAAAGAAAGTTTCACAATCAGTTTGATTAAAACTAAAGATCTTAAGCTTTTCCATCCTATGTTTGTGTGCAACATCGTACTCTACATCATGCCAATTGTTTGTGCGATTGAATTCCATGTATTCCAATTTTTTTTGAATTTTTTTATAAAGAGAAAACAAAACAAAAAACTAATAAAAATCCTAAACTATTAGATGGAAGGATCTCACCGAATGTTCCTCCATACGAACTGAAAGCGTAGATCGCAAGTATGTTATCCCCGGCAACGGCGCCAAAAACTTGACTCATCTCAAAATGTGTGAGCGCTGCTCCCAAGTGCAGGAGATCGAACAAGTAATAATCCTGGTGAGTCCAGGTATCGTATCCACAGGACAACTGACCTGCAAAACCACGAACTTTAGTTTGTAAAGAGTACTAAAACGATAATAACCAACCACCTACCAAGTATAAAGATATGGTATCAAGAGTTTAAAATAATAAAAGAAAATCCTGCGTTAACTACAGTGAATTCGATATTGGAGTACTAATATAGAGAGTATGTGTTGGTAGTGATTTCATTAGGGTGTGTGCAATCAATGATTATTAATATCTTTTCTATGACTTAACGTTTCGTCCGGTTAGGGCACGAGAACGTCAGAAAGTATGGCGATACAGAGCATGAAATAATACCGAAAAGTTAGTCACGTATAACGTCGATTTCATAAAGAAAATAAACACAAGTGCACTCTCGGGTCACAAAACATCCTCTTGAATCGCATCACGAATAAGTGCAGAAAGATCATATTCGATTCAAGCATGCCCACGTCTCCGTATAACACACCCAAACGACATATATATAGAAATCGAAAAATACGTGATTATACAATGCAAATAGGGCGAAAAGATATCAAAATCAATGATTACAACACCTTATCTATATCAACACCAACACATCTGAAGATTAACCATGCATGAAGAGAATATATTCTGTATTCATAGACAAATACATCATCAAAACCTCAAAATACGTGAATAATACTTCAAATACAAGCCAAATACGCAAAATACAAGGCTAAAGATAGGAAAAATGTCACCAATTCTCTCCAAATAACCACAAATCTCCTTCAGATGATAGAACTAGCCTATGTCCCCAGGGCCTCCAAATTTCATGGCAAAATACAGCTCCTAGAGCCCCCAATACTCCAGACTACGCAACAAAACCCTAGTAATACCTTAAATACGGGTTCTATGTGTTAACGGGTTCAAAAACCACTTCAATTCGAACCAAACCTGCTTGTAAATGGTCGGTGCAATCGTGAGCCGTTGATCGCAGGCGGGATCGCCTCCCTACTCAACGCGTGTCCCCTAGTTAGCGGATCCGTGCCCGCTTCACGAACAGATCCGACTCGCTTTCACCTTCCCATCTCGACCGTTCGATATCAGATCAACGGCCTCGATTATGCCACGTCACCGCTATACGTTTTGCACTCCGAGTACGATTCGGAGCTGATCTGGGCCGTCCGATCTTGATCGCTCGGTTAAGGCTTCGTCGCGTCACCTGCTTGTTGTATCTGTAGGATGCGGTTCCAATGGGTGGAAGTGAGACACGTCGCCCAAGGATTTCGCCCGCTCTGAATACGCGTATGGTTTACTTTCCACCGTTGGATCATCATCCAACGGTCCTGTGTAAGCCACGTAGATGCCCGCTTCCTGCTGTCCGATGCGGGCGGGAACACGTGGATTGCTGCCACGTATCTTGCTCGCTAACTTTTATACTTAAGTGCGCCGTATTTCATATTTTGAATTGTATTTCGGCCATCTTTCTCCATTTAATTTGTGTTCTGCATTCAAAAATACACAGTAATTAGCACAGATCTCAGAAAAATACAAATAAAAAGTCGTTGGAATCGTAAGATCAAGATCTAGCCATAAAAATACAAAAAGTACAAAAATACTTAGTTTATTGCTATTTTGTGCACAAATAAATGGTTTGCTCTAATAAATGATGATATACAAAATATGAAGAGACCAATTAAGCATCATATTCACACAAAATAGTGCTAGATACAGGGTTAATTATGCAATATTCACCTCTAATTACACCCCCAACTAGCGATTTGCTAGTCCCTAGCAAAAAGGGCGATTTAGTCGGATGATTAGTAAAACAATAAATTCTATCAATCGCGTATGGCATGGCTCAATAACACGCTTTCCAAGATGATTTTAATCATCAATATACACAATCAATGAATAAGATCAATCACACGATATTTTCTCTAATTTAATTTGAATAAATAAAATGCAAACATCGTTTTGCACAAGCGAAAGTATAACACGTCGTTATATTCTAGTTTTCTTATTTCCAAGGAATTTGCATCCCAAAAAGATCGTTCAAATCTTGGGTATTGAAGTTGCTCAGTTTATTCATCATTTCTTTCTTTCTTCTTTTTTCTTTTTGACGAGTTAGAATGATCCATATAGCAAGCTTTCAGTTAATGGTTCATAGGCCAGACGACCTTCGGACGTTAGGCTTAGAAGAGCCCCTCGAACTTAATACTCGAATCATCTAAGTTTTATTCTCTTCTCTTTTTTTGTAGATGCAGTCCCCATTCATCCATCTTTCGACGTGAATCTCCAATGCTTCCTGAGGCACGAAGACCCAGCTAATCAATGAACTCAATGGAACAATGCATTTTTTCTTTTTCACTTTTTTTTCTTTTTTCTTTTTTTTCATAAGCTACTCAACAGCCATTCTTCGAACATGAACATTAATAACAAAGGCCAAATTTCTCTTCAACTTGAAGACTATTCTAATAAATCGTGTATACTTAAGCTTTTTTCATCTCAGTAGCTTGCATAAAATAAATTCAAACTATTTTGAGATATTAATCATGGCAATTGAAAGTTTTCATAAATAGCATATTAATGAGTAATTCCCTGAAGGAATAAAAATTAATTCACGCCATAAACGGTTTTTAGAACTCAATCAATGCATAATCATCTGCTAATATGGTATGTGAAGGAGTTTTAAATGATGAGAAGTGGGATTTATTCTTTTCTTTCGGCTTATTTTTTTTAAAAACCTAAGGTCTCATACACTCCCTCCAACTAAAGATGACATTGCCCTCAATGTCGAAAAGGTACGAGTTTATTCGAAAGCAAGCATTCTAGAAAGCATATAAAAATCTACGCTACTGGAAAGAACACACTGTGGTCAAATGGCGGATCACGGATCTTTAATGGTGGAGGAAGTTGTTCTATTTGCTCATTGTGTTTCTCGACAAGTATCCTTCCTCCTAAAGCTAAATTGGACCCAAGCAACACAACTCCAAGCATCTCTATGTAATGCCCTACAAGCTACTGCACAAGTACTAGAGGGGGGGGGGGTGAATAGTACGTTAAAAATAACAAGGAGTACAATTCCTAATTATCGTGCAAACAACTACCAAATCAATTTGCGGAAGCTTAAATTGATGACAACAACAAAATAAACAATGCTAACAATAGAATATTACTGGGTTCGGATCCACCCAAGTCTCCCCGACTTGTTCCCGGTGATCCTACGTCCCAACCACCCGGATCCCCTCCGGATACTTAGGTTAGAAACCCTAACCCAAGATTTCCACTATGATATCTTGTGAAAAACCTTCACAAGATCAAATCATACATGCAATGGCAATAGTGAATCCCACAACCCGGGATCACAACCTTCTCTCACAACCGAGAGAATCAATAAGCAATATAAACGAGTTTATAATGAAATAAACAATCTTACCACAAAATCCTATACCTTGAGTATTCTTACCAAATAGGTGCAAGGAGGGATTTGAGGAAGATGAAGTCACCAAGACCTAGCACCAAAGAAATGACTAGCAATGGGTGCCTAGGAGAGATTTAGAGACTTGAATCAAGCTAGAGCTTGAAAGGCTCACCAAGAACAAACTTCTCTCAAGATGGATTCTAGATCTAGAAAGTGAGAGAATGGATTTCTTGTGAGGGAGAGAGCTTTGGAAATGAGTGAGAATCTCTAACTCTTTCAATCTCAATGAATCTCTTAATAGCAGCTCTTAACCCTAGAGAAATGACCAAGCTTCGTATTTATAGGGTCCCATAAAAACGAGTTAGGTCAAATCCCAACGGTTAGAAATCTGAAGCAGTTAGTCGGTCAAAGAACAACCACTGACCGACTAGTTCATCAACTAGTCGGTCGGTCAAACAACATGGACCGACTAAGTGAAGAATAGTGAAGAGATTGAATTTCAGACCTAGAAATCTAGTCGGTCCAAGAAGACCGTCTGACCAAATAGTTTCTCAACTAGTCGGTCGGTCAGTGAACTTAGACCGACTAAGAGTCAAAAACAAATAGTCTGAATACAAATTGATTTAGTCGGTCCAAGAACAAATGTTGACCGACTAGATTATCAACTAGTCGGTCACCAAACGTTCTTAGACCGACTAACGATAAACAGTAGCTCAGGAGAAAATTAGCATGTACAGTAAAGCTCAACTAGTCGGTCAAAGAAGCATCACTGACCGACTAGTTCACAAACTAGTCGGTCGGTGAGTCAACGTAGACCGACTAACTGTAAACAGTAAAGTGCATGAAATTAAGGAAACAAACTAGTCGGTCCAAGAAGCTTTGCCGACCGACTAGATCACCATCTAGTCGGTCAGTTCTTCTTCTTGAACCAACTAACATGCATAAGAAGTCCGAATCAAAGCGCGATGCTTCGAGGAAGTTAGAATGGACTTCTACAACGATCCTAGAGCTAAGATAGGAGCGTTATGAAGATAGAAATGTAAGATATACTCAAGGCTTAACATTCTATAGATCGAAGCTAAAAGACCATAAATAAAACCTTAAGGAACGGTCTTCGAGAGCTTCGATCAAATCTTCATGACTTCCAAAACGGTCCAAAAGCTTCAACGAAGCTTTAGGCATAGAATACAAGCTTTGAGAAGTCTTGAGATGTCGCTTTGATTGTTCTCGTGAATTTGGCGATGATCTCCAATACTGCGCTCACAAATTGTTAGTTCACGAATTATTTATGTTTGCTCATCAACCAAAACCAAATCCGGGGAGTCCAATACTCAACACTCTATACCTTGTTTACCAATGTCCTACAAGAGATGAGTTATGTCAGTCCAAATTAGTCTAAATTTCTTCGCCACAAACATATTCCAAATATAGTCATCAAAGTACGTAAAATAAAGTAAGGCATGTTGATGACTACTCCCTGAAAGATGTGCACTACTCTCGGTATAATGCTCAGTCATTGGGGAAAGGGATGAATGATTTTGGGAAAAAACTGGGGAAAAGAGTGGTTCTGGCCCCATATCGATAATCTCTGAACACATGTCCCTCGCTATTTCCTCCTCCTGTTCATCCAAAATTGCAAGCTCGTCCTCTCCTTCGCACACGCTTCCTGCCAAGTTAATGTTCTGATTTGTGCCTTCATCAAACATGGCTTGCTCGATATACCTGCAATAGAAGATGAACTCATATTAGTTTCTTGAAATTGAATTTCAAAAATTACTTTCTTCTAAGCAAGTGGCAATCAGAGTAAGATTTTCATTGGATTGCTGAATTTGCCGACTCCGAGCAAGGAAGATTTCTGGGAATTGATGGGATGTAGCATCCAATGTCTGAATGAGCAAATAAACTTCATCTTTCAAGGGTTGCAATGGTACGTCTACGCTTTGCTCTCCTTAATCAAGGTAGGAAGGCCCCGTTGAATCACACTCTGAAGTCTCATTACCGGTCTGATCGTTCTCGTGTAAGGACTCTATGTATTTCCACGTCTCTGTCGACGTCATGACTCCCAAAAATTCCTGCAGCCGAGGTCGTAGTCAAAATAGGAAGGACTCCATAAGCTCTTTCTTTGTGTACCCATACCGCGGATAGCTTGATACTATGTCTGTGAACCTCCTCCATGCCTGAAAGAAAGTTTCACAATCAGTTTGATTAAAACTAACGATCTTAAGCTTTTCCATCCTATGTTTGTGTGCAACATCGTACTCTGCATCATGCCAATTGTTTATGCGATAGAATTCCATGTATTCCATTTTTTTGAATTTTTTATAAAGAGAAAACAAAACAAAAAAACTAATAAAAATCCTAAACTATAAGATGGAAGGATCTCACCGTATGTTCCTCCATACGAACTGAAATCGTAGATAGCAAGTAATGTTATCTTCGGCAACGGCGCCAAAAACTTGACTCATCTGAAAATATGTGAGCGCTACTCCCAAGTGCATAAGATCGAACAAGTAATAATCCTAGTAAGCCTAGGTATCTTATCCACTGGTGAACTGACCTGCAAAACCACGAACTTCAGTTTGTAAAGAGTACTAAAACGATAATAACCAACCACCTATCAAGTATAAAGATATGCTATCAAGAGTTTGAAATAATAAAAGAAAATCCTACGATATCTACGGTGAATTCGATATTGGGGTATTAATATGGAGAGTATGTATTGGTAGTGATTTCGTTAAGGTGTGTGCAATCAATGATTATTAATATCTTTTCTATGACTCAACGTTTCGTCTGGTTAGGGCACGAGAACATCGGAAAGTATGTCGATAAAGAGCATGAAATAGTGCCGAAAAGTTAGTCATGTATAACATCGATTTCAAGAAGAAAATAAACACAAGTGCCCTCTCAGGTCACGATACATCCTCTCGGATCGCATCACGAATAAGTCCGCAAAGATCATATTCACTTCAAACATGCCCACGTCTCCGTATAACATATCCAAACAACATATATATATATATCGACAAAATACGTGATTATACAATGCAAATAGGGCGAAAAGATATCAAAATAAATGATTACGACACCCTAACAATATCAACACCAACACATATGAAGATTAACCACGCAGGGAGAGAATATATTCAGTATTTATAGATAAATACATCATCAAAACCTCAAAATACGTGAATAATACTTTAAATACAAGCCAAATACACAAAATACAAGACTAAAGATGGGAAAGATGTCACCAGTTCTCTCCAAATAGCCCCAAATCTCCTTCAGATGATAGAACTAGCCTCTGTCCCAGGGCATCCAAATTGCATGGCAAAATACGGCTCCTAGAGCCCCAAATACGCCAGAATCAACAAAACCCTAGAATACCTTATATACAAGTCATTGCGGGTTCTATGTGTTAATGGGTTCAAAAACCGCTTCAATTCGAACCAAACCCGCTTGTAAATGGTCAGCGCAATCGTGAGCCGTTGATCGCAGGTGGGATCGCCTCCCTACTCGACGCGTGTCCCCTAGTTAGCGGATCCACGCCCGCTTCACGAACAGATCCGATTCGCTTTCACCTTCCCATCTCGACCATTCGATATCATATCAACGACCTCGATTATGCTGCGTCGCCGCTATACTACTCTCCGAGTACGATTCGGAGCTGATCTGGGCCGTCAGATCTTGATCGATCGGTTAAGGCTTCACCGCGTCGCCTGCTTCTTATATCCGTAGGATGCGGTTTCAATGGGCGGATGTGTGACACATCGCCCAAAGATTTCGCCCGCTCTGAATACGCGTATGGTTTACTTTCTGCCGTTGGATCATCATCCAACGGTCCTGCGTACGCCGCGTAGATGCCCGCTTCCTGACGACCGATGCGGGCGGGAACACGTGGATTGCTGCCACGTGTCCGCTCACTGACTTTTATATGTAAGTGCGCCGTATTTTCGTATTTTCAATCATATTTCGGTCGTATTTCTCCATTTAATTGGTGTTCTGCATTCAAAAATACACAGTAATTAGCACAGATCTTAGAAAAATACAAATAAATAGTCGTTGGAATCGTGAGATCAAGATCTAGCTATGAAAAATATAAAAAGTGTAGAAATACTTAGTTTATTGCTGTTTTGTGCACAAATAAATGGTTTGCTCTAATAAATGATGATATACAAAAATACGAACGTATTAGAGACCAATTAAGCATCATATACACACAAAATAGTGCAAGATACGGGGTTAATTATGCAATATTCACCTCGAATCATCGGTCGAACATAGGTGTTCGACAAAATAGACAGAAAATCACCCTACCAACATTATCGTATAGCTGGTGCAAACACTGGTGTAGCCCTAGGCACTTGAGTATCAGAATGTGAGTAAACCTAGTGGGTATGATCAGACGTTTAAAGATCCTCTCAAAATTGGCTCGTTGTGCCTCACCTCTAAAAATGATCACGTACGTCTCAATAGGGGGTGGTGGCTGTGCTGGTGGTGGAGGGGGAGGTGGTGTTCCCGCAGAAGAAGAAGCACCAAGGTCACCGATCTTCTGCTTCTTAGCAGGTGGCTTCCTGCCTCTACCCTACCCCATGGAGGCATAGTTGTAATGCCGTGACAAACAAGCATTATATATATATATATATATATATATATATATATATATATATATATATATATATATATATATATATATATATAAGCAATTGCAAATAATGAAATGGAACGAATGTAGCGATCATCGATGCGACTCCTAAGCACTACGCCAACTGTGAAACGATTCCCCCAACCGATTTCTCCACAATCGTAGCAATGGATCTCCCCTAAGCTGGCATATTGCACAAAAAAATCGAATTAGAGATGCAAAATTTTTAATAATAGGAGAAAATCGAGAAAATATGGACATTTAAAGGGTTAATTGGGATTTAGGGTCAAATTTAGGGCTTAAAAGGGTAGAAGAAGAGGATAAGTTGGATTAAGGCTTGATGGAGGGAAGTGGTGGTCGAAGATTGTCAGAGGAGTGCAGCCGACGGCGGCGCAAGGGGCGAAGCAGTCGTCCGAGTAAGCTATGGTTGAAGGGAATTGTGCTTGGCTGCGGTCAATTGAAAGGAAGACTCAAATGAGTCTTAATCCCCCTTTTTAAATCACTCGGTCGAGTGAGATTAGTAACTTGATCGAGTGACTCAGAAAGACAGGGGCAGTTGTTTTAAGGTGGCAGCTTGGTCGAGTGACTCGATCGAGTGAGATGAGTAACTCGGTAGAGTCTAAAGATGAAACTTAACATCAGTTATTGGGAAATCTGATATAGTCTTCCACTCAGTCGATTGCTAGTCACTCGATCGAGTGAGGAGACTTCACAGAGCATGGATTTTTTGGGTTCTGCTACAGGGATCCACTCGATCTAGTGAGATTGTCACTTGGTCGAGAGGTTTAATTTGACAGTGTTGAGTTTTTTTACTTCCAAGTTCAGGTTTTTCACTCGGTTGAGTGTGAGTCTCACTCGACCGAGTGAGACTGACTCCTCTCCTCTTCTATTTTGATGATCTTCACTTTTGTTCTCCAAATTTCTCATTCTTTTCTCGTTCAAACTTCTCCATGGCATGGATCTTCTTCATTACATGTGTTCTCCATCAATTTCGTCGTTGTTTCTCATCCATATGATCTTCTTCCTGCAGATAAAATATCTCCCAATATCAGAATTTTTCTAACTTTTGATTTTCGATTTTTTTTAGTATTTCCAAACAAAATAAAAACTAAAAACAGACTAAAAAAGAACTCAACCCCTAATAGTTGGCGTTCAGCACGAGATATTCGGCGCATAGGAGATGCGCTTGTCAAACTTGGCCAAGAAACCGATGGGCTTAGGTCGCTCGACATTGTCTTGCTTGGTCGTCGCATGTTGCATCTCCTTCTTCATTTTGGTGGGAGATACCTTCTCACATGGTTCACTTCTAGCCTTCGAAGGCTCCTTTTTCTCCGTCGGTGATGTCGGTTGTGGCTTCACCGTTGACATTTACGTCTTTGGATGCTTCCCAAAAGAGAGTTTGTAGAGCTCTTGTATCATAACGATGTCAGCATCGTTCTCCTCTTCATCAGTGAGAGGGTTTGGGGTGTCTTCAATATAAGTACTTTCTTCAGAAATTGGCTCCCCATCAGAATTTTCTATAAGCAAAGTCTTGATTGTATATGGTGTAGGATCTCCTGGCACACTAAATACACTAGAGGGAGGGTGAATAGTGTGTATCACAACGAAATTGCAAATTTAAAGGTTAATAAAAAATGCAATAAGAGTCCGGAAGTAAATAAATACAATACAGAGAATGGCAAATGCAAATACCAAGATTTATCCTGATTCAGATCCTCGTGATCCTACATCCAGTCCTCTACCTCGTAGAGATTATCAATCCATTATAATACTTGTCCTGAAAGAAACAATATACAAAAATGGCAACACTCTCAGTGTCCCAAACTTTGTACAATCTCTACACCAAGAGATTCAACTTACAAAATGAAGAATGAAATAACACATAAAGCCTTGATGTGAATTTCAAATGAAATTCAAAGGAACGGTGTAAATGAAAATTCAAGGTTTCTAGATTTTGGATGGAAGAAACACTCTTGAAGATTTCAGTTTTCAAATGAAGAAAATATCAGAATTTTACTTCTCCAAATGAAAACAATGGTAGAACTTTCTCTTGAAGAAGATAGAATTTAAGTTCTAAAGAAGACAGTTGGTAAATGAAGTGAATGGAAGAGAAGAGGGGGTACTCATATATTTATAGATCGGAGAGAAAGTTATAACGGTAATATTCCAACAGTCAGAAACCGTCCCCAACGGATAGAAAAACCGGTTGCAAAAAAGGTCAAAAAACGGAATTTGTCGGTTAATGATTTTTTGTTGGTCGACTAATTTTGAAATGAAAAAATTTGACGGTTTGAAGTTACTGATGTGGAACTAATATGAAGAAGAATTTGACCACCAAATTTCAAAGTCAAATTCAAAAAGGAAAAATTAGATTGCTAACAAAAATGAATTGATCGGTAATTTTTTAAGAGGTATTTCATGATTCTGAAAAGACTAGGTTGTATATAAATGTTAGAAGAGACACTAGTCATCTAATATAAGTCATCATCAGGCTTGAAAAGCTATAAAATGAAAAATACATTGATTACATAAAAGCTGTAGATATGACTGCATTTGAATTTGAGAAGTCTTTGTGCAGGAAGTAGTAACTAATGATAATGTCCAATGCGTAAATAATGAGTAGCCAGTTATCTGCACAGAAAGAGTTAGTAATAAAAATAATATTAAGTTTGTCATATCAAAACCATATGGAATAGAGATATGAAATTATGGAATTCTAACATTCTCCTCCTTTTTGATGATGACAAACTTTAATCAAATACAATGTATTAGTAATCTTATGTTACTCCCCCTAAATAGATGCCTAAGTGTCATTGTATTTCGCCCCCTTTGTCATCCAAAAAAGTGGAAAAATTAAGATAACCAATCAGAAGAGATTAGTGAGCATGCTTAAGGGTGTATATTCAAACAAGATGAAGACAGAACCAATTTAGTAGACGAATATGTACGTGAAACACAGAAAGGAAAAATAATGCACAAAGAAAACATTACATTATATTAATACTGAGTACATGAAACGAACAAACCATAGTATATGAAACTAACAATACATTAATAAAACAGTAACACCAACATACATCAAGGGGACCATCTGACAAACAACTTAACAACAATATTCTTAAAACCAAAGGGACAAGGCAAACAACCAAACGTTGCAAAACAAATAGCGTCCAAAACTTCAGAATCTTCCAAAAGACTGAACCAACCACAACTGAATCAACTGTCAACTGTTAAAGAAAAAGAAACCAAAGGAAACTGAAGGAGTGGGTACCATTGTAGTGCCATCATAAACTGGAAGATAAACGACAACGAGAGGGAGTGCCACGGCCAGGGGAAGTGGGGCGATGGGTATGACGATGAGGGAAAAATCAAGGGAGTCAAATAGAGAGAATAATTGAGTCTGTGACTCTTGAGTTTGGCCTAGAAGTCGAGCATGGGTCTGAAGGGTAGTGTCATAGGAATTGAATTGAGTCTAAATGCCTGCAAAACCATCATTGACGGTTTGAGTAAAGGTGTCGACGTTGGAATTGAGACGACAGAGCATGTAGGAATTTCTTTGTCGAGAAGAGGAGATACGGTCGCAACTGACACAAACTTTCTTTGGAGACGATCGGACGAACCCAGAGTGGTCGACGCAGGGGTGTCAGTCGGATCGGTGTCATCGTCGACATCAGCAGCATCAACAGAATCTGGGACATCAAGTTTCATGCTAGCAAGAGTAAATGCATCAAATTCAAGAGGGTTCAGAGTAGGGATGTTGTCATGCGTGTTGATTTGGTAATGGTGCATGATTAAGGTGATGAGTCAAGGGAGATAAAAATGCTGGGTTATAGGCTAGGAAAGATGATGAAGGAGCACTGCCGCCCAGTTAATCGGAAAGCCACCCATTACCGCATAGAAACACTTGAGCAGTCAAGTGCTCATGTAATTCATATGAACCAGATTTTGGAACAAGATTGTAGACAAAAATCTTAACTAGAAGGCAAGGAGTGGGATGAAGACGACTGGCGCTAAGTTTTGGCGAGAAAGTGGTGGCTAACTGGGAGGGGATGGCTGAATCTGTCATAGAAAATTCGAGATCTTAATCATTGGTGTGTGGAAGATAGATAATGTCGGTGAGTGTGTGAAAATTGAGAACAATGGGGACGCCTTTGATTTGGGAGAAAACGGTGAGATCGCCATGGTTGATTTGAGATGTGAGATTGGCGTAGAACTCACGAACAAGAAGGGGAAGTAAGGGAATTTGGCATAAGCTTTCCAAAGGCTGGCAAGACCGCCTGCAGACAGGAGTTTGAGGATGTCAAAAAAGGAAAGGAAGGTGTAGGTGATGTAGCGCTCGGGAATTATTGTGATGTGTTCAAAGGAGTGGAACTTCACTTCGCAGGCAGGAGTTCAAAAACGAGAGGAGAAGCCTGGGGCAGGGAAGTGGGAGGATGACGCCATGGCTGTGGAGGTTCGGGTATGATTGAGGAAGATGAAGAAAAAAAGAAGAGCAGAGGGGCTTTAAATAAAATAAATAAATGGTTGTAGAATCCGAATGTGTGAATGAAGAAGTAGTTTTAGAAACGAATTTGTGAATCAAACAGGTGTTTTGAATAACAGTTTGGAGAAGAAAACTGTCCAGGAAGTTCTAAAGTCGGAAGAAATTGATTAAAAATAGTTTGAAGAAGAACGGATATACCAGAAAAATTGGTCGACCAAACCAAATTTGTTAGCCGGCCAAAAAAATGAGAAGACAAAAGAACATAGCCGCGTGAAAGAAAAATTTTTTATTTAAAAATTGTGTCAGATGAAGTGACATGATGGCACTTTGGGAAGGAACAAAGGTGTTGGAAAGAAAAATCATAAAGAGGCACTCTTGGAAATTGATGTGGGTATTGTAAGGTCCCTGGTTATGAGGAAAACACTAGAAGTGGGTTGAATAGTGCTTATAAAATTTAAACGATAGTTATACAAATTTAAATTCCTAACCAACTATAAATGCGTAATTATAAATAAACCCAAACTAAAACAATGCTAACACAAAGTATGTTTCAAGGGTTCGGATTACCCAAGTCAACTCCCAACTTGTTCCCGGTAATCCTACGTCCCTTCTACCCGGATACCACCAGATATTCAAGTTAGAACCCTAACTTGATATTTCCTTTAAACCCACTTGTAGCTATCCTGTAAGTGAAATCGAAACACAATCGATGTCCTTGACTCCCACAACTTGGGAGCAAGCAAACCACTCTCACAAACTAAGAGTTAAACAAATATCGAAAGATATGAAATAATGAAATAGCAACACTTACAATCACCTATGCCTTGAAGTAGAAATTTAAGGAACAAGTGTGTTGTGTATTAATGTCTCTTTCAAAAAGAGAGAAAAGCCATTTCTCTTGTCACCACAAATTTCCTAGAGGATATCACTTTGAATCTAGGTTGGAGAGCAAAAGAGAATGAGATTGGAATTATTGAGCTTTTGAATTTGAAAGCTTTGAAAAACTTGAAGTTGAAAGCTAGGGGTTTTCAAGAGATGATCAAGAAGATGAGTAACCCCTCAATGGAACAGTAGAAGCTCTCTTTATAAGTTTCCCAAAACCCCCAAACAGAAGCCCAAAAACCCCTTTGAAATCCTTGGAGAAAAATCCAACGGATATAATTTACACGGTCGACAGTTGACTGGTGAAGGAAACACAGGCGACTGCTGTACTGTGTCAGAGGGTAGGTGAGAATTCGAATGGTAACTTACCACGAAGGACTGTCGAATGATAAAGAAAAGACATGCGCCTGTAAACCTAACATGCGACTGTATATCCTTCTACAGGCGACTGGCAGCAACATGGGTAGGCTGAGAAACCTCAGAAAGTTTTGGGAAGACATGATAGGTGACTGATGTAGAATACACAGGCGCCTGTACCATGGGCAGGCGCCTATGAAACCAACATCAGTCGACTATCACTAATAGTTGAAAATTTCCAGAGAACAGAGTATGTATAGGAATCATTGACAGATGACTGTTGAAGCTTTGACAGTCGACTGTTCATTGGACATGCCACTGTCAATCCAACATCAGTCGCCTGGCCAAATGGAAAAGAAAGTGACCTTAGGGATGGAGAGAGAGACATGCCACTGATTAGCAACTCACATGCGACTATAGCTTGGACAGGCGCCTGTATTTTGTACAGCAGTCACATGAAAGGATTTAAATCTAAAGGCCCAAAAATCAATTGATAAAGTATGTGCATAACAGGTGACGGTAGAACATATCACAGTCGACTGTTCTGAGACAGGCGCCTGTAAATCGTTCAGAAGTAGCCTGTTGAAATTGCAAATGCACATGCTTGAGAAATATGAATTGGAGTCTAAGGAAATGTGATCTAATGATTTCCTAGGACTGAAATGAAGATGTGTGTGTGCTCCAATATAGTTCTACTTTTAAGCTACAAACTAGAAGAGAATAAAAGATTACATTTTGTACAAGCCTCTCTTCTATCCACAGTATGAGCTTGAAGTCTTCTAGGAGCTTCAATCACCATCTTTAATCATCCAATCCACTTTTCATGCTTTGATTGATCTTTGCGAGACATCCATTGCTAATTGATCTTCATGATGTGATTAGGCAAAGGATTAACTGCAAATAGGGGATTAGTCACAAGTATTTATGTTTGCTCATCATTAACACCAAGTTGGGAGAAGTCCATTACTCAATTGGTATGTGAGTCAAAGTAATGAGGGAAGGACACATGTCATCATTGGGAAGTGTCACGCCACGCTTCCCAAAACGACGGAAGCGAGACGCGACGAAGGTCCGCATGGGCCGGAGCTGTGAGGCTCGGACCCAATAAGCGTATGTAGGGATATCATTTAAAGATTACAGGTTCTTGCATTTATAAAAATTTCGTAACAACAAAAAGTACTGAAAGAAAGATGCATTCATTTTATTCCATCAAGATATCCAGAAGTACAAGAGTCTAAAAAGGAAAGTAATGCCCAGCATGGCAACAACAACAGAAAGAAAACTAATGGTGCAAGCACCCAACCTAGGCAGAAAGTAAACGGTGCTACACACCCGAACTAGAAAGCAGCAATGGTGAGGAACATCTAGGTCTGGTCCTCATCAGGTATGTACTCCGGGTCGGCGTCCTTTGGCTCCACGTACTCAAGTGTAACCGGCTCGTCCACGTACTCTAGCTCAACACCAGACATACAACATCCAAGAGAAAAGGAACTGTACGTCAGGTAAAGTCTACAAGGAAAGGTTAGACACTACTACAAGTGTAATGTAATTAAGAGCAACATTTTACTGGTTGATTAACATGCTGTTGTTATGACATGATAGTTATACTATGAAGAAAGTAAAGCAGTGCAGGAAAGTAACATGCGACAGGCAGTAGCCATAGCGTGTGCTATTGGCTATGTGACTAAGCTAGATGGGACATGACAAGACAAGACGTACTGTGTGTGTCACGAAGGGTTCGCGCCTTACGGTTTGAGGGCGGCCATACCCTTTCCCCGTGCGACCGCTCAACCCTACCCCAAACCCAAGTGCTCAAGACAAGACAACCAGATATCACCCTCGCATGGAGAGCACCTGAAACACCTGAAGGCTTTTTGTAACACGGAGATCACTCTCGCGGGAAGAGCATCTGAGCCCGAAGGCTTTTTGTAACACGGAGATTACTCTCGCGGGGAGAGCACCTGAAATGCCCGAAGGCTTTTTGTGCCCGAAGGCTTTTTGTAACACGGAGATCACTCTCGTGGGGAGAGCATCTAAAATGTCCGAAGGCTTTTTGTAACACGGAGATCACTCTCGTGGGGAGAGCATCTGAAATGCCCGAAGGCATTTTGTAACATAGAGATCACTCTCGCGGAGAGAGCATCTGAAACGCCCGAAGGCTTTTTGTAACACGACACGACACGACAAGTGTAAGGGATAGTTCTTTCTAAGGGGTCCACATGCACGCACACACAGAATAGCCTAAGGTGTCAGTTGATGTTGTTGTTTGTGCTTAGACTTCGTCGTCAAGTCTAAGCTGTCAAGGCAGGATCCCGGACGCTATCATTTTATGTCCAGTTCTCTTTAAATGTACGTTAACTTTCTAATATGGAGATGGACTAAACGTGGCAGAAAGTACACACGTGTAAACACTTGCCTGCGATGGCGAGTGCGTCATCTGTCTGGAGCATCTCCTCGAAGCGGTGCGTCAGTGAGGGTCTGTCTGAAACGGTTCAACGGCTATGTCAGGACACGGTTTTCATCATTCCTATTAGAGTTCATTTCTAGGTTCAACGGGGCTATCCTAACAGTCAAAGTCACGGTTTTGTTTTGTTTCAGCCTAATCGACGATCTATCCTATGTGCAATATTCAAGGGCCGCCAACACCCCTATGTGGGTGTGGGTCCACACCCCCACATGGGGTTTGGGCAGCCTGGATTGTGGCCAAGGAGGAAATCCTCTCATTGGCCACCTGACCCACATTAACCTCATGTGTGTGGGGGGGGGGGAAAGCCTCCAATATAGATATAGATATATATGAGAATAATATCATATGACATGAGAGGCATCTCCTCATATACAAGACATAAAACGTGGAGTGGTACAAGCCTACATGGGTTTGTACTTGTTACACCACCCCACTTTTTGTATCTTGTTATATAAGAAGATGCCTCACATGTCATATGATACCCATTATATATAAATGTATATATGTATATATAAGTATATATAAGTATATATATGTACTAGTCATAACCCGTGCCCGCGGGCACGGTTCATTTAAGATTTTCCCTTGCGAAATCTTTGTTCCGCGAATTTTTTTTTCAAAGCCAAAATTTAAAAGAAAACAAATTAGCTTACAATATTTAGGGGCGCAGGCGCCTTCGGCGTGGGTGCCTTCGGTGCGGAACAACAAATTCAGCGCATGCGCCTTCGACACAAAACACAAAAATTTGACGTGGGTGCCTTCGGCGCAGAACAACAAATTCGACGTAAAACAACAATTTCGACGCATGTGCCTTAGGCGCGGAACAACAAATCAGCGTTAAAAAATGGCGCGGGCGCCTTCGGCGTGGAATAACAAATTCAGCGCATGCGCCTTCGACACAGAACACCAAATTCGACGTAGGTGCCTTCGGCACAGAACAACAAACTCGACGTAAAACAACAATTTCGAAGCGGGTGCCTTAGGCGCGGAACAACAAATCAGCGTTAAAAAATTTAGCCCGTGCCGAACGGAGAGGGTGCCTTAGGCGCGGAACAACAAATCAGCGTTAAAAAATTTAGCGGGCGCCCTCGGCGCGGGCGCCTTTCATATACATATAACCCGTGCCCGTGGGACACTGTTCATTTAAAAATCTTGGACCTACTAATTTTAAACAAACATCAATAATTATTAGTTTCCCCTGAAATATCAGCAGATGGGATCGAAATTTTACAGGTTTTTGCAACGCGGATCAATGAGTTGGCAGCATCTCCCGCGTTCATTCTCCCACAGCTCGCGTCCATTCCCAAGATGAGATTGTGTGTGTGCACAACATTTTTTTCATAAATAATATTAAAAGGCTATTCATAATTTCAATGTTTTTGTGTATTCCCAACAAATTTCTCTTCAACCCAAAAATTTCCCTCCAAAACTTGATGTGACATTGCCACATAAGACAAATTCAAAATCTGCCCTCAATTGTAATATAGATGTTTGAAGATGAATAATTTGTTCGCACTATGTTTAGCTTTAACTTCATGTGTTTAGTTTTTAATCTGGAACATAGTTTAGCTTTAACTTCATGTGTTTAACTGGAACATAGTTTTAATCTGGAACATAGTTTTGAATAAGTTGGAACATAGTTTTAATCTGGAACAAATGATAGTTATGTTCCAGAATGATACCTTTTAATTGTTTAAATGTTTAGCAGTTCATTGTTCCAGATTATAATTGTTCCAGAAATGATAGTTATTTTCCAAAACCCATGCAAACATAGTTTAGCAATTCATTGTTCCAACTAAACAAATGATAGTTTTAATTTTGGAACATAGCTTTAACTTATTCTGGAACATAGATTTATGTGTTAAACTTTATGTTCCAAATTAAAACTATGTTCCAGATAATCTGAAACATAGCTTTAACTTCCAAATTATTCAAATTATGTAGAAGTTAAAGCTAAACACATGAAGTTTTGAATAATTTGTTAGCAATATGTTCCAGATTAAAACTTCTACATAATATGTTTGAAGATGAATAATTTAAAACTTCCATGAATAAAAATGAATAATCAGAAAAATACAAAATTGCATTAAAACCCAAAAGACTAAAAATTACAAAAAGTCCCCTAAAAATCTGAAAATTACAAAAAATTACCATAATGGCCCAAAATTGAAAATCTGAAAAGCTGGATCCCATCCAAAATTTGACACATTGCTCAATCAAGCTTGTCAATATCTGAAGGAAAGCTTTTCAATACGTTGCTCAATCAAGCTTGTCAATGTCTGGAGGAAATCTTGTCAATCCTGCTATGAGATATTGCTCCCCTAAAACTTGATACATTCCCAGAACTTGATGCCATCGAAAGGGGGGCTTCAAAATTGCATGTTTTAAAGCTCTCAGTGCTACAACCCCTACAAAATACAACCCAGTTCACAAAATTATCACACTTCAACTAATGTAATAGAAGAGAAGACTGAATGACCATGCCAAAACATATTCATTTCATACCTAGAGTTACAATCCCTTTCAGAACTGAGAAGAGATTGGATTGAAATTGGACTGTGAAGAAGAGAAGCATGCCGGAATACATGAATGCAACAATAATTCCCAGAACTGAGATACATGCATACCTTGATACCCGGAGTTACGTTTCCTTCCTGACTTAGAAGAAGAGAATCATTTGAAACATTTCGAGAACAAATTACCCAACTTTATTCCCAGAAGTATGATACATTGCCAAAAAACCATTTGATACATTCCCAGTCTAGAGTGGTCTCTCCCACTAATAACTCTTCCTAAATTCTTATATGCTTCCCAATAATCATTGAGAATTTATGACCAACCAAGAAGAGATCCTAAACCTTTATACCTCCTTTCAAAAATGGAGATAAATATAGCATGTGGAGGTGAAATAATAAGGTTCTATTTAGTAATCATTACTAAGCATTGAGCCCCTGCCATTTGATCAACCCTGTTCTAGAAGCCTGTAATTTAAAGTTTAAGAATCTGATTGTCACCATTCGATTTTCCCTTGCATACCTCTTTCTAACTTACTAAGCATTGAGCCCCCACCACTTGATCAACCATATTCTAAAAGCCTGCAACTTGATATATATGGGTTGAGAAGTATAAAAATATCATCAGTAAAATTAAAATGCATGTAACTTGATAAAGAATATGCCATATCATCAGTGTACCCTTAAGAAACATATTTACTACACCAAGATTCGGGAGAGCTACATAAAAATTCAAAAAACACCAAGAATAACACATTTACTACACCAAGATTCGGGAGAGCTACATGAAAAATTCAAAAAAAGACACCAAGAATACATTTGTGATTGGGATTGGATGAAAAAAACGAAGCACACCTTCATGATTGAGATTGGACTTAGAAGAAGAGAATCATACCATCCAGAACTGCATGACTATTCCAGAACTCCCAAATAATAACCATGCCAACTATTGATACATTGTGATTACCCAGCTCAAATTATTGATACTCCCAATAATGCCCAGAACTCCGAATTAAGAACCATACCAATAAGAGACTCATGTAGCTCCATGAAGCGTGATGACACCCATCACAAAAAATTACAGTTCTCTTAATTTCTTCTCAATCCAATCATTTTATCATAAAAAAGTCGTGTACACATGGAGAAATATAAAGAGCCATGTATTTTCCTTTGACCACCAAATAATTTCAACTGCTCCTCTTAGAAATAATTTCAAAAGGAAAGAAAATGATGCCTTAAATAATCTCAACTATGAACAATATTTTGATTTGTTTTTAATTTTCAGAATCAAATCCAAGGTGAATTTAGACAACACACATCAGGAGAGGGCAAAACATTAATAAATAAGGCAAGAAGCTGAGAAACTCAACTGAATCGTTGTAATTTGAAGCTCCTGAGTCCTATTGATGAATGAATTTTCTTTCTTCTTTTCTCTGAGATAAACCAAATAAAATGAAACTAAAAAAGAATGTTTTTTGATTGATTCAGCTTCTGCGCCGCTGAGTTCCGTTGGGGGGAGAAACCTTTTAGCCAATGACCCCCACCTTACCCCAACCTCCTTTTAGCCATCATAAGACAGTAGAGAAAACACCATGCACAATCATTTGGAGGACTTAAAATATAGGCAAGGAATATTTGTGAGATAACTGTGGAAATTTTTTAAAAATTGTCCTAAACCAAATTAACGCCGAGCCTCTATTTAAATTCAAATTAAATAAAATATATCTAATTAACATGGGAAAGAAATAACTGACATGTCGAATGTTTGAGCGGTTAGTCCACATATGCCCAGAGGTTGAGCTGTTAATTGTGCTTCACTGCTGTTGGGTTGTTAATTTCTTGACTCTTTCTATCACAATGTTTTATATTTTGTTAAACCGAAGGTTTCTAACCTCTATTTCTTGCTCCTCTATGATTTTTTTATTTATTTGATTATTCATTCAGTTGTGATTACATAAAGGTATAAATATATCTGTTGTGAATACGTTGAAATTAGGGCTCAGAATCAAGGTCTTTTGTTTTTATATTTTTAAGTTTCGACTGGTTTTGTACACCATATTCGTGTTGAATCTTGATATTATTTTTCAATAGCAGTTTCAATAGTGATCAGTAAATGGTATTAGTCTTTCTTGATTCATTCCTTGTTTTGCAATTTTATTGTAGAAAAAAACAACATAACAGTTCAATAATGGTTCCTTGTAGACGTCTAATGGTGACATGTAACATGTACTACTTATTGAGTCACTTGTTATACATTATTACAATATAAGGAAAGACAGTGTATCAATTTTTTTGTGTTTATTTCTATAATGCCACTGTCGATTTATGGTGTTTGTTTTGTAATACCAGTGTTTATTTTGACATTGAAACATGAAATTTTGTAAGCTGTTGTCAATTAATCTTTTGCAATGCCATTGTCTTACTGCGATTTCTTTTTTTCATTGCAGTGGCAGGGAGACAGAATTTCCAATCGAGCCTAAATTAAATTTATAGTTACTGATGGTTGCATTCCGATACGAAGTCGAATATGAGGAAGACTCCAGGCCTTGCATCATGCTTCTTTAAGAGGACAGAGAGAGGGTGTGAATGTTTATTGAGTGTAAAAATTTTGAGGACATAGAGAGTGACTACCAAACCATTTAACATTATCCACACAAATTGGTCAATTTACTATAAGAGTATATAACTAAATTCATTGGTTATTACCATTTTTGTTGAATACTGTTATTAATTAATTATAAGTAATTACCTTCTTCATGCATTTCATTTCCCTTCATACCGTTCTCTCAAATCTGAAAGCCACATCCCTTGAAAACAGTACTTCAATCTGGAAAAAATGTCAATTGCAAACATGATAATTATTAATAGAATTAAACTGAGGAGTTTTATTTTTTAAGCAAGATAATTACCTGAAGAGACTTGTCAATTGTTTTAGCCCTCTTCTTGGGCCGCTGGAGGAGCTTGGTTCCCTTTATGGCTAGAAAAGCATCCTCCTTCTCCATTCTCGACAGTGATATATCCGGCTGATGCATATGAATGCCAATCTTCAATGGATATTGGAACCGTTGAAACCTCGGAAGAGGGGAACCAAGTGACGTGCGCTTATATTTTATATATTCACGCACGTTTTCTTTTGTGTTTCTCCGTGTTTTCCGTCGTCTCTTATTCGTTTTCGTATATTTTCCCGTTTTCTTTCACTTTTCTTTGTTTGTCCATGATTGCAGGAGTTCGACCACGTAGGGGACGTTGTACGATGATATCCCAAGTCCCCGGAGCAACGGGAGAAGTCACGCGTGATCCAGGGGGTCAAACGGCGAAGTATTCATCTTTCAGCCCCTCACCCGGTCGGTTGGTCATCTCCAACCGATCGGGTGATGCAAGCGTGCACCAACCGGTCTCCGCCGCAGCTCACAACGAAGTCACCCGACCGGTTCACAGAACGGTTCAGCGGGGGCTATTCTCTGTTTTCTCGAAGCAAAGCGCCAACCGATCGGGTGACTCTCACCCGATCGGTTCATCTGTAGCTGAGAAAGATGAGCTGAAGACAAGGACGTCGAACCGGCCGATTCACCCGACCGCTCCAAGATCCAACCGGTCGCTCAAGAACTCACCCGATCGGTTCATGTGATCGGGTGAAAACTCGCCGTTTTCTGATATTTATTTGTAACGGATCAACCGATCGGTTGACTTGTCAACTGATCGGTTGATGCGACGGCCTATATATAGAGCCCCTAGGGTTCCAGAAACGGGAGTTGCTGTTTTTCTACTGTTTTATTTCCTTGTGACGACTGTAATTGTTACTCTTTTGTAAGTTTTCATATCTTTCTAAAATTTTAGTATTGTCTTTATTACTCCTTTACTTCCGCATTGCAATTGTCCGATTATGATTTCAACGGTTAAATTTCATTTAGATTGCTTTTTCATGAATTTTTGTGAGTAGTTCCCAAATCTGGGATTTTGGTGGAAACCCCTTCGGGGGCTCTTCCTGATGCGTCCATAGGGTTAGGAAATCGATAGGGAGTAGGAATCTAACGGTTACGCGGGGCGTTTCATTGTCATCGGCGGGAAAAAGACCGCCTTTGACCGTCGGGCCAAGGGGGAATAAACTTGGCGGTTGACTCCCTAGCCATAGCTCACGCCTTTAGCGTAGACGCCAAATCCTAGCACGCGGGAGCGGTAGGATGAGACGTTGGGAGATATCGTTGCGGACTTAGTGCTCCCGGGATCGATCAGTGTTAGTGGACACGGGAGTGCCCACTGATCGAATCCGGGAAGTCCGGTGTATCATCCTGGGCACCGACCAGAATATCGGGCCCATGGGACGCCGGTACCACTTTCAGAGGCAACGTCCCACCATTAGACCCTAATCCCGATCGCTATCCATACCCGTAGGCCGTATCAGCGAGAGTCTCTCGTCGGGTTGGAAACCAAAGTCCCGGGTTTGCTTTCTTTTCGTTCTTACGCTTTTATCCCCTTTTGTGACAACCAACCACCGATTCGGGCTAGCTCGCCCCTCGGGGTGATTTAGGTCCTACCTGACCCAAGCACAACCTCGCCTCCCTGAGTTCGATATTCCCGCACCCTACACTAACCGTGAAACTTGCGGTAAACGACACCGCGCCGCCGCGACTCAAGCGGGGCGCCGGTCAAGTTTATGGCGCCGTTGTCGGGGAGGCAACATGCTTGATATTTTAGGATCTCTTGAACCCTCGTGTCTAGCTCACATCCCTACCTCGCGATAATTTTCGCATTCTCCTTTTTCTTTTTCTTTTTTATTTTTCTTATTTTTATTTCTTATTTTATCTGTTTCTTTCCCACTTGTCGCTTCACGGGTGTTTGTTGTTTTTCATGCGCAGGAGTTCAAGGAGTCTCGACGACTTGATCCCCCTCGATCCAGAGATTAACGCCACCCTTAGGCGCTTGGCCGCCGAGAAGCGGAGAAGGGAAGATCCCGAATCCATGGAGGAGAACACCCCACCTCAGAAGTCTCTGCTGGAATACTCGATGCCATCTATCGAGTCCACTTCCGCCATCCGTCCTCCAGCTATCACGGCCCATAGCTTTGAGCTAAAGCCGTCATTGGTGACATGGATCCAGCAGGATCAGTTTGCGGGTGCACCCATGGAGAGCCCGATCGAGCATCTAGACTCCTTCTTGGAGAAGTGTGACACCTTCCGGATCAATGGTGTCACGACAGAGGCTATCCGTCTGAAGCTGTTCCCCTTCTCCTTGCGAGACAAAGCAAAGCAATGGCTAAGGGGGAAGGACCCCAACACTTTCAACACCTGGGAGAAGCTCTCCAACGCTTTTCTGACAAAGTTCTTTCCTCCGGGGAAGACCATGAAGTTGAGGAGTGAAATCTCCTCCTTCTCCCAGGCCAGCCACGAGTCCTTGCATGAAGCTTGGACGAGATATAAAGAGATGCAAAGAAGATGCCCTCACCATGAGCTTCAGAAGTGGCAGATTATTAATCTGTTCTACAATGGGTTGAGGGATGACCTGAAATCTTCTATAGACGCCGCGGCTGGGGATTCCTTCATGTCTAGAAGCGAGGAAGATGTCGGGAATATTCTGGAAAATATGGCATCCAACAATGAGCGGTGGTGTGACGAGAGAGCCACACCAAGAACTGGGGGTATACACAGAGTCGAGGACGTCGACAAACTCTCAAGCAAGTTTGACTTGCTTTCG
This sequence comes from Scilla litardierei, assembly GCA_030789695.1. NCBI lineage: Eukaryota > Viridiplantae > Streptophyta > Magnoliopsida > Asparagales > Asparagaceae > Scilla > Scilla litardierei. Next base: position 304,397,752 of record CM061142.1, on the reverse strand, counting down.
ACCCAGATCTCCGCACTGATGTTAGGAGCCGGTGGGGCCGGTACACAGCAAGTTTCTGCGGTAGAGTCCGAATTCCTTGGGAAATTCGACAGTGGTGACATCTCACCACCGTTGGATCAGGCGAGCGCACTATTTTACAACCCCACGGGGAATGCGCCATATCCGCCAAGGACAAATTCCAACCCGGCCTACTCTCCCAACAACCGAAACCACCCGAATTTCAGTTACCGGCCACCATTTCAGCCCTCGCCGCCTCAGCAGCCGCAGCAACAAATTTATCAGCCGGCTAGACCACCGCAGAATCAGGGTCAGTTGCAACCGTTTCAGCAGCAACCTCAGCAACAAACTTATGCCCCCAGGAATCAGCAGCAGTTCCAGCAGTAGCAGTATGGCCAACAGAGGGCTGTCTCTCCGGCTGAGTCTCTCTTGACTCAATATATTACCAACCAGGAGAGATTCAACCAAAAGATGGAAATGGGCCAGCGGACCCTCACGGACCAAGTAACCCAGCTGGGGTTACAGGTGGCGAACCTTGCTAGGTCACAAAACCAATTGCCGCCACAACCGGAGGTGAACCCGAGGGGAGCAACACAAACATCGGCACTCGTGCACGAGCACGCGAATGTGTCCGCTATCGTTCTGAGAAGCGGGACACAAATTCCTACTAGAGTGCCCCCTAGCAACCCGGAAGCACCATTGGTCATTGAGAGACCGACTGAAAAATTAAATGACACCGGTGCTTCGTCATCAAATCACATGACTCCGGAGGGAGTGTTTGAAGAAGAGAAGAAGAAGGAGGAAGAGAGCCCAAGAGTGTATAAACCCGTTGTGCCATTTCCACAACGGTTGGCTCAGGTGAAAATTGATGAGAAATATGGGAAGTTCTTCGCCATGGTCAAGGACCTAAGCCTGCAAATCCCCTTCCTAGAAGCAATCGAAACAATCCCCTCCTATGCAAAATTCTTGAAAGATTTGGTGACTAGAGGGTCCAGAAAGGAGAAAGTAGTGTTGACGGCGGAGTGTAGCGCTCTTATCCAGAGGGCAAATCCGTCGAAACTTAAAGACCCGGGGAGCTTTTCCATTCCTTGCACGATCGGAGCAGTGAAGGTTAATTGTGCATTCGTCGATCTAGGAGCGAGTGTTAGCTTGATGCCCTTGTCGATGTACAAGAGAATAGGAATGGGTGATTTGGAGCCCACCGGGATGACCCTGCAACTAGCTGACCGGTCGGTAAAATATCCGGTGGGAGTTGTGGATGACCTTCCCGTGAATGTGAGAGGGGTGCATGTGCCTGTGGACTTTGTGGTCATGGACATGCCCGAAGACGCACACACCCCCATTATCCTGGGACGGCCTTTTATGGCCACTGCTGGCGTTCTAATAGATGTGAAGAACAGAAAACTATCTTTGAACGTCGGCGGAGAGAAAGTTGAGTTTGACCTGGGATTATCTATGAAGCACCCCGATCCCCCTGATGACCCTGGATGCAATTTGGTTGAGATAGAAGAAGAAAAGGCTATAGAGGAGAACTCCTGGGAGATTCTCCTGAGAAACCCCCCCCCCCGATGACTTGGGGGAATTAGAAGATGAAGAAGGCCCCGAAGACAAAGAAGCTGCTGGAAAACCAAGTGCAGCGAGAACGACCCCTCCCGGGTTCCCCAAGACTCCTCCTGCGAGGAGAACGGGGAAAGAGCTCACGGACCTCACTAAAGACGAGGTCCGGATCCTGAAGAAGATGGCGGGAAGCGCCAACACCAAGGAAAAGCCCCCGGATCTCAAGAACAAAGGGAGGGTAGTCGAGCAAGTATTTTTCCAGCCGTTGACTACTCCAAGCGCCTTAAGCTTCAGCGAGGAAGAGATGCCGAAGTTTGGGCATCACTCGTATCAACCACCATGAGCATCTCTTGCGGGCGTCGAGCCAACGACTTTAAACAAGTGCGCTTCATGGGAGGCAACCCATGTTCTAAACTTTTTCCCACTTTTTAGCGTTAATTTTTACTTTATTTTATCTATTTTTATAAATAAAATCAGCCGCGAGAACATCCGTTCGGGGACTTAAGCAAATTTCTTGGTTTTTGCAGGAAACAGGCCCCAACCGATCGGGTGACAACTCACCCGATCGGTTGGGATGTATCAGATACATGCCGAGATCCGTCCCCGAATGAACCGATCGGTTGAGTAATTAAGAGACCGGGTGGCAGACCGGGTAAGCTGGGGAGAACTCTCGGGAAATCTTGGGGAATATCAACTGATCGGTTGAGTTCTAGCATGATCGGTTGACGCGACCGGGTGAGCAGCCCTAAGTTCTCGGGAAATTGTGTGGAGCGGCCAACCGATCGGTTGAAAAGTCACCCGATCGGTTCGCCTGTAGCATTTCTTCGGCAAGATTTTCGACCTAACAGTCAACCGATCGGGTGACAAGTCACCCGATCGGTTCGACTTAAAACCCTATATAAACCCCCCCCGACACCCGCTCGTTTCCATCTCGCCCGATCGTAAAAACCCCCAAAATCCGACGTCGTTTCGCCTGCCCCTCTTCGCCAACAACCGATCTTCACTCCCCCACGCCCTCTACTCCTCCATTACTCCCACTCTCCACCTCCTTCATCAACCCCTCCATCATCTACACCATCTCTCTCCTCCCATTCCGAGATTTTGACCTAATTTTCCCCCGAACCACCCCCATTTCGAAAATTATTGCCGAAGGAGTTCGCCGCGGCTCCACGCTACTCTCGCTGAACAGTGTGAGGCATCAACGAGCAAGCTCCGCCACTCTGCTTGGGTAAACTCGCTCCTAAGCTTATTTTATACATTTGCCCTATTTATTGTGCTTGCTCGTTTGCTTGTGTTGGTGTGCATCCACGATTTTTGCACTAATTATTGCTCGCACATACACATGGCTAAAGATAATGATAAGGGGAAGGGTATCATGAGGGAAGAGGAGCCGTCTCAAAAGAGACGAAAACAAACACGCCCCATTCCCGTACACGAGCACTTACACTTGGCCCTCCTCCACTTGTTATTCCCCCTGTGGACCCAATGTTGGGCCCACACGGGTATATTTTTCGGAACCAGGAGCACAAATATTTTTACCGTAGGCTTGATGCTCGAGGGCATCTATCCACCAAGTTCCTGCACGCACGTACACTTGTCGATCTCGGTATCTTCACCGAGGTCGAATCTCTTTTCGCTAACTTAGGGTGGTTAGCCTTTCTTAATACACATGCCATATCCTACCCGGCCCTCACACTCGAATTCCTCTCTACACTTGTCTGGGAGTCCGGGTCGATCATTCGATTCCGGGTGCGTAACCGTAGTGTCACCACGAACCTGAACACGATTAACGATATATTTGGTTTCCCCAATCTCGGGGATGATTCCATCCGACACTACGGGTACACGCCCGAGTTTGATGTCGATCAATTCTGGTTCCGCCTCACGCTGATCCGCGACTACCCCCGAGGAAGGGCCAAGGCCTCCTCCATCATTCATCCCGTGTTTAGATTGGCCCACAGAATCATTTCATCTGCATTCTTTCCTAGGGACGAGTCAGGCACTGTGACTATCCCTGACCTTTTTATCCTTTGGGCCATGACTTTTCCTTATGTCCGGGATGATGATGGAGTTAGCTTCAGGGCCCCTACCGTCCCCATCCATGGCGGTGATTGGCTTGTTTACAAGCTACTCGAGATCAGCCGGGCCGGTAATGTGAAGTTTTGTTGCGGGGGCATCATCACGATCATCTGCTCTCACGCCCAATTCAATATTACCATCCCCGGTAATCTTTCTGCTGCCGCAGGACCCTCACATCTTGATATTGATGTCCTGCGGCACATCCACATGATCAAACCCCGCTCGGATGGCCGCTTCATATTTCATTATGGCCACCCCCCAGCCCCTTACACCATTCTGCCCAACCCCGCTCGCATGACCCTTGCTCTCGTGGGAGATTGGACTTTCCCTCCTGATCCCGATTTCTTAGCTGGGTTGAATCTTCCTTTCTTTCCCGCAGACGCCCGCAGATCACCGTCCCCTGCCGCCCACTTAGGCGAGCAGGATATCCCTGCGTCTGTGGGAGATTTAGGGGCTGGCCCGAGTCGTCCCGTTTCTGCTCCGGGACCGATCACGTCTGAGCACCTCCTTGCGGCCATTTCTGGCCTTGTCTCCTGTGCTGGCATGACCACTGCCGCCAGCACCTCTTCGACCTTACCTGGCGGCACCACCTCTGCCTCACGTCAGTCTACGTCTTTTGGTCGCCGTCAGGTATCTGCCCGTCTAGGACTTGAGAGGGAGGTCGCTGCCCTTCGTGAGCTCGCCATGTCCTCTGTTTCCTCGGACCCATCGCCATCCTCCTTTCTTACTCACCCACGTTTCCTCGCACTGGAGAGAAACGTGGCGGCCATTCTCCGCCTTCTTACCCATATCCACGGACCACCTCCACCTTCACCACCCCCACCTTCACCACCCAGGCGATCTTCTCCTCCACCCACCCACACTTCTCCACATCCATCACCCCCCTCACCACATTCCTCCCCTCCCTCTTCACATCCCATACCAGCATCCACTTCACCCCTCCCGACCACTTCCACCGCACCCACGCTACCTCACTTCTCCTCCGTCACTCCATACGTGCGCCGGAGGAAATTGCCGGTGCGCTCCATATCCCTCCCACCACCTCCCACTACCGTCACCACCGCACCTACTTCCTCCACTTCTATTCCTCTCACCACCGCCTTGATCGCCTTCCTACCACCACCACCCATCACCACCGACACTCGTCCCATTGTTCACACCACCACTGCCCCTACTACTTTGCCTCTTCCCCCACTTCTCAGCACACCCCCAGCCTCCCCCGACCACCCATCCACACCCTCTTCCGAGGAGGACGAGGACTCAGCTCCTCCTGCTTTCTAGATTCACCCCTTTTGTTTTTGACTCCCCCTTGCACATATCTGGATTTCATTGATCATATCGTTTCGCTAGCTCTTTCTGGTCTAGCTTGGGGGAAGTCTACTTTGGTGTGCTGTCGTGTCTTGTTTGTTTTTCTCATTTTTGTGTGTGCCCGCTTTTCACTTTTTGAGTGTCGTGTCGTGTGATTTTATTTTATTTTTATTTTTCGTTTTGTTTGATTTCGATCTTGTTTTTTCTTTCTTTTTCAGTTTTATCTATGTGTTTTCCTCGTTTTCATTTCTTTTCGTGTCTGTGCGTATTCCCCCCCATTTTCATTGCCCTCCCGTACTCACTCTTATTGCATTGAGGGCAATGCAAGTTTCAGCTTGGGGGAGTCGCACTTCGTGCGTCATTTGTGTTGTTTTTCTACGTTATTTGAGTCGTTTTCCATCGTGTTTTTCTTTTTTCTTTTTTTTCCTTCTTTCTTTAGCTCTTTCTCCTAGAAATGAATCCTATGATGAATCGCCACAAAGTCACACACACCTAGCATTGCATCGATAATCACACTCACTAACCCTAGGATTTCGAGTACTCTTGCATTTCACGCATCGTGGGTCCACTTAGCTTTTTGTGAGTCGTGTGTCGTGACTAGCATTTGGTGCGCTTCTGCTTTGTGGTTTTACTTTATATACCGGTTCAGGAATGACCCCTAGATTGTCATGCTCCGATTTGAATATGCGGTTTGCTTCTAATGTCTGCTTCTATATGCATGCTATTTATATCGTATACTTCAATTCGCATGCGTCGGGATTCCACAACTAAGGACTAGGATACCCCATTTAGCCTAAGCTCTATTTAGCAACAATAGTCTCCTTTGCCCGAGTGTTTAGATTTCGACTTCTTTTTTGTTTTACTTGGTGCAAATCCCCTCGTCGTGTACCGTTCTCCCACTTGGGAGAGTACACATGTGTATAGCCAATATCCCAAAAATCCAAAAAAAGGAGAAAAGAAAAGAAAAACCCAAAAAGAAAAGAAAAGAAAAAGATTGTATAGCCAAAAAGCCAAAAAAATATGCAAATACCCAAAACCCAAAAAAATTCCCGTGTGAATATTTTCATACTTACCAAGAATAAAGGGAAGGCGAGAATTTGCACCGAGTGTTCTTCTCCACATCATCTCAACCCCCGTCGTTATCGAAAACACTTGGCTTGGGAACCTTTTAGCTAGTATCTAGGCTATAGTGGCGTGATTTCCTTAACCCTAGTTGTGGAGTCCCCGATGCATGATACGCTTCTATTCTCTCTATTCTCATGCATGCTTGAAGTTATATTCGCCGCTTAATTCAATTCGATTCGATATTTGGGTCATATCTTGGATTTGTGTATATCGAGCCTCGTAGCACATCGTAGAAAGCATCACCATTTGCTAGCACACGACCACGCTCACTCGCGCTTCACTGCGTGGACCCACGACACCTATTTGGACTCGCTTTCCTAGGTTTAGTGGTGTGATTTGGCGTTTGCTTGCTAGGTGAGTGGTTTTTGATTTTGTTGGCTCTGATGGGAGATCTAGGGCTTAGAGTTTTCTTTTTCTTTCTTCCTCTCTATTTTCCCCTTCCGAGCTCCTACTCTCACTCGTCTTCCTCGAGGACGAGGAAGAGTTCAGCTTGGGGGATTTTGACGTGCGCTTATATTTTATATATTCACGCACGTTTTCTTTTGTGTTTCTCCGTGTTTTCCGCCGTCTCTTATTCGTTTTCGTATATTTTCCCGTTTTCTTTCACTTTTCTTTGTTTGTCCATGATTGCAGGAGTTCGACCACGTAGGGGACGTTTTACGATGATATCCCAAGTCCCCGGAGCAACGGGAGAAGTCACGCGTGATCCAGGGGGTCAAACGGCAAAGTATTCATCTTTCAGCCCCTCACCCGGTCGGTTGGTCATATCCAACCGATCAGGTGATGCAAGCGTGCACCAACCGGTCTCCGCCGCAGCTCACAACGAAGTCACCCGACCGGTTCACAGACCGGTTCAGCGGGGGCTATTCTCTGTTTTCTCGAAGCAAAGCGCCAACCGATCGGGTGACTCTCACCCGATCGGTTCATCTGTAGCTGAGAAAGATGAGCTGAAGACACGGACGTCGAACCGGCCGATTCACCCGACCGCTCCAAGATCCAACCGGTCGCTCAAGAACTCACCCGATCGGTTCATGTGATCGGGTGAAAACTCGCCGTTTTCTGATATTTATTTGTAACGGATAAACCGATCGGTTGACTTGTCAACCGATCGGTTGATGCGACGACCTATATATAGAGCCCCTAGGGTTCCAGAAACGGGAGTTGCTGTTTTTCTACTGTTTTATTTCCTTGTGACGACTGTAATTGTTACTCTTTTGTAAGTTTTCAGATCTTTCTAAAATTTTAGTATTGTCTTTATTACTCCTTTACTTCCGCATTGCAATTGTCCGATTATGATTTCAACGGTTAAATTTCATTTAGATTGCTTTTTCATGAATTTTTGTGAGTAGTTCCCAAATCTGGGATTTTGGTGGAAACCCCTTCGGGGGCTCTTCCTGATGCGTCCATAGGGTTAGGAAATCGATAGGGAGTAGGAATCTAACGGTTACGCGGGGCGTTTCATTGTCATCGGCGGGAAAAAGACCGCCTTTGACCGTCGGGCCAAGGGGGAATAAACTTGGCGGTTGACTCCCTAGCCATAGCTCACGCCTTTAGCGTAGACACCAAATCCTAGCACGCGGGAGCGGCAGGATGAGACGTTGGGAGATATCGTTGCGGACTTAGTGCTCCCGGGATCGATCAGTGTTAATGGACACGGGAATGCCCACTGATCGAATCCGGGAAGTCCGGTGTATCATCCTGGGCACCGACCGGAATATCGGGCCCATGGGACGCCGGTACCACTTTTAGAGGCAACGTCCCACCATTAGACCCTAATCCCGATCGCTATCCATACTCGTAGGCCGTATCAGCGAGAGTCTCTCGTCGGGTTGGAAACCAAAGTCCCGGGTTTGCTTTCTTTTCGTTCTTACGCTTTTATCCCCTTTTGTGACAACCAACCACCGATTCGGGCTAGCTCGCCCCTCGGGGGTGATTTAGGTCCTACCTGACCCAAGCACAACCTCGCCTCCCTGAGTTCGATATTCCCGCACCCTACACTAACCGTGAAACTTGCGGTAAACGACACCGCGCCGCCGCGACTCAAGCGGGGCGCCGGTCACCAAGTTATGAAGGTTGATGCATATGAATGCCAAGACACTAATCATGCAAAGTAACCCCTACACTAACCATGCAAAGTAACCCCTACACTAATCTTTCAAATTACAGTGTAATTCACTTAAGTCCAAAACCCTATAGTAATCCAACCCGACAGATTTTTGCAAACAACATAATGCTGAAAAGGGATAAATTTTTGATAACCATTAACTGGCCATAACACAACACAATAACCATGCTAAAAAGGGATAAATTATTCAAAATGGAACAAAAATTACAAAAACCAATCAATTTTAAACCATGCTTAAGGATGTTACTATCTTAAACCATGCTTAAGGATGTTACTATCTTACAGATCACCCAGACCTACATTACAACAGGTGCCTTGAGAGGGAGGGATGAGGAAATAAGTTTCAAGAATTTCTATTGTAACTTAAGAGAAAACTTCATTCAACCGGCAATTACTCACATTGCAGGTTGAAAAAAAATTTGTTATAATAATTATTATTTGTCTTCATAAGATTAAACATATTTTGGATTCCTTCAGTACCTAGATGCCATAAAAATTTAGCACTGCTCCTCACCACTTCCTTTCAGTTCAGGCACACTATAATTTTAGTTCACCATAAATATTTTGTTTTCCGAAGCTGGCCTCATCCTCCTAGTATGGTTACTCTTCAGTTTACCATGACATAGCCTCCAACATATTATACTCCCCCTCACAGAGAATAATATCCATCTTCATAATCGATACCTTTTGACCACCAGCTGTATTAGGCAATGAGGTGTTGCCAACCTGCAAAGCCATCTGCGATTACACGCGCACAAACCCAAGGTAGATAGATTCCTTGCTGCATCCAGAAATAGACAACGGAGAAAGATCTTGCTTGCGTCCAGATTCCGAAATAGGTGTTGCGAGAACTTCAGAAATAGGGCAGACTCACTCAGATTTTGCGAGAATGTCAGAAATAGGCGTTGTGAGATTGCGAACTTCAGAAACATCCTCACCTAGGAAGACAGATTCCTCTTGCTTGTGTTGCGATGAAAGGGCTTGCGATGAAAGGATGAAAGAGCTCAGGGGAGATGAAAGAGCTCAGGCGAGATGAAAGGGCTTGCGATTTCTTCTCCAAGAGCTTGTTCGAGAAGACAACGGAGATAGGAGCCGGCTCTTGCGATTTATTCTCCAAGGGCTTGCGATTTCTTCTCCAAGGGGCTCTTGCGATTTCTTCTCCAAGGGCTTGCTGATGTTTGATTTTGGGGAAGAGCAACAGCTGAGTTTTGGGAAGCACCTTCCCCAAAAACGCCTCTCGATCTTCCCCAAAAAGAAAAAAGTTATTACCAAGAAAAAATTTATTACCGACCAGCATGCGGGAGGGAAGTGGGTGACTGCGGGGCTGTTGCTTTATCCAAAAAAAGATTAATTCTGTTGCTGTGAAGTTGGACCCACAAATATCAAAAGTATGTTTAAAATACAAAACATTCCTCTTAAAGTTTAATCCCAGCCGTTCATTCCATGAGAATTAATCCTGGCCGTCTTTCTATCAACCCCTTTGTCCTAGTCAGCTTGTCCTAGTCAGCCCTAGGATTCAAAAATCACTGTCAAATGTATAATAGATATATATGTATATATATGTATATATGAGCCTCATCTTCATTACCAACAGCTGATGAAAACTATGAGGATGATGGGATGGAGGAGTTTGATGGGGATGCTACTATGGAGAATCAAGAGTGGGATGAGGAAATGCGCCAACTTGCACCATCATTGAAGTCTATTACAAAGAAATATATAGATCACCCTTGACGGAAAAGTTTAAGAATTCCAAGGAAGTCTAAATATTAGGACTCCCTCGCTGAGTTGAGATGTTAGATAATTTATGATTGTTTTCATTAGAGTTTTATGTTTGGATCATTCTATAATTCAATATTTTAATTGCTGAGTTATATGAATAAAGTTGTTAACCCTTCAAAAAAATATATATGTATATATATATATGTATAGGGCAATCTTCGGGTGCGAAAAAACCCGTGCGAAAGCCGTGCGAAAACTTTTTTTTTATTTTTTTGAAATTTTTTTTCAAAAATTCTTTTTTTGATGTTTAATCCATACAATTATATACCCCAGGGAAAATAATGGGTGAACCCGTTGGGGATTAGAGCACCCATCCACCCGTTACAAATTTAACGGTCTCAAAACGTGCGAATTTGATGAAATGCCTTGATCGAAGGCCAAATGACATTATTTCTCAACCATTATTTTTTGAGGGGGGTATAACAACATATAATGAGGGTGGAAAAAAGAATTTTTGAAAAAAAAATTTCAAAAAAAAGATAAAAACATTTTCGCACCGTGCGAAATGTTCTCACATGAAGATTTACCTATATGTATATATATGTATATATATATATATATGTATGTATATGTATGTATATATGTATATGTATGTATATATATGTTTATATGTATATATAAATGTATATGTGTATATATATATGTATATATATATCTCTTATACAATTCACGACTTTGTCCTACGTGTCGGCCAAAGTATGACTAGGAAAAATTTGATGGCTGTGCTTTTCCAAATAAAAAAAAACCAAAAAAAACCAAAAGTGTTTCTATTTTAATTTTATGTAAATATCACATTACTTGGTGTAACCAAATTTTTGTGCATTACTCAATTTTTTTCCCATCACCCTTAACCGCACACACAAACACGTTTTTTGTTCTCACGTTTTTTTCCTCAGTTTTTTGCTTTTCTCAATTTTCTTCCAATCACCCTTAACTGCACACACAATTTTTTGTTCTTAATTATTTTCGTTTCTCATCTTTTTTGCTCATTATTGGGATGCAAAAGTCTCAAAAAAACTCGCACAAACCTACCTCTCGATTTTTCCTCAAACCCCCATATCACGAAGCATGCTTCACACAACCTTCGCTCAACTCCTCATATCGTGAACGATCCCTCAACTCCTCAGATCTCGATCGATCTCGCGAGTACTTCTCTGTTGATTGGATCTTTCGCTAAAATTTTGTTATTTTATAATATATGTCCCAAAAATTTTTAGAGGGGAAAATAATTTTTGGGGAAACAATGATTTTAACTGAACCGTGCCCGAGGGCACGGGTTATGACTAGTGTGTGTATATATATACACACATATATATGAGAGGGCCTTATATGCACTCTCAAATAAAGAAACAAACCCATGAAACAAAATCCAAAAACATTTCATAGCCACCTGACGCCCATTGGAGACACACACACACACACATGGTAAAAGGATCCACATTTTCCCTCATTGCTCACATTTATTTGGAATCTTTTTCATGGGGTTGTTGTTCATCTCATGGACGATCAGCATACTTTTTGAGCACTCATCTTCCCCTTGTAACTTCAACTATTTTCAGCAATTTTCAGAACGTTGAAGTTGCAAGGGTTAGATTAGGGTTTAAAAAGTATTGGAATCACTTGATTTTTGGTAAGTTGATCATCCATGATGTGAAAAAAAACCCAATGAAAAAAATTCTTAGGCTAAAGCTTTCCTGAAGATGAATTTGGCCTCTTACCCCCGTCATATTAGGAAAAGTGCTAGATTTAGAGGATTTTAGCTCTCGCTAGCTTAATTCAGGGTGCTCGTGTGACTTAGGTTTTTTTGTCTTGTTTTGTGAGCTCATGTGCTCACTTTTTGGCGCTCATTGTTGGTGTGTTACCTATTTTATCGGTGGCGCCTGTGCCCCCTGCCTTCGTATTAGTGTAGGGTCTTTCATTTCAGCTATACTTGTGCTTGGTGATTGCTTCACAGCCGCTCCCAAGTCGGTATGTCTTGTATGCTACGCCTGATGCTCTTTTTTATTAAAACATACTCACTTACCTTTATATATACACACACACACACACAAATGAGGAGGTTGTACCATGTGGCATGTTTGACCCATGTGGCAATGTCACATCGCCACATGTTTGCCACATGGGACATCCACCTCACCCACAACCTAAAAAATGACCCCCAGCTCACTTATTTACATGGTTTTCATTCCGTACTCATCCCAAAAAATCACACCCCAATCTCACTTATTTACATGTCTGTCTTAGGGGATTTTTTCCCTATATCTTCCAAGGTTTTTGCATTTATCATTTTACCCCCGACAAAACCGACACAAACACCCACACATCTTACCCCTGATGATATCGATACAAACACCCACAGTTCTTACTACTATTCGTTTGCACGTGTGCATCGCATTTTCTTCATTGTGGTGGTTTTGGCTCCTACACACTGTGTGCATGTGTTATTTCTTGTGTGTGTGTGTGTGTGTGTATGTGTGTGTGTGTGTGTGTGTGTTTGTGTGTGTGTTTGTTTGTTTGTTTGCTTTCTTGCTTGCTTGCTTGTTTGTTTGTGAGATATGGGTATTAGCTAACCAAGGAGGAAATTTCATCCTTGGGTAGCTCACACAACACACACCCTCTCCTTTTTTTCGACGATAGGATCTATTCAGTTTGTTCTTTATGTTCTGAAACACCAAACTACCAATTTTCAGGTGAACTCTAGGAGTTGTGACTGCTCATTTAACCATTGCAAAAAGTTTTGTTACAGTAAAATAGCTAAATTTGTGAAGGATGGATGACCGAGCAAAACTCCTTGGATTCACATAAAATTAGGGGTTTCGGGTTTTAAACATGAAGATCATAATAAATGGTTTGGATCGATGGAAAAAGTAGGGAGTGTGGGGGTTTGATGCTACCTAATAAGGATATTGCCTCTCTCGGTAGCTGATAATCATTTTATGTATGTGTGCACGTGCACGTACATGTGTGTAACACCATATATATATATATATATATATATATATATATATATATATATATATATATATATATATATATATATATATATATATATATATATAGAGTTTAAGGGGGATGAGCAGCCCGTGTAGGAATTTCCTACTCCATAGCTGATGTGTCAACACCCTATTGGTCCAGCCTTCATTCATTACGGTTTAGGGGTTATTTGCAAAATGTAATGCCGATTTGTAAACTAACCCTACGCTTAATTACCAGCCACATAACTCTAAACCCTTAATTCATCTTCTTCCCAAAAGGTCGGCGTTCATCTTTTCTCCCGCTTTTCTTTCTCACGCGAAGCACCGTCTCGCTGTTTCTGCTTCTTCCCAAAATTGGTGGGTCTGGTTTCTGAGCCCAGACAACGGCTGCATCCTCTCCGATCACGGCCGCGTCTCCCGTCCTTTCTTCCGATCACGGATTATGATCGCGTCTCATCGGAGGGTGGATTTTAGGGACAACGCACGTCCTGTCTTCCTCTTCCGATCACGGCCGCGTCTTATCTGAGGGTGGAGTTTCGGGGCAACACACCGCCTCTTTTTCTTACGCCGAGATCCGACGGCGGCTAGCAGATTCATACGACGCGAGGGAGCCACTCAAGGAGTTTCTCTTGGTAAGGATTCAGGAAACGTCTCAATCTTTGTTGTACACAGCAAAACAAAACAAATACACTTTCAACACCTTTTTGTGCAAGCAAAGTGCTGTCTTTAGATTTAAAAAGTTTTTTTAAGTGATAGCTATGCATTAGTAATTGTGAGAAGCTTGCCATCTGATTTCTTGGCCTGCCATCAATTTAAAGATAAAGTTATTCAAATTATTAATCCAGTTTTGGAATATGACTAAAATCAATATCTTAATTTTTGAATTTGCTCTCTAGTTTCCAGCTAAGATTTTGTATTAGAATATTAAGTTTAAAATGCAGAGTTTGTCTCAACTATCTTTTATTGCAGGGTTATGTCATTTAACTTTGTTGTAGTATTGTAACATTTATTGCAGAGTTTGTCTCAATTCTATAACTGTTTAATTCAAATTATATTGCATCTTTTCCTTCCTCACGTGAAGCGCTGCCAAGATCTGGATTGGACCCGATTAGATTCTCACGCTCGCTGATGAATAATTCGATTCATTCAGGTGAAGCGTTTTGACCCTGATGCTTGCAATTGGGAGCTATGCAAAGCTTCGACATTATTTGCATGCCAGACAGACTATCTAAGCTCCTGTAGAATTCGGATGCCAGACTATGCTAAGCTCCTGCAGAATTCACATCATGTGGAATTCGCATGCCTGACCATTTAGGAGGTGCCTTTTGATCCTTTGATCCCGATCATGATGCTTGCATTTGGGAGCTATTAGATCTGCGGACATGATTGTTGAGTGATTGGAGAAGCTGAGCGTAGAAATGAAAGCTGGGGTAAAGTCCAGGCGAGTTCTTTATGGTTCAGCATGTGGAGGAGCAGGAAAAGGAACATAGACTATGTGGCCAACATTGAGAAATTTTGCAGTTGCATTTCTTTATTGTTCACTTGAAGATGCTAGAGTACGTCAGACGTATGCAAACATACATGCAGAAGCTAGTAGTTTGTAACTCTTTTGATCATAAGCTAACTTCTCAGGATTTTTACATATTGTTAGCAGGATATGTCCACTTTGTACACTGAGATATGGTAGGATTGTCTAATGAGGAGACTGAATCAGTAATTGTATCTTCTCACAACAACACACAGGCATGCAAGGCAGTCTGAAATCAAGCTATTGCATTCCCTTGTATTGTTGTTTTCACAATAAAAAGATTTATCATGACTGATTCCAAACTATTCTGATGATTTTTAAAGCTCATGCCAGACTATAAGTCCTTTGATTATTTATGCATATGGAAAGTAATTGATCAAACTGTTCTAATGAGTTGAGCTAACATCAAAGTTCATGATATCTTGAATTTGGCCTATCTCAAAACAAATCTAAATTTCATTTTATGTTGCAATATATCATTTAAGAAACTGGAAAGTAATCAAATATACATTGGAGCTATCATCAAAAATTCGTTTGCAACTTGATCCAAAAGACATTAGTGAAGACCACATCTTGATAAAAATAGCTCTGAAAGTAATATCTGAAAGTACTATCTGAACCATGGGATTTATGGGTTCTGCTTTGGTAATGGCCTTGCTAGGGTACATTCAGATAAATGTATACATGTATTCATTTTTTCTTGCTATGTTTTCTGTTGCTTTTGGCTACAATACCATATCAAAAAGATGTGCACGCTATTGTAAGGCATACTGAGTATGTAGCATATGAACAGGCATGTAAGGCAGGCGGAGTATCCATGTGCATGTAAGGCAGGCGTAGTATCCTCTCTTTCTTTATCCTTCCATAAAAAAATCAACATCCTGAGCAATATCAGGGATAACTACAGAAAAATGATGTGCTACAAAGGGTTATCTTGTTGATTTGCTGCACCCTTCTCTATTAAACAAAGGCAATCCGCTTGATTTTGAACCTGAAGCCTCCACAAGCCAACCATTCCCTTAATCACAAAATCGGACATATTATCCCTTTACATCACTATATATATATATAGAATCAATACTAACATGTAGAGAAAAAACAAAGGCCATACGATTTGCACAACCATTTACATTCGCTGTAGGGAACAAAAGTTGAAAACCACACTCCGTAGTTTTTCCAAACGATCAGATCTGTCTATTTTGGTATGTGTTAATACCTCAACCCACTAATTTTCATGTGAACCCCCTCAAAGGGTTGTAAATTATAAATCCAGTCTATTTAAAGCTTGGGAGAAAATGGGCTCAACCCAGAAATTATCAGAATTGTTAAAAACTACGTAACAACCCCAACAACCAGTTAGTGCAAAGGCACTTCCTCGCGGCGCAATCAGAGTCGCACGTTCTGGCTTTTTGTTGATGAGAAGATAACCACATACCTTTCGGTTCAACAATGCACTACAAAGCTATCTCATTAAAATCAGCAACAGCTAGAAGCAATTCTACAAACACAGTTTATGCCAATCATAAGCTAGAAGCAATTCTACAAACATAGTTTATGCCAATCACAACATTATGGATCCATACAAACAACACATTGAGAGATGTACAACAGAGAAAAATCTCTCTTTTCCCCACTTTTCTCTTGACATAGGAAGAGGCTGTAAATGGTACATGTAAAAATTTCACAGTAGATTACAAGAAGAAAATAACATTTTGAATCAACGGCTTGAATTCAAAACACCAGAATGGCCACAACTCTCAGCACTTCAGGTTGCAAGACGCGCTTGCTGAAAAACTAACCAACACAAGCGATGGTGCATAGTTATAGCAGGTTTTAGCTACTCTTGCAAAGAAACCCGATTAGTTTGCTGGTCTATACAAACAACAGAGATTCTTGTTCACATACGTAACCCTGATATAACTAAATCCTTGTTAATCAAAACGGTTCTTTGCAATTTGGTATGGATTACGACCGGATGATTTGTTTCAGAAGAGCCTTCTCCTCATCAATCTTCTTCTTCTCGGTGGCATATCTAGGCTTCACTTTCTCCTACAAAAAAGAGTTCAAACATGCAAGGATTTATTACATCATCGAAAATGCAAGCATTTACCAGCAATCATTCAGTAGGTACATACCCTTGCATACCCGCATGGTGAGAAACTCATCGAAAACTCGACCGGTGATCTGCAAGACTGCAAATAAGACATCATTGCGTTCTTGCCCCCCTTTCATATCAAAAATTCATCATCTTTGCAATGTACATAACCAACAGAACATAACCACAAACATATTCATATTGATTCTTTCCCAATTCCAGTAGCCTTTTGGTGTTGCAATTTTCATATTAACCATTTTAGGTAAATTGCAAACAGGGTGATATATGGGGGACATAGACTAATGATTATGCATTGGCCAGTCTGTATAAGTAGTTTGTTCATCTATGGTGCATCATCCAGTTCATGCTGATAGCAACAGTTAGGGGAGGTGGGGACTCTCCCTCTCACCATCACAAAAGGAATCTCACCACCATAACCACCATCATGCTGACAAAGATAACCAGGTTAGTTGGGTAACAAGTATTTACATTGCAAACAAGCAAGTGCTGAAATGCATCTTACTGTCTGACATAAAAAACATTTCAAGTCCATTGACAATGGAAAGCTTTACCTGGAGATCCCTGCAAAAACAAAAATAGGAAGAACAAAAACAAACAAAACAAACAAAAGAAAATGTGAAGCAAACAATACACTGATTTTGGAGAAAAAGAAGTGCATGTCAGAACACCTTTGGTGTGAAGTATCTTTCGGCTAGAACAACTGAAACACCAATTAACCCTATGGTTTAAAAAAACAAAGTACACTACATCGTGATGCATAAAAATCAACATTTATTATTTTAGAGAACAATATAAAAAAATCATAACTCATGCCATAAACTTAAGCTGTAGAAAATCTTTAGACATTGAAAATCTTCCTTTCCTCATCCCTTAGTCTTGCTTTGGATATATAACGTTGATTAGCAACTTCCCCTACAAAAAAGAGTTCAAAAATAAGGCAAGTACAAAAAATGTAAGAAGTATTAAAAAATGAAATTAAAAGTTTAGAAAGTTACTAGCAATTGATTTCAATGGCATTCATGTTTAAGTGTCCACGCCATCAGATTCATCATCCTCTGTGCTCTCCTAAAATTACACAAATGATATATTTACAATTACATTCAATGTAAAAACCGATGTAATTCAAGAATTCACATATACATGTGGATTAATATTTGATTTTTTACCTCTTCTGTAACATCATTAACAGGTGGATTAGTACAACTTGTCCTATAATGACCCTTTTGCTTGCAATTTCCGCAACGTCGTTTCTTTCTCTCCATTTTCTTTTGCGCTTGCTCTAACCCAGATTGAAACCTGCTTGCTTTCTTGGGACGGCCTTTTGTTTTTACTGGTCCACTGGGGTCATACACAGAAATTTGCGGGATTTGTTGTATTGTTTGAGAGATGGATGTTGTAGTGCAAAATTGACTAACTTTTATAGCTTCATGACTCTGCCTTTCACTTAGTTCTTTCTCAGCCTCCTTAATGAATGCTTCCAATGCTGAATCAAGTTTTAGTAGAAGTGACTTTGATGTTGTTGTCATCTCCAATGCACTGCTAAACTTTGCTCGTAGAGCCCATGAATGTAAAATATGCCATTGATCTACATTAGATGGGATGCCTCTTATCAACATAAGATTATTAACTCCAATATTGCGGTGTCTGGCATGGATTGTCCACCTATGCAATATGTACTGCTCAGGAATTGATTGTAATTCATTCCATACCATAATCTTCAGAATATGACTGCACAGAATTCCACTTGTCTCAAACATAGCACATGTACATGAAAACTTTAACCCATTATGATCATAATTAACTTCTTCCCATGTACTGGTATCTTCGGAAAACTTGCCTACTTTATATATGAAAAGAGGACCATCCATCTTTATCTGATCACGAGACAATGACATACAACATTTAAACTCATGTTGAAAAAGATCAAAAATAGCCTAGTATAGATCTTTCCAGCCTGTATCTCTATTGGGTGCGAAATATAGGCCACCGGCTTTGTATTAATATTCATGAAGTCTTCACGAGCTTCTGTCTCCCGACGAGTTGCGACAGCCTTATCATATTGCTAAATGAATGCATTCAATTGAGTTTGTGCATTTACATATGAATCAAAGAATGCATTTATGCTTTCACTGCGTTGACTTGACTTCATGCCTGCAAAAAAAGTGTCTTTCAGATATGCAGAAACCCAATGATCCTTTAATTTGTACATATTCTGCAGCCATCCATCTTCTTTCTCATCGATTTTGTACCGATCTTGTAACTCTTTCCACATCAACACACATTCTTTTATGCTCTTACTATGATACCATTTATCGAAATAGTTAATAAAATCCTCTCCATGAAGAGTCCTTAATGATATCAAATGTTCTGCAATATGTGAATCTAAATGCCATTTGCAATATCGATGACGAGTGTTTGGAAAAACACTATGGATTGCATTGCACATACCAATATCCTGATCTGTAATAATAGCGACCGGTTGCATATTATGCATACATTTCAACCATTCTCTAAATAACCATCCAAAAGTGTCTTCTTTCTCATCTGCAAGCAATGCACATCCAAATAATATAGATTGTCGATGATGATTTACTCCAGTGAACGGAGCAAACGGTAAACTAAATTTATTAGTTTTGTAAGTGACGTCAAACACCACAACATCTCCAAAATTTAAGTAAGAAGATCTGGATCTTCCATCTGCCCAAAACACACTCCTCATCACTCCAGTTTCATCCACTTGCATAGAAAAATAGAAATCGGGATCAAGTACACTTCTTTCTTGAAATTTCTTTATAATCAACATGCATTCTTGACCAATGTTACTTTTTCTTTGAGTCCTTATAATTTCATGGCATTGTTGTGGAGTGATGGTTTCTTCCTTATCCCCACTTACGACATTAATTACCCTAGAAATTGTTGAAGGTGCAAGCCCTTCGTCTTCAAGACTGTGAACAAGTGTCATGCACGCTTTTGTTCGATGCAACTGCTTATGTGAGCGGTGTCTCCTCACTTTATCTGGACTAGTCAGATCATGACCATTGTGTTCCTCAATAAATACACTCACTATCCATGTTTTGAACTTGGTTAGTTTAAGCCTCATCCTCGCCTTACATCCAACTCTTGTTTCCCGTCGACGAGCAACTTCTTTTCCATCCTCCCTCTTATCCTTCAAGAACTTCCGTCCTTCCTTGTCACAAACAAACGTTTTTGATATAATCTCTTTTCCTGGCTTTTTAGAAGAATTTGTTGACTGCCCGCGAATTCCAAATCCTTTCATTTTTGCATATGCATTGTAGAACTTGTATGCAGCTTCAATATTCGGGAACTCCATTCCAACAGAAGGCTGACAATGATAATTTTTCCTTACAGCGAGGTGTACATCACTGGATTCTCCTCTTTCTAATCCATGTCGAGACTCATGATCAGAATTTGGAAATGATGATGCATCATCATTCTCGACAATTATATCATCCATATCAATGAAAACCTGATTTAAAAAACGTATTATCATGATATACTGATGAGATGGCTCATGATAAGCTAAATGCAAAAAAAGATAAAGTGAGGTAACACGAAAGACTTGAAATCATGACTAACTTAATTTTTGATTTATGCAGGTACACAATCATTGTTTGATATTGGTAGTATATTGCAACATGTGTTTTTTATAAACAATTCATCTTGGTGAGAAAAATCTTTTCCACGTGTAAGAAAATGAATTTCAAAATCATTGTTTGATTAGAATCAATATGTAGTCTTCTTCATTAAACACACAAGATTGACTTCAGTCATAGTTGAAAGCTTGAGATCTATGCAAATAAAATGTTTTTAAGTTTTGTTAAACAAATTATTAAAATAGAACTATAGAAGTAATTTTGGAAATGTTATATTGTGAAACAACAGAATGTATTACCTTATCCGGTAGATTGTAGAGTGTTAGATATACTTCTTCCTATATGAATATTGTTGCCTCACAATCACAGATCCTGCAAAAGTAATCCCCAAACAACATTGAGGAATAACTACAGCATGCAACACACAACCAATTTACTTCAGAAGGGTTATATTAGGGATGTAAGATACAAGAAAACATTGGATTTGAATAATAAAGAAGCCGTAAATTTCAGGTAACAGAAATATATAATTTGAATTAAACAGTTATAGAATTGAGACAAACTCTGTAATAAATGTAACAATACTACAACAAAGTTAAATGACATAACCCTGCAATAAAAGATAGTTGAGACAAACTCTGCATTTTAAACTTAATATTCTAATACAAAATCTTAGCTGGAAACTAGAGAGCAAATTCAAAAATTAAGAGATTGATTTTAGTCATATTCCAAATCTGGATTAATAATTTGAATAACTTTATCTTTAAATTGATGGCAGGCCAAGAAATCAGATGGCAAGCTTCTCACAATTACTAATGCATAGCTATAACTTAAAAAAACTTTTTTAATCTAAAGACAGCACTTTGCTTGCACAAAAAGGTGTTGAAAGTGTATTTGTTTTGTTTTGCTGTGTACAACAAAGATTGAGACGTTTCCTGAATCCTTACCAAGAGAAACTCCTTGAGTGGCTCCCTCGCGTCGTATGAATCTGCTAGCCGCCGTCGGATCTCGGCGTAAGAAAAAGAGGCGGTGTGTTGCCCCGAAACTCCACCCTCAGATAAGACACGGCCGTGATCGGAAGAGGAAGACATGACGTGCGTTGTCCCTAAAATCCACCCTCCGATGAGACGCGATCATAATCCGTGATCAGAAGAAAGGACGGGAGACGTGGCCGTGATCGGAGAGGATGCAGCCGTTGTCTGGGCTCAGAAACCAGACCCACCAATTTTGGGAAGAAGCAGAAACAGCGAGACGGTGCTTCGCGTGAGAAATAAAAGCGGGAGAAAAGATGAACGCCGAACTTTTGGGAAGAAGATGAATTAAGGGTTTAGAGTTATGTGGCTGGTAATTAAGCGTAGGGTTAGTTTACAAATAGGCATTACATTTTGCAAATAACCCCTAAACCGTAATGAATGAAGGCTGGACCAATAGGGTGTTGACACATCAGCTATGGAGTAGGAAATTCCTACACGGGCTGCTCATCCCCCTTAAACTCATATATATATATATATATATATATATATATATATATATATATATATATATATATATATATATATATATATATAAGGTTTAGGTAGGGTGAGCATGCTGTGTTGGAAATTTCCTACACCACCCATCAAAAACATCACATTCCACTTAATTTTTTCTAAATGTTTTTGTTAAGAATTGTTGAACACTTCTAAAGCGCTAAACCCCCAAATATGAGTGAACCCTAGGGGCATTTGACATTCGATCAACTCGTGACAACAAGTTCTATTATTCTAAAAACGTTGAATATGTTACAATCGGATCTAGGGTAAAATAGCATTGGATTCACTTGATTTTTGGTATGTTCATCATCCATGATATGTATATCAAAATGAACGGTTTTTATCATTAGAAAAAGGATTGGAAATTGAAGTTTTATGAGGGCAGTGTAGAAAATTTCCTACACTGCATGCTCATATCCCTTTTTCTATATATATTTATTTTTTGACGAGTAAGTTAGCCTTTATTAATAACAGAATATTTACATGATTTATATACAAGTAAAAATGGCGAATTTAATAAGAGAGGGGAGAGGGCACAAGCGTCGTCACCCTCAACAAATTAAAATCAACCATTTTTACGTATATAACAGAACTCACTCAGCAACTACAATGAGGTATCTTAGTACAAGCAAACATCAAGGAAGGAGTCCCCAATTTGCGAAAGGTGATGTATCTAAGACGTCTTCAGTCTCCAAACTGGACAGAGTTATTCTGACATCAGAAGCAATTGACTCAAATAGAGTCGTCTTAGTTGTAAACTTTCCTTCAAAAATGCGACCATTCCGCTGTTTCCAAATGTGCCACACCATAGCTGCCACAACTGTTTTAGCCAAAACACTCACCAGATTCTTTTTCTTAAATCTGTCGAGAATCAATTGGCAAACACCAGAAAGAGAAGTAGGGACTGAGCCAGAGTAACCCAACTTGAGCAAGCTTCTTGTTAAGATATACTTTGTATAGTCACAGTCAAAGAAGAGGTGGCCAATACTCTCATCAACGTTCTGCTCACATAGGACACAAGCCCTATCCGTTGCAAGTTCCAAGTGCTGTAACCGGTCCTTGGTGGCCAATTTGCCTCTCAGCGCCCGAAGTAGCAGCAAAGAGAACTTTGGGGTATGCAATCTGTACCAAACCGCATCAAAAAAATGAAATTGAGCTCCAGGAAACCGTGATTTCTCCCAAGCATCCCGCAAGAGAAATATACGCCCAGGCGCCCAATTCCATTCATCCTGACTTGCGCAAAGCACCACATTTTGAAGAGGGTCTCGAATGCCCTGAATGGTCGGCACATCTTTCCATCCACCATCCAACCAAAAATCACCCACAAAACTCATTTCTGTTCCAGCAAGTGGTGCTTGAATTAAATACAGGGGTCCTTTTGGATGCCAGTTATCATACCAGAACAATGTAGACTTACCATCCTTTATAGTTCGAGTAATTAAGTGTTGAGAAATTTGACGACATTTTAACATGAACTTCCATGTACCTGAGTTTGTGGGGAGTGGAGCTGCTGAAAAAAACCCTTTATCCACAGCTTTATAATGCCTTTTCATGTACTTGGCCCAAATTCCTTTATTCGAGAGCACCCTCCAGGTTAGTCGCACCCCCGATGCAACATTCAATTCCGATAGTAATCTCAGCCCCACTCCTCCCTCTTTCTTCGGTGTACACATATCCTTCCAAGACCAGGTGCTCATCTTCCCCCAGATGAACTTTCGACAAGCAGAGTTGATTGCCCTGATAACAGATGGTGGTAATTTGTAAGCCTGCATCCAGAAAGCCGCCATTCCGTAAATGACTGAGCGAACAAGCTCTATTTTACCAGAGATTGACAGAAGAGCGGAAGACCACCCCAGTAGCCTCTTCTTACATTTATCAACAAGTCTAGAGAACATGGAAGCTCTAGGGTAGATAGAAGATAGGGGAAGTCCTAGATAAGTGGTGAAGGAAGAGACCATCTTGATACCAAGAATGTCGGCTAAACCCTGAGCAGTACGGACCCCCTTACTAAAAATAACAGAGCTCTTCACCCAATTAATCTGCAGACCCGATAGATGGTAGAATTCATCAAGCAAATTTTTGAGACCATGTAAAGAATGAGGGTTAGCACGGCAGAATACCAGCAGGTCGTCAGCAAATAATAGATGGGAGATAGAGCCTGTTCTTCTCATAGGATGAATGGTACCTGTGGATTCTGAAATAGCCATGAGGAGCGAGAAAGATTCCATGACAAGCATAAACAGGTAAGGGGAAAGTGGGTCTCCCTGGCGTAAACCCCTGTTAGATCCGAAATATCCTTCAGGTGAGCCATCAACAAGGACAGAGAACATAGGGGAAGAAATACATTGGGATATCCAATTAATAAAGGAGTGCTTGAATCCCATTTGATGAAGCAAAAATATAATGATTGCCATATTGACACTATCAAATGCCTTACGCAGGTCCAGCTTAATACATGCTCTTGCCCCCATCTTGTTACTGAAGTCACGGATTTGCTCATGGGCTAATAGTGTGCAGTCCGCGAGCAACCTATCTTCCAGGAAAGCTGCTTGATTAGGAGAGATTAGAGCTGAGATCACATGCTTCAGCCTGTTACAGAGGACCTTGCTAATAATTTTATATAGGACATTGCAGCAAGCAATAGGTCTGTAATCACCCAGGCCTGTAGCCTTTGCATTTTTGGGCACCAATGTCAAAAATGCATGATTAACAGATGGAGGCAAATAACCTATTCTAAAGAAGTCAGTAACCCCAGAGATAACATCTTCCCCAATAATGTCCCAATTGTGCTGGAAGAAATAGGAATTAAATCCATCAGGCCCAGGAGCTTTGTCTTTATCAATTTGAAAGGTGGCACATCTGATTTCAGCAGGAGTGACAGGCAGATCCAACCAGGTGGCTGCTTCCACAGTTAATTTCCTCTTGGGAATTACATTAGGGAAAATATTCCAGTAGTCATCTTGATGGTATAAATTCTGAAAGTAGAGTGGAGTTTCAATGCGCAGATTATCAATATCAGACATCCTATTCCCATCAGGCTTAATGAGATGATGCAGATTATTATAGCAATATCTGGCTTTCATTGCAGTATAAAAGAACTTGGAATTACGATCTCCCAGGGTAAGCCAATTTTGCCTACTCTTTTGCCTCAGGTCCTCTTCCTCCATTTCTAGTGCCTTACCAAGATCTTTAGTAGCCAAGACTTCCTGTCTCTTAAAGTTCAGTGTCACTACCCAGCTTAATATCAGATTGAATCTCAAGAAGCCTGGCACGACAACTATTGACAGAGTTCCCTTTATTGTAATCAGATGTCCATTGTTTTAGATTGGATTTAAGAGATCTCAGCATATTATGGAGCCCTCTGAGATTAATAGGAGAATAATGGGGTTGCTGACCCCATAAATTACCAACCCTTTCTTTAAAACCTGGAATGTTGACCCATGAGTTATAAAATTTAAAAGGTTTGGGTTTAGAGATGACCTTAGGGAGGATGTGAAGTAGCATAGCTTCATGGTCATTAGTTGCTGCCGGCAAGTACTCATAGTAGGACTGAGCAATTTGGTTGAACCAATTGGAGTTGCAAAGGATACGGTCAAGCCTGGCCGAAATACGCATACCACCAACCCGCTTATTACTCCAACTTAAACTGCTACCCGTACTCTTTAGTTCCATAAGAAGACAGGAACCAATACAAGAATTAAAAGCATCCATGGCCACTACATCAACCAGCCGACCTCCAATCTTCTCGTTAGCACTCCTGACACAGTTGACATCCCCTCCAACCAACCATGGTAAATTTTTGAGTAAGGTGGAATCATTCTGAAGACTCTGCCAAAGGGTCTGTCTTGAAGTAGCAAGATTAAACCCATAAACCGCTGTAAGACCCATAACAAACCCTGCCGCATTCTTAAATGTTGCCGACAAATGCTGATCAGATACATGTATTGGTGTCATGTTCCAAATATCAATATTATAGTAGACTACTATCCGGCCACCCTTGTGTAGATCTCTATTATCAATGTACTTCCAGTCATTACCGAAACACTTGTTTATATGACTGGTATGACTCGAATCTACCTTTGTTTCAAGCAAGCATACAATTGTTGGGCGCAATTTACGCAAAGTCAACATCAGATCAGAACGTCTTACTGTATTATTAAGGCCTCTGGTATTCCAAAAAAAGACAGACATTAGGGAATTATTGGGGGTAGGGGCAAGAACCTAAGATATGTGCAACTCTGCTACTCCGACGGACAGGGGTTGGGTTCTGATTTCTCACTTTGCTCAACTCCCGATGAAGCTTATCCCATTCAAGATTTGGAATGGTTGGACTATCTGGGCAAGAAGAGTTGTTCTGAACTGGAAGACCATGGCTAACCGGAGCACCATTAGGGATGTCAATATGTGGATCCTTATGAGCCGCAGGCTTCATCGACTTATTGCTTTGGAGAAAGTACAGGGATTGGGCAAAGCGAGTTACCCGTAGCCATAGGAATTTGGCTTTCTTGTTGGCAATTTCATTCCTACCAATGTCAGTAGCAGCAACAGCAGTGCTGCATTCGCCCAGCTCATAACAAGTGGGGGTGGCCGGCTGCACCTGAGGTAAGGGGTCTTTAGGCATGCTCTTCTTGATTAAACTCTGTTCCTTCAAAAGCAATTCAATATTTGGTCCTGTAACATTGACCAAGGTGGATGAGCCCATAGTCTTCATCCCTGGGGCATCAACAGAATTTGGGGTTGGATGGGTAGCAACATTCATGACGTGTTGAGCAACAATCACACTATTGTCAACCAAACTCCCAGGCACCCTCTCCTTAGCCAAGCTTCCAGGCACAATGTTCACCCCCAAGCACCCAGACGAATTGTGAACAATGTTTGCCACAGAAATGGTGTTCCCAGAATCTGCATTGCAGAGTACAACATTCCCTGGTTTTGGTATATTCCCAGCTTCCAAGTTCACTGAGGCTGAAACTTCCTTGCCAGGTACATTCCCAGTGTCTCCAAGCAGACACTGACCATCCAAGTGCCCGAAGCATGCACAAGAGGCACATCTAGGGGGCTCCCCTTCATATTTAACATCAATATAAATTATAGACAAATCATCAAGCTCAATAGGGACAGTCGTCTTTAGCTTACTCTTCGCATTTACTTCAATTAGGCATCTGGCATAAGATATCCTATCCAGATTTGAGGTTGCTTTATCAAGACATATTGGAGTGCCGATGACGCTCGCAATGCAATTTAGAATACCAAGAGTCCACATTGGAAGCGGAAGATTATGGAACTGCACCCACACAGGAACCGCAGTCAGGATGTCCCTATTGTGTTGGGTAGTAGGTGACCAGTTCTACAGGACGACAAGTCTCCCATCAAAAAGCCAAGGCCCCCCATGAAGAATGGCATCACGATCAACGGAATTTTCAAATTTAAAGTAGAAATAACCATTCTCCCGAAAGAAGATACGCAACCTCCCCTTGATATGCCAAAGCCTCTCTGTCCATGCCTTCATCTGCCCAAAATACGGGACATCTCCCAGGACATACCCCACCAAGGTATTTTGCCATCTAGCAGCCCCCTCCAAAATCATTGTTTCAGAGACCTTAGCACGCTCAACACCATCCACAGAGACAGGAGGAACGAAGCTCATGGCCAATGAGTCATCATAAGTTTGTCTGGAAGCACAAATATCCGACCAAGAGCGTTTTCCTTCAGAAGGAATTACACGAAAGGGAATATTAGGTCGGATTGGCGCCTTAACCGAGCGAGGCAGATCAGTAGGCTTACGCGATGGGCCTCGCTCCTTAGATCCCACCTGGTACCGCGAGAGTGGTCTACTCCGGTGTCGATTGTCGGCAAGGGTAGACGTTACTCGATTCATAGGATTACGGATCTGAGGTCCCCTACTCCGATGTCTCCTGTACGACACCGTATGCCAGCCATCAGCAGAGGGTGTCGAATCCACCCCGGAGGCGCCAGGCCCAGGAGGCGCCGTAGCTTGAACACCAATGGATCCGCCAGTCGAAGGAACCCTAGGCGCTCTGAAATCGCCAGAGCTGCCACTCATTTATATATATATATCCTTTTTCTATATATATATACTAGTCATTACCCGTGCCCATAGGGCACGGTTTATTTAATGGCTGAGTTTTTCTCCCCTACAAATTTCAAGTTCCGCCAAATTTCAAGTTTTCCCACAAAATTTCAAGTTTCCCCCCAAATTAAAGTTTTCCCCCAAAATTTAAGACCACCCAAAATTGTCATTATCACCTAAAACAAACTTGCCACGTAGGACAAAACTTTGTCCTAGTAGGCTAAGATTCAAAATCTTCATAGAACTAGAAAAAAAATGGTCGGAAGGGTGAGAATAAAAAGTGTGGGTGGGTGTGTGGGGAGGGTCCATGGGCAAAAATACAAAAACCGGGGTTGTATGTGCAAAATTCCCCACCTCCTCTTTTATCCCTCAAAATCTCATCTCTTATATTTTCTCTTATCCAATTTCCCTGTTTTATATAATAGATATCCAAATTCTCTTATCCAAATTCTCAAGTCCAAATTCTATTATCAATTTCTCTTGATAACATCCGTCTTTTATATAATAGATATCACTTATCCAATTTCTCTTGTCCAATATCTCTTATCCAATTTCTCTTGATAACATCTCTCGTTTGTAATATAGATATCTCTTATCCAATTTCACTTGATAACATCACTCTTATCCAATTTCTATTATCCAATATCTCTTATTCAATTTCTCTTGATAACAACCCTCTTTATAATATAGATATCTCTTATCCAATTTATCTTGTCCAATATCTCTTTTCCAATTTCTCTTGATAACATCCTTCTCTTATAATATAGATATCTCTTATCCAATTTCACTTGATAACATCACTCTTATCCAATTTCTATTGTCCAATATCTCTTATTCAATTTCTCTTGATAACATCCCTCTTTTATAATATAGATATCTCTTATCCAATTTCTCTTTTCCAATATCTCTTATCCAATTTCTCTTGATAACATCCCTCTTTTATAATATAGATATCTCTTATACAATTTCTCTTTTCCAATATCTCTTATCCAATTTCTCTTGATATCATCCCTCTTTTATAATATAGATATCTCTTATTCAATTTCTCTTGATAACATCCCTCTCTTATAATATAGATATCTCTTATCCAATTTTTCTTTTCCAATATCTCTTATCCAATTTCTCTTGATAACATCCGTCTTTTATAATATATATATCTCTTATCCAATTTCTCTTTTCCAATATCTCTTATCCAATTTCTCTTGATAACATCCCTCTTTTATAATATAGATATCTCTTATCCAATATCTCTTATCCAATATCTCTTATCCAATTTCTCTTGATAACATCCATCTTTTATAATATAGATATCTCTTATCCAATTTCTCTTATCCAATATCTCTTATCCAATTTCTCTTGATAACATCCCTCTTTTATAATATAGATATCTCTTATCCAATTTCTCTTGTCCAATATCTCTTATCCAATTTCTCTTGATAACATCCCTCTGTTATATTATAGATATCTCTTATCCAATTTCTCTTTTCCAATATCTCTTATCCAATTTCTCTTGATAACATCCCTCTCTTATAATATAGATATCTCTTATCCAATTTCTCTTTTCCAATATCTCTTATCCAATTTCTCTTGATAACATCCGTCTTTTATAATATAGATATCTCTTATCCAATTTCTCTTATCCAATATCTCTTATCCAATTTCTCTTGATAACTTCCCTCTTTTATAATATAGATATCTCTTATCCAATTTCTCTTATCCAATATCTCTTATCCAATTTCTCTTGATAACATCCCTCTATTATAATATAGATATCTCTTATCCAATTTCTCTTGATAACATCTCTCTCTTATAATATAGATATCTTTTATCCAATTTCTCTTTTCCAATATCTCTTATCCAATTTCTCTTGATAACATCCCTCTTTTATAATATAGATTTCTCTTAT
The DNA here is from genome assembly GCA_030789695.1 of Scilla litardierei. Taxonomy (NCBI): domain Eukaryota; kingdom Viridiplantae; phylum Streptophyta; class Magnoliopsida; order Asparagales; family Asparagaceae; genus Scilla; species Scilla litardierei. The sequence continues at coordinate 304,368,017 of CM061142.1, read as the reverse complement.
CCAATTTCTCTTTTCCAATATCTCTTATCCAATTTCTCTTGATAACATCCCTCTTTTATAATATAGATATCTCTTATCCAATTTCTCATGTCCAATATCTCTTGATAACATCCCTCTTTTATAATATATATATCTCTTATCCAATTTCTCTTTTCCAATATCTCTTATCCAATTTCTCTTGATAACATCCCTCTTTTATAATATAGATATCTCTTATCCAATTTCTCTTTTCCAATATCTCTTATCCAATTTCTCTTGATAACGTCCCTCTTTTATAATATAGATATCTCTTATCCAATTTCTCTTTTCCAATATCTCTTATCCAATTTCTCTTGATAACATCCCTCTTTTATAATATAGATATCTCTTATCCAATTTCTCTTATCCAATATCTTTTATCCAATTTCTCTTGATAACATCCCTCTTTTATAATATTGATATCTCTTTTCCAATTTCTCTTGATAACATCCCTCTCTTATAATATAGATATGTCTTATCCAATTTCTCTTTTCCAATATCTCTTATCCAATTTCTCTTGATAACATGCCTCTTTTATAATATTGATATCTCTTATCCAATTTCTCTTGTCCAATATCTCTTATCCAATTTCTCTTGATAACATCCCTCTTTTATATTATAGATATCTCTTATCCAATTTCTCTTTTCCAGTATCTCTTATCCAATTTCTCTTGATAACATCCCTCTTTTATAATATAGATATCTCTTATCCAATTTCTCTTTTCCAATATCTCTTATCCAATTTCTCTTGATAACATCCCTCTTTTATAATATAGATATCTCTTATACAATTTCTCTTTTCCAATATCTCTTATCCAGTTTCTCTTGATAACATCCCTCTTTTATAATATAGATATCTCTTATCCAATTTCTCTTGATAACATCCCTCTCTTATAATATAGATATCTCTTATCTAATTTCTCTTTTCCAATATCTCTTATCCAATTTCTCTTGATAACATCCGTCTTTTATAATATAGATATCTCTTATCCAATTTCTCTTTTCCAATATCTCTTATCCAATTTCTCTTGATAACATCCCTCTTTTATATTATAGATATCCTTTATCCAATTTCTCTTATCCAATATCTCTTATCCAATTTCTCTTGATAACATCCCTCTCTTATAATATAGATATCTCTTATCCAATTTCTCTTTTCCAATATCTCTTATCCAATTTCTCTTGATAACATCTATCTTTTATAATATAGATATCTCTTATCCAATTTCTCTTGATAACATCCCTCTTTTAATATATATATATATATATATATATATATATATATATATATATATATATATATATATATATATATATATATATATATATATATATATATATATATATATATAGAATAATGGCTATCATACGCCATATGAGAGCCTCTCTCATACGCCCTCTCACATAAAGCACCCAAGTACAAGCCCACATGGGCTTGTACTTGGTTGTACTTGGGTGTTTTATGTGAGAGGGCGTATGAGAGAGGCTCTCATATGGCGTATGATACCCATTAATCCCATATATATATATATATATATATATATATATATATATATATATATATATATATATATATATATATATATATATATATATATATATATATATAAACACTAGAAATTACACGTGCACTTGGTGCACAGAGCAAAAATAACCACCCATAAACACGACACGGTGCACGCTAGCAACTGAGAAGGAGCAGTAATTATGGGGGGGGGGGGGGTGTGTGTCGGTATTGTCGGGCGTAAAAGGGGAGCAATCATGCAAATACGGAGGCTAAAAGGACCAAAATGAAAAGGGGGAAGGCGGGGGCTTTTTTCTGCAAGTTAATGGAATGTGGGTGGAAAGAGAATTTTTTTATCGGAGTCCCCACGGTTGAAGGGGCTTTGCCACATGGGACAACCCCGTGGCAAAGCCCCCTCAATTGTAAGATACACTAGTCTTAACCCCTGCCCTATGGGCATGGTTCATTTAAAATATTCACCTCTTAAAATCTTAGATTTCCTAATTTTAAACAAACAATAACTAAAACACAGCAATTGCTATTTCGTTTGCCCCAAAATTTAGTTTCTCCAAGAAAATTTAGTTCCCCTAAATTTAGTTCCCCAAAAATGCAGTCTCCTCCAGATTTAGCCCCTGAATATTTTAGGGGTTTCCCCCTAAAATTCACGGGTGACTATAGGGTTCCCCCCAATATTATATTTTTTTTGGGAGAAACCCCAATTTAATAATACTTTAACCAAAATTTCAAAATCCATGTTCCATAAATTTACACAACGTCCAAAGAGATGATATGTACATTAGTGACAAAACATGGCAAATATTTGTGCAACATGAGAGATTTCGATTTCCAATATACACACACATAATTGATCACTTTATCTAGCATAATTGATCACTTTATCCAGCATGTCAGTAAAAAAACTTAAAGCTAACAAATTAGCAAAAATGAAAATGGGGTTGCCAAATTCAGCATCTTATTATCAACTTTAGTAGGAGACGTATTGTACCCCTAGCGAAGATGGCCGGAGTGCAACGAAGTTAACCCAAAATGTCATATATCCATGGTAAAAAGCCAGTCCAAAATAAAAGATATGATTTCTTCATTGATGCCTCTTCTGGTATTGCAAGATGTTTGCAAACAAATAGAATCTTAAATAAATTACAGTAACCCCATAATGGCAGAACATTTTAAGGCTCTAAGATTTATTGTTTCTGTAATGAATAATTTCCAATAAATGTGTAAAATTGTTCAATAGGAAAAAGATGTTATTCTTCAACAAATTACAAAAAATTTATTAAAAAACAAATATTTACCTCTCTATGTTACCTCACTCTCCATTGGGCCACCACGTAGTCCACTAACGCATCAGCATTGAACACGATGCTTGGGGTGCACCAGAGGTCGCCGACATCAGTGGGGGTCTACCAGCGGTGAGTGGGTACGCCCTTCATTATCGTCGCATTCTGTTCTTCTTCGTGCTCCGCTTCCATGGCATCCTCTTGATCCTCTAGGCTATTGAGGAATAGAGACGTTTCTACATAGAGCTTCTGCTCAGCTAAGATACAAAAAATGTTGTAAAAATCAATGTTGTAAGCTACTAACAAAATTGTACAATAGAAAAAATGTCTTTTTCAACAAATGAAAAAATTGTTATTAAAGGAAAAAAAATTTAACTGCTAAATGCGAACTCTCTTCATTGGGCCACCATGCAATCCACAGTTGCATCGGCACTTATCACAATGCCTGGGGCGCACCAGAGGTCGTGCCTTTCATCACTGTTGTCGTCTTATTCTTCTTTCCCCTCCCCTTACCCGTCATCCTTTTGCCCTTCACTAATAGCCTTGGGTTTCGGCTTCACTAATTGCCCCCAAAACGAAAGCTCGAGCTCTTACAGTGAAGCTTAGGTCCAGCAACACTGGTGGAACCATGCCGTTCGTCTTGCCCTGAATGTTGGTCAATCTCTCTTCTCCGTCGTACAATGGAATTATGTTCCCGTTCACCATAATGTTCATATTGTTCTTTCTCGATTGATAAAATTCTTCGATCTAGCATCCATTAAATGAACAAATTTAGCACATTACAATATATCCAAGAATAAGTGATTTTAGCAAATGTTTTCTGCTTACGTTTACTGTGGCCAAAGCGAGCTGGTAGTAGGTGAGGCCGATGGGCATGGCGCCCACATTAAATCTGAAGAACAAACCAATGTTCCTGAAACTGAACTTTATAAGGACCCTGTGCTATGAGGAAAACACTAGAAGGGGTGTTGAATAATGTTTAAAGAGGAAATTATGCCTAATTAAAATCCAAACCAACAAATAATGTGGAAATAATATGAAACAATAATTAGAACACGCAAATACAAGATGTTCAAGGGTTCGGATCATCCAAGTCAAACCCAACTTGTTCCAGGTAATCCTATGTCTCTACCACCCAGGATACCACCGAGATACTCAAGCTAAAACTCTAGCTTGAGTTTTCCTTTCAAGCCACTTGTAGCAACCCTAGAAGTGTAATCAGTACATAAGATTGATGACTTTGATTCCCACAACTTGGGATTAAGTAAACACTCTCACAAACCGAGAGCAAAAACCAATTTAACGTAAGAGTTATGAAATTGAAATACACACTTATAAACACTTATGCCTTAAAGTTGAAGTTAAAGGGGCAAGAGTGTGGAGTGTATTGTGGTCTCTTCAATGAAGAGAGGAGCAGCTCAACATGTCACTACCAAATGGCTAGAAGATTTAAAATTGGATTTTAGGTTGGTGAGTAAGAGCGAATGGGAGAATGAAAGCTTGAATGCTTGAGCTTGAGAGATGAAGCAATAGAGTTCTAAGGGTTCTAAGAGGTCTCCAATGGAACAGTAAAAGGCCTATTTATAAGCTCGCTCAAAGCCCCCAACAGATTACCCCAAATCCCTTTTAAAATCCCACTCACAACAGCCAGTAGACTAATTTAACAGCCAGGACAGGCGACTAAGGAAGGATCAATAGTTACCTGCTGCACTGGGTCAGAGAGTAGGAAAGAATTCAAACGGTAACTTAACACATATGAAAGTCGACTACTGAAGGATAGACATGTGCCTAAAAACAAGCATGCGCCTGGGAAACCCACTGCAGGCGTCTGTGTGGCAGAAGTGCGTAAGTTGACAAACTCAAGAATCTGGGTAATCAATGGACATGTGACTGTGGCATCTATAGGCACCTATGTCATGGGCATGCGAATGGGAAACCAACGTTTAGCGCCTGTGTGCACAAGTGCATAACGTGCCAAAATCAAAAAGTTGGGCAAGGGATGGACATGCGATTGTAGTGGAATGTACAAGCACCTGTGCCATGGACAGGCGCCTTTAAAACCAACATACAATGCCTGAAAGAACAAGTGCGTAAGTTGACAAAATTGGGATCTTTGGGCAAGATGATACAGGTGACTGACTCACAAGTTACATGCACCTAATCTATAGACAGGCGCATGTACTTTGTTCAGCATTCACCTATTTAGAGGTTAAGACTGAAAGCCTAAAAACCTAGCTTGAGTGTGTGCATATCATGCAACTGAAGAAAAAAACACAGGCACCTGTCAAGAGACAGTCGCCTGAATTTTGAGCAGATGTCGGCTGTCAGACAAACAGAATGCACATCTAAGGGTTTTATAATATAAAGTCCTAGGAAATGAATTCTAATGGATTCCTAGGATAGATTGAGTAGTGTGAGTGTTCCAAGATAACTCTACTTTAAGGCTACATTCGTAGAGAAAGAAAATTCCAGAATAAAAATATTTACACTGAGTCGTAGCTTCTTGTCTTTCTCTTGATTGAACTTGACATCTTTGAAGCTTCTTTCTTTATCTTGATCACCCAATCATCTCTTTGAGTCTTTGATTGATCTTTATTATCATTCATTGCAATTGATCTGCATGATTTGATTAGGCAATGAATTAACTGCATAGAGGGGATTAGTCACAAGTATTTTTGTTTGCTCATCATCAAAACCAAGTAGTAGAAGTCAATACTCAACATTCTCCCACTTTTTGGTGATGACAAATAAAAATAAACAAAAATAAATAATTATGCGTTAAAGAATACTTACTCCCCATTTATAGATGACAATCAAGTTAGTCAATTTAGATATGTGCATCAAATGATCAATTAACCAAAGAGTATGATATGAGTGACATGGAATGAATACAAAGTTTTTTGAATTTAGGATTTTTGAATCCAAATTCATTATATCTTACTCCCTCTAAATCTAAGGCTATATCAATATTAGATTCATGTTTAGCTTCTAATTAGCATTGAATTTAGGATTTTTGAATCCACATTCATTATATCTTACTGCTCCTAAATCTAAGGCTATATCAATATTAGATTCATGTTTAGCTTCTAATTAGCATAAAATTATGAGTTTGTTTATTTCTCTCCCCCTATGGCATTATTCAAAAAGTGGGAGTAGAGAAACAACAACAACTAGTGCTAAATAAACGGAAAACAATCTTGGGAGTATAAAGAATAGTATATGTATTAAATGTGATACCAAATGAAAAACTAGAAAACATAAAGGTGTATCACAAAAATACTTATCAAAATCATCAAAAACCAAGTTGATTAGAGGAAGAGAAGTCCAATAGCAACATACATGCAATGAATAAAGAAATTGTAATGGCATACATATCAACATTCAATACATATATTGAAGAGCAAAAAGAATAGACAACATTCATACAAGAGTATAATAGAGCCAAAAGATGATCATCATGTATATAATGTGCACATATGGAGTACAAAAAGATATCAACTCCATATGCATCATATACCAAAAAAAATAAAACTACAAGCACCATCAACATGAACTAACATCATCTATACATCCAAACAACCTACATCATCATACAATATCAACTCCTATAGTCTCAAATCCTAACAAAAAATAAGTCCTAGGGTGAGATATCTCTGATATGCATCAAGGATCAAGCTGGACGATGGTAGGAGAAGCCTTAGGAGCTCTCATCTCAACATGGAAGCCTTGAGTATCCATCTCCGAAGTAGAATCAACAGCATTAGCAGGAGTCTCAATAGTAGGAGTGATGACATAAGTCTCAGCAGGCTCATCAGCAACAGAGGGAATATCATCAGCAGGAGGAGCTTGGGTGACATCAGCAGGAGGAGCCTGAGCATCATTACCAGGAGGGGGAGGAGCAGATGGGGTAGGCTCAGATGGATGTAGCAGCGACTGGAGGGAGGAAGGCACAGGTAATCCCTGATGCTCAAATAAAGTGTTGAGCATCTCTAGCATCATTGTCATCTTCTGATCCAAAAGGGTCACCTTCTTATCCAACTAGATAAAGAAGGGGTCAATAGGTGATGGAGCTGAAGAAGCTGAAGGAATGGTACGATAAACTGGAAGAGCTGACGAGGAAGGATCAGAAGCAGCCTGTCTCTTCTTGGCTACAATCTCCAGCGCTGAAGAAGACTTTAGCTTCACAGACTCATCCAAGAGGGGACCCAAAGGAACAGACTCATAGGAGGCAAGATCAATCTTGAAATGCCTAAAGACATAGGTTAGAATGCATCTGTATGGGAGGTAAGATATGGTATGAGTGATCTCAACATGGTCCATCGTATCAAAGATAACACCAGCCCAGTTCACATCCATGCTAGAAAAGATGGCATACATGTACTTCAGGATTTCATGGGAAGGCTGATTTGAGGATCCTGATTTGGAGAGGATGTTTGATTTGACAACGTGGTGGACTACCCACTCACGTTTGGAGAACATGGAAGTCTTCACCCAAGAGGTGAGAATAGGAGGAATGGTCCTAAACATGTTTAGGAGTACATTTAGATCAATCTCAGAAACTCTAGAGATGGAAATATCAGAAACCCAGATGAAGGAATAACAATGATGGATCCTAAAAGCTTGGGATCTAGCTTGATGGACGTCCCCTGAACTAAAGTATCAAGAACTCCAGAATCATTATACTCACCGCGAATGCAGTTAGCATTAAATATTTAAACTAGCATGGGGTATGGTTTAGGAGAGTCAGAGGGTGAAGGACGATAAAGATCAACAAGTTTGGTCGTGGTTAGGAGTTGAGACAGATTTTCTCCCTGAAAAGCTCAATATACAATGAACCGTTCCTTCAGGAGTTTGACATTAATAAGAGCATTGTATTTCCCGAAGCACTAGTCATCACAACATGTAGGGATAGAAGCTGAAACTGAAGATGAAGGAACAGTTTTAGGAGGAGCTTGGGTAGAGGGTACAGCTTGAAGAATTGGTTCTTTTCTGAAGTTCAACATGGTGTTCAGGTTGAACTTGGAGTTGAGCTTGGGGTTGAGCAGAAGAAATACGGGGTTATTTGCGCTTACGATGAAGCGGCTCAGGTTTAGGTTTAGATTCACTAGCCCATGATCCATCTGAATTAGAGGCAGACTCGATCAAAGGAGAGGGAGACTAAGCCCGTTTCATACGGACTTTGGAAGGAGTGGGTTTCAGAACCTTAATCTTCTACACCCTAGGCTTTCTAAGAGATAATGGCTTTGCCTTAGAGGATGAACCAGGATTGGGACCAATGGAGAAAAAATTGCCAAGAAACTGAAACCTAGGGCACGAAATCAAAACTGAAATGAGTGAAAATGATACCTAGAGGAAGGAGATGGCCGAGGAGTCGAGGAGACTGACAGATGGAGGAAGATCGTCGGATAGGAGGTTAATTGCTAACAGAGTTGGAAGGATGAGATAGTTCTCTCTGTTTGAGGGAGTGGGCGATTTGAATTGGATGAGAGAGAATTAATTGAATCGACGCATATAAGGGAAGCTTCGATCTGATCTGGACAGTTGGATCAAAAATGAATGGCCGAGATTAAGCTTTCGAACCATCAAACAGCTCAGACAGGTGATTAATGCACAACGTTCAGTCGCATATCAAGCCATGAATCGAAAATGGCTTAGCAGAAGCACATGCGCCTGTACAATAAAACACAACCGCCTGTCGATAGACATGCGCTTGTGAAATGACCTATAGGGACCTAAGAGAAATTAAATAAAGTGATATTTTGAAAGAACATTTCTCGAAAGATACATCAATTGCCTGATAACAAAATCTTTATCGCCTAAATGACAGCCAGGTGCCTAAAAAATATTCATCAATCGCCTATCTGAGAGATTTGAAAAATAGAGAAATAATCTAGGGTTGGGCAAGTGCCTGATGAAGAGTTGACGAGTGCATGTCCTGGTCTTAAAGACAAAGAATTATATGCAAATAGGCAGGCACCTTGTAACGCACTGCTTCCCAAAAAGCACGGAAGCAAGGACATTACTAAGGTCCCTATAAACTGGAGCGGTGAAGCTCGAGTTCACTAAGCGTCTGTGACAACAACATATCAAGTTCTTGCATGTAATCAGAACAATAGTATATTATCTCGTTCAATAGCCACATCTAGAAGTTTGTATATGAAATAAAAACAACAGAGCCTCAGCATGGCCAAAGGAACTATAACAAGGTACATACTTTAAAGCAAGTACTAAAGCAAAAGTAAAAGAAGGCCGCAATAGCACAAGTCCCTAATCCTCCACAGGGAGCAACTCAGCGTCAATAGTAAACTCCTGGCTCTCTGGGTCAGGCGTCTCAACCAAGTCCTCCTGGTACTCTAGCTCGTATTCTGACATACATTCCAAAGACACGAAAGTATGTCAGCAAGGGTCTGCAAGCAAAGTCAAGACGGCCCAAGGCAAGGTGTACGAATAGTAATAATTATAAAGCATTAATTGTTTGCACAAGATGTCAGCAGCATGGTTATAGAGAATCTAAAGTGCTTCTAAACATGTCAGCAGCATGGTTATAGACATGGAAATTTTAAAGTAAAGTAAAGTATTTCTAAACATGGCAGTTCTAGAGAATCTAAAGACACGCATTAACACACATGTCAATTCTATAAATGTTATTAACATGGCAATTCTAGTGTTCAACTGAGATAACATTTATAAGTTCAAGTTCTGTGTCAATGTTTTCTATCACTCCTAGGGTTCTCGCCTTTAAGACGTGATGAGTGAATCGTTCTGCTCACGAGGTACAACCGTGATTGATGCTACCCACTGCATATGGGTGGTGCTCTTGAAGAGAGGATCCCTTCATACGCGTAGTGGCCGCTCAACCCTAACCACACCCAAAGTTGTGCTGGAACACGAGCCAGCCTAGTCGACTCACATGACATCACGAAATCAAGCTTTCACCTTTGAGGTGCACGAATTCACAAATTCAAGCATTGTCTAGAAGTTCCATTAATGTCCGTTCTGGTAACGTGTATACAAGTAAGATGTGCACCTCATTAATTATCAGTAATTCTTATCTTACAAAATTTAGAGCAATTTAAACTAACGAAATTTACGGGTTGATTAATGGACATGCTGAAAACAATTATTTTTCATTGCCAATCTTAAATTCTGAACATGCGAAGTTATATATCAATGTGTCACATATTAAACATAGAACATCATGGTACTTTTTATGAGCGTCATTTCACAGGTAAATTTCATGTTATTCATTTTAAGTGAAAAAGACAATTTTAAATTAAAACTTCAAAAATTCATAACAATTTGTACACTTGCATGATTTCGATGAACTTGGTGTCGTTGGGTTCGTCTTGACGAGTACTACGTTATAGCATATCCGGTTTTCTTGTTTAATTAAACATACAACTAAATTAGGTTCTTTCCAACATATCAAATGTTAAAATAATCCTTACGACGTCTAATAATTTGATTTTATTATATTCACTAACCTAAGGTGTGGGTTATAGCTTAGTAAGGGATGGATCTACTAATCGGTGACACAGAGAGAGGTCGAGACACATCGAAGGGGGTAGTGATGATACGTACATCCTTAAACATCGATACATACCTCGGGGATCTGTGCGGCAGGGTGGCACGGACCTGGAGGGTGGCGCACGACTGGATGCAGGTCGGAGGGGGTGACTGGCGACGGCCTGGGGGGCATGCCGATGGTCTGCAGTCAGCGACGGGTAGCTAGGGCGTTGTTGGCACTGGAGGAGGGCTGGCATGGGCTTTGCGTATGGGGGAGGGTACCAGGAAGAAGAGGGATGCACAAATGATGCGCGCGTGGACAAGGATGGCCGGAGGTGGGCTATGGTTCGCCGGTGTGGGTCTGAGGCAAGGTGGGAGAGAGGTGAGGGTAGGGGTCATGCGCGTGGAGGAGGGAGGTCGAGAGGGCTGGGTAACGCGTTTCGGGGGAGGCTGCGCGTGAACTGGGGAGGTGGCCGGAGGTTGGTTTGGTTGGTTCGGATGTTAGGGTTTGGTGGGCTTGAAAGGGGAGAGGGGAGAGAGATGAGGGTGAGGGGGTGTGCGGCTGTGTTAGCGATGATAGCTTAGGGTTTAGTTTTATTTTGTTGGGTTTCTATTTATTAAGCCTGTGTGCGTGAGTGAGGCAATGCCCTGGGGATTCAGTTTCATGTTTTATTTTGTTTAGGTTTTAAAATTAGGGGATAGTTAGGTTATAAAAGAGAGGGGGTGTTTTGTTTTGGGCGGCTGAGAGAGAATAGGCCTAGGGTTTATTATATGCTAGGTTTAAATATTTGTTGGGTTGGGGATGTGCACGTGAGCCCTGTGGTTTATAATTGCATGCGTACACAATTTGAAGGGATAAAAACCAAGTGGCGGTTGCTCTTAGGGAATTAGGGTTTAAACAATTTAAAATGGAAAGATTTTTGATTAAATGGAAAGATTTAAGATTAGGAGGAAATGGAAAGAAACAAGAGATTTAATAGAAATTAGGGATGGGATTAGTAGCTAATTAAAAGGAAATAAAAAGTCTCCCATGCTGATATGGAAGTAGGTTTGAATTTCAAATTTTGAAATAAACATTTTAATGAAAAATATAATGATAGATTTAAAGAATTATAGCTATTACGTACCTAAGGTACGTAGCTAAAACGAGTACGTAGTATGAATACGCTTAACACCGATACGTAATACATGTACACATTAATTACGGATACGGAAAAAAGTATGACAATGGATATGGTAAGAATAAAATGTATTATAAAAATACCGGTCGTTACATCCTACCCACCTTAAGAACAATTACGTCCTCGGAATTCTTATCAACCAGTATGCGGGGAATAAGAGAGGATGGTGCACGTGCACTTCATCTTCCAATATACCGCACCACACTCTCTACTATGCCCATACACTACCAATGAATACCAATCATGTCATTATACATAAACGCTCAATTATTATTAACACTAATAATAATAGCAGTGTAAGACTACTACTAATACTATTTAACGATCATATTTATAATCATATTAACACTCACCGTTACATCACAAATATATATATCAATAATAATACAAATATTTCATAACTAAAGCATAACAACATTCATATAGTACAATCATACAATACAATTAAAACCAATATTATAATTAAGACAAATAGTAGCACTTTACTATACACACGCATCAACTTACTAACTGCAAGTGTGCCATCATCTTGTACACTCACTTTATTACTAATACATAATGCACTACCATATTTACACAATCAGAATCCCCAATCATATTATTTTACACGTCATATAAACACATCACTCAATACTAACACATTTATATTCAATCAAATAATATTACAATAGTATACACACTCTACATTTTACGTAATACACTATACACACCACATATTACACCATACTAAAAAATGGACGTGTCCTACTTACATGGTACTAGGACCACTACAATCTACTCACTTAAAATGATGTCCGTCCTCTGACTTCCTTATGTATGGCCAACTTAAGGATGACCAGACCGAGATGTTGAGAGCACTCTATCCCATGCATACATATATTATAAAAACAATGTATCACTCACATTCGTACACTTACACATACATCATATAGTCACATACCTATAAATACACACGTACACATTACATACATATCCGTACTTACATTATTAAACACCTACTTTATATCTACACAAAAACTTAGACATACGTACTATATGTTCACACAAGTATACACAACCATAGTAATTTACATAGAGTTAGTATACTATTACATATACCCATCCATACGTAGTTACAATCATACAATTATGTATACCTCCTGGTATACACATGCACATACATCATTCCGCAGGAAAAGTAATACAACGTTATAATTCTACTACTATACATAAATCACACATATTCCTACAATATGTATACATACCTATAGCTAGCACATACCTATCCACGCATGAGCACACGTCCTTACGCACTAATATATAGATCATACAATAGATACGTACACCTAACTGTAAGCACACCTATTACCATATACATTATATCTAACATGTACATAACCTTATTAACATACGATTACATACATTGACGAGTACATTCAAAATACATACACTACTAGTAGGTAGTCAAACATCAATTCTAATACTCACAGATATCCCTATAGTGATATAGCTATTCTCACATATGTATAAACATAACACTTAGTACCCTTCACATGACTCTATATATATATATATATATATATATATATATATATATATATATATATATATATATATATATATATATATATATATATATATATATATATATCACGTATATCACTGTAAATGTATATTTAACACAATAGGCAACCATAATCTATTAATATACTAAGGGTATGTACACTCATACATGAGTGGGACATCGAGATGCACACACATGGGTCCACACACTATCTATATATTCACTACGATCAACATAATCAATATCAATGGATCTACTATACCTATACCATAAGTACTATAAAGGAAAGGTTAGGCATCGCTTGGAATCCATTGTTCATCAGTCTCAACTTCTGCAGTCGTCATGAGAATGCCTGACACCTCGGCCGGTTCTGCATCACTTGCTCAAAACCTTTTGTTGTGGAGCCATGGGATGGTCCACGCTGAGTAGTTTCATAAGGTCCAATAATCATCGACTTGTTGTTACGGTGAGGGCAGTCACTGATAACATGTGCAGATACTCTGCATACTCCTCTTCGCTCTTCAAATAAACCTAACATATTATCTATGAATATCATTACGAATTTATCCAGAAACTCGCAAAATATGATACTCATGCGATTCATGGATACTGCAGGGCCGCTGGTCACCCCGAACAGCATGACAACGAACTCGTAGTGTCCACACTTGGTCTGGAAATCTGGTTTGTAGAAGTCTTCATTCTTGCCCTTCACTTGGTGATATCGACTCCTGAGATCCAATTCTGCAAAACTTGTGATTCCATCAAGTTGATCGAAGATGTCATCGATGCGAGGTATTGGTTACTTATTCCTCACAGTGACCTTGCCCTGCTTTTGATAATCCACGCACATGCTTCTCGATCCACCCTTCTTCTTGGCCAACAGAACAGGTGCAGCTCAGGGAGATGCTGGGATGGGTGAATCCTTTCTAAAATAGGTAGTCCAATTGCTTATGCCGCTCTTTAGGTTCCGTAGGATCCATACGATAAGGTGCCTAAGAGATCGGTTGAGTATTCAGCACAAGGTCGATATTGAATTCCAGAGCTCGGTCAGGCGACAATCCAGAAATATCTTCCAGGAATAAATTTTCAAAATCTTTTGCTTTTGCAGGCTTCTCCGGTTCGACTTGCACGGATGCGACGATCACTACGTTCAGCTTGGCCTGAAATTCGATAAGTCCGAGCGAACAACTAAAATGAAGCTCCAGAATCTAATTTGGTCATGGCTGGGTGAGAAACCACTAAGGTGACTCCTAAGATAATAATACTAAGTCTTAGCAAAGGTGTCTAACTAACAAGCACGGGTGTCAAATTAAACCTTCCTACAATCCTGGTTCAATGGGTTCTCTATCATATTGAGACAAGATACTGGAGAAAATTTCATGTACGAGGTAATTCCAGACGTTTTGGCTAATGATAGTATTTCTATTGTTCTGAAGTTTACATGTGCATGACCTGCATAGGGCCACCACTAAAACCCGTAACGCCTCGCTTTCCAAAAAGCCCAGAAGCGAGGACGTTACTAAGGTCCGCATGAACTCGAGTGGTGAAGCTCAAGTTCACTAAGCGTCTGTGACAACAACATATCGGGTTCTTGCATGTAATCAGAACAATTGAATATTATCTTGTTCAATAGCCACATCTAGAATTTGTACATGAAATAAAAACAACATGGCCTAAGCATGGTCAAAGGAACTACAACAAGGCACATACTCTAAAGCAAGTACTAAAGCAAAACTAAAAGAAGGCAGCAACAGCACAAGTCCCTAATCCTCCACAAGGAGCGACTCAGCGTCAATAGAAAATTCCGGCTCTTTGGGTCAGGCGTCTCAACCAAGTCTCCTGGTACTCTAGCTTGTATTCTGACATACATTCCAAAAACACGAATGTATGTCAACAAGGGTCTGCAAGAAAAGGTAAGACGACCAAGGCAAGGTGTACGAATAGTAATAATTTATGAAGCATTAATTGTTTGCACAAGATGTCAACATCATGGTTATAAACATGGAAATTTTAAAGTAAAGTAAAGTACTTCTAAACATGGAAGTTCTAGAGAATTTAAAGACAAGCATTAATGAACATGGAAATTCTATAAATGTTATTAACATGGCAATTCTAGTGTTCAATTGAGATAACATTAATGAGTTCAAGTTCTGTGTCAATATTTTCTATCACTCCTAGGATTCTCGTCATTAAGACGTGATGAGTGAATCGTTCTTCTCACAGGGGTACAACCGTGATTGACGCTACCCACCGCATGCGGGTGGTGCTCTTGAAGAGAGGATTCCTTCATACGCTTAGTGGCCGCTCAACCCTAACCCCACCCAAAGTTGTGTTGGAACATGAGCCAGTCTAGTCGACTCACACGATATCACGAAATCAAGATTTCGCTTTTGAGGCACACGAATTCACGAATTCAAGCATTGTCTAGAAGTTCCATTAATGTTCGTTTCGGTAACGTGTATACAAGCAAGATGTGCACCTCAGTAATTATAAGTAATTTTATCTTACAAAATTTAGAGCAATTTAAATAACGAAATTTACGGGTTGATTAATGGACATGTCGCAGACAATTATTTTTCATTGCCAATCTTAAATTCTAAACATACGAAGTTACATATCAATGCGTCACATATTAAACATAGAACATAATAGTACTTTTTATGAGCGTCATTTCACGGGTAAATTTCATGTTATTTAGCTTTAAGTGAAAAATATAATTTTAACTTTAAACTTCAAAAATTCATAAAAATTTGTACACTTGCATGATTTCGATAAACTTGGTGTCGTTGGGTTCGTCTTGACGAGTACTACATTATGGCACGTTTGGTTTTCTAGTTTGATTAAACATACAACTAAATTAGGTTCTTTCCAATATATCAAATGTTAAAATAATCCTTACGATGTCTAATAATTTGATTTTATTATGTTTGCTAACCTAGGTGTAAGGATCGCCTTACCCTTGCAATACTAACAACACACACTAGAGGGGGGTTGAATAGTGTAATGGTAATAAAATAGTCCAATTAAAATTAAACATGCAAATGCGAAATTATAAATGCAAGAGGAATTAAAAGGCACAATCAATCCAAACTCAAACACAAAGTTTTTCCCTGGTTCTCCAAACTTGGGTACATCTAGCCACAACAATTTTCACTATATTCCCACACATGGAAGTGAATACAAATCTCACAAGGAGATACCCCATAAAGAGGATTTATGCCCTACACAAGGACCCAACCAATCCTACACGAGGACCAAGACTCCCACACAGAGAATCACTAACTCCCACTCAGAGAATTAGGGTTAGCCCTACACTAGGACACTAAACTCCCACAAAGAGAGTTACAACCACAAAGAGAGTTATTCCCACTAAGAGAATATCCTAGTCCCAAAAAGAGACACACTCCCATAAAGAGAGAAAGACTAATTCCCACAAAGAGAATTAGAGATACAAATTCACCAAGTAAAATAAATACTCTTGCCTATGCCTTGAGATGCTTGCTCATGAATGAATGCAATGCATGGAAGAGGATCTCCAAGTGTTGAGATATGCTTGAAAGCACTTGGATGAATTCCCTTGAGCTGGACTTCAATGCATGAAGATGAATGAGAGCTCTTGAGAGGGAATTGAGGGAGTTTGTGAGTTACCTATAGATCTCTTGAGATATTCAATAGCATCAAGAAGTATAAGAGATGGCTGCACACTCATATATATATATATATATATATATATATATATATATATATATATATATATATATATATATATATATATATATATATATAGGAAAATTTTCAAATGAGAACATTTCGCACGGTGCGAAAATGTTTTTATCTTTTTTTTGAAATTTTTTTTTTCAAAAATTCTTTTTTCCACCCTCATTATATGTTGTTATACCCCCCTCAAAAAATAATGGTTGAGAAATAATGTCATTTGGTCTTCGATCAAGGCATTTCATCAAATTCGCACGATTTGAGACCGTTAAATTTGTAACGGGTGGATGAGTGCTCTAATGCCCAACGGGTTCACCCATTATTTTCCCTGGGGTATATATTTGTATGGATTAAACATCAAAAAAAGAATTTTTGAAAAAAAAAATTTCAAAAAAATATAAAAAATGTTTTCGCACGGCTTTCGCATGGGTTTTTTCGCAACGGAAGATCGCTATATATATATATATATATATATATATATATATATATATATATATATATATATATATGAACCCTATATCAAACCCCGAAACCCAAGAAAACAGCCAAAGAATCAATTCTGCAATGGCTAGAAACTAGGCAAAAACGACAGGAACAGTCGACTGATGATCATAAGACAGTCGACTGATCAATGGCTAGAAAATATCCAACGGCTATAATCTGAGCCAGGACAATCGACTGATGAAATCGATACAGTCGACTGTAAACAGGACATGCGTCTGTTAATCCTTCAGCAGGCGACTGCTGCAAGGGAATGGAATAAAACAGAGAGCTGCACTCTTTCTCCAGATAAGCACACAGGCGACTGATGTCAATAATACAGTCGACTGTCTATTAGTCAGGCGACTGTAAAACCTTAATCAGTCGTCTGCTGTATAAGATGAAGAAACGACAAAGAGATGCAGAGATTGCACTTACGCTACTCAGGCGACTGATGACCAATCTACAGGCGACTGTAAATATACAGGCGACTGCAAACTAACCAGTAGTCGACTGTGCGTAAAGCTCAAGTTTGAGTCAATTGAAATGTTGACTTGAGTTGTGCATATCAGGCGAATGTAGAAGGATATACAGGCGACTGGAAATCACCCAGTCGACTGTTATTCCTTCAGCAGGCGACTGATGGAAAGCCAGAGACTCCAAATGAGTTTTTGGACAAAATGAACCTATTGGGTTGGATTCTATGATAATCCTAAGGCTCACTAAGATGGTTAAATGCATATGCATGAATGAGTAAACCATCTAACAAGGCATTACATTAATTCTAGAATCAAAAGAGAGAGAAATTAATAAAGTAAATTACATAGATTACAATGCTTTCCTTAGAGTCTAAGTCTTTAATCTTGATCCCTTGATTGCTCTCCATCATCTCCAAGCTTTGGCACTCCTTGAGTCTAAGCAATGGTCCTTCTTCACTTGATGTCCATCCTTGCACCAAGTGATTAGTCTCCAAGAAAGATATTCTTGAAATAAAACTGAGAGACTAAAACATGAGAGTCATTAGCAACAACATAATGTCATGATCATGATCAAAATAAGATTGGTATGAAACACCAATACTCAATAATCTCCCCCTTTTTGATGATGACACACATTATGTAAAACACACAGAATTAAAGCACAATGCTAATGAGCTCCCCCTACTTATATGCACCAATTATACAATGAGCTACACAAGTAAATACTCATTCTACCAAATAAGATCATGGTGACATATAATTGACAAGGATTACATAAACCAAATGAAATAGGTAATATCATGCAAACATGAATGGTTTATCTAAACCAATATATCTCTCCCCATAGATATATCTCTCCCCATATGCATATGAATATATCTCCCTACATATATTTACATAATGTATATATCTCTCCCCCTTGACATCATCAAAAAGGTGGACATTAAATATATCCCCCTTTGTCATCTTAACGAAGATGTGACAATATGCAAGAAAAGAAAGAGATGTATGATACCAAATTGAAAAATTTAGTGGGTATCAATTCACTATCCCATGCTCCCCTAGATCATAGAAATGGTCAACTTTTGAATTCTAGGATCTAATACCAATATTGGAGCCACGTGCCTAAAGTATATCAAAGCAACAGATATGGAAAAATCAAGCTTCAAAGATAAACAAAGAATATTGCCAAAACAAATATAACAAGAAATATGTTGGCAATAAATAAGAGGTTTGGTTTAAGAGCAAAAATAACCAAATGTAAATAATGATATTAAATAACCTCCGAAATGAGAGTTAAAATATGTCTTAAAATATTTTAAACATATAACATATTAACTCCCACATTGACATACACATGGATCAAAAATGCATGCATGTCAATGAACCCCAAGGTCCCCATTTTCATGAAAAATAAGTTTGAAAATATTTTCAAAATCATGAAACACACACAAACAATGGGTATGCTACAAATAAACATACAAGCATAATACCCATGCAATATGCATATGTGTGAGAAACCTAAACATTCGGCAACCAAACCCAAGAGGAGTTTGATTTCCTAATGTAATCACATGAGATGATCACATCCCTAACTAGAGAGTTGATATAGCTATCCCTCTCTTGCACACTAACCTTAGTGGGAATCCATAATCTCAAGGATTTCCTGGGCAAGGGTTTTGCCTTTGCAAGAGGGGTGGATGTGGCATGCTTAGGTGTAGAAACGAATTTCTTGGCATGCAAAGAATGAGGATTTTGCTTCTTAGCAAAAAATAAAGATTTTTCATTCTTCCTCATTACCTCGTGATCTACATGCTTCTTGTTGATGTTATTGTTGTACAAGAAAGCATGCTGATTCTTCTTAGGTGCTTTAGCAATATTTCTTGTATTTGCACCATAAGAGGAATTAGAGGTGTGTTTGGGTACCACATGTTGAATATAACCCAAACCTCCTCTATGATTTGCCTGATGTTGTTTTTCCAATAAATCGTGGAGTGAATCCCTAGAATGAACAAAGCTTATGAGCTATCGAGATTCCTCTTCACATTTCAACGTAACTTGTTGAATGTGAGATCCTAAGCTAAGGTTTTGAGCAACAAGATTTTCATTTGTAAGGCTCAATTCCTTAATTGAGAGAGAAGTGTGTCTCTCTATCTAGTGTCGCAAACATGCTTTTCATCATGAATATTTACACTAGACGCTTCTAAATCATGCACCCTACTCATAGCCTTATCAAGTTTAGCTTTCATCTTATCATATGAGTCGATGCACTTACTTACCAAATTGGAGGCCACATTTAGGCAATATTCAAGCTCCTCATAGGATGGCTTTTCATCCTCAGCTTCCTCATCGCTTTCCTCCTTGACTTCCTCATCACTTTCCTCCTCGCTTGAGCTCGACAAAGACTCTTCCCCATTAGCCATGAAGCACCATTCTTCTTTGGAGTTGAGCCACGCCTCTATCTCTTCATCGCTTGAGTTAGAGGAAGTTGATGAAGAATCATCAAATGCAACGAAACACCTGTGATCATGCTCATTGTCATCCTCATCTTCATCATTTGATGTGTCCACATCGGAATCATCAAAAGTACCGATAAGTCCCTTCTTTTGGTTACTGATTTCGGACTTGCCTTTCCAAAATTTCTTCCCTTTACCCTTATAGGTATCTTTGGTGGGTTTGGATGGACATTCAGTAGTAGGATGACCTTTTCCTCCATAATTGAAACAAATAAGCTTGTTAGACTGGGATGCAAAATTTGACGAAGATATACCTTGTTTGTCCTTGAGGAATGCCTTGAAATTCTTGAATTACTTGGCAAGCTCGATGTAATCATCATCACTAATATCTTCTTCTTCTTCACTCGGAGCTTCTTGTTGGAACTTCTTTTTCCACTTGAATGACTCCTTCTTAACATGGAGTGCAACCCCATTTTTCTTCTCGGGCTTGGTTGGTTGAACCTCCTCCTTATGCTGAAGAAGCACTTCATGAGAAATCTCCAAAGTATGCCAAATTCTGTTGGCCGATTTGCACATGGAGATTCAGTCGAACTCATTCGGAGTGAGGGCGCAATGGAGTACACACCTAGCCCTAGCATTAACTCTGATCAAGTCCTTCTCCTCTTCAGTTCTTGACGTCGCGGGTGAAGTAGGCTCCTCAAAAGGCGACTCTGTAATATCCCAAAGGTCATGACCCATCATGTAGACCATCATCATGATCTTCCAACTAGGATAGTTGGTTCTGTTGAAGAGCAGGGGTCGAACGGTTGAATGACCATCTTCATGAGACGCGGATGAGGCGTTGAATGCCATAGTTGTAGTATGCTATAACCTCGCTCTGATACCAATTGTAACGATCACCTTACCCATGCAATACTAACAACACACACTAGAGGGGGGTGAATAGTGTAATGGCAATAAAATTGTCCAATTAAAATTAAACTTGCAAATGCGGAATTATAAATGCAAGAGGAATTAAATGACACAATCAATCCAAATTCAAACACAAAGTTTTACCCTGGTTCCCCAAACTTGGGTACCTCCAGCCACACCAATATTCATTATATTCCCACACAGAGAAGTGAATACAAATCTCACAAGGAGATACCCCTCAAAGATGATTTATGCCCTACACAAGGACCCAACTAATCGTATATGAGGATCAAGACTCCCACACAGAGAATCACTAACTCCCACTCAGAGAATTAGGGTTAGCCCTACATTAGGACAATAAACTCCTACAAAGACAGTTACTCCCACAAAGAGAGTTATTCCCACTAAGAGAATATCCTAGTCCCAAAAAGAGACACACTCCCACAAAGAGAGAGACTAATTCCCACAAAGAGAATTAGAGATAAAAATTCGCCAAGTAAAATAAATACTCTTACCTATGCCTTGAGATGCTTACTCATGAATGAATGCAAGGCATGGAAGAGGATCTCTAAGTGTTGAGATATGCTTGAAAGCACTTGGATGAATTCCCTTGAGCTGGACTTCAATGCATGAAGATGAATGAGAGCTCTTGAGAGGGAATTGAGGGAGTTTGTGAGTTGCTTATAGATCTCTTGAGATATTCAATAGCGTCAAGAAGTATAAGAGATGGAAGCACACTCAAATATATAGGAACCCTATATCAAACCCCAAAACCCAAGAAAACACAAAAAGAATCAATTTTGCAACGGCTAGAAACTGGGCGAAAACGACAGGAACAGTCGACTGATGATCTTAAGACAGTTGACTGATCAATGGCTAGAAAATATCCAACGACTATAATCTGAGCCAGGACAGTCGACTGATGAAGTCGATACAGTCGACTGTAAACAGGACATGCGCCTGTTAATCCTTCAGCAGGCGACTGCTGCAGGTGATGAAATAAAACAGAGAGCTGCACTCTTTCTCCAGATAAGCACACAGGCGACTGATGTCAATAATATTGTCGACTGTCTATTAGTCAGGTGATGGTAAAACCTTAATCTGACGTCTGCTTTATAAGATGGAGAAACGACAGAGAGAGGCAGAGATTGCACTTACGCTACTCAGGCGACTGATGATCAATCTATAGGCGATTGTAAATATACATGCGACTGTAAACTGACCAGTAGTCGACTGTGCGTAAAGCTCAAGTTTGAGTCAATTGAAATGTTGACTTGAGATGTGCATACCAGGCGACTGTAGAAGGATCTACAGGCGACTGGAAATCACCCAGTCGACTGTTATTCCTTCAGCAGGTGACTGATGGAAAGCCAAAGACTCCAAATGAGTCTTTGGAAAAAGTGAACTTATTGGGTTGGATTCTATGATAATCCTAAGGCTCACTAAGATGGTTAAATGCATATGCATAAATGAGTAAACCATTTAACAATGCATTACAGTAATCCTAGAATCAAAAGAGAGAGAAAGCAATAAAGTAAATTACATGGATTACAATGCTTTTCTTAGAGTCTAAGTCTTCAATCTTGATGCCTTGATTGCTCCATCATCTCCAAGCTTTGGCACTCCTTGAGTCCAAGCAATGGTCCTTCTTCACTTGATGTCCATCCTTGCACCAAGTGATTAGTCTCCAAGAAAGATATTCTTGAAATAAAACTGAGAGACTAAAACATGAGAGTCATTAGGAAAAACATAGTATTGTGATCATCATCAAAATAAGATTGGTATGCAACACCAATACTCAACAATCTCCCCCTTTTTGATGATGACACACATTATGTAAAACACACAGAATTAAAGCACAATGCTAATGAGCTCCCCCTACTTATATGCACCAATTATACAATGAGCTACATAAGTAAATACTCATTCGACCAAATAAGATCATGGTGACATATAATTGGCAAGGATTACTCATTCTACTTTAAGAGGTTTTGTGAAGATACCGTCAATTTGTTTTTGGGTTTCAATGTAACCTAGAATGATGTCATTCTTGGCTACATGATCATTTATGAAATGGTGTCTCACATCTATGTGTTTAGTATATGAGTGGTGTACCGGATTTTTGGAGAGACATATTGCACTTTAGTTATCAACCATGACAGGGCAAGTATCACAATTAATACCATAGTCTTTAAGAATGTGTCTTATCCAAAGAGCTTGTGCACATGCAAGACCTGCGGCAATATATTTTGCTCCGGTCATGCATAATGACAACGAGTTTTGCTTCTAGTAAAACAAAGAAACAAGAGAATTTCGTAGAAAATGGCAAGTGCCACTAGTACTCATCCTATCGGATTTGCATCCGGCAAAATCGGCATCACTATATAAGATTAACTCATATGTTCTAGATTTAGGATAAAATAATCCATAATCTAGAGTTTGATTGAGGTAACGAAATATTCATTTAACCGCAATCAAATGTGATTCCTTAGGTTGTGTTTGAAATCTAGCACATAAACAAACGGAAAACATGTTATCGAGCCTACTTGTGGTTAAATAAAGTAAGCTATCAATCATACCTCGATATAGACGAATGTCTACATATTTCCCGTTTTCATCCTTGTGTAGATGTGTGGTTGTACTCATGGGAGTTCTTTTGCTAGAAGACGATTCCATCCCGAATCGCTTGATTAACTCACCGGTGTACTTGGTTTAATGTATGAAGATGCCATCCTTCAATTGCCAAATTTGAAGTCCTAGAAAATAGTTGAGGTCACCCAAGTGGCTCATCTCAAATTCATTCTTCATAGACTTAGAAAATTCTTGGAAAAGATCATAGTTAGTAGATCCAAAAATAATATCATCTACATAAACTTGAATGAGACGAATGTCATTTTCATAATACTTAGTAAAAAGAGTTGAATCAACTTCTTCCATTTTAAATCCCAAATCCAAAAGAAAGTTCTTAAGGCGTTCATACCAAGCTCTAGAAGCTTCTTTCACCTCATATAAAGCTTTCTTAATTTTGAAAACATGGCTTGGAAATTTTTCATGAATAAATCTGTGAGGTTGAGAAACATAAACTTCTTCATTAACAATGCCATTTAAAAATGCATTTTTAACATCTATGTGAAATAATTTAAAATTCTTATGAGATGCAAAAGATAATAACAAGCTAATAACTTCTAATCTAGCTACCAGAGCAAATGATTCTTCGAAATCAATACCTTCTTCCCGATAGCGTTGAGCTACTAACCTTGCTTTGTTCCTTGTGACGACTTCATTCTCATCAGTCTTGTTCTTGAAGATCCACTTAGTCCCAACAACTTGATGTCCACTTGGTAGAGGGACTAACTCCCAAACTTCATTCCTTTCTAATTGAATGAGTTCCTCTTCCATTGCCACGATCAAAGAGCTATCTTCACATGCTTCTTGAGTGGCCTTTGGCTCAATAGTGGAGACAAAGGTGCAATGAGAGAATTCATCAAATCTTGACCTTGTCCGAACACCCACTCCAATATCTCCAATAATTTGGTCATGTGGGTGGCCACGAATGGTTGGATAAGCTTTGGGAACACCTGGATCACTAGGAATAATCTCAACATATTCATTAGTATTGGTAGTCTCAATAATATCATCAATTTTAACATTATTAATAAAATCACACAAAACATCTAAATTATCATCATCAACTTGAGGCAAATTAAAATCTTCATTAAAAGAAACATGAAGTGATTCCTCAACCGTTGAAGAGTTCTTGTTGTATATCCAGTAGGCTTTACTAGGTATGGAATATCCAACAAAGCTCCCTTCATCGGATCTTAGATCAAATTTATTGAGATTACCATACGTGTTCTTAAAAACATTTTGAACCAAAAACCCGAAAATATTTTACTTAACGCTTTTATCATAAAATAGTTCAAAACAATTTTTGTTCGTACGGTGCCTCACTAGGAACCTATTGAGCACATAACATGATGTGTGCATGGCCTCCACCTAAAATTGAAGTCCAAGATGACTATCATGGAGCATCGTGCGTGCACACTCAATAAGTGTCATATTCTTTCTCTCAACAACACCATTTTCTGGTGGTGTGCGAGGAAAAGAGAAGTTGTGTGTTATTCAGTGTTCATTACAAAATTTAGAGAAAATCTCATTCTCAAATTTCCCTCCATGATCACCACGAATAGTGATAATGGTGGTTCCTAAGAGATTTTGAGTTTTCTTCGCAAACTTAGTAAATTCTTCAAAAACTTCATTTTTAGTAGTTAAAAAATATACCCAAGTAAATCTAGAAAAGTCAACAATAATGACCAATCCATAATGTGCATTTCCTAAAGATGCAACTCTAGTAGGCCCAAATAAATCTAAATGAAGAAGTTCTAGGGGCCTTTCGAGGTAATGTCATCTTTAAGTTTAAATGACGATTTATGGAGTTTGCCATGTTGACAAGAATCAAAAAAATTGTTCTTATTAAAAGATATTTTTGGAAATCCTTTAACTAAATCATGCTTAGTAAATTTATAAAAATGTTTAAAATGAACATGTCAAAAACGACGATGCCATAAAAGTTGTTCGTTCGTGTACGCTAGTAAGCAATAATCTATAGATTGTGGCATGCTTAAAATATAAATATCTTTATGGCATGTGCTAAAAAATAACACACTAGATTTATCATCAATAATACTACACATACCCTCTCCAAAGTTAAACTTGTAACCTTTGTCACAAAGTTGACTTATGGAAATATGGTTATGATTTAAAACATCTACAATATAGACATTTTAAATTAAAGGTTTAGATGGATTACCAACTTTACCAACTCCAATTATGGTTCCCTTTTCATCGCCTCCAAAGGTCACCGTTGCACTGTTCTTGATGCGGATCACTTCGGAAAGCAAGGAGGGATCTCCCGTCATATGCTTGGAGCAACCACTATCGAGTATCCATCCTTCTTCTTAGAGCATATTTTGCATTTTTTACTCTTTTTCCTTTTCTTGGATACCTACATAATTTACCATAAGTTCATGGTACCCAAGCTTGTTGGGTCGAAGGGGATTAGCCCTTTGGAAACCAAGTACAAGTGGTCTTTGGCTTTTCAACATAATCATCACAATTTATTACCTTCTTAAAATATGATTTCATATAAGAATTC
The DNA here is from genome assembly GCA_030789695.1 of Scilla litardierei. Taxonomy (NCBI): domain Eukaryota; kingdom Viridiplantae; phylum Streptophyta; class Magnoliopsida; order Asparagales; family Asparagaceae; genus Scilla; species Scilla litardierei. The sequence goes on along the minus strand of CM061142.1, from coordinate 304,341,771 downwards.
ATATCATATATGATAGTGTCCTTAGGACCCCAAATAGTGTATGTTTTAGGAGTCCTTTCTTAATTACATGCACATGTAGTTGATTTCTACGTGTTGCATGAAACTTATTAATATGTGATTTAGCATACAAGAATGGTGGAGGATATGCATGAGACATATAATAGTCATGAGAAACATAAGAAGCATGCATATGATGTGGTGCATATGGATGAGCATTGATGTGTCATAATATTCCACATTTATCTATATGTTTACATGTCAAAATAATTGCTTAAATCCCGATTTTATACGCTTTTATGCTGATAATTGAAACTATTTGACTTTAAGAGCATTTGGTTGTATTTAAGGGAATATCGAGCAATGTGGAGCATATTGGAGAGAAATATATAATCGTCGATGCCGGAGCATCAATGGCATCACATTTGAGGAGTTCATGCTGCTGTAGAGGAGAAAGAAGAGAAAGGAAGAGTGAAATAAAGAAAGAAGGAAAGAAAGAAGAGGACCAAAGGCTGAATTTCACGTCACTCGGCCGAGCGTGCCACACGCTTGACTGAGCATGCCAGGCGATCGAATGAGCTTGAGCTATAGAATAAAGGGTAAATCGAAGTCATAGAGGGCTTACAAGAAGCAGGTTGCTCGGTCGAGCAGTCCACGTCGCTCAACCGAGCGACCCTTTAGAGACGACCACCAAGTTTTGCATTGGAACTCTCTGTTTAATAAGCTCGGCAGAGCGGCTGCCCCGCTTGACTGAGCAACCACCTTCTACCCAGACTTGAATATGAAGCATCCAAGAGGCACTCGACCGAGCGCTAGGGAGCGTTCAACCGAGCGACCAGGGCCGCTCGGCTGAGCAGAGTAGAAAGCACAAAATTCTGGATAGTCCTTCACTCTTTGAAGATATACTATCCCCCGGAATTTTATAGTATTTTTCTCCTATTTTTCCCAGATACTAGATTTCATGAAGATTCCAATGCTACAACGAACGTGCCAAACGGAGGTCGAAAGTATCCTAGGGAATTTCTGCATGTTAGTGAATCTCTGCTGAAAATTGTGCTTGGGTAGGCTGGAAAGTGTGCTCGGCCGAGCGCCCCTGCACAGCTTGACAGAGCTAAATGGCCAGCAACCACGGGACCAGGTCGACTTAGGGTTGTTTTTAGGGTTTTCTTGGGGATATATATATGTATTGGGCAGCCATCATTGGGGGACCTCATCTTTTGTTTGGGGGGAGCTTGTTCTGTGTTCTTGGGGACAATTTCGGAGATAATGGTACGCCATCGGCCCCCTCCTTGATGATTTTGTATCGGATCTATTGCAAAGATAAGTGTTTCTTTTGTTGAATCTTCTTTATTGCTTTTCTTATTTACTTTTGATGTTGATTTCTATTGTTTATATATCTTCTGTCATGATTGAGTAAATCTATTATCAGGGTTAGGGATGATCCCTTGGATTCTAGGGATTGGATGTAAGGTTAATATTAGTTGAACGAATCAAGGTTTTCTCTATGGTAGTTTAACTAAGGGTTTTAGGAGATTATCCCTAGAATTGGAGGATTATGAAAGTAGTTCCATGTTCTAGGGAAGATCCCCACGAATCTGATTAGGCTTAGTGGGGGCTCGTGATCATGAGAGTGACTCGTGTGCTAGAGTGATTACTAACCCCCAATCCACTAGTCGGTGACTATGAGAGTAGCCCGACTACTAGAACCAACCGTGGTGTAGTATCCCAATCCGTAGATCATGAGAGTGGATACAGATCTGTGATACAGGAACCAGTGTCAAGCTATGCACGTATCCATGCGTGAAGTTCATAACAAAAGCAGCTGAGCATAGGGATACGTTAGACGAGTAGGACAATGAAAGTTAAGTACTTGTTCCCATCTCCGAATGTGACACTCCTACCCTCATTTGTCGTTCAACGAAAGGATCCTTAACCTGAGGTCAACCCCGAAAGTCCTAGCAGGGATCTCGACACCTTAAAGATCTTTCTCGTAATCGATTGTTTCTCTTTGTTCTATTTTTTTGTGTTTGGATGTGCCTTGCTGACAGTGACACCCTCGCATTCCACTTCCATCACCATTACGACCCTTTCCATAATCCACCTCCAAAATAAAACCCGAAGCTTAACCAACCTAGGATCGATAGGTAGTATAGCACAACCTCCCCGTGTTCGATACCCACTCGCCACTGTGCCATGCGCTTGCGGTTAAACGACATCGTTCTGGATGTGAGTCCAGGGCCGATCAAGCATACATATGTGGATGAGGTGTATGAGCATATGTATGTGGAGGAGCACGTGCATGAGTATATCTCATGTGTTGGTTTGTACTTATCTGTGGGTGTGGTGCATAAAACTCATCATATGTGTCCACACGTAAAGTAGGAGTGTTTCTATGTGGGTGTGTGTAGGTGTACATGAAAGCATTTCCCTTCTTTTGATTTCCATCCTTGGTTGGTTTCTTTGCAAAAGAGGGAGTGTGAGAAGTGGTGACATTCTTGGTAGTTTTTCTACCCAATGTGTAATGATCACCACTTGTGGTTGCACCAGAGGTTGGCCTCACGAAGTCTATAGTTATACCACTTTAGGTGATGCGTGCATTGGATGCATTTGCCTTCGAATAACCAAGTCCAACACGTGGTTGGCCGATAGTTTATTTGACAGCAAATCATCAAATTTTCCTTTCCCTTTGTTGAATCTTTCAACATTGGAGGAAATGAACTCATATTTCTTCTCAAGAGAAGGAATGGTAGTGTCCAAGGTGGACACAAGTGTGGTGAGCTCATGTACGTGGGTTTTGAGAGTTTCATTCTCAATATCCAAACTCGTGTTTTGAGATCGTTGATTTTTAATCTCACGTCATTGCAATCCATAATGAATACATGATCCAATTGAGATTTGAGGGATTCAACCTCATTTCTTACTGACCCATTTTGAGTAAGCAAAGTAGCTTTCTTAAGTGTGAGTGATTCAACAATGGTGTCATTGTTGGTGATGGGTGGCATGGATGACTTACTAACAATTATCTCCTTAGACTTAATATATTTAAGCATAAGATTTTGGAATTTTGAAAATAATACTTCATTAGCAATTCGAAGTTCATCCATAGTTACCTTGGGTTCTTCACTCTTACTAGAGCTGCCATCAAAGGGTGTATCCTCACGTGCCATGAAATATAGGTGTGCACTCTCACCCTCCTCATCCTCAGATTCACTTGATGAATCTTCGCTCGAGTCATCGAAAGTACCTAAAGTCCTTTCTTCTTGTTCTTCTTGTAGTTGTCGGACTCGTTGTATTTTGGAGCCTTCCTCTTCTCCTTGTTCTTTAGCATTGGGCAATCCTTCTTGATGTGCCCCGGTTTGATGCACTTATAACAAAGAGAAGATGAGCTAGTTGAATCGAACTTGGACTTAGATGGAAATTTACCTTTGCGGAAGAAGCATTGGAACTTCTTCGCTATAAAAACCATAGCTTCCAAGTCCATCTCATCATCGGACTCATCACTCTCGAAGGATGAAGAAGTGGCTTTGAATGCTATTTCTTTCTTCTTTGCCTTCGTTGGTTTCATCATTCCCCTTATCTTCAAGCGGGGTTTCTTTCTCACTTCGTATGACATGAGTGTACCGATGAGGTTCATCATGGTGTAGATTTGCATGTCATTGACTTCTTCAATTGATATGGTTCTTCTTGTCCATTTCGAGGTCATTGACATACTGATCTTCCTCCCCTTTTCTTGTTGAGGGTATGTCTTTCCAAGGGATTCAAGCTCATTGGTGATGTTGGTGAAGCGAGCATACATGAAGCAATTTTCTCATCTTCCTACATTTGAAACATATCGTAGTTTTACACGGCAACATATAACTTTGAAAGTTTTACCTTGTTGGTCCCTTCATGAGTAACAATAAGATGATTCCAAATTTGATGTGCACTCTTACATGTGCATATCTTATGGAACTAATCGGGCTCCAAAGCACAATAAAGAGCGTTTATTGCCTTGACGTTGTTCACCTCTGTAGACTTCTCGACAGGTGTCCATTTGTCATAGTCCTCTTCTGTTGTTCTACATATTGCTTGTGAAGGATTCTCCATAGAGAAGAACTCCAAAGGAACATATCCATTCAGCACTTCCAATAGCTGAAATTTATACCATTAAAACGCAGAGGTCGAACTTGGATTGGCCATCAAAAATCGATGAAGCACGATCTCGATCATGATTGTTGTAGGAAGTGGGTGGTGGAACATTGTTGTTTTTGTTGGATGCCATAGCTTAACCTTGTGTCCGGATACCAATTGTAAGGACCATATGCTATGAGAAAAACACTAGAAGGGAGGTTGAATAGTGTTTATAAAATTAACGAGGAAATTACGCCTAATGAAAATCCTAACCAACAAATAATGCGGAAATAATATGAAACAACAATTAGAACAAGCAAACACAAGCTATTCAAGGGTTCGGATCACCCAAGTCAAACCCGACTTGTTCCCAGTAATCCTACGTCTCTACCACCCGGATACTCAAGCTAAACCCATAGCTTAAGTTTTCCTTTCAACCCATTTTGTTGCAACCCTACAAGTGTAATCAATACACAAGATTGATGACATTGATTCCCACAACTTGAGATCAAGCAAACACTCTCACAAACCGAGAGCAAAAACTAATTTAACAAAAGAGTTATGTAATTGAAATACACACTTACAAACACATATGCCGTGAAGTAGAATTTGAAGGGGCAAGAATGTGGAGTGTGTTATGGTCTCTTCAATGAAGAGAGGAGCACATCAACTTGTCACTACCAAATGCCTAGAAGATTTGAACATGGATTCTAGGTTGGTGAGCAAGAGAGAATGAGAGATTGAAAGCTTGAGTGCTTGAGCTTGAGAGATGAAAAAATAGAGTTCTAAGGGTTCCAATAGGTCTCCAATGGAACAGTAAAAGGCCTATTTATAAGATCTCTCAAAGCCCCCAACAGATTATCGAAAAGCCCTTTCAAAATCCCTCTTACAACAGCCAACAGAATAATTAATAGCCAAGACAGGCGACTGATGAAGGATCAACAGGCGCCTGCTGCACTATGTCATAGGGTAGGTGAGAATTCTAATGTAACTTACCATGTATGACAGTCGGCTGCTGAAGGATAGACATGCGACTGAAAATAAGCAGGCATATGGGTAACCCACTGTAGGCGTTTATGTGGCAGAAGTGCGTAAGTTGACAAATTAAAGAATCTTGGTAATCAATGGACAATAGACTGATATGGTATCCATATGCGCCTATGCCATGGGCAGGCGACTGTGAAACCAACGTTCAGCGCCTATGTGCACAAGTGTGTAACTTGTCAAAATTAAGAAGTCTGGCAAGGGATGGACATGCGACTGTTGTGGAATATACATGTGCATCTGCCATGTGCATGCGCCTGTAAAACCAACATAAAATGCCTGAAGGCACAAGTGCGTAAGTTGACAAAATTGGGATCTTTGGGCAAGATGATACAGGCGACTGACTCACAAGTCACATGGCGCCTGATTTATAGACATGCACCTGTACTTTGTACAGTAGTCACCTTTTTAGAATTTATGAGTAAAAGCCCAATAACCTAGCTTGAGTGTGAGCATATCAGGCGACTGAAGAACAAAACCCAGGCGAATGTCAAGAGACAGTCGCCTGAGTTTTGAGCAGCAGTCGGCTGTCAGACAAATAGAATGCACATCTAATGGTTTTATAATAAAGATTCCTAGGAAATGAATTCTAAGGGATTCCTAGGATAGATTGAGTGGTGTGAGTATCTCTACTTCAAGGTTTCATTCTAAGAGAAAGAAAATATAAGAATAAAAATATTTACACTGAGTTGTAGCTTCTTGTCTTTCTCTTGATTGAACATGAAGTCTTTGAAGCTTATCTTGATCACCAAATCATCTCTTTGAGTCTTTGCTTGATCTTTATTGTCATTCATTGCAATTGATCTTCATGATTTGATTAGGCAATGAATTAACTGCATGGAAGAGATTAGTCACGGGTATTTTTGTTTGCTCATCATCAAAACCAAGTATGTAGAAGTCAATACCAAACAAACTTGAGCAAATAATTTAGCGTCGCCATTTCAGTCGACACCAGAGATGTGTTTGTCCCTGCTTTTATGTTGAAGTTCTCAAATGTGATGATCAGAAAATTGAAATCAACAAAGGGTGTTCATTTATGAATGTTCATGTCAAAATAAATATCAACTTCAAAAGCACATATGTATACCTTCATTATTATTTGTGGCTTTTGCAATGTATTGGTACTGCACAAAATAAGAGAGAAGACGGTGAAGAGGACGATGAAAATGAGAATAAAGATGGGAAATAACTATGCCTTGGGATTCCCTTGGAGTCCTCTTTGTCTTCAACAAGGCCTTCCTCCTCGACGAAATCATATTGATGATTGCATGGCGTGTCGCTGCCAATGAGGTTATTGCATCCTCTATATGTGAGCTTGCCATCGAGCGTGCAATGTGACCCAGTGGGCTTTGAGTAGCTAACCCTCCCACTATGACAAAAATGGAGAATCTAGACTTGCAACTGGCATTACATTAGCAAGCCCTCTAGGAAAAGCTATAGTCATGTTTGTACACTCGGCCCTAAAATAATTTAGTTCTCTCAATAACGAAATGATCTCAAATATCTTCCATTAAACTACCAAATTCTCCAATCCTGATCTCTCTAATTAAATGATACTACTTCAAATTCTCCAATCATGCTCTCTCTAATTAAATGATAATACTTCAAATTTTCAGTGCAGAAAAAACTGAAATATTCCCCAAATATAACTTTTCGAGAAATTAAGCGGGCAAAAGACAGATTTTAACATCAATCAGAGACATGCAATCCAAAAACTATTATCTTCAGGTCAATTTCCAGTCATATCGACATCATATTAAAGAAATAACACCAAAAACTTCAAAGATACAATCATTAAGCTTTCATGTAACGCCCCGCTTCCCAAAAGACACCGGAAGCGAGAGCGTTACGCGGTCCGCTTGAACTGGAGCGGCGAAGCTCGAGATCAATAAGCGTCTGTGATTAAAAACACAGATGAGGTCCTTGCAACTGCCATTAAGAATAATAAACACATCCAGAAAAGATATAGCCACATCCAGAAATAATGTTCGTACACAGAGTTTAACAATGCCACAGCTGGGCTAAAAGTAGCAACAAGAAAAGTAACGTACTCGAAAGTAACTACAACGACAAAAGGAACTAAGAAAGCAGTAAAGGTGTCGGGGTCCACTAGTCCTCTGCTGGGAGAGGCACTGCGTCAGGTGCGAACTCCTGACTCTCCAACTCAGGCGTCTCGTACTGGTCCTCCTGGTACTCAAGCTCTGATCCTGACATACATCCACAAACATGAATGTATGTCAGCTAGGGGTCTGCAAGAAAAAGTTAGCATCCCAAAATGAAGTATATAACAAGTATATGAAATTTAAAAGCATTTAATATTTTGAATGAAACGACTGCAGCAATTTAACAATTAGCAATTTCGGAGCAGAAAGAAACAATCCTAACATGCAGTTCTAGTCGATGGCAAGTTCAAAATTAGATTCTCTGAGTTTGTTAGCATTCCAATATTCACGAAGACCAAGTTAGCATTACAATGACCATGTCAAGACTTCACATCTAATCTAGGGTTCTCGCCTTTAGGTCGTGATGAGAAGGTCGTTCCTCTCACGGGGGCTTACCGTGATTGACACTAACCCACCACGTCGGGTGGTGCTCTTGAGGAGAGTACCTTTCATACGCCCAGTGGCCGCTCAACCCTAACCTCACCCAAAAGTTTTGCCGGAACACGAGCCGGCCTAGTCGACTCACACGACATCACGATACCATGATACCGCCCTCGAGGCGCACGATTTCACGATGTCCATACTGTTAAACATGTCCGGACTCACTGAATTTCACTGTTATCAATTTTAAAGTTTTATGGTGACAGTTCTGCAAAGCGGAAGCGGGTCGAACGACCGGTTCCGTAATTTCAAATAATGACGATTTTGTCCTTTTTGTACAACTTGCTACAGAAATGATTTCTTTCTCTAGTTGTTTAAATTGGGGATATATCGTATGATATACCGTTGGATCCCAATTTTCGTCCTAGTCATTATGGTGTCAGTTTTGCACGTCATTTCACGTCTACTTTTGAATTACTCAGCAAAACATGAAGGCGGCGTAAACGTGCCGAAACTTCTAAAAATCATAACAAATTATATACTTGCCTGTTTTTGGCGTTCTTGGTGTCGTTGGATTCGTCTCGACGAATACTATGATGTGGGAGGTTCGGTTCGCTGTTTTGGCAGAAAATAAAATCAGAATTGGCATTTTTCAGTTCAGGTCAGATTCGTAAAAGCTCCTACGACGTCTAATCAACGTGTTTTATTAGGTTCCTCTACTTTACAGTGGGGGTTATGAGTTTTAGGGGGTAGATCTACCAACCTGGAGTGAAGCGAGGGATCGGATGACGTCCACGAGCAACGACGACGCGTACGGTGCTGGAAATTCGACGTCTACTCTCCGAACTTGTAGCGGCAGCGTGTAGGCGACGGACAGCAGCTGTCAGCGAGCTCCGGGGGCTGTCGACGTCAGATCTGAGCGGTTGGATGAAAGCGCGGGCTGTTTTGCTGCCGTGAGTGTTACGAAGATGGAGTAGGAGATGAAGTGGCTGTGGGGGCTGTTTTGCGTGAAGATGATGGCCTGGGGATGGTAGTTCTCGGCCTGGGGTGAGTTGTCGGATAGAGTGTGGCCGTCCTTTGCGTTGATGGAAGAAGTAGAGGGGGAGATGGAGTGGCCTGCGGTGTGGTTGCATGGAGATGATGAAGGAAGAAGCTGCGGGGGTGTGGTGTGTTCGTGTGGCCGTGGAGATGGAGCTCGGGATGTGTAGGCCGTGGGAGGAGAATGGGGGAAGGGAGGAAAGGAATGGGGAGGTGGAGGTGGAGGCTTGTTGCGGGTTTGTGTGGGGGAGATGCAGCTGCCGGCGGCTGTGGAGAGGGGAAGTAGGGAGCAGGCCGTGGGGGGTGGCAGCTGTAGAACTTAGGGTTTTATATTTTTTTGATAGCCTAGGGTTTTATAAAGGAAACTAGGGCAAGGGTTATAGCTATAGGATGTGCCGCTGTGGGGGTGTGTTGCGGGTTAGGGAAGTTCACAGCACGTGAATTGAAGGAGGGGTCTAATAGTTACAAGGGTTTTGAACAGGTTGTTGCGTGAGTTGTATGATAGGCTGTGCAAAGATTTAGACTAGGTCTTTTATATGTTATTAAAAATTGTATAGGTTTTAATAGTAGGCCTATAGAGAACATGGGTGCTGTGTGGGCTTAGGGGTAGGCCTATAGGGTTTTTAGTATAAAAATATAGGGTTTTATATTATGTACATTGGTGTAGGGCTGTGTGTGACAGGCCTAGGTTAGACTTAGTTTTTTTATTATTTTTTCTTTATAAACATAAGGGCCTATGCGTGGGTTATTGCCTTAGGCTGTGTAGGGTTTGAATAACCTAGGTTTAAAAATCATATAGGAGGAGTGCGGCTGTGAGAAGTCTGTGGCTAGGGTTCTAAAAGAGTATGGTTACTCTTCATAGAAGCTAGGGTTGCATGTTTGTTGAGGCTAGAGAGAGGAATAAGCACAGGGTTGTGGGTTATATCAAGTATTGGGTATAGGGTTCTCATCATAGTAGGCCTAGGCCTTAATATCATGTGAAAAAAAAGAGGAACCTGATGCCTTGCGTGAGTTAGGGAAAAGACTGTAGGAAAGGTAATTAAGTTTTAATTCTTGAAAGAAAAAAAAACAACAACGACAACAACCAATACAAAAGAGCCTCACACCAAATAATGATAATAATAATAAGAATAATGAAAATAAACGACAATAATAATAATGATAGCAATAGAAATGAATAGCTAGGTGTCACAAAACAAAATAATAAGAATATTAATAATAATAATAAGGACGATAATAATAAACTAATTAGGTGTCACAACAATAACAATAGTGATAATAAATAATAAGAATAATTTAACTAATGCTAAATATAAAGTTATGAAAAAAAAAATTTACGGATATGGACAGAAATAAATCAGTAGAGAAATACAGATAATATCATCCAAAAGACTGGTCGTTACATCCTACCCACCTTAAAGAAAATTCCGCCCTCGGAATTCCAAACAATCACAGATCAGGGAACAGAAGTGGGTAACGCTCTCTCATCTCATCTTCCCTCTCCCAGGTGGACTCTCCCGGCGAGCCGTGTCGCCACATCACTCTAACAAGATCGACAGTCTTGTTTCGGAGTGACTTCTGTCGTCTATCAAGAATCTGCACTGGCTGCTGATCACACGTCAGATCTGGGCGAACGGTGATCTCAGAGTAGTCAACAGCGTGAGATGGATCGCTGATGTACCGACGAAGCTAAGACACGTGGAAGACATCGTGAACACCTTCCAAAGATGGCGGCAAGGCTAAGCGGTAGGCCACCTCGCCAACTCTCTCCAGAACATCGAAGGGTCCGATGTATCTCGGGCTGTGTTTTCCACGTTTCCCGAAGCGAATCACTCCTCGATTAGAGGAAATCTTCAGAAACACATGGTCTCCTGGCTGAAACTCTAGAGGTCGCCGTTTAGAGTCAGCCCAATGCTTAAAACGGTCCTGAGCAATCCGAAGCTTGTCCCTGATATCTCGAACAATGTCCACTGCTTCGACTATCAATTCTGGTCCCAACAACTCTCTATCTCCAACGTCGTCCCAGCTCAGGGGCGAACGACACTTCCTCCCGTAGAGAGCAGCAAAAGGCGCCATGCCAATGCTTGCCTGATAACTGTTGTTGTAGGAGAATTCCACCAGGTGTAGATGATCCTCCCATGAACCCTTGAAATCTAGCATGCAAGCTCTCAGCATGTCCTCTAGAATCTGAATGGTCCGCTCTGACTGGCCATCCGTCTGCGGGTGATACGCAGTGCTGAACTTCAGACTGGTACCAAGATTGGCCTGCAGACTCTTCCAGAACTGAGACGTGAACCTCGTATCGCGATCGGATACAATGCTCACAGGGACTCCATGCAAACACACGATCTCCTACACAACAAATTCACATCACTATTGATACTAGAAAGGAAATACGAAAGGATGAGTCAGATCATTACCTCCATATATTTCCTAGCCAGTATTTCCGTCGATTGTCCTACTCGGAACGGTATGAAGTGCGCAGACTTGGTCAGTCGATCGACGACGACCCAGATTGCGTCATTCTATTTGGTGCTCCGAGGTAAGCCAGTCACAAAATCCATCGTGATGTGCTGCCATTTCCACTCCGGGATAGGCAGGGGCTGTAGTAGTCCGGCGGTGCGATGATGTTCAGCCTTCACCTGCTGACACACCTGGCATTTGGCAACACTCAGTGCCACACTTCTTTTCATTCCGTGCCACCAGAAATTCTGACGAAGATCCTTGTACATCTTCGTACCTCCAGGATGAATGGAATAAGGCGAACTGTGAGCCTCATTCATCAACTCTTCTCTGATATCTCCTGCAGGCACGCAGATCCTACTGCCATACCTCAAAGATCCATCCTCATGAATCAGAAAATCTGTCCGGAGTCCGGCTTCGACTTGCTCTCTGATCTTCATCAACTTAGCATCACCGGCCTGAGCACTCTTGATCCGATCAACAATCGTCGACTGAATCTGCATGTTCATCAACGACGAAGTGACTCCCGGAAGGACAGCTTCAACATCCATCTCTCGCAGATCCTGCTGCAATCTCCACTGAGCTGTGAGAATCATCACTTCTTGCAGTTGGCTCAAGGCGTCCGGTACGACATTCACCTTCCCTGGGTGATACTAAAGGTCGATGTCGTAATCCGCCATCAACTCTAACCATCTACGCTGCCTCATATTCAGTTCCTTCTGAGTAAATATGTACTTCAGACTTTTGTGATCGGTGAATATCTTCACTTTCTCACTCAGTAAGAAGTGACGCCAAATCTTCAGCGCAAAAATGACAGCGGCGAGCTCCAAATCATGAGTCAGATAATTCTTCTCATGGACTTTCAACTGTCGCGAGGCATAAGCAACTACATGGTTGTGCTGATGCAGAACACACCCAAGTCCCTTTTCAGATGCATCACAGAAAATCTCAAAGCCTCCGCTTCTATCCGGAATGGCCAAGACTGGTGCAGTCGTCAGTCTCTCCTTCAAGGTGCTGAAAGCCTGCTCACAAGATTCTGACCAACTGAACTTGACATCCTTCCGAGTCAATCTCGTCATCGGCTCAGCTATCCTCGAGAAATCCTTGATAAATCTGCGGTAGTAGCCAGCCAATCCGAGGAAACTCCTGATGGCTGAAGCTGACCGCGGTGTAGGCCAATCACTAACTGCTCTGACCTTCTCCGGGTCCACAGAGATGCCGGCTCCTGATACTACGTGGCCAAGAAATGCAATTCTGTCCAGCCAGAATTCTCATTTTCTAAACTTGGCATATAGTTTATAATGGCGGAGCGTCTCCAATACTAATCTCAAGTGCTCTGCATGCTCTTCCTCGCTCCTCGAGTACACCAGGATGTCATCTATAAAGATCACCACGAACTTGTCGAGGAAGTCGTAAAAGATGAGGTTCATGAGGTTCATGAACACAACAGGAGCGTTGGTCACACCGAATGGCATGACAACGAACTCATAGTGCCCGTACTTGGTCCGGAAAGCTGTCTTGGGCACGTCATCCTTCTTGACTCTGACTTGATGGTATCCGCTCCGAAGATCCAGCTTCGAGATCACCTTCGATCCACCAAGCTGATCAAAGATATCATCAATACGGGGCAGCGGGTACTTGTTCTTCACAGTGATCTGATTCAGCTCTCGATAGTCGATACACATCCTCCTTGATCCGTCTTTCTTCTTCACCAGCAAGACGGGTGCACCCCAGGGAGACACGCTGGGATGAATAAAACCTTTCTGTAGCAGCTCGTCCAACTGCTTCCTCAGCTCTTCTAACTCAGCAGGAGCCATGCGGTACGGTGCCTTAGAAATCGGTTGAGCTCCTGGCATCAGATCAATGCCGAACTCCAACGCTCGATCAGGCGGCAAACCGGAAATGTCCTCAGGGAAGACATCCTCGAAGTCTCGCACTACAGCTGGCTTCTCTGGCTCTGCTATCATGGATGCGACTGTCAATCTGTACGGCTGGGCCCGAAACTTGACAGGTCCAAGCGAACGTTCTCCACTGATGAACTCAAACACTGGGTAGCCAGGAATTTCAAACACCACTTTCTTCCGGTGACAGTCGATCGTGGCGTAAAAAGCTCCTAACCAATCAATGCCGAGGATCGCATCGAAATTGGGTAGGTCGTGGACGATGAAATCTGCATACAATTCGTGTCCACTAACCACCAATGGGCAAGGTCTACAACCAAGTGCAACCTTCACCACACCATTCCCAGTCGTGATGTTCCAACACTTGGGAAGTGTGTAGGTGGGAATCGAGTGTTCGACTACGAACTTCCGTGACAGGATGCACATGGAAGCTCCAGAGTCGAACAGGGTCAGGGCGGGGTGAGAAGAAACTAGGATAACACCTAAGGGGTAACAAGCAACTATATCAAACAAGGAAACTAACTAACCAAACATAAATGCAGAAAAGGAAAGACTAGGTCAAGGGTTACCTGCGATCACGTCGTCATCAGCTTCAGCCTCAACGGCTGTCATGGTGTAAGCTCGATGCACCGGGGGTTTGGTCTGCTGAAAGGCTCGCTCCTGCGGTACCAGAGGTGGTCCTCGCTGTCCAGGTGTAGGCACTGGTCTCTGAGCGGGTCCAGGTGCAGGCGTTGTCCGCTGAACAGGTCCAGGTGCTCCAGCAGTCATAGGTCGAGAACCTCAGGGGCAATCCCTCGCAACATGAGCAGACGATCCACAAACCAAACACTGATTCAGCATCTTCCTGCAGTCCTTCTTCACATGGCCAAGCTTGCCGCAGAAGTGGCAAGTCAGCTCAGCTCGGTTGAAAACAGGTGCGGCTGGCCTCTTGAACTGGGTGGTCTGGACTGGACGTACACCAGGCCTAGGTGCACTCCTCTGCATCTCCATCGGGCGCTTGCCCGCCTGTCGGGCCTTCTTCAGATTGGCCACGTGCTCCTGATTCTTCACAGCCACCAGAACATCCTCATGAGTAGAAAAAGTATTCCCGGACAGCACACTCTGAATGTCCAGGTCCAAGCCATGCAGGAAACGGTGTGCACAGTCCTTAGGTTCCTTCACCATGGCAGGGGCATAGCGGCTCAGCATAGTGAACTCCGCCTCGTACTCGTCAACGGTCATAGTACCCTGCTCCAGGTTGATGAAGCGGCTCTCCATCATCCGCTTCGCCGACTTCGGAAAATACTGGGCGTCAAATCTCTTGCTGAAGGTATCCCATGAAATCGGCTTGGTCAGCCTAGCCTCCTCCACAGTCCACCAACTACGGGCATTATCAGTCAACTGCTTCCTCGCAAGATCCACCCATTCATCTTTATGGATTCGGGCAAGGCCCAAATCATCCTCAGTGCTCTGACGCCACTCTTCGGCCGCTAGCGGGCCCTCTAGTCCGGAAAATCTCTTCGGACGCATCTCTCTGAACTGCTTGGCTCCCGGGGCTGGTGCAGCTGGTGCGGCTGGTGCGGCTGGTGCGGCTGGAGCAGCTGGCGCAGCTGGCGCAGCCTGGCGTCCCTGCTGGACTAGATGATGCTGAACCTCCAGCATATCTCTCATAACTCCCAGCATCTGGCGGATGTCGTCGTCTCCGCCTCCAGGGGCTCCGGTTCCGGTTCCGGCTCCGGTCCCATGTCGGGTGATGCGTCTTCCGGACATCCTGCAAAAGAGAAAGAAAGCCCGAGTTAATCCCGTGTATAAGATTACTCTAGATGTTTGGCTAACGATAAGCGTCCTCATTATTCTGAATTTCACAGTTGCAATTGACCTGCATGGGCCACCAACAAAACCTGTAACGTCCCGCTTCCCAAAAGACACAGGAAGCGAGAGCGTTACGCGGTCCGCTTGAACTGGAGTGGTGAAGCTTTAGTTCAATAAGCATCTGTGATTAAAAACACAGATGAGGTCCTTGCAACTGCCATTCAAAATAATAAACACATCCAGAAAAGATATAGCCACATCCAGAAATAATGTTCGTACACAGAGTTTAACAATGCCACAGCTGGGCAAAAAGTAGCAACAAGAAAAGTAACGTACTCGAAAGTAACTACAACAACAAAAGGAACTAAGAAAGTAGTAAAGGTGTCGGGGTCCACTAGTCCTCTGCTGGGAGAGGCACTGCGTCAGGTGCGAACTCCTGACTCTCCAACTCAGGCGTCTCGTACTGGTCCTCCTGGTACTCAAGCTCTGATCTTGACATACATCCACAAACATGAATGTATGTCAGCTAGGGGTCTGCAAGAAAAAGTTAGCATCCCAAGACGAAGTATATAACAAGTATATGAAATTTAAAAGCATTTAATATTTTGAATGAAACGACTGCAGCAATTTAAAAATTAGCAATTTCGGAGCAGAAAGAAACAATCCTAACATGCAGTTCTAGTCGATGGCAAGTTCAAAATTAGATTCTCTGAGTTTGTTAGCATTCCAATATCAAGACTTCACATCTAATCTAGGGTTCTCGCCTTTAGGTTGTGATGAGAAGGTCGTTCCTCTCACGGGGGCTTACCGTGATTGACACTAACCCACCGCGTCGGGTGGTGCTCTTGAGGAGAGTACCTTTCATACGCCCAGTGGCCGCTCAACCCTAACCCCACCCAAAAGTTTTGCCGGAACACGAGCCGGCCTAGTCGACTCACACGACATCACGATACCACGATACCGCCCTCGAGGCGCATGATTTCACGATGTCCATACTGTTAAACATGTCAGGACTCACTGAATTTCACTGTTATCAATTTTAAAGTTTTATGGTGACAGTTCTGCAAAGCGGAAGCGGGTCGAACGACCGGTTCCGTAATTTCAAATAATGACGATTTTGTCCTTTTTGTACAACTTGCTAAGAAACGATTTCTTTCTCTAGTTGTTTAAATTGGGGATATATCGTATGATATACTGTTGGATCCCAATTTTCGTCCTAGTCATTATGGTGTCAGTTTTGCACGTCATTTCACGTCTACTTTTGAATTACACAGCAAAACATGAAGGCGGCGTAAACGTGCCGAAACTTCTAAAAATCATAACAAATTATATACTTGCCTATTTTTGGCGTTCTTGGTGTCGTTGGATTCGTCTCGACGAATACTATGATGTGGGAGGTTCGGTTCGCTGTTTTGGCAGAAAATAAAATCAGAATTGGCGTTTTTCTGTTCAGGTCAGATTCGTAAAAGCTCCTACGACGTCTAATCAACATGTTTTATTAGGTTCCTCTACTTTACGGTGGGGGTTATGAGTTTTAGGGGGTAGATCTACCAACCTGGAGTGAAGCGAGGGATCGGATGACGTCCACGAGCAACGACGACGCGTACGGTGCTGGAACTTCAACGTCTACTCTCCGAACTTGTAGCGGCAACGTGTAGGCGACGGACAGCAGCTGTCAGCGAGCTCCGGGGGCTGTCGGCGTCAGATCTGAGCGGTTGGATGAAAGCATGGGCTGTTTTGCTGCCGTGAGTGTTGCGAAGATGGAGTAGGAGATGAAGTGGCCGTGGGGGCTGTTTTGCGTGAAGATGATGGCCTGGGGATGGTAGTTCTCGGCCTGGGGTGAGTTGCCGGATAGAGTGTGGCCGTCCTTTGTGTTGATGGAAGAAGTAGAGGGGGAGATGGAGTGGCCTGCGGTGTGGTTGCATGGAGATGATGGAGGAAGAAGCTGCGGGGGTGTGGGGTGTTCGTGTGGCCGTGGAGATGGAGCTCGGGATGTGCAGGCCGTGGGAGGAGAATGGGGGAAGGGAGGAAAGGAATGGGGCCGTGGAGGTGGAGGCTTGTTGCGGGTTTGCGTGGGAGAGATGCAGCTGCCGGCGGCTATGGAGAGGGTAAGTAGGGATCAGGCCGTGGGGGGTGGCGGCTGTAGAACTTAGGGTTATATATTTTTTTGATAGCCTAGGGTTTTATAAAGGAAACTAGGGCAAGGGTTATAGCTATAGGATGTGCCGCTGTGGGGGTGTGTTGCGGGTTAGGGAAGTTCACAGCACGTGAATTGAAGGAGGGGTCTAATAGTTACAAGGGTTTTGAACAGGTTGTTGTGTGAGTTGTATGATAGGCTGTGCAAAGATTTAGACTAGGTCTTTTATATGTTATTAAAAATTGTATAGGTTTTAATAGTAGGCCTATAGAGAACATGGGTGATGTGTGGGCTTAGGGGTAGGCCTCTAGGGTTTTTAGTATAAAAATATAGGGTTTTATATTATGTACATTGGTGTAGGGCTGTGTGTGACAAGCCTAGGTTAGACTTAGTTTTATTATTATTTTTTCTTTATAAACGTAAGGGCCTATGCGTGGGTTATTGCCTTAGGCTGTGTAGGGTTTGAATAACCTAGGTTTAAAAATCATATAGGAGGAGTGTGGCTGTGAGAAGTCTGTGGCTAGGGTTCTAAAAGTGTAGGGTTACTCTTCATAGAAGCTAGGGTTGCATGTTTGTTGAGGCTGGAGAGAGGAATAAGCACAGGGTTGTGGGTTATATCAAGTATTGGGTATAGGGTTCTTATCATAGTAGGCCTAGGCCTTGATATCATGTGAAAAAAAAGAGGAACCTGATGCCTTGCGTGAGTTAGGGAAAAGACTGTATGAAAGGTAATTAAGTTTTAATTCTTGAAAGAAAGAAAAAACAACAACGACAACAACCAATACAAAAGAGCCTCACACCAAATAATGATAATAATAATAACAATAATGAAAATAAACGACAATAATAATAATGATAGCAATAGAAATGAATAGCTAGGTGTCACAAAATAAAATAATAAGAATAATAATAATAATAATAAGGACGATAATAATAAACTAATTAGGTGTCACAACAATCACAATAGTGATAATAAATAATAAGAATAATTTAACTAATGCTAAATATAAAGTTATGAAAAAAAAATTTACGGATACGGACAAAAATAAATCAGTAGAGAAATACAGATAATATCATCCAAAAGACTGGTCGTTACATTTCAGATCAACCACAATTAGAAAAAAATTACCCGATCTACACTTTGGGTGATATGGACTTCTTCAAGCGCATCCAATACTCCAATAGTCTACAAAAATCTCCTTTTAAAATGGCAATCTTCCATGTGAGCTCAGAAATTTCTACTCAAAACCTGCGAGAAAAAGTAAAATTGGGGGAAAATTGAATCTTTGTAGCTGGAATAGATTGGGAAAAGCAACGACATTCCAAAAATTGAGCACGGTTTTGTAGTTCATTACTGAAACCTTCAGTAAGAAAATAGATAAAAAGTTAATGTGGATGGATGAATTACCTCCTCCACCGATGAGCTAGCTGCCGAGCTTGTGGTTGGGCTTGAGGGAGCTGGAGAAGCAAGATGTGGATGACTCTCAAGAGGAAAGTACCAGCTGAAATCGGCAACGGATAAAAGAACGAGAACTCACCGGCCATCATGAGATCAGTGTACTCATTCTCTGCCTTCAGGTGGTCAATAAGCTCGGGATTTGTGTGGGAATCGTCTCGTAGCCGAACATCACGTTGCCGAACATCTTCATCTCATGCTTCACCTTCTTCGTAACTGATCACCCATGAACTAACACATAGAACTCACCTAGCAATGGCACAAACGCCAAGTGCTAAATGTATCCCAAATGTGAATCCCCGACACGTTACGCAAGCATACGGTGTCAAGTAATAGTATAAAAGATATCGATCCCACAAGAAAGGTATGAATGTTATTGTCTTGGGTTATTTTTAAACCTCAGAATATAAATAGCAGTCGATTTCGAAAGATTGGTTGTTTAGGATTATGAACAATTAATAAAGACTATGGCTTTAAGACTCACCACTAGGATCGTCGGACGTCGATGCTTAGTTAAGACTCTTACGTTGCATTGGCATTATAGTGATTGTCACATCTAAGATGTAGAATTCATGGTTCTAAGCACCATGAATCTAACGTATCGCATTAACCCATAGGCACACACAATACGTGCAATAAGAATCGACAATATTCACGCCACTCTCGTGGACGGAATGATCTCAGCTCATGCCACTCCCGTGGGTTAGAGCTTCGATGTATTTTGGTGGCCCTCATTGACGCGACTCGGGAGTCTGCTCGGTCTTCATCTTCCTCGGGTTAGAGCTTTGATCTTCATCTGTTTGGTGCGACTCAGATCGAGTCGGCTGTCTGCTCGGTCGAGTAGGTCTGAGCTGTTTCCTTTACGATTTCAGCATGTCAGCTCAGCTGAGTAGCTGATGCTACTCGGTCGAGTCACCTGGGAAACTGAACTCAACTTTGCCATTTTCTCATTCTCTTCATCTCATCTCCTCCAATCTTCTTCCATTCCTCGTCAAACTCCCATGGAGCCTTGCCAATGACGTCTCGGATGTGTTGGATGTGTCCATGTCCCAAAATAGCTCCAATTTACTCCAAAACTCCTGAAAATCCAAAAATCTATACAAAACTCGAATATGGCGCTAGAAGCACGATAATGTATGAAAATATGGATTTTAGAGGCGAATATGACATGAAATGATGCGGTGAAAACAAGTAAAATATGGACACATAAAAATCTCCCAAGCTTACTTCTTATTCATCCTCGAGGAAGACGAATACGAGGCTCACCGGGCGATAAAAATAAAAAGTAGAAAAAGAATGGAAGACAGAGGGGAGTGCTATAGTATTAGGTCAGACCTCAAGCCATAGCGACATATCACAATGCTTCTAAAATAGATCACATGCTTGCAATCAGTTAAGAACAAAGGAATGAATTCTCTAAATTCATGCAATCTATTCATATCAACTTCATGCGATTCATAGAGTCTAGTATAAACATGTTGGCGACGCACTTTTCAATCAATAGAGATAAATGAAGCATATAAGAGTCACACCAAGCATGCAATAGAGAATAGAATAAAGATCATGGCATTCCTAAATTCATTTCAAATCATGAAAAATACCCATAGCTAATATATTTCGCACAGTCTAAGCATTATCAAATATCCCCAAATGTGCAAAACTAAACTGTAATGGCATACTCACTCGTATAATCAAATGGATTCAACCTCCACCCCCCAGCTTAGCTTGAGGCATCACATCTAAGGATAAAGGAATTTTTGTGGCTTTTTCCCAAGTATTTGTGTAGCTTCAAATATCAAGATATAGGAAATATTTTCCTTTTTTTCTCTCTCGTTTTTATTTTTTAGAAGCAATAGGATATACATTCATTTCTGGCTCCTTTTTGGGCTTTTTGAAGCTAACTTCTTCTTTTGGGATTTTTGGGAATATGATGCGGTATATGTAGCTGCAGAGGGGAGGAACCCAAGTGACATGTAGAGAACAATAAGATATGTGGAGAAGGAAATAATATAATCACTCGGTTCACTCATAAGATGTGCATAATGGTTCAATAAGATAACACTCCAACTAAACTCATAAGCAAGCACAGATATTTTCATTCATTTCAACGTATAATGAAGTCATGCGGTAATGCACACAATAATAGCAGGTATGCAACAGAAGGTGAAAAAGATAACAAGGCAGATGCTACAAATATTCTAAAGATGCATGAATCTCGGTGAATATCCAACATAGGCATACTAAATACTACTGCATACATTCAGCTTCAATTCATTTCAAGCATTCATATAGAGAGACCGTCAACAGAATATATATGCAATCATATGAATAGTAAGAACTGAAATACTCTAAGTAGCATGGCAAAAGTAATAAGCATCGCGATAGCTACTAAAGCTAAGAGAGATATCATCATGTGGAATATATTTAGCAAAAGGGAAAAGAAAGACGGAGAAAATAAAATAAATGCAAGCATGCAAGCATACCACACACGAAAAATATGATGCTAAAAAATGAAACGGTGAAAAAGTGGTGGAAAATAAAAATTAGAAGGGTGTAAAATAAAAGAAAATCGAAAAATATGAAAATAAACGCGATAGCGCTCATCCCCCAAGCTAAACACAGCAATGTCCTCACTACTGAGAACATGCTAACAAGAAGGGAAAATGAAGCCAGGGTGGGCGGGTGGTAAATAAAAGAAAATAAAAATAAAGAAAACCAAACCCTGAGAATGTAAAGAAAAAGTGCATATGCATGACCTAATGCCTAGGGTGCAAAAATAGGAACAAGCAGGCAGATGATGCACATGATGTCATGATGCAAGTGTAAATGCAAAATGATGGAATGTATGCGATGGTGCAAAAGCTATGCAAGGTCAGGTCCCCCGAAGAGACAGATGGGCACAAAAATGATAGGGGTGACAGGAGAAAAAATAGTGAAAAAATCAAACAGTAGCATCACCCTCTGGAGGTGATGATGGGTCCGACTGCTGGGGACCATAAATGGGAACAACCGGTACAGAAGGTGAAAGCTCGACTGGTGTGTCGACCGGTGAAGCGACAGAAGAGAAAATGGGCTCAGTCAAAGGTACAACAGAAGGAGTGTCGACAGGTGTGAGAACGTGTGTGTCGACGATGGAAGTCTCCAACTAAGGTGAAACCGGCTCAAGGGTAGAAGTGACAGGCCTTGTAGAAGCTTGAGAGTGAGGCACAGTGAGCGATGCAGGAGGGGCTGAAGGGACAAGGTCTGGCCTGGGAGGAGGGGCTGGTGCAAGTATAACAGTAGGTGCAGGCTGATGCCTAAGAATGTCAAGAATGGTTACGAGGTCCTGCTCTACGGACTGCTGAAAAGTGGAGAGAGAGGTCGCGAGGGTGTCCAAGGCACGCCTCAAGGTGACAACCTCGGTCTCCATCGCAGAAAGACGTGCGTCCATGGTGCGAAAACTAAGGGGTGGGTGTGAACTGCTAGAGACCACCCTCGTAGAGTGCCCACGGGTAGGTGATACCTGGGTCTGAACTGGAAGTCGGTGAAGGATGGCCTAGCAGGGATCTCAGATGAAGAGGATGTGCATGGGATGGATCCAAGATCCGGTGCAGAGACAGAAGCAGAATCATCATCAGAAATGGGAGACATCGTGGCAACAGAAATGGTGATAGACACCACGACGCTCTCAGAGAAAACTGATGATGCTGGTATAGAAGTGGTGCCAGGAAGAGAAACTGTGGACCCTAAAGTGATAGGAAGGGAAGTGAGGAGGTCCACAGGTGTGAAAAGAGTGCTGGCAAAGACGGGCTCCGAGATATGTAAATTGATAGGCTCAGGAGCGAAAGAACTGGCTGGCTCCGTAAAGCTGGAAGAAGTGAAATCAGGGGCGGCCGAAACAACTGTGTCCTCAGGTCCGGACACGACAGAGACAGAGGTAGTGACCTCCAGGGCAGAGGTATGGACAGTCCCCGGGGTCTCTACGGTGGTGGTAGGGGTGGAGGTGGTGGTGGCGAGAGCACTGATAGAATTGGGAACAGAAGTGCTCCTAGGTGGGGGTGGGTGTGCAAGGTGGGCTGGATGTGCTGCTATGAGGACAGCAATGTCAGGCTCATCCTCATCAGAACGGAGCACCCAGTCGTCGATGTCGTCGGTGACTAGTGCTCCTGGTTGCTCAAGGACGTGGGTGGGAGATAGGAAAAATACAGGGAGTGAGCCAGTCAAGCATGACTGGGGCGACATGGGTGAGGTCGGGGCGGGGCAGGTAGAGGTACTGCTCGTTGTGGATGCCTAGAAGGTAAATCTAGTGATGCACACCATGCAGCCTAATGATGGACATGCTGGTGAACACATCCATCGTCAGGCATGTATGCCCGGTGGGAGTCACTAGACGTGTAGGGAGGGCGAGGCCGAGCATCTGGGAGAAAATGGTGAAGAATCTGACACAGCAGATATCGGTGGCGGCATGGACAGTCTGAAGAAGGCGATGACATCTAGTGTACTACGTCAGAGAGCAGGAATGGGTGGAGGGTGCGATCAGGGTGGAAGCGTAGAAGTCGAGTCATCCCCATAAGATGGAAAAGCTCAGGTAGGGAGAGTGTCCCGACCTCTGGCCTAGAAAGAGAGTGCTGACAAGGTGGCATTGGGCGTAGCAAAGACATGGGTGGACGATATAAGAGGATTTCACCCTGCTAGGGCAATATCCTCGCAGACCTGTGATGCGATGCCAAAACTGCCCGACATCAAATGCAGTGGGCTCGAAGTCTTGGGAGAAAGCAAGTGTGCGGTCAGGGATGGAGGAAATGTGGAAGTGGGCATGGATCATGGCGTATGACCACTACGTCATGGTCAAGCAGCCGGAAGCTAATGCCATCACCTGCTGGGGTGACGACAATAGAGCTCAACGCCTCAAGTGTGAGGCGTGTGTAGGTGTGGGCATGGATGACTAGGAGGCTATCAAAACCAATGACCTGGTAAAGCATGTGGACACCATACATAAGTCCAAGGTGCTGGAGGGTAGGGATGTGAGAGAAGCAGGTGGGGACGATGGTGCGGTGGGATATGGCTAGGAAACGCTCTCGGTGAGCATCATCCCTGAAAACGATAATGTACGTCCTCAGGGTGGGTGGTGGAGGTATTGAATGTGGCGGAGGAGTGGTGGCAGGGATGGGAGGAGCAGTAGGGTGGGTGGTGTGTGGTGCCTCTATGGCTAGAGGCACGGGTGTGGTAGATCGTGATGAGTCAGACGAGGACGACGCGTCATCCAAGTACGGATCGGGTGAGGGTGAAGGTGAACGACATGGGCGTCATGCTAGCCGGGAGGAGGAGGGGCCAGAGGGGGCCTTCCTCTTCACCGATTGAGGCTTCCTGGGCCTAAGGCAAGGAGGCATCATGCAAATCGTGCAGACGGCTACGGTATATGAAATAAAAATGAAAGGAGTATACCGATATCCGAGCTTAGCTACGAAAGTGGAAGTGTAATGTGCATGTGCGACACCTCGAATCCAAGCTATCCCCCAATCCAATCCAAACCAAGCTCCTCGGATCCACGAAGTAGCTCCAAGTGTACCTGCAATAGGATATGAAAATAAGATTAGGCATTTGCGAAAATAATTCGGTTTGAAGATCAAAAATTGGAAGAATTAGGTTGGGGGTGATTCGGATTTGGGGGGTGGGGGAGATGAGGAAGATGGGGGTGTGGGGCTGCTCGGCCCGAGCACAGGGTGTGCTCAGGCGGTAGCTCGGGCGGCTTCTCAGCTCCGGTGAGCTGTCGGAGCAAGGGGCAGCCACAGGGTTTGTGGGGGGGGGGGGGGGGTAGGGTATTAGGGAAAGAGAGGGAGAGAGGGGGGAGATAGAGATGGGGAGGGGTGATGGGGGTGTAGCGCCTCGGCACAGGTGGTGCGGGCGGCGCTGCTCCGGCGAAGTTATCGGAGCAAGGTCGACGTGGGCAAGGGGTTAGAGATAAAGAGAGTCAGAGAGAGATATAGGGGGAGAGAGGAATAGAGATAGGATGAGAGAGAGGAGAGGGGGCGATGGGGCGGACCGAGTGCGGCGGCACCGGGCGGCGCTTGAGTGGAGGGAGAGGCGGTGGTGAGGTCGAGTAGGGTTAGGTCAAGGGGGGAGAGCTCGGGGATTTGGGGGATTAATTCGAATAGGATTAGGGTTCTGCCCGAGTCAAAGTCGAATTAGTAGGCCTAGTCGAGTTTGTATTAGGTGTGTGGCCTGGCTGAATAAGTTGCTGATCACGCCGAGCAGCGGGAGCTGCTCCGTCGAGCAGAAAATAATAAAAATATAAGAATATAAGTTCAGAAATTTCCCCTAGTGCTTGAACAAACTGCTTACTCAGCTCA
Source organism: Scilla litardierei (assembly GCA_030789695.1). Taxonomy (NCBI): domain Eukaryota; kingdom Viridiplantae; phylum Streptophyta; class Magnoliopsida; order Asparagales; family Asparagaceae; genus Scilla; species Scilla litardierei. The sequence goes on along the minus strand of CM061142.1, from coordinate 304,316,962 downwards.
GTCGAGCTGAATTAAAACAGAGTGATGTTTGAGCTCTCTTTTGCTCTCCCTGCAGCTCGGTCGAGTAGGGTAGCAAGTCGGTCGAGTCCATTAAGCTTTCCAGAGCACCCTTTTTGCACTTTTGGATACTTTCCTGTAGCTCGACCGAGTAGGATAGCTACTCGATCGAGTCGAATTAGAAACAGAGTGCTCTTTTTCGACCTTTTTGGGCTCTGCCTGTTGGTCGATCGAGTAGGATGCTGCTCGATCGAGTCGCAATTAATTTCCAGAGCCAAGTTTTACCTTCATCTCCATTTTTTGCAGATCGTACTGTAGCTCGACCGAGTTAGGGGGCTACTCGGTTGAGTCGCAATTAACTTCCAGAGCCTGTTTTTGCTTGTTTTCTCCAATTCCCTGCAGCTCGGCTGAGCAGGGTAGTTACTCGACCGAGTTGCCTGTAACTTTTTCCCCAATCTTGTATTTCTCTAAGGTGCTCTTCCCTTGGTTCCTTCTCCTTATTTTCATCATTTGTTGCACTCTCCTTATTGTTCAACCTGTAGAAGGGAGAACTCAACAATTTGTTTGTGGTTTTCTATTTTCTTGGAATTAAAAACGAATTTATTATGTTTTTTTGGAAAGAAAAGAAAAACAAAATGAAAGCTATGGAAAAGAAAATCGGGTTGCCTCCTGATAAGCGCTTGTTTTAAGTCGTAAGCTCGACTCCCTCAAGATTTTCAATGAATGATGTTGGGTGCATACGAAATACGTCCGTCATGCTTCCCGATAATCCCATGCGGCGATATTTGGCCTCTGAAAATGACCATGATAACCAAATCTACCGGCACACATAGCCCGAGCGAAATTTGAAGGGTGATGTCGCGTGTGATGCCTACCGGATATGTAATTGAGTGGTCTGCCAATTGAATTCTCATATCGGTAGGCTCAAGCTCCGTCCTGGTATTTAGCCTCTGAAAAATGGAGAGTGGCACCAAACTAATGCTCACTCCCAAATCGATCAATGCTCTGCTAATAAGGGTGCCACCAATGGAGCACGGCACCGTGAAACTCTCGGGATCCGACAACTTCTTCGGTAGATGGTTCTTAATAAATGAGGTGCAATTATCCAAGAGCTTCACCTCTTCTTGTTTACGCTTCCCCATAATGAGATCCTTTAAGAATTTAGCGTACGTAGGGATTTCAGTGATAGCTTCCATAAAAGGGATGTTCAATTGTATACCTTTGAGGAGCTCGGAGAACTTTACGTATTTCTTCTCCATCTTCGCTAGTGCCAATCTTTGAATATGGAGGTGGAGGTCGGCTCGCTTTGTCTTTGGTGGCATCCTTTGGAATAGAATTGTTGGAAGTAGTAATAACATCCGTCGGTGCTATAGCGCTAGTAGGTGAGTAGATGGAGAAGTCTCCTTTTCTTCAATAGCATGAGGCTCCTTTGTAGCCTTTTCCTTGTCATTTTCAGCGTTAGTAGCATCTCCATCTTGAGCATGAGTAGACAGCTTTCGGCTCAAATTGGTAGAAACCGGCACCATGACTGTGTCGGTAGTCTTTCCTCCTCTTGTGGTAACTGCGACCACTGCATTTGCTTGGGCCCTAGGATTGGGCTCCGGCTGAGAAGGCAATCTCCCTTGCATCTTCATGAATTGGGACATTTGACCTTTAAGCTCATCGATGGAATCATTGATAGACTTGAAACACGTGGAATTCTTTGCATTTATCTTGGATTGCCCACTCATGAATGTGTCCAATGTTGCCTCGAGATTGGGCTTTGGATCTGCTGTTGCATATTGTTGTAGTTGACAGTAATTGTACCTCGGTGGTCTGTAAGGCCCAGATGGCCTAAACCCATATTGTTGTGGAGGCGCCCCTTGTTAATGAGGAGGTGGCAGAGGTCTCTACTGTTGAGGAGGTTGCAGTCCTTTATTCGGGTTGCCATAAGAAAATTTGGGATGATTTCTCGCCGTCGGATGTTTCCATTGATTCCTCCCCTCTCCAACTATAAAGTGCACCTGCTTAGCTTGTATATCTACTCCATCATAAGGTCCTTCATTTGGAGCATAGCCTTGCTCTGTGTATCCTTCATGCATGGGATAAGCTGGAGCTCTAGAGGTGGTTGGAATGGCATCCAACCTCTGTTCAATCCTCACTACCTGTTTACAAAGAGTTTCAATGGAGCTTCAAGATGGGTAGCGATTTTTACCTCGGGGGCTTTAATAGATGAGCGTTCATCACCCCATTGCTGAGTATTTGCAGCCATTTGTTCCAACAAAGATAAAGCTTCATCGGATGGCTTATACCAGAGAGCTCCTTGAGCGGAAGCATAAATAATCATCTTTGTGCTTGGTTGGAGCCCATTATAGAAGCTCTGAACAAGATCCCACTCCACAACTCCATGGTGCAGGAATTGATGTTGCAGGTCTTTAAATCTCTCCCAAGCCTCGTACAATGACTCCTGAGGAAGTTGCTTAAAGTTTGAGATAGCTCCTCGAATCCTCACCGTTTTGGACTGTGGATAGAACTTGTTCACAAAGGCGATAGCCAACTGTTTTCAAGTCGTGAAGGTATTGGAAGGGTGCGCTAGCAACCAATAGGAGGCCTTGTCCCTCAAAGTGAATGTGAATAGCCTAAGCTTGATAGCATCTTCACTCACATCCTTAGCATGGAACGTGTCGCACTTCGCCAAGAACGTGTCGATATGGTGGGTTGGGTTTTCATGAGGATGCCTTGAAAGGGGTCCTGCTGTATGAGATTTATCAACCCAGTCTGCAACTCAAAACTACATGCCGACAGCTGCGATCTCAAGATGGAAGAAGCTTCAGTAAAGTTTGGCTTAATAAAGTCCAGGATGGACCCCTTACGTTGAGGATAAGTATTTCCCTCTGCATTGAATCTATAGGAGGCTGACTCCTTTTCTCCGCTCTGATCCTTCTTGTTGTCTTTTCGATTTCGGTGTCAAATAATAATTCCTTGTCAAGACTTCCAAGGCGAGTGTTCATGCACAATAAGAACTCAAAAAATACAGTCAGTGTCAAAGTAATAAAAGAATAAAAAGTATGTAAAGATAAGAGATGATAAGATTTGTTAACGAATTCTTCAATAGAAAAATAATCCAAGTAACATTGTTACCTTCCCTGGCAATTGTGCCAAAAACTTGATCGCCCGTGAACTAACACCTAGAACTCACCCAGCAATGGCACGAACACCAAGTTCTAAATGTATCCCAAATGTGAATCCTCGGCACTTTAGCAAGAGTACGGTGTCAAGTAATAGTATAAAAGATATCGATCCCATAGGAAAGGTATGAATGTTATTGTCTTGGGTTATTTTTAAATCTCAGAATGTAGGCAGCAGTCGGTTTAGGATTATGAACAATTAATAAAGGTTGGTTGTTTAGGATTATGAACAATTTATAAAGACTAGGGCTTTAGGACTCACCACTAGGATCATCAGACGTCGATGCTTGGTTAAGACTCTTACGTTGCATTGGCATTATAGGGATTGTCGCATCTAAGATGTAGAATTCATAGTTCTAAGCACCATGAATCTAACGTATCGCATTAACCCGTAGGCGCACACGATAGGTGCATTAAGAATCGACAATATTCACGCCCCTCTCATGGACGGAATGATCTAAGATGTAGAGCTTCGATGTATTTTGGTGTTTCTCATTGACGCAATGACGGTAGCCATCAATTAGTAATATAGTTCGTCGGTGGATTTGTAATGACCAGTTTTTGTAATGACTATTATATGAATAATATTGGATGTTCTCTCCTTGTGTGTTTTTCCCTGTCAGACGTTCTTACGATGAGCTTCATAGCGTCCATATATTAGAGCTAGAGTGATCCTAGAGGCCATAGGAATCTTCCCGAAGCTTTGCGCTTCGATTCGGCACTTCTGGTGCATCTTAGTTGGTTCATGAAGGAGAGCCAACCGACTAGATTGCAATCTAGTCGGTCGGCAACTCTTCAGGAACCGACTAGTTCATCTTGTATATTTTAGCTGAGTTACTGTTTACGCTTAGTCAGTCTAAGCACATTCTTCGACCGACTAGTTCCTAAACTAGTCGGTTAGAACTTGTACTCAGACTGACTAATTCTGAGTTCTTCTGAACAGCCGAGTTACTGTTTGTAGTTAGTCGGTCAAAGAACTTCTACCGACCGACTAGTTCCCAAACTAGTCGGTTAGAGTTCCTTCTCCGACCGACTAACTCTCAGTACTTAATATCTATCTAATTTTACCCTTAGTCGGTCTATGAACAATCACCGACCGACTAGTTTCCAAACTAGTCGGTTGACGAGCCTTCACAGACCGACTAACTCTGTCTACACTGTACCAACCCTGTTCACTGTTTGCCTTTTAGTCGGTCTCGGTTGGACGACCGACCGACTAGTTCCCAGACTAGTCGGTCGACCACCCTTCACTGACCGACTAGTTTGCCCAGTAAACCTAGGTTAAGTCGTAGCCGCCGCTATTTCCTTCTATTTAAACCCTATGCGTTTTCTATTCTTTCTTCACTTTTCTTAGCCGATCTTTTTCCCCAATCATCCCTCAACCTTCCCCTAGCCTTCCTGCATCCTCCCGTGCTCCTTCTCACCTTCCATTGCGCTGGCACCACCCCGTAGGCCACCGGCAAAATTCTCCTTTTGCTCCAGATCTTTCCCACAATCTCCCATCTCCAGATCTGTTGTTTAGCCGCTGCGAGGAATTCTTTTCAACCGTAGTTCTTTGGGATGGCTTCTTCCGTTGCCGTGCTAGATCCGATTTGGCGATGGTAATCCGGAATCCGACGAGATCTTCTCCTACCTGCAGATCCGTAGGCGTCTCGATCTTCGCTTCGTAAACGGTTAGTGATCTACCTTTAATTTCCCTAAACCCACACTGTAAATTAGAAAAACCCAATTAAAAATGGATTACTAGACGTTGTAGGTTTCCAATGCAAAACCGGATTAAATCATACAATTCTGATTCTTTGCTTTGACCATAACAGCGACCCCTTTTCCCTGTATAGTAGCGATTTGTGTGACAACTCTCGTCGATTAACAAACCTCGGTACCAGGCAAGTGAAACTTGCCAACCTCGTTTTAGGCCATGCTTTAGGCCATCTCTTTACTTTAGCGTGAAAGAGACTAGACCGTGAAATGATAACGGTCTAGGGGAAAGTTCAAATTCTAGCTTGACAACGAAGCTAGAATTACCCATGTCATGTCAAGTCATGCTTTGCCTATCATGTTTAATTTCTTAACGATACGCAATTTAAATTGAATATCTGCCATGCATTGCATTCTTTACATGCCATTGATTTGTATGTTGCATCGTAGCACACGCTACCAAATACATGTACAATCCGTGTTTCCGTGTTTCCGGCTAGGCACGCGTTATGCGGGCATAACCCTACGCCATACTTGTTAAAACACTTCCTGGCTTGTGATCCAGAAGCGAGCATTTCATGGTCGGTGGTAAAGCCCTGGCTCGATACACGTGAAGGGGTAGGGATAAACGGTCACTTGAGCATAAGAGTTGGCCCGTACAGCCACTCTAGCCAAAGGGCGGAATCTCTGTGGACGACGTGCTTGCTTACTTGTACTTGTCCTTGTGAATGTTAAATTGTTCCATGCCATGTTAAACGTTTCCATGCCATGTTTTACCTGCCATGCTACAAATCATGCCATGTCATAAACTGTTGTTACTTTACTTGTGGTTCTCATTGTATAAAATGTCATGTCATACTATACTCTAGAACTGCTAGGTTGTTTCTACTTTCCTTTAGTTTCCTTGCACAAAGTCTTGTAGACTTTGCTGACATGTGCCCCTTCTATTTGGGTGACGCATGTTAGTTGCTGAGCCAGATATTGCTGTTGAGGGCGATGAGTTCGTGGAGTTCGTGCCCGATTCTATTGCTGACGTGGAGTACGAGGACACCGGTGACCAGTCCTAGTGTTCCTTCGCAGACCCTTCTTTAGTTGTTGTTGTTTGTCGGTGAGTAGCACCGTTTGTTGTTAGATTCTTTGTTGGCCATGCTGGGCCTTTTCTTTTAGACTCTTTTGTTTGCCTGGTGGCATTTCTGCGGTTGTTGAACTTTATCTGGACTTTGAGATTATAATTTAATATTATCCGTCTCTTTCTATTATTGTTATCTTTGTTCCGTGTCACATTACAGGGACCTGCATGTATTTTCCAGACGCTTTACAGGCTGGAGCCTCACAGCTCTAAGCCTGAGCGGGCCTCGTCTTGCCTCGCCTCCATTTTAGGGAAGCGGGTCGTGACAGGTTTCTTTTGGTGGCCCATGCAGGTCTCCACTCTGTAACTGTGACATAATCGGAACAACGATAAGAAATTATAGAATGTCCGATAAACAATTTCGACACCCGAGTCAGAGGCTGAGAGTCTGATTTGTTTCATTTTCTGTGTCATTAGATGGCTGGAAGACGGAATACCCGTGCTGGTGGTGGTGTGCCCCCTCGTGTCGAGGAGCCGGATCGAGAGCCCACCAATGGGGAGATCATGTGGATGATGCATCAGATGATGCAGGTGCAGCAGGGGATGCTGCAGAATGCCCAGAATGTTCCGCCTGCTTGAGCAGCGCAGCCTGTCCAGAATGTCCCTCGCTTCGAGCCAGGAGCGAAGCAGTTTCGGGAGCTGGGCCCCGCTTACTTTGATGGGACTGAAGGACCTCTAGCTGCGGATGAGTGGACTAGGAACATGGAGGACAACCTGAAGATGTCGAAGGTCGATCCGGCTGGATGGGTTGACTTGGCGAAGAGGCAGCTTAAGGATAATGCTCGGAACTGGTGGGATGCCGAGGAGGAGATGCTGGAGGAGCCGATATCCTGGGATACTTTCAAGTCCAGATTCGATGAGGAATACTTTTCGAAGGCTGCCAGGAGGGAGATGGCGTAGCGCTTCATTGACCTGAAGCAGGGAAGCTTGACCGTGGACCAGTACCACCAGGAGTTCACCAGGCTGAGCCGTTTCACATCGAAGATGGTGCAGGATGCTGATGAGAGGGCCCAGGGGTTTCTGCAGGGGCTTTCTTTGGATTTTCAGAGCTTTGTGACTTCTTCTAATTCGGAGACCTATCAGAAGGTTCTGATTGCAGCGAAGAGGCAGGAGCTGATTGTGAACCAAAAGAGAGGATGTGCTTCTGGAGCTGGGAAGAGGCCTGTAGAGCAGGCCAAGGCAGTGATGAGACCAGGGTTCAGGCCCAATCAGCCGGTACAGTTCAAGAGGCCCGGGGGACCTCCTACTCTGAAGACTTGCCATTTATGTGGCAAGACTGGTCATGTCAAAGATCAATGCCGGAAGATGTTGGGACAATGCTTGGGTTGTGATAATCCTGTGCATACCATGAGGGACTGCCCGAAGTCCAAGCAGCCATGGAAGGGACCTGTTGCAGCTCAGCCGTTGCAGCAGAAGGCACCTGTACCTGCTGGACGTGGAGCGCCTCTCGTTCCGCAGAGGCAGGCTTTTCAGCAAGCTGTTCAGCCGAGGAGGCAGGCTTTCCTGATGACTGCCGTGGAGACTGAGGCAGTGGATGAGGTTATTGTAGGTAACTCTCAACCTAGTTGTTCTTTCCTTAGTTAGACTTGTTTGTTGGATTTTTTTGGTTGCTTGTTATGTATGCTAGAATAGAATTTGATTGTTAGACTGTCTGTAAGGTGTGATTTTGGTTTGCACATTTCCTTCACGAGTCCTCTTCGACTCAGGTGCATCGATGTGCATTATTTCCTGGAGCTTCGTAGAGAAGCATTCCTTGTCGACTTTCCCTCTTCCCAAGAGTTGGAATATCGTTACAGGAAATGGTGTGGTCTCGGTGCATCGTGGTTGCAATTTGTCACGCCCCGCTTCCCATTAAGCTTGAGAGCGAGGACGCGAACGGGCCCGCTTGTGCAAGTCAGGAGAAGGTACTTTTGCTTTGCTTTCCTCCTTGACTTAACACAATAAGAGTCTGTGTAAAAACTGCAGGTTCTTGCTTGCATTACTCAAAACAACACAGATAAGTAAAACAATATTACAATCTCAACCGTCTCAACAGAATTACAACAAATGGAGAAAGAAGAGTGGGTCTTATGACCGTACAACAATTGAAACGAAGTGCAATGAAAGTGCGCTCAACAAGTCTTGGTCCACTGATTCAGCTATCTCAACTAGTCGTCCTGGTGCTATAGCTCGGGATTTGACATACATCCAAAAACATGAATGTATGTCAGCAAGGGTCTGCAAGTAGAGATTAGAACCCAAGGCAAGATATATACAAAATTATACTGAATTTAAGAGGTATTAATACTTTAAATGAGATAGCGACATCAAGATTAAACATGCCAAAATAAAGTAAAATACTCCTAGCATGCAGTTCTAAGCAATTTAACAAGTAAAGTAAATCTTCTCTTTGGTTCATTAGCATGTCAATATAACTGAGATAACAAATCCAAGTTGCAAGTTTCATGTTAGCATTTCACGATTGTTAGCATTCACGATTGTTAGTATTCACGATTTGTTAGCATTCACGATTGTTAGCATTGTCAATTCTACAATAGGGTTCTCGCCCTTAGGACGTGATGAGTGAGTCCTTCTTCTGACGGGGGCTTACCGTGATTGGCGCTAACCCACCGCCTACGGGTGGTGCCCTTGAAGAGAGTACTCGTTCATACGCCTAGCAGCCGCTCAACCCTTACCCCACCCAAGATTTGTGCTGGAACACGAGCCAGCCTAATTCACGAATTACAAGCACGAATTCACGATTTCAAGCACGAATTTGTCAACTCACATGACATCACAAAGATCACGATTTCGCCTTAGAGGTGCATGATCTCACGATGTCACACGCTAGTTAATTATTTCAAGGCATGCATCAATTAAATAACATGACCAGTTATCTTTATACAACAATTTTTCATGATTACATGAGTGTCGAAACAGCATTCACAATAATTTAATAAAAGGGCTGAACCTGAGAGTTTAACGAATGTGAACATAAAGTTAATTTTTTTCTTCAAAGACCAAAAGAACATTCAATCTTCAAAAATACACTATAAATTGTATACTTGCCTGATTCCGTCGATTTTGATGTTGTTGGGTCAGTCTTGACGGGTATTACTTGTCGGTACTTCCGGTTCTCTGTTTCGGTTAAAGAATTCATAGAATTAGATATATTGCGAGATAAGTCAAAATATTCGGTCAATCCCCGAATTGGGTTCGGCTAAGTTTATTGGGCTCTCTGACTAGGGTGAGGTCTATATTGTGTTACACTAATATGATACGCCTCATTTCATTCTGGTATTATCTAACAACAAGCTGCCAAAATTTAATACTAGCCAGTTAATTAATTTTAACAATCCTTTTAACACTAACCTAATTTTACTCTAGGCTAATTATATAGTTTAAATATTACAATCAATTCTATTACCTATTCCACACCTACCCCCATCACATATTAACATATATCCTTCACTTTAATTTTCAACCATATAACCATCTCTCTCTTTTCTATTATTCTTTATTATAACCAAGGCTGACACCATTCTTAACTTCTCTTTATCCTATTCCGTTTCATGTCTCCTTTATTTCTCCTGTCACTTCTTTCTTCTTTATATCATTCTTTAATAACTTTTATATTAACTCTTTGGTTCTCTCTGTCTGTTCTTAGTTTTGTTTTTTTTCCTTTGTTTCAAAACCTGGCAGCCATGGATCCTATGCGAAAATGAAAGTGGATCTCACCTACGCGACGGAAGGAGGAAGGAGGGGGCTCACGGCGGCTCAGGGGAGGGCTCCGACGTGCGAGATGAGGAGGGGGCTGCCGCCGGCGGCTCCGGGCGGATTCCGGCGACCTGGCGACCGGCGGTGGGCGCGTCCGGTGTTCGCGTGGCGCAGGCGCAGGCGCAGGCGCAGGCGCAGCTGCTGCGTGTGGGGGGTGGCGCGCTCCTCAGTTGGCTCGGGCGGCGGCCATGGTGAGGGGAGGAGGAAGGAGGAAGAAGATGAGGGTTCGAAGCTTGCTTTGATCTCAGATCTGAAGTGGAGTTGGTTCTGAAATTTGTTTTTCTTTGGGTTTGTTTACCCTCTTTTGATTTCTGATTTCAAAATCAGTAGGGGTTGTGTTTGGGAATTGATTTTGGTTTGAGAATTTGGGTTTGATGAAATTGTTTGGGAATGGTGAACTGATTTGGTGGTGATGAACAGATTGATGGGTTTGATTTTGGAATGGTGACGAATTTTGGGGAAGAATCTGATATGTTTGCAGAGGAGGGAAGGAGATGATGCTACCTTACGAAGATTAGCGGGGAAAACGTCGCCTGTTCTTAAGAAGTTTAACAGGGGACAACCCTTTCCATTTTGTCAAAGAAATTGATTAGATTAGGTTGTGATTTGGATGGATTTTAATGTAACGTTTGACTAATTTGTGGGGAGACGTGTTTGATTTGATTTAATCAGCCGAGGGAATGTATCTGCCCCATCAAATATGAAAGTTGTGTCTGAATATTAAGCAGACATTGAATTCCTTTAGTCAAATAGGTTAGGCAAGATTAGGATAGGTATTAATGAAATCTTTTGACAAATGATAAATCGTGTTTGTTGTCTTTCATGGTAAGTGGTTAAAGTAATAACATAATTAAGTAAATTTAAAACTTAATTTGTAAAATAATTAAAGTATTAATAAAAGTTAAAAGTGATTTACAAGTCGTAATTAGCAAGATAATTTAGTTAAAGTGATTTGTTAAACTTGACAGTCAATTGATGGTGACACGGTAAAAACGAAATCGGAGACGCGCTCGCGTCGACATGTAGCAGAGAGCGTACAGACTAAATTATTATCTGGACGACAGAAGTAGCATTTTGATACGCATGATTCTACACACGTCTAAAAATACAGGCCGTTACATTCTACCCACCTTAAGAAAATTCCGTCCTCGGAATTCTTATCAACTAATGGGCATGAAACAAATATGGATAACGCTCTCGTATTTCTATGAGGTAAATTTTGACCTGAAATACGTAGGGACAAAGAAATGAAATTGGTTAGGAAAGACACAAGTGATGTGATTAAGATTGAGTTTCAAAAAGAGGTTCGGATGACTAAGCATCGTCGATGGCCTTAACCGTCAATAGGCAAGCAAAATAGCTAACGATGGCTACTAGCGATGTGCAGGGACAATGGTGAAAAAATAATAATAATAAAACATTCCCAACTGCAATCCCCAATGCTTTAACACCCTGGTGTTTAAACCTATATCCTCAAATAAGTGTTCCTAAAATAAATCATTGCTTCTCGTCTTGTCACTGAATAAGTATATTCTGAACTCAAATAATATTCTGAACTCAAATACATGTCCAATACTTTCCTTTTCTTGTTGACTTCTATTTCATAATTCTTGCCTTAAACAATTAATACTTTAAACAAGGCAACCTCGGAAAGGGAAAAATATCAACTATCCTCAACCAATATTTCTTATAAATTCCTTACTCCTTCGCTCATCAACGCTATTAAGACAGTAACATCTTTTCAGGGGTCTTTAAAGTACGATATCCTCCACACCTAAGTTCTCCAAAAGCTATACATTCTCCTAGGTTGTCCATCCGTAATGTATCATCTCTTGCTCATTGCATAACCTAACTTGTAGTACTATAATTGTGACATCCACAAATCCCAATTCTAATCTTATTTTTTTGTATTAATCCATTGATATAACAGTGCTCTACCAATTACTAACATAAGGTGACAAGTACAAATACGCCTAGTATACCTCACCATTTACCATCAACATTTATCATGCTCCTAACTCATTCTTCGTCGTGACAATTCATAAGTTTAAACACCCTAATTAACAACAAACTATAAAATCACATCTCATCATTTCTAAGCAACTTAGATCAATTTACGCCATCATCCCTTCGTATCAACATGTCATATTATTCCCGACGTCTCCATCCTGCTATTCGTACAATGAAGTCTCGTTACTTTACATAATTTACTAATCATCATCGTCATCATAAGTCATGATATGAATTTCAAATCCGTAATGTACTCATCTTCATATGCACATTTCATAATATGAAATTCTATTGAAGCCATTATGTAGGGGTATATCCAAATATGAAATATAATTCTGAAAACCTCATTCTATTCACCATATTGTAAACCATCAATATAACTACACCTTACATCATCTCAAACTACTCTTATCTTAACAACAATAATCATATCTAACATCCTATCAACATAACACATAACAAAAATTTCAATACTGCTGATGATAGAAGTAAAGGTAAAAGAATAACATTTTTTTAAAGAAATGGTTATAATGCAAATTTAAAATTAATCTCGCTAAAGTGGTATCAAGTAAATGGGTGTAGAATCAAGTTTGTGACGAATGGGTTTCAGGTGAGGCAAGGATATGGAAATAGGTTGATCAGAAAGATGATCTTACAGGTGCAAGAAGTAAGAACAGCCATGCATATTCGAGTGGAAGGTAAAGCACTGATGGCTACTCAAGTGGTGTAAGTAAATTGCATGTAATGCATAAAGTAAAGGTGACTGTGCAAGTGTAAAAGTAATGACGGTGACATGGTAGATGGTAACAACAATATTTTAACCAACAGGTAATATGATGACAGTAGTAAGACAACCAGGTAGACTTAGTAATACTGAAAGGACAAGTAATGAGCGAGTGTGAGGAAAACAAACATCACTTGACTATCTAATAGCGTAGGCTGGCCTAATAATAATAAGAAGTCTAGTTTAACTCCAAAACTAGCCATGCAGTCAGGGCTTGAAGGCACATGTCACTTCTATGACCGCAGGACAAGTCCTTTGGTTGACCAACCACCTTCACATTCCTTTCTAAACACCGATCCAATAGTAATTTAAGATTGTCTATTATTATACAGTTCTATCACGTTCAAGTAGTCTCGACTTAGTCTGTGGAACCGTGGTATCAAATCAGTAGTCGTGACAAGGGTTAGCTTGATCAGGCGGCATAGAGATGGTTATTAGTGATTAACTGGGGGAATGGGAGGTATGTGTAAGATGTGACGATATCCCAATAATGTATATAAGGATAGTGAGTGGTGGTATGAGTTAAAATAGTAGATAAGCAATAGACAAAGAGTCATGGGTACAGAGATGTAGTGTTTGCTTGTAAATGGAGATAGATTTTTTTTATATACAAAAATTTTAAATTATAAATACGATGAATAATAAACTATTACACTGAAATAGTTGAAGTTTTATTTAACATAAAAATATTTAAAATTAGTGTATGGTCGGTTGTTTTGAAATCTGTTGTAGTATAGTAAGAAAAATGCCATACATAATCGTGAATCACGTCCTTGCGGTCCAGCGGACACGGTCAGGGAAGTGACTAAGCCAGGATCACTTACCCCAAGTCTAGCTAGGGTGATCCAACAAACTTAGCTAAGCACATTGACCGGATCATGGTCCATTGAAGGAAGTTTATCATTTATATGCGTGCCATTAACAAAAGAGTTTAAAGATAAATGTAGAAAGTAAAATATGTGGGTACGGATGGTATAAATTAGAAATCATTTAAAAATTCAATGACTAAAAATTTTCAGTAAAGGAAACTCAAAATCAAATAACAATTTTAAGTCAGTTGAAAAATATAAGGCCTATGTAAAAGATTTTTAAAGAAGTTAAACTGGGCGAGAAATATCATAAAAGAGATATCAATAGTAAAATCAGTATAGTAATGGGAGTGATTCAAAGGATAACGATGGCTGTCAGGAAGATCACGTGGGTTGAAAGCAAGGATTAGAAATGTGAGTGGGGGTAAGAATTGACTTGTGAAAAGGATTACGATAGATCCCTAAGGTTAAAAGTGGAATGTAAAATGAAGGGAGATTAAAAATCAAGGATATGCTGATTTGGTGACTAAGGATCAGGAATCTTAGGACTGGAATTTTCTAAAGAAGTTGATCGGGGTAGAAAATTCTAGGGAAAGCGTTGTTTGAAAATTGAGATTGTAATATCATCTATGTTGTTTTAAAATATTTTGCATGAGCATTGACCTGCATGGGCCACCACTAAAACCTGTCACGCCCCGCTTCCCATTAAGCTTGAGAGCGAGGACGCGAACGGGCCCGCTTGTGCAAGTCAGGAGAAGGTACTTTTGCTTTGCTTTCCTCCTTGACTTAACACAATAAGCGTCTGTGTAAAAACTGCAGGTTCTTGCTTGCATTACTCAAAACAACACAGATAAGTAAAACAATATTACAATCTCAACCGTCTCAACGGAATTACAACAAATGGAGAAAGAAGAGTGGGTCTTATGACCGTACAACAATTGAAACGAAGTGCAATGAAAGTGCGCTCAACAAGTCTTGGTCCACTGATTCAGCTATCTCAACTAGTCGTCCTGGTGCTATAGCTCGGGATTTGACATACATCCAAAAACATGAATGTATGTCAGCAAGGGTCTGCAAGTAGAGATTAGAACCCAAGGCAAGATATATACAAAATTATACTGAATTTAAGAGGTATTAATACTTTAAATGAGATAGCGACATCAAGATTAAACATGCCAAAATAAAGTAAAATACTCCTAGCATGCAGTTCTAAGCAATTTAACAAGTAAAGTAAATCTTCTCTTTGGTTCATTAGCATGTCAATATAACTGAGATAACAAATCCAAGTTGCAAGTTTCATGTTAGCATTTCACGATTGTTAGCATTCACGATTGTTAGTATTCACGATTTGTTAGCATTCACGATTGTTAGCATTGTCAATTCTATAATAGGGTTCTCGCCCTTAGGACGTGATGAGTGAGTCCTTCTTCTGACGGGGGCTTACCGTGATTGGCGCTAACCCACCGCCTACGGGTGGTGCCCTTGAAGAGAGTACTCGTTCATACGCCTAGCAGCCGCTCAACCCTTACCCCACCCAAGATTTGTGCTGGAACACGAGCCAGCCTAATTCACGAATTACAAGCACGAATTCACGATTTCAAGCACGAATTTGTCAACTCACATGACATCACAAAGATCACGATTTCGCCTTAGAGGTGCATGATCTCACGATGTCACACGCTAGTTAATTATTTCAAGGCATGCATCAATTAAATAACATGACCAGTTATCTTTATACAACAATTTTTCATGATTACATGAGTGTCGAAACAGCATTCACAATAATTTAATAAAAGGGCTGAACCTGAGAGTTTAACGAATGTGAACATAAAGTTAATTTTTTTCTTCAAAGACCAAAAGAACATTCAATCTTCAAAAATACACTATAAATTGTATACTTGCCTGATTCCGTCGATTTTGATGTTGTTGGGTCAGTCTTGACGGGTATTACTTGTCGGTACTTCCGGTTCTCTGTTTCGGTTAAAGAATTCATAGAATTAGATATATTGCGAGATAAGTCAAAATATTCGGTCAATCCCCGAATTGGGTTCGGCTAAGTTTATTGGGCTCTCTGACTAGGGTGAGGTCTATATTGTGTTACACTAATATGATACGCCTCATTTCATTCTGGTATTATCTAACAACAAGCTGCCAAAATTTAATACTAGCCAGTTAATTAATTTTAACAATCCTTTTAACACTAACCTAATTTTACTCTAGGCTAATTATATAGTTTAAATATTACAATCAATTCTATTACCTATTCCACACCTACCCCCATCACATGTTAACATATATCCTTCACTTTAATTTTCAACCATATAACCATCTCTCTCTTTTCTATTATTCTTTATTATAACCAAGGCTGACACCATTCTTAACTTCTCTTTATCCTATTCCGTTTCATGTCTCCTTTATTTCTCCTGTCACTTCTTTCTTCTTTATATCATTCTTTAATAACTTTTATATTAACTCTTTGGTTCTCTCTGTCTGTTCTTAGTTTTGTTTTTTTTCCTTTGTTTCAAAACCTGGCAGCCATGGATCCTATGCGAAAATGAAAGTGGATCTCACCTACGCGACGGAAGGAGGAAGGAGGGGGCTCACGGCGGCTCAGGGGAGGGCTCCGACGTGCGAGATGAGGAGGGGGCTGCCGCCGGCGGCTCCGGGCGGATTCCGGCGACCTGGTGACCGGCGGTGGGCACGTCCGGTGTTCGCGTGGCGCAGGCGCAGGCGCAGGCGTAGCTGCTGCGTGTGGGGGGTGGCGCGCTCCTCAGTTGGCTCGGGCGGCGGCCATGGTGAGGGGAGGAGGAAGGAGGAAGAAGATGAGGGTTCGAAGCTTGCTTTGATCTCAGATCTGAAGTGGAGTTGGTTCTGAAATCTGTTTTTCTTTGGGTTTGTTTACCCTCTTTTGATTTCTGATTTCAAAATCAGTAGGGGTTGTGTTTGGGAATTGATTTTGGTTTGAGAATTTGGGTTTGATGAACTTGTTTGGGAATGGTGAACTGATTTGGTGGTGATGAACAGATTGATGGGTTTGATTTTGGAATGGTGACGAATTTTGGGGAAGAATCTGATAGGTTTGCAGAGGAGGGAAGGAGATGATGCTACCTTACGAAGATTAGCGGGGAAAACGTCGCCTGTTCTTAAGAAGTTTAACAGGGGACAACCCTTTCCATTTTGTCAAAGAAATTGATTAGATTAGGTTGTGATTTGGATGGATTTTAATGTAACGTTTGACTAATTTGTGGGGAGACGTGTTTGATTTGATTTAATCAGCTGAGGGAATGTATCTGCCCCATCAAATATGAAAGTTGTGTCTGAATGTTAAGCAGACATTGAATTCCTTTAGTCAAATAGGTTAGGCAAGATTAGGATAGGTATTAATGAAATCTTTTGACAAATGATAAATCGTGTTTGTTGTCTTTCATGGTAAGTGGTTAAAGTAATAACATAATTAAGTAAATTTAAAACTTAATTTGTAAAATAATTAAAGTATTAATAAAAGTTAAAAGTGATTTACAAGTCGTAATTAGCAAGATAATTTAGTTAAAGTGATTTGTTAAACTTGACAGTCAATTGATGGTGACACGGTAAAAACGAAATCGGAGACGCGCTCGCGTCGACATGTAGCAGAGAGCGTACAGACTAAATTATTATCTGGACGACAGAAGTAGCATTTTGATACGCATGATTCTACACACGTCTAAAAATACAGGCCGTTACACAATTCTTGCCCTTTGGTGGTCTGTGGACATGAGCTTTACGCTGATTTCATCGTCCACGACATCATCAACTATGATGTCGTCCTGGGAATGGACTGGCTTGGGGGTTTCTATGCCACGATCGATTGTCGGAGGAAGAAGGTGGTGTTCGAGATCCCTGGCCATCCGGTGTTTGAGTTCAGCCGTGGCAGCAGTTCGCTTGGTCCGGTCAGGTTTCGGGCCAAGCCGGTGGAGATCATTGCTATGCAGATGGAGCAGTGTAGACCTGTGGTAGTGCGTGACTTCGACGACGTCTTCCCCGAGGAGATGTCTGGATTGCCACCCGATCGAGCTCTCGAGTTTTCGATCGATCTTATTCTAGGAGCGCAGCCTATCTCGAAGGCACCCTATCGCATGGCACCAGCAGAATTGGAGGAATTGCGGAAGCAGCTGGACGAACTTCTTCAAAAGGGTTACATTAATCCCAGTGTGTCTCCGTGGGGAGCACAGGTCTTACTGGTGAAGAAGAAGGACGGTTCGCATCGCATGTGTGTGGACTACCGGGAGTTGAATGCGGTGACCGTCAAGAATCGATACCCGTTGTCTCGTATTGATGACATTTTTGATCATCTTGGAGGATCGAGGGTATTCTCTAAGTTGGATCTGAGGAGTGGTTATCACCAGCTGAAGGTGAGGAAGGAAGATGTTCTGAAGACAGCATTCAGGACGAAATATGGACACTACGAGTTCGTGGTTATGCCTTTCGGTGTGACCAACGCACCCGCAGTTTTTATGAATCTGATTAATTTGATCTTCTATGACTTTTTAGACAAGTTTGTCGTTATTTTCATTGAACACATTCTGATCTACTCAAAGTCAGAGGAGGAGCATGCGTCACACTTGAGGACAGTATTGGAGATCTTGAGGAAGCATCGGTTGTATGCTAAGTATACAAGGTGCGAGTTTTGGCTGGATAGAGTTGCTTTTCTCGGGCATGTGGTGACAGGAGATGGTATTTCGGTGGACCCCGAGAAGATTAAGGCTATTAGGGAGTGGCCGGTTCCGCAGTCAGCATCTGAGATCCGGAGTTTCCTTGGATTGGCTGGTTATTATCGGCGTTTCATTAAGGATTTCTCTCGTATTACCGAGCCGATGACCAGACTGACGCGGAAGGATGTACCTTTTGTTTGGTCTGATGATTGTGAGGAAGCTTTTGGTGTTCTGAAGGAGAGGCTGACGACTGCCCCTGTTCTTGCTGTGCCTGATCGGAGTGGAGGATTCGAGATCTTTTGCGATGCTTCTGACAAGGGTCTCGGTTGTGTACTGCATCTGCATGGGCACGTGGTTGCGTATGCTTCTCGTCAGTTTAAGGCTCATGAGAAGAATTACCCGACACACGATTTGGATTTGGCCGCTGTCGTGTTTGCGCTGAAGATTTGGAGGCACTTCCTGCTGAGTGAGAGGGTGAAGATCTTCACCGATCACAAAAGCTTGAAGTACATTTTTACTCTGAAGGAGCTCAACATGCGACAGCATCGGTGGTTGGAGCTCATGACGGATTATGAGATCGATTTGCAGTATCACCCAGATAAGGTGAATGTGGTTCCGGATGCGCTGAGTAGGCTTCCAGCGGTGATGGTGTTGACTTTGCAGTGGAGATTGCAGCAGGATTTTTGCGAGTCTGGTATTGAGATTGTCCTTCCTGGAGAGACTTCTTCGTTGATGTGTATGCAGATACAGTCGACGATCGTGGATAGGATCAAGGCTGGACAAGCTGGAGACCCGAAGTTGGTGAAGATACGGGAGTTAGTGGAAGCCGGTCTACGGACTGACTTCTTGATTCATGAGGATGACTCACTGAGGTTTGGAGCCAGGTTACGTGTACCAGCTGGGGACATCAGAGAGGAGCTGTTGGTTGAGGCACACCATTCGCCGTATTCTGTGCATCCTGGTGGCACCAAGATGTACAAGGATCTTCGCATGAACTTTTGGTGGCATGGTATGAAGAGGAGTGTTGCTCGGAGTGTAGCCAAGTGTCTGGTTTGCCAGCAAGTAAAGGCAGAGCATCAGCATATGGCAGGGTTACTGCAACCGCTTCCGATTCCGGAGTGGAAGTGGCAACACATCACTATGGACTTTGTGACTGGACTGCCTCGGAGTCCGAAGCAGAATGACGCGATTTGGGTGATCGTAGACCGATTGACCAAATCTGTGCACTTTATTCCTTTCTGAGTAGGACAGTCTACTGAGACGCTAGCGAGGAGATGTATGGAGGTAAATCTTTTTACTCTCCGTTTTAATTTCCTTTTCCTAGTTTAGATAGTGATGTAACGTGAATCGTGCAGGAGATCGTACGACTTCACGGAGTCCCTGTGAGTATCGTGTCGGACAGAGACACGAGGTTCACATCTCAGTTCTGGCAGAGTCTGCAGAAGAGTTTGGGTACGAATCTAAGTTTCATCACGCCGTACCATCCGCAGACGGATGGCCAGTCCGTGAGGATGATCCAGATCTTGGAGGACATGCTGAGGGCATGTATGTTGGACTTTAAGGGATCTTGGTAGGATCATCTCCACCTTGTTGAGTTTGCCTACAATAACAGCTACCAGGCGAGTATTGGTATGGCACCTTTCGCCGTGCTATATGGGAAGAAATGTCGATCGCCACTGAGCTGGGATGACATTGGAGATCGGGAGCTGTTAGGACCTGAGATGGTCGTGGAGGCTGTGGATGTTGTGAGGAACATACGGGAGAGGATGAGGATTGCTCAGGACCGTTTCAAGCATTGGGCTGATGCTAAACGGCGTCCGTTGGAGTTACAGCCAGGTGACCATGTGTTCCTGAAGATTTCCCCGAATCGAGGAGTGATTCGCTTTGGAAAACGAGGGAAGCTGAGCCCGAGATACATTGGACCGTTTGACATTCTGGAGAGAGTTGGCGAGGTAGCCTACCGCTTAGCCTTGCCGCCATCTTTGGAGGGAGTTCACGATGTCTTCCATGTGTCGCAGCTTCGTCGATACATCAGCGATCCATCTCACGCTGTGGATTTCTCGGAGATCACCGTTCGCACCGATCTGACGTTTGACCAGCAGCCAGTGCAGATTTTGGACAGGCGTCAGAAGTCACTTCGGAACAAGACAGTCGATCTAGTTAGGGTGATGTTGCGACACGGCTCGCCAGGAGAGTCTACTTGGGAGAGAGAAGATGAGATGAGAGAGCGTTACCCTCTTTTGTTCCTTGACACGTGAGTGTTAGGAAATTCCGAGGGCGGAATTTTTCTTAAGGTGGGGATGATGTAACGACCAGTTTTTGTAATGACTATTATATAAATAATATTGGATGTTCTCTCCTTGTGTGTTTTTCCCTGTCAGACGTTCTTACGATGAGCTTCATAGCGTCCATATCTTAGAGCTAGAGTGATCCTAGAGGCCATAGGAATCTTCCCGAAGCTTCGCGCTTTGATTCGGCACTTCTGGTGCATCTTAGTTGGTTCATGAAGGAGAGCCAACCAACTAGATTGCAATCTAGTCGGTCGACAACTCTTCAGGAACCGACTAGTTCATCTTGTATATTTCAGCTGAGTTACTGTTTACGCTTAGTCGGTCTAAGCACATTCTTCGACCGACTAGTTTCCAAACTAGTCGGTTAGAACTTGTACTCAAACCGACTAATTCTGAGTTCTTCTGAACAGCCGAGTTACTGTTTGTAGTTAGTCGGTCAAAGAACATCTACCGACCGACTAGTTCCCAAACTAGTCGGTTAGAGTTCCTTCTCCGACCGACTAACTCTCAGTACTTAATATCTATCTAATTTTACCCTTAGTCGGTCTATGAACAATCACCGATCGACTAGTTTCCAAACTAGTCGGTTGATGAGCCTTCACAGACCGACTAACTCTGTCTATCCTGTACCAACCCTGTTCACTGTTTGCCTTTTAGTCGGTCTCGGTTGGACGACCGACCGACTAGTTCCCAGACTAGTCGGTCGACCACCCTTCACTGACCGACTAGTTTGCCCAGTAAACCTAGGTTAAGTCGTAGCCGCCGCTATTTCCTTCTATTTAAACCCTATGCATTTTCTATTCTTTCTTCACTTTTCTTAGCCGATCTTTTTCCCCAATCATCCCTCAACCTTCCCCTAGCCTTCCCGCATCCTCCCGTGCTCCCTCCCACCTTCCATTGCGCCGGCACCACCCCGTAGGCCGCCGGCCGACCCCAAAAACCCAAAATTCTCCTTTTGCTCCAGATCTTCACCACAATCTCCCATCTCCAGATCTGTTGTTTAGCCGCTGCGAGGAATTCTTTTCAACCGTAGTTCTTTGGGATGGCTTCTTCCGTTGCCGTGCTAGATCCGATTTGGCGACGGCAAACCGGAATCCGGCGAGATCTTCTCCTACCTGCAGATCCGTAGGTGTCTCGATCTTCGCTTCGTAAACGGTTAGTGATCTACCTTTAATTTCCCTAAACCCACACTATAAATTAGAAAACCCTAATTAAAAATGGATTACTAGACGTTGTAGGTTTCCACTGCAAAACCGGATTAAATCATACAATTCTGATTCTCTGCTTTGACCATAACAGCGAACCCTTTTCCCCGTAGAGTAAAGATTTGTGTGACAACTCTCGTCGATCAACAAACCTCGGTACCAGGCAAGTGAAACTTGCCAACCTCATTTTAGGCCATGCTTTAGGCCATCTCTTTACTTTAGCGTGAAAGAGACTAGACCGTGAAATGATAACGGTCTAGGCGCAAGTTCAAATCTAGCTTGACAACGAAGCTAGAATTTCCCATGTCATGTCAAGTCATGCATTGCCTATCATGTTTAATTTCTTAACGGTACGTAATTTAAATTGAATATCTGCCATGCATTGCATTCTTTACATGCCATTGATTTGTATGTTGCATCGTAGCACACGCTACCAAATACATGTACAATCCGTGTTTCTGTGTTTCCGGCTAGGCACCCGTTATGCGGGCATAACCCTACGCCATACTTGTTAAAACACTTCTTGGCTTGTGATCCAGAAGCGAGCATTCCATGTTCGGGGGTAAATCCCTGGCTCGATACACGTGGAGGGGTAGGGATAAACGGTCACTTGAGCGTAAGAGTTGGCCCGTACAGCCACTCTAGCCAAAGGGCGGTATCTATGTGCACGACGTGCTTACTTACTTGTACTTGTCCTTATGAATGTTAAATTGTTCCATGCCATGTTAAACTTTTCCATGCCATGTTTTACCTGCCATGCTACAAATCATACCATGTCATAAACTGTTGTTACTTTACTTGTGGTTCTCATTGCATAAAATGTCATGTCATACTATACTCTAGAACTGCTAGGTTGTTTCTACTTTCCTTTAGTTTCCTTGCACAAAGTGTCACGCCCCGCTTCCCAAAAATATGGAGGCGAAGCGTGAGAAGGTCCGCTCAGACTTGAAGCTACAAAGCTGCAAGCCCGATAAGCGTCAATCAAATTTAAAACTGCAGGTCCTTGCAACGCGAACGAAACAAGATAATAATAATGAAATGAGACAAAAGAATAATCTCAGAATATCCATAAAATAAATTTCAACAACACAGAAAAAGCCACCAGGCTAAAAGAAAAGAGACTAAAGGCCCAAACATGGCCAACAAAAGTACAAAGTACAAAACAACGGTGCTACGCACCAACAACTAACAAAAGGCCTAAAACAAAATAAAGCTCAACAAAGACTCAAAGAATGGTCACCGGTGTCTACCAAAATCCTCCTGGGCAATCATGGACTCAGACTCAGCGTCAGCAAAACATCACGTACTCAGCAACGGTCTCTGGCTCAGGGTCTAACATGTGACACCCAAAAGAGCAAGGGGCACATGTCAGCAAGTCTACAAGAGACTTGTGCAAGGAAACTGAAAGTAAAGTGAACAACCTAGCAGTTCTAGCATGAATGCGATGACATGGCAGTTAAAGTATGAGTGCAACAGGTAAAGTAAAGTAAAGTAAAGTAAAGTAAAGTACGAGCATGGCATGGCATGAATCATTCACAAGACAAGTACAGGACAAGTAAAGTAAGCACCTCGTGCACAGAGATTCCGTCTTTTGGCTAGAGGGCTGATCAAGCCACTCCTAAAGCTCAAGTGACCGTTTATCCCTACCCCTCCACGTGTATCGGGCATTGGTTTTTAGCCAACACATGAGGCCCGCTTCTGGACCACGAGCCAGGAAGTGTTTTAAACAAGTATGGCATAGGGGTGCACCTAGCCGGAAACACGGAAACACGGATTGTACAAGTATTTTGTAGCGTGTGCTACGATGCAACAATCAATTTGAATGACATGTAAGATGCAATGCAAGGTAGTTAAAAGTGCGTACAGGTAAGGAAAGTAAACGTGACAGTTTAGTATGCATGAACAACAAGTTTAAGGGTTGGATCTAGCTTCGTTGTCAAGCTAGATCAATTAGGTGACAGATCTAGTTTCGTTGTCAAACTAGATCAAGTAGGCGTCTAGCCAGCTATCATTTCACTGACTAGTCTCTTTTACGCTAGGAACAAGGAAGTGGCCTAAAAACATGGCCCTACACAAGAGTTGGCAAGTTTCACTTGCCTGCAAGTACGACGCCTGAGCACACCGTCCCATGAGTCCAAAAATCACAATTATCCTATATGCACAAGTCCACCGGCCTAAAGTCCATATTATTAATCTTGATTAGTGAATTTAAAACATTTAAAACATTTTAAAAACATCAATTTTAGTCTTGATTAGCATGCAATGGGTTGGGGGTCCTAAGGGTGCGAAGCGTTACCTCAACACGACGCGAAAGCTACACCGGCGTCGGGTAGCGACGCCGGGGGTTGGAATAGAAGATCGTGCTCCAAGTCCAAGTTCCAAATTAGTTTCCTCGCTGGAAAGTTCAGAGCATTAACCGGAGCGACGATTCCAGATTCCAAAGCTAGCACGTGCGACGACGGGCTTCAACGTGTCGCAACGTCGTGCACGGCGAATCGTCGAAGAGGAAGCATCTAGGTGGGGCCCACAGTAGTCCTAGGGACCTTTGGGGGACCCACAATACCTCTGGAGAACTTGGGGGGCCCACGGTGGCAAGCGGTGCGACGGGTGCGGTGTTGCGACGAGTGGCTCTCGGTCGTACCCAGCCAATGCGGGAGATTCCATTGGTCGGGCGCTAGGAACGGGCGCTGCACAGCGCTGCGGTCGGTGCGGGCCTTGGTGCTCTCGGTCGGTGCGGAGCAATGTCTCGGTCGGGCTCCTTGGATGCGGGGGTGCGAAGCGCTGCAACGTTGCAACCGTTGCAACGTTGCGGAGAGCGGTCGGTGCGGGCGGGGCCTTCGGTCGGGCACGGTGCGGAGCGGGGCGACAGAGCGGGCACGGCAGCGGGTCGGTGCGGTGCGGAGTTGCGGGTGACAGCGGGGAAATCTCTCGGTCTGACCGAGAGATTCTCACGGTCAGAGCGGAAGAGCGAAGCGGCTGCGATGCAGCGGTTGGGTGCGGGGTGGCTAGCGGTCGGAGCGGGCGAACGGGGGCTGTTCTCTCGGTCGGTGCGGGGGAGTTCGTCGCAACGTTGCGATGAATCGTCGCAATGTCAAATTTGAGTTTTGGAAGAGGCTAGGGCTAATTTCTTGCGAAAATAGGTCTTCCTAGGGGTTGTTTATATAGTGTAGATCGGTTGACTTGGTCTAGGGCTAAATCTAATAGGATTAGAAGTTTAAAAATATTTAAAATTTAAATCTCAACTTCTCCAACTCACCCATGGATTTGACCTGGTCCAAATGAGCTGGAAATTGGCTCAAAAATTCTTTAAAACGTTTTAAACTCAAATAAATTTTCTTTGGCCGAATTTAATATAAAAATTAATTATTAAAAATATTATAAAACTTGTTAAAAATATAAAGGTGGTCAAATAAACTCCAAAAATTATAAAATAAATATCGGGGTGATCGTGATGACGAATGTGAGCTAACTAAGAAGACGGATCTCAATTTCGTCGTCGGACGACGAAACTAAAAATAGAAACGTCTCCCGTCAAAAGTGAAAATCGTCACGTCTCATCGAGTAAGTTTAAATTGTGGGAAAACGACTCGAGAAATGTCGTTCCAAGTTAGTGCCACTATTTAATACTCTTAGAGACGTTCACAACGGTATACCACACGAAAGTGTTCACAAACAAACAAAGTCTAAAACAAACACGTGCACGGCCAAAAGCACGTGCACGAACAACGCACAACGAAATGTGGTCGTTACATCCTCCCCACCTTAGAATAAAGTCCGTCCTCGGACTTTCTAATATATCTAGTCGCTCTAATAACTACCCCAAATCAAGTCACATTATATTTCAAACAAGGTATAGTCATTACAGGTGCTCATATACGCACTAGGTAGTCAAACATTAACACTACCAACACGTATATATACATATATATTCACGTACGTTATACATATATACCTATTATAGTCAGTCAAACTCATACACGTATTTCAATCATATATATAAGCATGCATCCCTTATATGACTACTACCTACCTAATCACAAAACAATATTTCAGGTACTCATATAAGGATAGTCTCACACTTAGCCAATACAATCATTGCTTTACCTATATGTAGCTACCTATGCACAAACATCAAGGGTATACTACCCTCTAATAATCCCTAGTATTCATCCAACAATAAACACATCAACACATGTAGTCACACCATACCATAATTAAGTCAAGTTTCACTATATGTATATATATTCACCACTACTATAGTTTCACAATATATAGTCATTTAAATACATGCAAATAGTTCACCATATATTCACATCACGTACGGTCCTATAACTGTATTTACGACACGCCACATATATCATAGTCATCAATACCTATAACTAAGCACATACTTACCCGTGCATGGTGCACACCCATACACGCTAACATTTCATTTACATACACCAATCATACCATTATATATCTAGCACACATACACACCTAGTTTTAGCTAGTACACATACGTTCACACGAGCAAGTCCTTAGTAAATAACTATACCACAAGACCATCACCTATAACTATATACTGGCGTAGCGACCCACAATCATGTGTGTAGCACAACCAGGCACAAACACTCCTATCACTATACATACATCAAACATTGCTATATTCAAACTACAAACATACATTCAATATACCTAGAGTATACCCACTCAAGCTTGAGTGAGACTCAGTACATATATCAGAATATTCTATATACGTAACACGACATTTATACCTATACCGATACCACTCCCATATATATACGTCTACCAATACAACCATATACTTTCCATAAATCAATCACACTTAATATTTAGTCAGGCAATACTCACATAGTTAAATCAATTTATATACCATACTAATAACATTACAGACATCAGCATCCACATATTTATAATACCCTCCCTAGTACAAACATTCACCGTATAGTCACACATAAGTAATGTACATATTCATACCATAGCCTACTACCTATAATTAGTATACTAACAAATCCACACGTACATAATTAAGATGTGCAATAGTCGTGTATACCTCACGGTATGCACGCATGCAACATCCCGTAAAAGCAAGCAATACCAATCAAAATTATAATCTACTATCACATGTATATCACTTATATACTCAGGCAACAAAACATAACTACTTACATCTAAACACTATATATATCTACCTACGAGCACATGCTCACACGTACTAGTATATAGGTCATATATTAGGCCTACTCTCTTGACCATACGTACACCTATTATTATCACACCTAACATACATATAGCTTTACCAATCATTTTATTTCAACCACTACACGTATCTCTAACTACATACACTCCATTAGATATTCCAACACTAACTCTTATATACACAGGCACCCCTAGTATGGTATAGCTAGCCACACACAAATCTATAAACACTAACACACCAACAACTTCATAATATCACGAATAACTCTGAGTGTATATATATATATATACACACACACCACACAATAGGCAAGCATCAAAATACTATGGGGGTACACTCATTCAAGCCCACGTACACAACTTAGGTACGTGCACTACGACTACCTCACAAGGTCCAAGGGCCTACTAACAATTAAGGGTTGGCACAGACATTGACGGACCCTAAGGCCTAAGCAATAGAGGGAGGTCGAGGTCGAGGGCGTGACGAGAGAAGGATCGATAAGCACGAATTCAGATAGGACGAATACAAGGAGTCAGCTTGGTTAGACGAAACATTAACTCAATGGTGATTTTTAGGTTGATGAAAAAGGGAGATGTAGTGATGCTTAAATAGGATACAGAAAAGAAAATAGGGTGAATAGCATAAGCTAAAATATGTGGATTTTGAAAACTGTCGTTCTTCCAAAGTTGAAATCCCAGTCTGAAAAGAAATATTTAGAGATCGATAAAACGAGTTGTTCAAAATAAATTTAAGTCGAACATTCATAATAAGAGAGAATGGTCTATTGGTTTTAAAAAAACATCATAAAAGGAAGTAAAATCATTTACATGAGTATTAAGGACGTGGTTTAGAAAATTTTATACGTCAGTAATTTAATATAATGTTGTCAAAAGGTTTTGGAAAGTCGAAGAATGAAATCAAGTAACGGAAAAATTTAAAATCAGGTTAAATGCTTTCAAAACCTTGGGCTATGGAAAATTGAAAATAATCAATTTGAAACTACTTTTAGAGAACCAAGGTTTGCCAAAAATAAGAAACAGAGTTACACAAGGTTTTTAATATACGAACACAACAAGTCTGGTACGGATATAAAAATAATTGAAAGTATGTATGGTGCACGGAAAAATAATATTAACGACTTAGTATAAGAATTATCAAGATCGAATAGCAAGTCTTTAAAATCAAATCATGGAGGGTCTAAATCAGGAAGTGGCTATGAAAATAGTAATTTTGCAAAAATCTGAAGTAGCGAAAACGACGAGCAAAAACCAACTCGCTGAAAGCTGAAATTCCATGTGTCTTGAAAGTATATTAAAGTAAACGCGACGTTTCATTCGTATAACACAAATAAAAAGGAAAATTATAAATCGTATTGGGAAAAAAATAAAAGTACGGTTCTATATAAAATTAATATATGAAGGGCAACGCAATTACATAAGTACGAAAAATATAGGCTGGAAAAATATTATAACTAGTGTTCACAAATTCCGACAAAAGTTTTAAAAAAAATTTTAAATCAATGAAGGAGTATGAAGTATAAGTATATTAAAATTTTGAACAAAGTTAAACTTAGGGAAAGAGGAAATCGAAAAATACTTTCAGAAGATTCAGGATTTGTAATGGAGATGTTCGAAGAGTGACGACGATCGTCATGAGGCGATCTCGTGAATCGAGGCAAGGAAATTTGGTCAGGTGATCAGAACATACATACGTGTTGTGATATGATTCCCCGGATCTGGTTTTGGATGATGAGCAAACATAAATAATGTATACTAACTTATTTGTGAGCGCAGTTATGGAGATCGTCGCCAAAACACCACGTACATCAAAAGCGACGTCTCAAGACTTCTCAATACGCGTGATCGTGTGCCTGGAGCTTCGTTGAAGCTCAAGGAGCAATATTGAAGTCAAGAGGAATGAAGATTGAAGCTTTGAAGACGGCTCGTAAGGTTTATTTTATAGTCTTCTAGCTTCATAGATTAGAATGTTAAGCCTTGAGTAGGACTTACATTATATACTTCATTTCGCTCATATCTTAGAGCTAGGATATTCATAGAAGCCATTAGAAACTTTCCCGAAGCCTATCGCTTCTTCCCTCGGCTTCGAGTGCATGTTAGTTGGTTCAAGAAGAGTCACCAACCGACTAGATGACGATCTAGTCGGTCAGCAACTCTACATGAACCGACTAGATGCCTTGCTATATTCAGCTCTTTCCAGGTTGATCAATTAGTCGGTCAAAGAAGAGTCACCGACCGACTAGATGACGATCTAGTCGGTTAGGAATCCTTCTTAGACCGACTAGTTGAGCTTGCCTCTGTACAGCCTGAGTTACTGTTTCGAGTTAGTCGGTCAAAGAACGTTTACCGACCGACTAGTTGAGAAACTAGTCGGTTAGCATTTGTTCTTAAACCGACTAAGTCATCTTGAAGTCAACCTATTCTATTTCGACGTTAGTCGGTCAAAGATCATTCACCGACCGACTAGTTGTGAAACTAGTCGGTCGGCAAGTCTTCTTAGACCGACTAGTTGTCTTTGCCTGTACTTCGACTTCTTGGCTGGTCTACCGTTAGTCGGTCTACGTTGTATCACCGACCGACTAGTTGATGAACTAGTCGGTCAGTGATCCTTCTTTGACCGACTAGTCTGCTTCAGAATAGAGCCGTTGGGGTTCTTTCAAACTCGATTTCTCTTGCCCCTTTAAATAGAATCCTGATTCGTTTGAAGAGGGGTTAGAGGTCCTATTTCAAAGCAATTTCAGACCTAAGAGAAGAGCTCTCCCAAGCTAATTCAAAGCTCTCTCTCCCTCACAAGAATCTCTCCCTTCACTCTTTGAGCTATCTTCCTCAAGAGAGATTCTCTCCATTGTGAGCTTCTCAAGCCAAGAGCTTGATTCTAGTCACCATACTCCACCCTAGGCTTTCATTGCTGGTCATCTTTTTGAAGCTAGGGTTTGGTGACACCCTCTTCCTCAAAATCCATTATTGCCCTAATTTGGCAAGTATACTCAAGGCATAGGATTTTGTAAGGTAAGAGTTTATTTCATTTCATATTTGAATTGTAAGTTTCACTCTCGGTTGTGAGAGTGTGGTTGTGATCCCGGGTTGTGGGAGTCACAAATTACTTTGTGTATGATTTGACTTGTGAAGGTTGTTCACAAGTATTTCATAGTGGAAATCTTGAGTTAGGGTTGCTAACTCAAGTATCCGGAGGGGATCCGGGTGGTTGGGACGTAGGATCACCGGGAACAAGTCGGGGAGACTTGGGTGGATCCGAACCCAGTAATATTGTTTGTTTGCGTATGTTTTAATTCTTGTTGATAATTGTTTAATTCCGCATTGTCGTTTGTTTCTTGAACAATAATTAGGAATAACTCTCCCTATTATTTTAAGTACTATTCACCCCCCCCCCCCTCTAGTATGTGTGCAGTAGCTACCACAGGGCACTCCAATTGGTATCAGAGCCAAGTTCAAAGCTACACATAGCCAAAGTTGAGAGCTATGACGAACAACGACTACAACGTCTTCAAGAACCGCGATGGAGCTTCTTCAGTTATGGAAGGACTATCCTCCGTCAGGCCTCCACACTTCAACGGTACCAACTATGGGTACTGGAAATGCCGGATGCAAATTTTCATCCGGAGCGCTTCACTATGGAGAGCCACCATGACGGAGTATGTCGAGCCTGCCGGAGAAGATTTCGCGAAGTGGACTCCCGCGGAGGTCGCCGCGGAAGTAGCCAATGCCAAGGCAATGAATGCCTTGAATTGTGCGTTGGAGCCCGAGGACTTCAACAAGATATGCACATGTAAGAGTGCATATCAAATATGGAATCAACTCCTCATATTGCACGAAGGATCGAGTACGGTAAAAGATTCTAAACTCGTCGTTGCTAATAAAGAATTTGAGTTGTTTCATATGGAGCAGGGCGAAACCATGAAGGAATATTACGCTCGCTTCGTGGATATATCAAACGACTTGGAAGCTCTTGGGAAGGTCTATACCCAAAAGGAGAAAGTCGCGAAGATTATCGATGGTCTTCCATCATGTTGGGAAAAGCGTACCTTCGCCATCGAGGAAGGTAATGACATGAATAAATATACCGTCGTACAACTAATGGGTACCTTGTTGTCTTATGAGGTACGCAAGGATAGTAAGATCCGGATGATGGAAAAGATGAAGGCGTACTTGAAGCAAGACGAGCCAAAGAAAAAGGCAATTGCATTCAAGGCCGCTCCATCTACCGATGATGAAGATTCGGAAGAAGAAGAGGACGAAGAATTGGACATGGAAGCATTGGCCAATATGGCAAAGAAATTCATCCGATTCTTCCGACAAGGTAAGTTGAATCGTAAATCAAAATTTATTTCGACTAATGCTTCTACTCCCGTGTGTTATAAATGCAATAAGCCAGGACATATCAAGCCGGATTGTCCTCTCTACAAACATAAGGGGAAGTGGAAGGCATCCAAGCACGACAAGTCGAGAAAGCACAAGAAAGGATTTGTAGGTACCTTCACCGACTCTGACTCCTCAAGTGGAGAGTCGGACGATGAAAGAATGGAGAATGCACACACGTGCTTCATGGGAAAAGAGGATTGTGATGAAGAGACTTCCTCCGATGAAAGCGAGGATGGAAGCGAGGATGAAGGCGAAGAGGTAACCAATGATGAACTTAGAATAGCCAATGAACAACTATGGAATAAGTTTTCTAATATGGCTACTAAGTTTATGAAGACTAAAAATGAATTAGATAGTCTTAAAAACTCGCCTAAGCCTTTCATCGTCAACAACGACACCGTTGTTGATGGGTTGAGAAATGAGATTGAAAATCTCAAGTCTCAACTTGAGCATGTTCATATCGAAGATTCGGATGAACATGTGATAGCGGATTTGACGTCTCAAATCTCAACTTTGAGTATTGAGAATAAAAATCTCAAGTCACGTGTTTGTGCACTCGCATCGCAAGTGTCCACTTTGGATGCTTCTTTGCATTCTCTCACCGAGAAGCATGAGAGCACATTAGGCCGAATTCATGAATTCAACAAAGATAAGGGCAAGTTGGATGATATCCTAAATGACTTACCTCCGGCCAATCATCACATTGGTTTGGGGTATAAGATGGGAGAGTCATCCAAATCGTCCGCCACCTTTGTTAGGCCATCTTCCGATGCTTCTACTAGTGGAAGTAAACACGTCATGGGTAGATCTTCTACCAATGGTGCTTCCGCTAGGAACACGCCCCCATTTGGAAAGAAACCCACTTTGGTTGGACCTCCAAAGAAGGGTCATGCCTTCATGTATACCATGCCACGTAGGAACACACATCCTACCCCACATGTTAGCACACATGATGATTTTTATGCACCGCACCCACGAGCACGTGCACACCTTGTGAGACACACTCATGCACGTGTTCCTCCACATTCATATGTTCATCCTCATTCTCATACGAATAATTATCGTCATGCACCATTGCATCGCATGCCATATGCTTACCCACGACATGCATCACATAGAAATCAACAACGTATGCATGTTCCCAATAGGATTAGGACTCCCAAGACATACACTATTTGGGGTCCGAAGAACACAAGCATGCATAATAAGAATTTGTATGTGCAATCTTTTATTAATGATGTTATTTTGAATGATGATTATGTTGGGAAATCAAGTTCCTCTTGGACTTGGTTTCCGAAGGGTTAGTTTCCTTTGACCCTTCATTGCTTGGTACCATAAGTTTAATTTCATTTTTATGGGTACCAAAGCAATTGTGGTATGTATGGGTTACATTTAATTTGAATTTAGTTAGCTAAATTTATTGCCTAACCCATAGGATCCAAAAGGATTTTTGGATACCAAAATGATATTCTCTAGGTTAAATCCACCATGAGATACCAACCCTACCAACTCCGTGATTTGCAAGGATTTTCATTCGATTGGAGTTGATGGTGCTTGAATGATGCACCAAAGTAGGGGGAGCTTAATGTTGTAAGTATGTTCATACTTTTGATTCATATTGGTATCCATTGGTAGAATATATTACAATTGGTATCATTTTGCTTCATTTGGTATGCTAGATTAGTGTATGCCATTGTTATATGATGGTCTATCTATTTTTGGCATAACATTCTTGCATGCTACATTTGGTATGCACACCGGATTATTTTTGTCTCTGATGTTGATTTCGTCGTTCGACGATTGTATGGATTTAATAGAATTCTTTCTATGGAAACATAGAATTGTTTTCCATGCATTCTATTGATTTTGGAGAGTATGTTCCAAAAGTCAATAAGTAAAATCGATTTGAGTTTTGATGATTTCGGATTTCGTTTTTCGCCTATGGCTTGATGATTTCGTATTTCGATTTTCGCCGATGATTTTATGATTTCGGTTTTCGAGTTTCGCCTATGGCTAGATGATTTCGTATTTCGAATTTCGCCTATGGTTTGATGATTTCGGTTTCCGATTTTCGACTTTGGTCTCCTTGACACGCTTTGCTTTTACTCGGTATTTTACATTTGATATTTTGCATTGGTGTTATTTTGGACCTTGGTTGTATTCTTCGACTCCCATGCATTATTTTTAGCCATTGGTTGTGTTGTTGTTCTCCTCCCGCTCTTTTTGCTAATGCCAAAGGGGGAGAGATATAATAATGACAATGTGCTAACTAATAATTCAAAGAAATTTACCATGAATCTAATTTGATGTGTTAGATTCAGGGGGAGTGAAGATATAAAATGGATTTAGATCCTATATGTCAATATGTGGTTCATATTTCATTTCTTCCTCATCTGCATGATGCGAATGAATTTTATTGAATCTGGAACTAACGTGTCATTAATGCAGGGAGAGTAAGTAAATTTCTATTGAATCATTATTATTGATTATTATTTTATGTTGCTTTGTCATCACCAAAAAGGGGGAGAATGTTGTGATACGATTCCCCGGATTTGGTTTTGGATGATGAGCAAACATAAATAATGTATACTAACTTATTTGTGAGCGCAGTTATGGAGATCGTCGCCAAAACACCACGTACATCAAAAGCGACGTCTCAAGACTTATCAATACGCGTGATCGTGTGCCTGGAGCTTCGTTGAAGCTCAAGGAGCAATATTGAAGTCAAGAGGAATGAAGATTGAAGCTTTGAAGACGGCTCGTAAGGTTTATTTTATAGTCTTCTAGCTTCATAGATTAGAATGTTAAGCCTTGAGTAGGACTTACATTATATAATTCATTTCGCTCATATCTTAGAGCTAGGATATTCATAGAAGCCATTAGAAACTTTCCCGAAGCCTATCGCTTCTTCCCTCGGCTTCGAGTGCATGTTAGTTGGTTCAAGAAGAGTCACCAACCGACTAGATGACGATCTAGTCGGTCAGCAACTTTACATGAACCGACTAGATGCCTTGCTATATTCAGCTCTTTCCAGGTTGATCAATTAGTGGGTCAAAGAAGAGTCACCGACCGACTAGATGACGATCTAGTCGGTTAGGAATCCTTCTTAGACCGACTAGTTGAGCTTGCCTCTGTACAGCCTGAGTTACTGTTTCGAGTTAGTCGGTCAAAGAACGTTTACCGACCGACTAGTTAAGAAACTAGTCGGTCAGCATTTGTTCTTAAACCGACTAAGTCATCTTGAAGTCAACCTATTCTATTTCGATGTTAGTCGGTCAAAGATCATTCACCGACCGACTAGTTGTGAAATTAGTCGGTCGGCAAGTCTTCTTAGACCGACTAGTTGTCTTTGCCTGTACTTCGACTTCTTGGCTGGTCTATCGTTAGTCGGTCTACGTTGTATCACCGACCGACTAGTTGATGAACTAGTCGGTCAGTGATCCTTCTTTGACCGACTAGTCTGCTTCAGAATAGAGCCGTTGGGATTCTTTCAAACTCGATTTCTCTTGCCCCTTTAAATAGAATCCTGATTCGTTTGAAGAGGGGTTAGAGGTCCTATTTCAAAGCAATTTCAGACCTAAGAGAAGAGCTCTCCCAAGCTAATTCAAAGCTCTCTCTCCCTCACAAGAATCTCTCCCTTCACTCTTTGAGCTATCTTCCTCAAGAGAGATTCTCTCCATTGTGAGCTTCTCAAGCCAAGAGCTTGATTCTAGTCACCATACTCCACCCTAGGCTTTCATTGCTGGTCATCTTCTTGAAGCTAGGGTTTGGTGACACCCTCTTCCTCAAAATCCATTATTGCCCTAATTTGGCAAGTATACTCAAGGCATAGGATTTTGTAAGGTAAGAGTTTATTTCATTTCATATTTGAATTGTAAGTTTCACTCTCGGTTGTGAGAGTGTGGTTGTGATCCCGGGTTGTGGGAGTCACAAATTACTTTGTGTATGATTTGACTTGTGAAGGTTGTTCACAAGTATTTCATAGTGGAAATCTTGAGTTAGGGTTGCTAACTTAAGTATCCGGAGGGGATCCGGGTGGTTGGGACGTAGGATCACCGGGAACAAGTCGGGGAGACTTGGGTGGATCCGAACCCAGTAATATTGTTTGTTTGTGTATGTTTTAATTCTTGTTGATAATTGTTTAATTCCGTATTGTCGTTTGTTTCTTGCACAATAATTAGGAATAACTCTCCCTATTATTTTAAGTACTATTCACCCCCCTCTAGTACGTGTGCAGTAGCTACCACAGGGCACTACAATACGCCTAGGATATGATTCTGAAGGATCTACGGGGAAACTCCTACGGTCGACCAACTAAAGATTTGGAACTAGGCACTAAGACCTTCTAAGGGGCTGGACGGTAATGAAATGCGTTCAGCTTGGTCCGAAATCGATGAACCCAAGTGAACGACAAAAGGAAATTTTAGAGGTTTAATATGGTCAGGGTTAGGCAATAACCACTAAGGTAACTCCTACGACGATTAAATCAATTGCTAAAAGGGAGTCTAACTACAATCAGGGCCTCTAATTAGCAAGCACAGATGTCTAACTAAGCCTTCTTATCACCTAGTGTCCTAAGAAAACAACTAAACTCAGGGCTTATTACTCGGATGTTGCAATTTATTTAATGGACATTCTGTTATTATCGTTGTTCCGTTAATTCGCAATTGCAAGACCGGACCTGCATGGGCCACCAACAAAACCTGTCACGCCCCGCTTCCCAAAAATATGGAGGCGAAGCGTGAGAAGGTCCGCTCAGACTTGAAGCTACAAAGCTGCAAGTCCGATAAGCGTCAATCAAATTTAAAACTGCAGGTCCTTGCAACGCGAGCGAAACAAGATAATAATAATGAAATGAGACAAAAGAATAATCTCAGAATATCCATAAAATAAATTTCAACAACACAGAAAAAGCCACCAGGCTAAAAGAAAAGAGACTAAAGGCCCAAACATGGCCAACAAAAGTACAAAACAACGGTGCTACGCACCAACAACTAACAAAAGGCCTAAAACAAAATAAAGCTCAACAAAGACTCAAAGAATGGTCACCGGTGTCCACCAAAATCCTCCTGGGCAATCATGGACTCAGACTCAGCGTCAGCAAAACATCACGTACTCAGCAACGGTCTCTGGCTCAGGGTCTAACATGTGACACCCAAAAGAGCAAGGGTCACATGTCAGCAAGTCTACAAGAGACTTGTGCAAGGAAACTGAAAGTAAAGTGAACAACCTAGCAGTTCTAGCATGAATGCGATGACATGGCAGTTAAAGTATGAGTGCAACAGGTAAAGTAAAGTAAAGTAAAGTAAAGTAAAGTACAAGCATGGCATGGCATGAATCATTCACAAGACAAGTACAGGACAAGTAAAGTAAGCACCTCGTGCACAGAGATTCCGTCTTTTGGCTAGAGGGATGATCAAGCCACTCCTAAGCTCAAGTGACCGTTTATCCCTACCCCTCCACGTGTATCGGGCATTGGTTTTTAGCCAACACATGAGGCCCGCTTCTGGACCACGAGCCAGGAAGTGTTTTAAACAAGTATGGCATAGGGGTGCACCTAGCCGGAAACACGGAAACACAGATTGTACAAGTATTTTGTAGCGTGTGCTACGATGCAACAATCAATTTGAATGACATGTAAGATGCAATGCAAGGCAGTTAAAAGTGCGTACAGGTAAGGAAAGTAAACGTGACAGTTTAGTATGCATGAACAACAAGTTTAAGGGTTGGATCTAGCTTCGTTGTCAAGCTAGATCAATTAGGTGACGGATCTAGTTTCGTTGTCAAACTAGATCAAGTAGGCGTCTAGCCAGCTATCATTTCACTGAATAGTCTCTTTTACGCTAGGAACAAGGAAGTGGCCTAAAAACATGGCCCTACACAAGAGTTGGCAAGTTTCACTTGCCTGCAAGTACGACGTCTGAGCACACCGTCCTATGAGTCCAAAAATCACAATTATCCTACGTGCACAAGTCCACCGGCCTAAAGTCCATATTATTAATCTTGATTAGTGAATTTAAAACATTTAAAACATTTTAAAAACATCAATTTTAGTCTTGATTAGCATGCAATGGGTTGGGGGTCCTAAGGGTGCGAAGCGTTACCTCAACACGACGCGAAAGCTACACCGGCGTCGGGTAGCGACGCCGGGGGTTGGAATAGAAGATCGCGCTCCAAGTCCAGATTTCAAATTAGTTTCCTCACTGGAAAGTTCAGAGCATCAATCGGAGCGACGATTCCAGATTCCAAAGCTAGCACGTGCGACGACGGGCTTCAACGTGTCGCAACGTCGTGCACGGCGAATCGTCGAAGAGGAAGCATCTAGGTGGGGCCCACAGTAGTCCTAGGAACCTTTGGGGGACCCACAATACCTCTGGAGAACTTGGGGGGCCCACAGTGGCAAGCGGTGCGACGGGTGCAGGGTTGCGACGAGTGGCTCTCGGTCGTACCCAGCCAATGCGGGAGATTCCATCGGTCGGGCGCGAGGAACGGGCGCTGCACAGCGCTGCAGTCGATGCGGGCCTTGGTGCTCTCGGTCGGTGCGGAGCAATGTCTCGGTCGGGCTCCTTGGATGCGGGGGTGCGGAGCGCTGCAACGTTGCAACCGTTGCAACGTTGCGGAGAGCGGTCGGTGCGGGCGGGGCCTTCGGTCGGGCACGGTGCGGAGCGGGGCGACAGAGCGAGCACGGCAGCGGGTCGGTGCGGTGCGGAGTTGCGGGTGACAGTGGGGAAATCTCTCGGTCTGACCGAGAGATTCTCTCGGTCGGAGCGGAAGAGCGAAGCGGCTGCGATGCAGCGGCTGGGTGCGGGGCGGCTAGCGGTCGGAGCGTGCGAACGGGGGCTGTTCTCTCGGTCGGTGCGGGGGAGTTCGTCGCAACGTTGCGACGAATCGTCGCAACGTCAAATTTGAGTTTTGGAAGAGGCTAGGGCTAATTTCTTGCGAAAATAGGTCTTCCTAGGAGTTGTTTATATAGTGTAGATGGGTTGACTTGGTCTAGGGCTAAATCTAATAGGATTAGAAGTTTAAAAATATTTAAAATTTAAATCTCAACTTCTCCAACTCATCCAAGGATTTGACCTGGTCCAAATGAGCTGGAAATTGGCTCAAAAATTCTTTAAAACGTTTTAAACTCAAATAGATTTTCTTTGGCCGAATTTAATATAAAAATTAATTATTAAAAATATTATAAAACTTGTTAAAAATATAAAAGTGGTCAAATAAACTCCAAAAATTATAAAATAAATATCGGGGTGATCGTGATGACGAATGTGAGCTAACTAAGAAGACGGATCTCAATTTCGTCGTCGGACGACGAAACTAAAAATAGAAACGTCTCCTGTCAAAAGTGAAAATCGTCACGTCTCATCGAGTAAGTTTAAATTGTGGGAAAACGACTCGATAAATGTCGTTCCAAGTTAGTGCCACTATTTAATACTCTTAGAGACTTTCACAACGGCATACCACACGAAAGTGTTCACAAACAAACAAAGTCTAAAACAAACACGTGCACGGCCAAAAGCACGTGCACGAACAACGCACAACGAAATGTGGTCGTTACACAAAGTCTTGTAGACTTTACTGACATGTGCCCCTTCTATTTGGGTGACGCATGTTAGTTGCTGAGCCAGAGATTGCTGTTGAGGGCGACGAGTTCGTGGAGTTCGTGCCCGATTCTGTTGCTGACGTGGAGTACGAGGACACCGGTGACCAGTCCTAGTGTTCCTTCGCAGACCCTTCTTTAGTTGTTGTTGTTTGTCGGTGAGTAGCACCATTTGATGTTAGATTCTTTGTTGGCCATGCTGGGCCTTTTCTTTCAGACTATTTTGTTTGCCTGGTGGCATTTCTGCGGTTGTTGAACTTTATCTGGACTTTGAGATTATAATTTAATATTATCCGTCTCTTTCTATTATTGTTATCTTTGTTCCGTGTCACATTACAGGGACCTGCATGTATTTTTCAGACGCTTTACTGGCTGGTGCCTCACAGCTCCAAGCCTGAGCGGGCCTCGTCTCGCCTCGCCTCCATTTTAGGGAAGCGGGTCGTGACAAGATTCTATCAAGACACGGGTCGGGCATGGTCACGAGTCCCAATTGAATCCACTAACTCCCTAATTAAGCCCATAGGATACTCCTTAAGCCAATCGATTCCACCGACCGTGGACATGATCTCAGTACGAGTTCTCTTACAAACTTTACAAGATCAACCAAAATACTTGCCTTTTATTCCAACATAACCTAAAAATCCTAGCTTTGCATCTCAATCCAAAAATCCATGGGCTAATTCATTAGCCCTAGATAGAACTACTCACATATCATAGAAATAACAACAAAAGATTCAATAGACGCAATAGAATTCATCATGGCAATGGAAAACATCAAAAAGAAATAAAAAGTGCAGAGAATTGTTACCAACACGTCGAGAAGCAATAGCAATCCAAAGAGAATTAAGAAGACAAGATTGTGCGAAACAATAACAAAAATCCAAGCTTTGCTTCATACAAAATAGCGACGACACAAATTCTCAAAAACCTAATTAAGACTAAACTAAGAGTTTCTATAAAGTTCCTCCTCTCAAAATAAAGCTAAAAACAACCTTAAATACATATGGTAGCAATCCCAAAAAATCACAGAGAATCTGGGCACTTGGGCCCACAAACTAGGCTGGTCACGTCGGCTACTCGACCGAGTAGAGGAGCATGCTTGTTCGAGTCAGCTACAGGCTCTCCTTGCTACTGCTTTTGCGTTTGGCAAGTACGGGCTACTCGGTCGAGTAGCCCCCCTTCTCGGTCGACCTACGATAGATCAAAACTTCCTCCAAAACATCGCTATGTTTCTTTACGACTCGGGTCGAGTAGATGAGCTGCTCGGTCGAGTTGCTTTGCTGCTCGGTCGAGCTGGGATGCCTTGGAAAGAAGCTCGAAATCTTCATCTGTTTGTTGCGACTCGGGTCGAGTCGGCTGTCTGCTCGGTCGAGTAGATGAGCTGCTCGGTCGAGTTGCTTTGCTGCTCGGTCGAGCTGGGATGCCTTGGAAAGAAGCTCGAAATCTTCATCTGTTTGTTGCGACTCGGGTCGAGTCGGCTGTCTGCTCGGTCGAGTAGATCTGAGCCATTTCCTGTGCGATTTCAGCGTGTCAGCTTGGCCGAGTAGCTGATGCTACTCGGTCGAGTCACCTGGGAAACTAAACTCAACTTTGCCATTTTCTCCTTCTCTTCTCATCCTCTCCTCCAATCTTCTTCCATTCCTCAGTGAACTCCCATGGAGCCTTGCCAATGAAGTCTCAGACGTGTCGGATGTGTCCATGTCCCAAAATAGCTCCAATTTGCTCCAAAATTCTTAAAAATCCAAAAAGTATATATAACTAGTGTTAAAAAAGTTTTTGGTTGACCAAAATGCTGACAATGCTAGAAAAATTTCCAGTGCTGTCAGCTATTCTCCATTTTTCACACACACACTCACACATACATATAGGCACGGGTTATGACTAGTATATATGTATGTATGTATGTATGTATGTATGTATGTATGTATGTATGTATGTATGTATGTATGTATGTATGTATGTATGTATGTATGTATATGTATGTATGTATGTATGTATGTATGTATGTATGTATATAGGAATATAGGCCTGAGCTGTCAACGCATGAAAATTTTCCTGCATGGACAACGATTTGGGGCTGAAAAAATCAGGTTTTTTTCAATTTTTCTGCAATATGTTCTACACCTTGTTAGCTACCTCCCCACCAAATTTCAAGTCAATCTAACACTTTTTGGACCTCCATCCAAGCGTTTCAACAAAACCGCTCCAGAAAACCGAACTGTCTGCACAACGTTTTTGAAACGCTTGGATGGACGCTCGAAAAGTGTTGGAAGTACTTGAAATTTGGTGGGGATGTAGCCAACAAGTTGTAGAACATATTGGAAAAATAATTTGGAAAAATAATAATTTTTCAGCCCCAAATCGCTGTCAGTGTAGGAAAAATTTCATGTGATGACAACCGTGGCCCATATTTCTCATATATATGTGTGTGTATAAATATGTAGACAAAGCCACAATAACCTTGGGCATCTTATTGATGTGGATGGTTCTCAGAATGATTCTATTGAGTTGCTTAAGGTTGATGCGCCTAAGTTCTATTCAACCTTATATAATCAGTATGATTACTGGAGGGTCTTTCCTAGTCTTATACCTAAAAGAGTTCTCACTAATTGCGCTTCTGATTGGGTTGAGAGGCCGGTTCACGCTGAAGAAGTTAAAAATGCTGTGTTCCAAATTGGGGTTGATAAAGCCCCCGGTCCTGATGGATTCAATGGGTTCTTCTATCAACAGTACTGGGATATTATTGGCAATGACGTCACTATTGCTATCCTCAATTTTTTCAAATCAGGGAAACTCTTTCAGCAAATTAATCACACCTTCCTCACCCTTGTTCCTAAGAATGCTAATGCCTCTGGGCTTGGGGACTACAGGCCAATATCATGCTGCAATGTTCTATATAAGATCATAAGCAAGATTCTTTGTAATCGATTGAGTAGAGCAGTTATCGAGCTCATCTCTCCTAACCAAGCAGCCTTTCTCCAAGACCAGTTACTAGCGGATTGTGCGTTACTGGCTCATGAGCATATTCGGGGGTTTAATAACCCTATGGGGTCTCGGGCCTACCTTAAACTTGATTTCCAGAAAGCCTTTGATAGCGTGAACAAAGAATTCATCTACTTTATGTTGCATCAGATGGGTTTCAAACACAAATTTATAAGTTGGATTTGTGAGTGTGTTTCCACGCCTTCCTTCTCTGTTATGATTAATGGTTCCCCTTATGGTATGTTCCAATCTAATAGGGGGTTGAGACAAGGCGATCCGCTATCCCCCTATCTCTTTGTTATCGTTATGGAGGCTTTTTCATTACTCATGGCTAAGGCCAATGCTTCTCGCAGTATCTTGCCTATGCATAGAGTTGGGGCGGTCTCTCACTTACTCTTTGCTGATGACTTGTTGGTTTTCTGTCGGGTCAACTCTAGATCTTTTGAGGGGCTTAGAGATCTTCTCACTGAGTTCAAATTCTTGTCTGGTCTTGATGTTAATTAGGATAAAAGCGTTGTCATCTTTAGCAAAGGTGTCAAAGGTTCTGGTAGCCTTGCGGATATATTGAGAGTCAGGCGTGTGCAATCTCTTTTTACATATATTGGTCTACCGCTATCTCCTAAATACCCTAATGCTTCCATGTACAGTCGTTTGATTAACAAATGCAATGGAATGCTTCAAGGGTGGTCCTCATCCTTGCTCTCCATAGCTGGTCGTATTGAGTTGGTTAAAACATTTATCTATGGAATGGTTAGTTTTTGGATGCAGGCTTTCCAGATGCCCAAGTCTGTGTTATGTACTCTCACCTCCTTGTGCAGAAAATTTATTTGGGGGAAAAACCATTTATGGGCCTGGAATGATTTGTGTGCCCCCAAGCAAGAGGGGGGTGTGGGGATCAGAAATCTCACTGAACTTAACACTGCATATGGGGTTAAAATGACTTGGCGCATGCTTACTCACAGAGGTATTTGGGCGTCTCATATGAGGAGGCAGTATATGAGTAATACGGGTTTATTTTGTGCCAAGGCCCATCCTATGCAATCTGGCACTTGGAAATTCATTCTTCATTGTCGTGAGTTCACCAAAAAACTCATTAAGCGTAAAGTCAGAGATGGTTCATCTACTCTTTTCTGGTATGATAATTGGCTTCCCTATGGGCCCCTTTGTGATGCTTATGTTGTCCCTACTGGGGAAGAAGGCAAGATGGTGAGCGATTATTGGTCTGATGAGGGTTGGATGACCTGTCACTCTCTTACTGTTGTACGCCACATTATTGAGGGTGTGACTTTGTACTCCGGTACTGATTCTTGGTCTTGGGCTATTAAGTCTCCTTCACTTTCCAATGCTTGGGACGGTTCGAGGGTCATCAAGCCCCTTTTCCCGTATTATAAAGTTGTCTGGTTTCAGGGACATATCCCCAAGATGGCCATCACTCTTTTGCGAGCTTTTCACGGGAAACTTCTCACTCGTGACAAGCTCGTACAATGGGGAGTCCCTACTTCTCCTTATTGTGTTTTATGCTCAGGCAACATTCATGAAGATTTGAATCATATATTTTTTGAGTGCAGTTATACTAATTACCTCCTTTGCAGGAGCTTTCTTAAATTGGGGATCACCACTGTCTTGCCATCCTCATTACCTGGGATTGGTGATTTGATACTTGCGCAGTTTAATGCTATGAATGGTGTGGGCAAGCTGGCCAGGATGGTTCTAGCTGCTTTAACTTGGCACATCTGGAGAGAGCGTAACAGAAGGATCTTTGAAGGATCTTGTCTAATGCAGACTTTACTCTTTGATGCTAACGCTGAGGATGTTAAAATCACCTTGAGACATGTGACTTGGAAGCATGATGTTGAGGATCCCATCCCCTCTAACAGGGGCCTCTTAGGCTAGGCTGCTATTACTTGTATTTTTTTGTTTTCTTATTTGGTACTACGGGTAGCGGATGGTGTGTGGTAGGGGTGGGTGTGGGTGCCTATGCCTTTGCCCATCATACAGACATCCTTCTTCCACCCGTGAGTACCTTGTAATTTTTTCCTGAGATTAATAAAGATGCAAAGCATATTCTTCACACAAAAAATATGTATGTATGTATGTATTTTTTTGGAAGAATAGTGTGTATCTTTATTAAGGGTAAAAATGAACAAATTTACAGATGGCAGTGCACAGGGAGAGTGAATGAAGTAGTGGGGAGAGGGCACAAGCGCCGTCACCCACTACCAGCACCCACCCTCGCCCTTTACCTGCCCAAAAGAGTACAAAAAGAATAGATCTAACAAGGCCTCTTAGCCAGCATCTCTAAATTCCCAGTTTTCCATAGCTTGCTTTGCTTCCTGGGTATTAGCATCCAGATGGTGAAGAATATCTCCGACAGACGTAGCTATTTCTTCAAACAGCACAGTATTTGGTCTCTTGATGCCTTCAAAGACCCTTTTATTCCTTTCCTTCCAGATGTGCCAAACCACAACTGATAGCACAGTCCTCGCCAGTATACCAATAGTCTCATTCTTCCCATATTTAGACATGAAAAGGTCTCCAACTTCAGCCAATAGTGGTTCAGTTGATTCTAATACCCCCAGTTTGAGCAGACTCCTGGAAAGAATGTAGTTAGTATAATCACATTGGAAAAATAGATGGTCTTTAGTTTCAGCCTCATCCCTTTCACACAACACACAACAGGTATCGATACGTGAGCTCCATTTATTCAGGATATCTTTAGTAGCCAATTTTCCTTGGAAAGCTCTAAGTAAATTTATACTCATTTTAGGAACTATATGTTTGGACCATACCAGAGAATAATAGGCAAATGGTGGCCGACAATGGCGAGTCCCTTCCCAGGTGGCTTTGTATGCGAAATCTCCAGGGGGCGCCCAGGTCCATTCATCTCCGCCTGGCGATAAAACGAAGTTCTGTAGCATGGGCCGAATGTGAGCTATTGAGGAATCATGGGACCAGCCTTCTTGATCATTCCAATAATCAATGACCCGCATATTAATAATCTCAGTTGGGATGTCGTATAAATC
The DNA here is from genome assembly GCA_030789695.1 of Scilla litardierei. NCBI lineage: Eukaryota > Viridiplantae > Streptophyta > Magnoliopsida > Asparagales > Asparagaceae > Scilla > Scilla litardierei. Next base: position 304,272,220 of record CM061142.1, on the reverse strand, counting down.
AGATAATGGTCCACAAGGGAGCCAATTGTCTCTCCAAAACAAAGTTGTTTGGCCATCCCGAACTATCCTTTTGATTAGATGTTTAGAGAATGATCTGCAATGGAGCATAAATTTCCAGATACCAGAGTTGGTAATTGTTCCCTTAGCTGAGAAAAATTGGGATATGTCTTTGTAGTGGGAACACATGTAATTTGCCCAAAGCCCCTCTGTGGATAATAGCCTCCATGTTAGTCTCACTCCAGCTGCCATGTTCATATCCTTTAGTAATCTCAATCCCACCCCTCCCTCCTTCTTTGGGGTACAGATGTCATTCCAAGCCCAGATGCGGGAAGAGCCACATATGAATTTCCTACAAGCAGATGTAATAATCCGAAGAACAGTTTTAGGAATACGATATACTTGTAACCAGAAATTAATCATGCCATATATGACTGTTCTGACGAGCTCAATGTGGCCTGCTTTAGATAACATTCTTGACGTCCAGCCCATAAGCTTCTTATTACATTTATCAATCAATCTCCCAAACATAGAGGATTTTGGGTACTTAGTAGATAGAGGCAGGCCCAAATAGGTGGTGAAGGAGGTGCCAACCTTTATTCCCAGCACATTGGCTAAAGCCATAGGATCTTTAGTACCCTTACTGAAGATGGCAACACTTTTATCCCAGTTGATATCCAATCCAGTAAAATTAGAAAGATCTTTTAGCAGTGATTTAAGCCCAATAAAAGATAGTTTGTTTGCCCTGCAAAATAATAGAAGGTCATCTGCAAAAAGCAGATGAGATATGGCCCCGCAGCGTCTCATGGGATGGATTGTGCCAAAGATAAGAGATTTTTCCATTAGTAGAGAGAATGCCTCCATAGTAATAACAAAAAGATATGGGGACAGGGGGTCCCCCTGCCTGAGCCCTCTGTTTCCTTCAAAATAACCGACTGGTGATCCATTAACCATAACCGAGAACGTTGGAGTAGAAATACACTCAGTAATCCAGGAGATAAACTTCCTTGAAAATCCCATGTGATGCATAATGTAGTATATGAATTCGTGATTTACGCTGTCAAACGCCTTGCGAAGATCAAGCTTAAGACACGCTCTAGACCCCATTTGGTTACTGAAATCCCGGATTTGTTCATGTGCTAACAAAGCACTATCAGAAAGCAGCCGACCCTTTAGGAAAGCCGACTGGTTAGGAGAAATAAGCTCATGTACCACAATCTTGAGCCTGTTGCATATGATTTTACTGATAGCCTTATATATAACATTGCAACAAGCTATAGGCCTATAATCTCCCAGGCTACTAGCTGATGATTTCTTAGGCACCAGAGTTAGATTTGTATGATTAATGGGGTGTATAATAGTACCAGTGCGGAAAAAAGAGTGTATAGCTTCTGAGATATCTTTACCTATCGTGCTCCAGCTCTGCTGATAGAAGAAGCCATTATAGCCATCTGGGCCAGGGGATTTATCCACCCCTATTTGGAAAACCGCATCTTTGATTTCATCATTGGAGATTCTACGCTCTAGCCAAGTAGCTGCCTCGGGTGTTAAAATCTTCTTAGTAACAAGCCTCGGAAAAACATTCCAGTAGTTAGATTGATGGTAAAGGGATGAAAAATAAATAGGAGCACTATTTCTGAGGTCTTCAAATGCATTGGAATGGGACCCAGTGGCATCCACAAGATGCCCCAAATTATTAAGACTCTGTCTGGACTTCATAGCATTGTAGAAGAACTTCGTATTTTTATCTCCCAAGTTTAGCCAGGATTGTCTACTTTTTTGTCTCAACATAGCCTCCTCCTCCATAATTAAAGTGTGTAGCTTATAAGAAAGTTCCTGCTCTTTCTTCTGAAGGGAGATGTCAGTGGCTAGAAGCGGATTGGTGCGGGTCTCCGACAGCACATGCCTACACTCCGAGATAGAAGTGTTATAAGATGCCGCCCAGCTCCTTAAACCAGCTTTCAAGTTCCGCAATTTTATAAATATTCTATGCATAGGGGAGCCCATCACCTGTTGCCTCCATACCGAATCCAGTACATCCTGATATCCATCACGTGAAGCCCATACGTTAAAGAATTTGAAAGGTTTCGGGTAAGAAGTCACCTTAGTGGTCAAATTGACAAGCATTGGGGAGTGGTCACTAGTGCTCGGGTCCATATACTCGACAAAAGCTTCTGAAATTCTTCCTGCACCAATACGCCAGTTGCTCCAACTCATAACAGAGCCAATGCTTTTGAGGTCTAGTAAAGAATATTTGTTCAGACAATCATTGAATTCATCCAATACTTTCATCTCACAACGTCTACCGCCTGACTTTTCCCTTGAGTATCTGACACAATTAAAATCTCCACCCATTAGCCACGCATTACCATCAACTTTAGCCGCATCCTCAACCAATTTTCCCCATAGTTGGAGACGCTCACTTCTAAGATTAGAGGCATAGACACCAGTTATTGCCAGCGATAAACCTCCAACATTAGTGCACCAGAGCGTAATGTGCTGTCTTGAGATATTCTGGACTACCACCTGCCAAATAAGATTATCCCAAGCAATCAGAATACGGCCATTAGAGTCAGCTGCAAAATTACCCACAATCGACCAATCTTTAGGTAGGTCAGATTTCCAACTCTAAACACCCTCTTTCAACTTTGTCTCAAGCAATATAACCATGGACGGCTTAAGTTTCTGAAGTCTTTCTCTTAGGTCTCTCCTTCTAACAGAACTATTGAGACCTCTGGTGTTCCATACAAAGATAGACATTAATTAAGTAGTGGGTTTGGCCTCACCAAGGCCCCATCCTTTAGCCTCATGCTCTTTCTTAAACCCCCACCCCCAGTTGAAGTAATAGAACATAGGGGTTTCTTGCCCTTCACAGCTTCAGGCGCTGCTTCACGAGGTGCCTCACAGCCGGAATTTGTGCAATGGTCATGTTCCCATTCAGGGTTAGCTATAGTAAGTTAAGCTGGTACCTCATCCAGCAATGTATCCTCTGATGCGTGACTGGCATCTTCCAATTTGTTTCGCCCCCTTACTGCTGTTTTAATGGCCGGTTCCCCTTGCTTATTAATATCATCCCCATTCAAATCATTGCTCCCGTCTTTTGCCTGAGGCATATCAGTGTGAGCACTTTCTGTTGAACTCTCATTGTTTAGAGTACCAATTACGAGAATATCACCCCCCTTATCTTCCAGAATTACATCCTCATGCTCTTCAATAAATGATTCACTCGGCATTTCCATCTCCCTAATAACTGGATTGATTGGTCTTGTAGGGACCAACCCTTCAGTAGAGCCCGCAGTCTGCTTAATGGATCCCTCAATTTTTTCATCAGCCGAAATAGGTTTATCCGAAGTTGCCTCATGAATTTGTGAGCTCCCACCATCTTGTATATTCCCAGCAACCTGATTGTCTACCGATTGGATTGAAGGGAGCTTGGGTTGGTCGGGGCATTGATCATCAGCATGCCCAAAGCAAATGCACTTGCTACACCGTGGTGGTTCTCCCTCATATTTAGTATCAATGTTTATTATAGTCCCATCATCCAACTCAAGATTCACAGATTTTGGTAAAGGCTTCTGAGCGTCAACTTCAACAAGACATCTGGCATAAGATATTCGATCTAGCCTTGCAGTTTCTCTATCAAGACAGAGTGGGGTTCCAATCACCAAAGAAGTAATGTTTAAAATATCCTTCGTCCACATACCCAAGGGGAGCCCATGGAATTGGATCCAAACCGAAACCTTGGATAGCATGTCCATGTCATGCCGAATAGTTGGGCTCCATCTCTGTAGAACAGTCAATCTCCCGTCGAAAATCCATGGCCCACCATTGAGGACTCACTCACACTCCTCTGGACAATCAAACCGGAAGTAAAAGAACACATTCTCTCTACTATAAATCTGAACACCCTTTTTCAACTTCCACAGTCGGTCAACCCAAGCACGGAGTTGTCCGTAATAAGGGACATCCCCGAGGACATACCCTACCAAGGTGTTTTTCCAACGCTCCGCACCCTTCTCAATCATAGAAGTCACAACCCTACCAACCCTATCTCCATTCTCTTTAATCACAGGTGGAATGAACGACATGGAAAGGGAATCATCGTAGGATTGCCTATTAGAACAGACATCAGACCAGGAGGGCTTTGGTCCTGCAGTGTTAATTTGAAGAGATATAGTCGGGCTAACAGGAATTTTGTCAAGTACCTTACGTGCATCTTGAGGATTAACGCCCCTCTGCCCATTGAAGAGATCAGGTTTCCTGTGTATAATGCTTTGCCTCAGATTGGGACGTGGAATGAAGCCACCACCACCCCCCCCCCCCCCCCCCGATGTGAACCAGCCCTGTTAAAGTTTCCTCCAACCCCAAAATTATTATTCTCCTTACCCTTCCCTCTTCGAGTTACAGTCCTCCATTCGCCTCCTCCCCTCACATCGGACTTGTTATGGATCTCAGCTTTGTTCATAGGGAAACCAGATCCAACCTCCTTCATCGCCAATGGACCTTGAATCGCAGAAATACCAGATCCTGTCGACTTGCTACCTCCCAAACCGCCCTCAGGGAGAGCTCCATGAGTAGCGCCTACGCCTGAGCCGCAAGAGCCACCCAATCCGCTGCCAGAGCTACACAAACTGCCTTGCAAGGCCCCCGAACCGATGGAGCCCCCCGGATCGCCAGTATCGCCTCCGCCCGTGTCGCCAGTATCGCCTCCCATTTATATACACCTTTATGTATGTATGTATGTATGTGTCTATATAGATATATATGTTTGTATGTATGTGTGTGTGTGTGTGTGTGCGTATGTATGTATGTGTGTGTGTGTGTGTGTGTGTGTGTGTGGAGGTGTGCTGACAGCATAGGATCAAATTTCATGTGCTGTCTGTAATTTGAGGGTGAATAAACATTTTTTTTTAATTTTTTGCTTCATGTTCAAAAACTTGTTGGCTACTTTCACACCAATTTTTCAGTGAATTCAACACTTTTTGAGCCTCCATCCATGCATTTCAAAAAGATTGCAGTGATAGAACTTGAGCGGTCATTTTGAAATGCATGGATGGAGGCTAAAAAAGTATTGGATTTACTTGAAAATTTGTGTCTAAGTAGACAATAATTTTTGGAACAGGATGAATAAATAATAAAAAATGTTTTGTCACCCTCAAATTGCTGACAGCACAGGAAAATTTCATGTGCAGATAGCACACCTCCAAATTCCTTATATATATATGAGACGAGTAAACGTGTGTCTTAATTCATATCAAAAAAATACAAAACAATACAAAAATGATCATATATGCAACTTGGGATATAGGAGAAAGAGAGGGGATAGTGCACAAGCGCCGTCACCCACTACCAACTACTATCAACCTAGTATACCTATGGTACAAGAAAACCAAAAAAAAAGATCTAAATAAGTACAGATATGAAATGTCAATATACAAAAAAAGACAAAAAGTCATCTGTCGTGGAAGCCCCAATTTGTAAAAGGCTCTGCCGCAGATGGATGATCTCGTTCTATATCCCGTAAGGCTATTTGAATATCGGTGGTGATGGCCTCAAATAGAGCCGTCTTTCCCACCCCTTCCCATCAAAGATCCTACTATTTTGCTGCTTCCAGATATGCCAAACCGTGGATGCCAAAGCAGTTCTTGCCAAAATACTCACACTATCCTTCTTATTATACCGAGATAGGATAAGGTCTCCCACCTCTGCTAGGGAAGATGGTGCTACAGTAGTAATACCCAACTTTAGAAGGCTTCTACAAATAATGTATCGGGTATAGCTGCACTCAAAAAACAGATGATCCACACTTTCTATGGCATCTTCCTTATATAAAACACAGAACTGACTAGTAGCAACCCCCCATTTATGTAGGAAATATCTCGTAAGTAGCTTTCCTTGGAATGCACAGAGGAGGTTGATAGCCATCTTAGGAATATGATTATTGTACCAGACAACTTTGTAATAAGGGAATGGGGGATTAACAGTTCGCTCACCTTCCCAAGCGACGCGAAAGGTACATGTAGGGCCGCCTGACCAGTCCCATGCATCACTCCCCTACGAAAGGGAGACCGCCTGAAGCTCATGATGCAAGGCACAGATGTTAGGATCATCATTCCACCCATTGTCTGACCAGTAGTCTCTCACAAGCTTCTTTTTTGCACCAACTGGAACATCCTGGAGAAGGGCAATAGGGCCACAGGGTAGCCAGTTATCGTACCAGAAAGATGTGGTAGATCCATCCTTCACAATGTGCCTAATAAGTCTATGGGAAATGGATCGGGAACGAATTAAAACTTCCATGTACCAGAATTAATGGCCTTAGCTTTAGCACTGAATAAACCTACCTTTTGAGTAATGTAATGACCTCTCATGTAGTTAGCACATGGTCCTTTAGAGGAAAGCAGTCTCCAAGTCAGACGAACACCTGACGCCGCATTAAGATCAGAGAGGAGTCTGAGCCCCACACACCCCTCCTCCTTTGGGGTACAAAGATCACGCCACGCCCATAAATGTTGATTACCCCAAATAAATCGTCTGCAGGCAGAAGTAATAGTACGTAGAATAGACACAGGGATGTGGTAGGCGAACATCCAAAAAGCCACCATGCCATAAATTACCCAGCGGACTAACTCAATTCTGCCAGCTATAGAGAGGAGAGATGATGACCAGCCTAGAAGCCTTTTCTTACATTTATCCACTAGCCGATTAAACATGGAATCTTTGGCATATTGGGAAGAGAGAGGAAGTCCAAGGTAGGTAGTAAGAGAAGTTACCTTCTTAATTCCCAGAGTGTTGGCAAGACTACCAGGACTTTTAGTGCCTTTACTGAAAATGACCGAACTCTTTTACCAATTAATCTGAAGGCCTATAAAATTGTTGAATATTCCCAACATCTCAACAATACCCTTAAAATAATGGGGGTTAGCATGGCAGAAAACCAGGATATCATCTGTGAAAAGAAGATGGGAAATAGAACCCATTCTCCTCGTAGGGTGAATAGTGTGTGAGGCTTCAGCTCGGGCCATAAGAAGGGAAAAAGCTTCCATCACAATAACGAAGAAATAGGGGGATAAAGAGTCACCTTGTCTCAAGCCTCTGTTGGAGGAAAAAATTCACGTTGGGGACCCATCAATTAAAACTGAGAAAGATGGCGTGGTAATGCATTCCGCAATCCATCTTATGAATCTGGATTCAAAACCCATTTGGTGTAGCATAAATAATATAAATTCCAGGTTAACACTGTCGAAAGCCTTTCTAAGATCTAGCTTCAAGCATGCCCTGGTTCCCATAGGGTTGCTAAAATCCCTTATTTGTTCATCTGCTAGAAGAGAGTAGTCAGTGAGCAGGCGATCCTTTAGAAATGCAGACTGATTGGGTGAAATCAGCTCATTGATAACATGCTTCATTCTGTTACAAAGGACCTTGCTGATTATCTTGTAAACTACGTTACAACATGCAATAGGCCTATAATCTCCTAATCCTGTGGCATTAGCATTTTTAGGCACTAGAGTAAGGAAAGTATGATTGACCTTATGTAACATTAGTCCTGATTTGAAAAATGAGGAGACAGCTAGCGCAATGTCAATGCCCACAATATCTCAATGATGCTGGAAGAAGAAAGCGTTGAATTCATCTGGTCATGGGGCTTTATCCTTGCTTATCTGAAATACATCATCCTTTATCTCCTTAACAGAGACCCACCTATACATCCAATCGATCGCCACAATAGTAAGCTTCCATTTAGGAATTAAATTTGGAAATACATTCCAATAATGATCCTGGCAATAGAGCTGCTCATAGTAATGCGAGGCTTCCACACGAAGACTAACTGTATCAGAAATTATGTCACACTCAGCATTTATAAGATGAGTTAGATTATCGTAGCTTTGTCTGGATTTCATGGTCGTACAGAAAAATTTATAATTCATGTCACCTAGTTTTAGCCATCTCTGCCGACTTTTCTGCCTCAAATCGGCTCTTCTACATCCAAAGCCTGAGCCAACTTGAAAATAGCATCCTATTCTTTTTCCTTGATTTTAACCTCATAAGCTATATTCGGATTGCTCTGGATGCTTAACCGCTCCTCTCGCAATAAACATGGCTCAAAAGCTGCCTATTTGCAGCAGCAAATTTCCGCATTTCCTCTTTATGGAACTTCAACTTATTAACAAGCAATTGCATATAGGAAGCAGCAATAAATTTTGCAGACCAGCATTTTCCGAAAATATCACTATAGCCCGGGAGAGAGCTCCACGAATTAAAATATTTAAAAGGCTTGAGGAATGAGATTACCTTAGGGAGCAGATATCCAACATTGGGTCATGGTCGCTAGTCCCAGTGGAAGAATACTCCATATAAGAATGAGGTAAGGTTTTCATCCAGTCCAAATTGTAGAGAGTCCTGTCGAGACGCGTCAAAATACACCCCCTTCCAACTCTTCTATTGTTCCAACTATAGGGATTACCTATATTCTTCATATCAAGCAAGCGACAAAGCTTCATACAATTATTAAAGTCCCCAAGCCCTCTAGCATCCAAAGCCCGCCCACCAATCTTCTCATTAGTAAACAGTACATAATTAAAATCCCCCTATCATCAATGGCATGTTGTAGAAATAAGTAGAATACGCAGAGATCTCGCTCCAGAGGTCAAGTCTGAGCGGGGCAAGGTTAAAAGCATAAACTATAGTGAGGGCCATGATTAAGCCCGAATAATTTGAGAATACCATAGAGATGTGCTGGCTTGATTTTGAATGCGGCTGACAACTCCAAATCAACCCGTCATAGAAAATCATTATACGACCACCTGTGTGCAACGATCTATTATCCACACTACTCCAGCTTCTAGGAAAGCATTTTGAAATTCTAGTCGCGTTCTTTTCATCCACTTTAGTTTCCAACAAACAAGCAATAGACTGTCTAATGTTTTGCAATCTACTTTTAAGATCACTCCTCCTCGAATGATTGTTTACCTCCTTGTATTCCAAATAAGAACTGACATTAAGACTTGGTTTGGGGAGCCCCACTACTTCCAGCTATCTACGAGCTCTGACGGGTAGCAAAGGGCAAAACATTCTTCACCTGATCTTTCTTTATTTTGCTTTTGTTAGGAATGGATTTAATAGCTTCATGTTCCATCTCCCAAACTGGGTTTGGGTATACCACGCTCTCAGGCCCCTCAGTGTTATCAGTGTCAAGGAGCAGAGATGAAATATGCTTCCCATTTCAAGAAAATACCTCTCCTAACCCGACTACAGCATCATTCTCAACTTTAGCAGAAATAGTGTACCCACATCCAGTATCCAGTGCATGATCAGTAGAAACACTAGAGCTAGGTTCTACCGCTGAAAGAGTCACCCGACACAGATCTGTACCCACTGAAACTTGCTGCCGTAAGTCCGGACCCTCTATGACCACTGAACTGCATTCCCCTTCACACCGGTCCCCCTTCCTCCCATTAATAATATACTAAATATCCTTAGCTATGCCAGGTGTATCTCTGTTCTCTGCAACCGTAATATACTCAACATTAGTCGGGTCTGGCTGTTTAAAGATCGACTCCAGGAAATTAGGAAGCCCAATTGAAGTAGCATTCTTTTGGGTTTTTTAATACCGCCACAACTACCTCCACCTGTTCCAGGTCCGAAGAACTTCTATTGTCAATAATATTATTGTAATGCCCTACAAGCTACTGCACAAGTACTAGAGGGGGGGTGAATAGTACTTTAAAAAATAACAAGGAGTATAATTCCTAATTATAGTGCAAACAACTACCAAATTAATTTGCGGAAGCTTAAATTGAATGACAACAACAAAATTAACAATGCTAACAAAAGATGTTACTGGGTTCGGATCCACCCAAGTCTCCCCGACTTGTTCCCGGTGATCCTACGACCCAACCACCCGGATCCCCTCCGGATACTTAGGTTAGAAACCCTAACCCAAGATTTCCACTATGATATCTTGTGAAAAACCTTCAAAAGATCAAATCATACATGCAATGGCAATAGTGAATCCCACAACCCGGGATCACAACCTTCTCTCACAACCGAGAGAATCAACAAGCAATATAAACAAGTTTATAATGAAATAAACAATCTTACCACAAAATCCTATACCTTGAGTTTTCTTACCAAATAGGTGCAAGGAGGGATTTGAGGAAGATGAAGTCACCAAGACCTAGCACCAAAGAAATGACCAGCAAAGGGTGCCTAGGAATGATTTGGAGACTAGAATCAAGCTAGAGCTTGAAGGGCTCACCAAGAACAAACTTCTCTCAAGATGGATTCTAGATCTAGAAAGTGAGAGAATGGATTTCTTGTGAGGAAGAGAGCTTTAGAAATGAGTGAGAATAGCTATCTCTTTCAATCTCAATGAATCTCTTAATGGCAGCTCTAACCTAGAGAGAAATGACCTAGGTTCGTATTTATAGGGTCCCATAAAAACAAGTTAGGTCAAGTCCCAACGGATAGAAATCTGAGGCAACTAGTCGGTCAAAGAACAACCACTGACCGACTAGTTCATCAACTAGTCGGTCAGTCAAACAACATGGACCGACTAAGTGAGGAACTGAGAAGAGATAGAAATTCAGACCTAGAAATCTAGTCGGTCCAAGAAGACTTTCTGACTGACTAGTTTCACAACTAGTTGGTCAGTCAGTGAACGTAGACCGACTAAGAGGCAAAAACAAATAGTCTGAATACAAATTGACTTAGTCGGTCCAAGAACAAAAGTTGACCGACTAGATTGTCAACTAGTCGGTCACCAAACGTTCTTAGACCGACTAACGGTAAACAGTAGCTTAGGAGAAATTTGGCATGTACAGTAAATCACAATTAGTCGGTCAAAGAAGCATCACTGACAGACTAGTTCACAAACTAGTCGGTCGGTGAGTCAACGTAGACCGACTGACTGTAAACAGTACTGAACAAGAAAAGATTAACTCAAACTAGTCGGTCCAAGAAGCTCTTCTGACCGACTAGATCACCATCTAGTCGGTCAATACTTCTTCTTGTACCAACTAACATGCACAAACAAGTCCGGAATCGAAGCGCGATGCTTCGAGGAAGTTTGGGTGAACTTGTACTAAGATCCTAGAGCTACGATATGAGCGATATGAAGATAGAATCGTAAGATATACTCAAGGCTTAACATTCTATAGATCGAAGCTAAAAGACTATAAATAAAACCTTAATGAATGGTCTTCGAGAGCTTCGATTAATTCTTCATGACTTCCAAAACGGTCCAAGAGCTTCAACGAAGCTTTAGGCAATGAATACGAGCTTTGAGAAGTCTTGAGATGTCGCTTTGATTGTTCTCGTGAATTTGGCGACGATCTCCAAAACTGCGCTCACAAATTGTTAGTTCATGAATTATTTATGTTTGCTCATCATCCAAAACCAAATCCGGGGAGTCCAATATTCAACATTCTCCCCCTTTTTGGTGATGACAAACCAACATAAATAATAATCAAAAATAATGATTCAAATGTAAAATACTTACTCCCCCTGCATTGATGACACGTTAATTCCAAAATGAATATATATAAATTGCATCAATCAGACGAGTAAGATATATAATGAGAATCGATTTTTGAAATATCGGATTTTGAAAATCCTTATATCTATCTTAACTCCCCCTGAATCTAACATATCAAATTAGATTCTTGGAAATTGAGTTAAATTTTCATTTGACCTATTTATTATCATTATCTCTCCCCCTTTGGCATTATCCCAAAAATGGGGGGCATAAAACGACAACAACTAGGAAATGTAAAATCCAACAACGGGAGTCGTAGAAAATGACGATGGAACTAATTGACACCAAGGGAAAAGTGATGAAATCAAATCAAGGTGTTTCAAATTGTCCATTATCAAAAAGCTTTAATTAAAATCATCAAAAATACCAAATTTTTATTCATTTCTTGAATAAAGAAACATACTCTCCAATATTCAATATTCTTGGTTAAATTTGTGCATGGAAAACAATTCTATACAATTATAGAAATTCAATCTATTTAACCAAGTTTTTCAAGCGACGAACGACGAATTCACATGTCAAAGGCATTGAATGAAAATTAAATGTGCACGACGAAATAAAACAAAGAGAACATCGATGTATATATATATATGTGAATACCAAGAGTACATCCAAAACTCACATCGAGTACATCATATCAAGTGCAAAATACCATCTATATAAACATCAAATAGAAATACATCATACATCATCGATACACCATCATCAATCATCCAAAGTACATCAAAATACAACACCGACATCCATAAAACCAAAATACATCAAAACAACCCCAACACTCCATCCTAACCCAAAATACTCTCAATAAGATGCATCATCCAAAGATCATAGGAGAAGCCTCGAAACAGACGGTCACGAGGAAGTGGCTGTATCTGCAGTCTCCGTGGGTCCAGTCGAAGGAGTGGACTCAGGCTCTGCAGGGAGGAGAGGCATGTCAACAGACGGGATCGTCGGGGCAGGGGTGGAGACATCGACGACTGGCTCAACGGCAGGGGTCTCAACTGGAACAACAGCAGTCAAAACAGGAGCAGGCTCGACAGCAGGGGCAGCAGCAGCATCAGAAGTCTGATCCACTGGTGCAGAAGTCTCTGGAGCACCGGAAGAGGTGCCAGCTCCAGGAGCAGATGTCGTAGCGGCAGCAGCAGCAGTGGCCTCAGCGCCACGAACAAGAGAGGTGACCAGCTCATCAAAATCATCATCGTCCATCTCCTCATCCTCAGACACAGGAGGAGGAAGCTGGACGCCCATCAAGCTAGCCATACGGCAGACGACCTCCTCGGTACGAGCCAACCGAGACTCGTGCCGACGAAGTAACCGAACAACATCATCGAGTGTGGTGGGAGGTCGAGAAGCAGCAGCTGCAGAAGGAGTAGTGACCTGAGACGCAGAAGGAGTCGTCCGCTGCACGTGACGGAGTGCCGCAAGAGATTTCTTTACGGCCATCGCGTTCTGAGGAGGACCAAGAGGACGCTCGTCGTCAGGAGGCAGAGGGACACGGAAATTGTTGGATATGGAAGACGTTTGTACACCCTTGTAGGGGATGTATGAGGGAATACGGACCTCGAACGTCGCATACACGAAGTCGTGTGCAAAGGGAATCTGTTCCCTTGCGGAGAGGATCTCTGGATGAGTGGGAAAGTCGCATTATATATGCATAAGTGCATGCGACATATGGCTAATAAAGGGGGAATATCTTAAGCTTATGTTGTACCATGCATATGGTACAACGTAAGCTTATAATGTGCCATGTATCATGGTACACCTTAATTAAGTTGTTCCAAAGGAACAACTTACCCTAAAATAACTACCTTGGGGGCTATAAATAAGACCCAAGGGTAAGCCATTTCTTACACCTTTTTGCATGAAATTCATGCATGCAACTTCATTCTAGCGAAGCTCTGCAGAAATCCTTTCTCTTCCTCTATCCAAGTTCTTAATCTAAAGTAGAGATTTAGATTGTGGATTTAGTAGCCTTACTCCGTTCGTGAGAAGACTCGATCCGTCGTGGCGAATCCGAAGGCGAAGTTCGTAGACTACCGTGCCGCATACGCAAGCGTAAGTCTGAACTTCATATTATCGATCCTAACTCTGTTTTGGCAGGATCCTTCATTGGTATCAGAGCCATATGGGTTCGCCCCGGTCAAACCACCGCCCCGTCGAAACTATGAACGAGTCGTTGTCTTTTTCACGAATGGGTCTCCTACTATTACGGATATAGTAGGAACGCTTCGTGACGGAGAGAACGCAGCGGTTGTTCTTTTCACGTTAGGGTCTCCTATCATTACGGATATGGTAGGAACTCTCCGTGACGGGAAGAACCGACCGTTCACGTAGTATGTTATTTTTCATTTTTGGCACACGGCCATTAGGAAATAACTAATTTCTCGACGAACGGGTGCTTCATCGACGAACGGGTGCTTCATCGAGGATGATGGTAGTTATTTCCATCGGGTAAGAGGAAATTCGTGCATGTGCACCATGGCCAAATGGGCTATGAAGGCTATGCACCCCCCCTCCACTTGCGGAGGGGGTTGGCTACGGCCAATAACCACCGGCGACCACCCCATCAAGGGGGAGGAGTATGTGCGGCAACCCCATTCAAAGGGGGTGGCCGGCCATGGCCAAAGGGGCCATGGCCGGCCAATGCCAAATGGCCTTGGCCATGACCGGCCATGGCCAAGCCATGGCCGGCCAATACCAAATGGCCTTGGCCATGACCGGCCATGGCCAAGCCATGGCCGGCCAAGGCCAGGCCGGCAGTGGCCGGCCAAGGCCAGGCCGGCAGTGGCCGGCCAAGGCCAGGCCGGCAATGGCCGGCCTTGGCCAAGGCCGGCCGGCCAGGCCGGCCGTGGCAGAGGCCAGGGCCGGCGCCCTGGCCTCGGCCATGGCCTGGCCGGCCCTGGCAGAGGCCAGGGCCAATGCTCTGGCCTCGGCCAAGGCAGAGGCCCTGGCCGAGGGGGCCAAGGCCCCTGGCCGGCCAGGGCAGAGGCCCTGGCTGGCCCTTGGCCAAGCCCCGGCCAGGGCAGAGGCCCTGGCCGGGAAGAAGTTGTAGACCAAAAATTGGTCGACCAATTTGGTGTTTTTGGTCGACCAATCCGACAAAAGGTCTGGGTCGATTGCAAACTTGCCAAATGACCCATACGGGGTAACAAAAGGCCTTGGTCAAACTCGAATGTGTCGATTAGTCCATACGGGGCTAACCACAGTGCCGACTAGTTCATACGGGATTAACGTTTTAATGAAGTTTTTCTTTGGGATCTACTCCTTGAAGACTAGCCATAGTGCTCTACTTCATGCGAGATTAGCCATGTCATTGTGCTCTACTCTACGGAGATTAGCCAATGTACTTATGACGTTGTGCTCAACTCTACGGAGATTAGCAAATGTATTTTAAAATTTTTGAAAAATACGTTTTTCAAAAACGTTTTTCCGCTGCAAAGTACTATAAGAGTACTAACGTTTGATAAAGTGAGGGAGAAATATTGAAAGTTACTCTAGATGGTGATTGGAAACATAGTGACCTTTCCGACTCTAGAGTAACATCTTCAATATTTTTCGAAAGTAACTTATCAAATTATGAGTATCATTCCAAGTGGGAGTTGATTTTAGAACTATCCATATGGGATATTCTATTATCATTTCAAGTGGGAATTATATTTGAAAAATACGTTTTCAAACTCGTTTTTCCGCTGCTAGTACTATAAGAGTACTATTGTTTGATAAGTGATGGGGGAATATTGAAGGTTGTTCTAGATGGTGATTGGAATCAAAGAGACCTTTTCGATTCTAGAACAACATCTTCAATATTTTTCGAAAGTAACTTATCAAATATAATATAATTTCAAGTGGGAGTTATATTTTAAGAATTTTATGCAATGTGTTTTTGATCGAACCTTCGGTTTTTATGTCTTTTGCAGCATTTTAAAAGTAAAATGTATTCCGCTTCAAAGAATATCGTCGCTGAGTTAAACAAAGGTGAAAAACTCAACGGCGATAATTACAAACTTTGGTCCATTAAGATACAATACGTTCTAGAGGAGCAAGAAGTGCTCGAAACTCTAAAGAACGTTATGATTGAACCGGAGTTGGGCACTACGGCCCAACACCGAAGAGACAAGGAAGCTTTTGATGCTTGGTCTCGGAAGAATAAGATAGCGCGCATTACGTTATTAAGCAGTATGGCTGATGACATAATGCGCATCTTCCGCGAACATGACCTAGCCATGGACATATGGTCCAAGCTAGAGGAGAAGTTCGGTGGCACATCGGTGTCCAAACTTCGCGCCTTAACTATAAAGTTCGATACATATAAGAAACGTCCAGATCATTCCATGGGGAAACATCTGCGACATATGGCGAACCTTATATCAGAGTTAAAGGACGCAGGTCATGTGCTCACGGATGAGCAACAAATCCAAGCAGTCATACGTTCCCTACCAAATGGGTGGGACCAAATGAAGATGCATCTCACTCACAATGAGAGCATCAAGACCTTCAGCGATGTTTCCAAGCACCTCAAATTAGAGGAAGAGCGGCTTGCGGCTGTCAAGCCAAGTGCAGAAGTGCACATGGTTGCTAGTTCCTCACACGGGGGAAAGAAACGGAAAAATCGTTCGAAGTTCACTAATGAACGTAATAAGCAACCTGAATCTACCAAGAAACCCAAACATAAGGGTGGGCACAAGAAATGGCACAAGAAGAAAGACTTGAAGAGGATCAAGTGCTTCAAGTGCAACAAGCTCGGTCACTATGCTCGTTCGTGTACGAGTGGAGGCGACGAGGTAACTTGTAAATATACTAGTTACATATGTGTTTCTAGTTCAATATTTCTTGTGGAATCTAATCCATTTTGGATAATTGATTCAGGTGCCACCGACCACATAGCAAGGGACAGACGGTCCTTCGTGGAGTATCACCGGATACCCCAAGGAACGAAGTGGATCTATGTAGGAAACAACACACGTGTTGAAGTGAAAGGCGTTGGGACTTGCAAGCTAGTCTTGGACAACGGCCGCACTCTCCTACTTCATGATGTCCTCTTCGCTCCAGATATTCGAAGGAATATAATTTCTGTGGTTGTATTAATGGGTCTTGGCTATAACTGGTTTTTTCATGATTGTAATGTGGACTTAAGTTGTAATAATACTCTTATTGGTACTGGGTTTGTATTTAAAGGATTTATTATAATGAGTACAATGTATGATTCCTCATGTAATGAAAATTTTCTTGTTGCAAATTCTAAGACTTATGAGTCTGATGTGAATTGTTGGCACGCAAGGCTTGGTCATATTGGACCAACGCGTATGGATAGACTTGCCAAACGTGGCCTTCTATCCAATGTTTCAAAGGTTGAAATGTCGACCTGCGAACATTGCCTTGTGGGGAAATCTTGTCGCAAGCCGTTTGGAACCGGCACAAGGGCCGAGGTTCCATTACAGCTTATCCATTCGGACATATGTGGTCCAATGAATGTCAAGACAAGACGCGGAAAGTCCTATTTCATCACTTT
Organism: Scilla litardierei; assembly: GCA_030789695.1. Taxonomy (NCBI): domain Eukaryota; kingdom Viridiplantae; phylum Streptophyta; class Magnoliopsida; order Asparagales; family Asparagaceae; genus Scilla; species Scilla litardierei. The sequence goes on along the minus strand of CM061142.1, from coordinate 304,255,178 downwards.
TATTGATGATTTCACCCGATTCGGACATATCTATTTGATATCCCACAAAAGTGAAGCTTTGGCTTGCTTTAAAAACTATATGAGTTTAGTGGAGAATCAATTAGATCGCAAGATTAAGGTCTTGCGAACCGATAGGGGCGGTGAATATCAATCAATAAGTTTTAAGGAACTTTGTGATGAAAAAGGCATAGTACATCAGGTAACTATGCCTTATACTCCTCAACAAAACGGTGTTGCAGAAAGGAGAAATAGGACTTTAATGGAAATGGTCCGTTCAATGATGGCGCAAGCTAACTTGCCAATCACCTTTTGGGGTGATGCATTATTGACGGGCACTTTCATTTTAAACCGCGTACCCTCGAAATCAGTTAGCTCCACTCCTTATGAGTTGTGGAACCAAAGGTCTCCTGACTTAAACATTTTGAAACTTTGGGGTTGTGCATCCTACGCACATATTTCCTCCCATAAGTATGGCAAACTTGGGCCAAGGGGAAGGAAATGTATCTTTATACGATACGCAGAAAACTCCAAAGGTTATGTTTTTATTAGTCAGGAAGACAATGGTGGGCTAATTGAGTTTGAGTCGAGGGATGTCACTTTCTTGGAAAACGAGTTTCCAAGACAGGGCGAGATAAGTCAGGACTTATCTCTATTTGAGATTTATGTTCAAGAAGGATTACCTCATTCGAGTGGGAGAATTCTTGGTGAAAATGAAAATACGTTTCAACCTTCACCAATGGATTATACGAATGACGATTATCCTATTCCATACAGGAATAATGATCCACGTGGGAGCAATTCTAACGACATTCCAAGTGGGAGTGATATTAGAATTGATCTAAATTCAAGTCAACAAGGACTTGAAGAATCTCAAATACGACGTAGTAGTCGTACAAGGTTGGCTCCTCTAAGATTTGAGGATGAATTTCCGCAAACCTTTATGACTTTACTACAAGAAGATGACGAGCCTGCTACTTTCAAACAGGCCGTATCTTGCCCTGCTAAAGACAAATGGATGGAAGCGATGCAAGAGGAGTTAGAATCCATGAAAGTTAACCAAGTCTGGGACTTGGTTGACTTACCCAGAGGACGTAGAGCTATTGGGAACAAATGGGTTCTCAAGATCAAGCATAAGGCTGATGGCTCTATTGACAGATATAAAGCTCGCCTTGTCACGAAAGGTTTTACGCAACAGGAAGGGATAGACTACGAAGAGAATTTCTCACATGTTGTTCGTTTTACCTCAATTCGCCTGATTCTGGCAATGGTAGCTTGCTTAGACCTCGAATTACATCAAATGGATGTAAAGACTGCCTTTCTCAATGGAGAATTGGACGAGGAGATCTATATGGAACAACCAACAGGGTTTGTAAAATAAGGAAACGAACATAAGGTTTGTAAACTTCTTAAATCCATATATGGTCTTAAACAATCCTCAAGGCAATGGTATATACGATTTCAAGAGGTTGTCTTATCAAATGGATTTTCCATGCTTGATGAAGATAACTGTGTATATATCAAGAGGAATAAGAACAAGTATGTTATTATGTCTCTATATGTAGATGAAATTTTAATAGCCGGAAAAGACAAGGGCTTTGTGATGGATATCAAGGCTTGGCTTTCATCAGTTTTTGAGATGAAAGACATGGGAGAAGCCGCATATATCCTTGGAGTTAAGATTTCAAGGAACCGTTCAAAGAAACTTCTTTCTCTTTCACAGGAGACTTATATAAAGAAGGTTCTAGAACGTTTTAATATGCAGGACTGCAAGTCCATTGATACTCCAATAAGCAAGTGCGACAATTTATGTCTGAAATCATGTCCAAAGAACCAAAAAGAGAAGGAGATTATGGAAAAAGTTCCATATTCCAGTGCAGTTGGTAGTCTAATGTACGCTATGATGTGTACAAGACCGGACATCTGTTTTGCCGTTGGAATGGTAAGTCGTTACCAATCCAACCCAGGGCAAGTACACTGGAAAGCGGTTAAGAGGATAATGCGGTATCTCAAAGGAACTGCAGACTTTGCTTTATGCTATCAAGGAGATGCCTTGAGGCTCGAAGGCTACACTGATGCTGATTGGGCGGGTGATCTCGATGAGCGACGATCGACCTCAGGATATGTTTTTCTACTCGGATCTGGTGCAATATCCTGGAGTAGCAAGAAACAATCCTGCATCGCACTTTCAACCATGGAAGCCGAGTTTGTAGCATTTAGCATGGCAGTTCAAGAGGCTGTTTGGCTTAGGAAGTTCTTAGACAGGCTAATTAATGCAAGTGACTCAGGTGTTGTACCTATACACAACGACAGTCAAGCATCTATAGCCTATGTCAAAGATCCGAAATTCCATTGTAAGACCAAACACATAGATATCCGCTACAAATTTGCAAAAGACTATGATAAGACCAAGAAGGTAGACATAAGGTACATATCTACGCATGAGATGATAGCGGATCCGCTTACGAAGGCGATCCCCAGAGATGTGTTTTACAAACACTTATCATCTCAAGGATTGCGTAAGAGCTGAGTTGTACCAATGTAAATTCCCATGTCTGTAAATGATCAAAATTAATAAAAGAATAAGTTCTTTTTTCAAACATTGCATATGAATTTCTTAAGAAATGTTTGTGTACATTTTTGAAATCTCAGCTGAATTGTGTGTATGTCGGACAGATTAAGGTTGGCTCTCTCACATGAGCAACCGCCTTATCTTATCAGATGGATAAGATAGAGATGAGACTAGTTTAAAGTCAAAATCATTAGACGAATGATTTAGAGTCATGACTTAAACAAGATAGTCGAATGAAAGATCTGCATCATATGGATGCTTACAAAAGATCTGAGATCTATATCACAAGGATATTTGAAAGAGATCTCATAGGATTTTTTCCTAACTGTCTTATGCAGGATGAGAGTCCGTGAATATTTCACGAGTAGTAAGGGGACTCAAAAAGATAGTCACTGTGGTGTCTGATCTTTTCATCCGTACAACATCATTAAGACATACTCTCCCTGGGAAAGGAGTGATGTTGTAATACGTGTTCATACCACGTATGCATTTCGACCACTGAGTTAGTAGCAATAGTGTTTGCTATTATGTGAGACTCAAAGGCCATATGGGTCTTAACTCTTACCCTCAAGGACTCCAATTGGTTCCTTTAGATTTGACGAAATGATCGCTATCTTAGCGTGTTACTTATGGGCTATGATAATTCGGCTCGGCGGGGCACGTTAGAAAAGCGAGTCTAGTCAAGATCAGAAGGTTCGCAAGAAGAGGAAGATTGATTTCATATTCGCATTTGGACTTTAATGATTCAAAGCTGGCCAGCCAATTGTAATCCAGATGGGATTCAATTGTTGAATATAAAGTATAAGAAATGTGAAGAAATAATCTAGGGTAAAGCATGCGTTGAACTACTCAACTTTGCACCTTCGAGGTCGTTGTGTATCTCTAACAAGTGCACAACAACAGACTCTACGCGCATGACGGTCGCACGGTCTATTTCTCGGTATGATAGATGAAAGAACTAAGAGAAAGATGTTCTCTTACAATCCCCTCAAGTGTGAGTGGGAGATGTTGGATATGGAAGACGTTTGTACACCCTTGTAGGGGATGTATGAGGGAATACGGACCTCAAACGTCGCGTACACGAAGTCGTGTGTAAAGGGAATCTGTTCCCTTGCGGAGAGGATCTCTGGATGAGTGGGAAAGTCGCATTATATATGCATAAGTGCATGCGACATATGGCTAATAAAGGGGGAATATCTTAAGCTTATGTTGTACCATGCATATGGTACAACGTAAGCTTATAATGTGCCATGTATCATGGTACACCTTAATTAAGTTGTTCCAAAGGAACAACTTACCCTAAAATAACTACCTTGGGGGCTATAAATAAGACCCAAGGGTAAGCCATTTCTTACACCTTTTTGCATGAAATTCATGCATGCAACTTCATTCTAGTGAAGCTCTGCAGAAATCCTTTCTCTTCCTCTATCCAAGTTCTTAATCTAAAGTAGAGATTTAGATTGTGGATTTAGTAGCCTTACTCCGTTCGTGAGAAGACTCGATCCGTCGTGGCGAATCCGAAGGCGAAGTTCGTAGACTACCGTGCCGCATACGCAAGCGTAAGTCTGAACTTCATATTATCGATCCTAACTCTGTTTTGGCAGGATCCTTCAGAAATGACGGAAAACCAAGGTCAACAGACATGGATACGGGATATGCGCAGATTTAGTGGTCTTGCGTATACACTCGAAAGAGTCCATCTTATCGAGTATAATGCGAGCCCAATTAATCTCGCTACCCATAAACAGAGCGTAAATCAATTTCAGAAACGGCTGAGATGGAAGTGAAGAAAATCTATACTTGGGAAGAAGGCATGATTTCAAGATCAGGTTAATCACCCAAGCATTCGGCTTGAATGATTTCGAAGGGACGCCAATGAACGCGGGGGGATAACCTGGAAGATTTCACCTAGGTAGGCTGATCGAGGGTGGAGATATCGTCAACAGAAATGTCAGACGGGAGGAGGCCACACAACGAGCAACCTATCAGCTCCCCCAAGATCTCTGCCGTGAGAACTATAGGAGTCCCCAAAACAGAAGTCTCGATGGAGTGAGACTCATCGTACTGGCCCCGGACACGATTGGCATAGAATAATTTGACTAGGCGAGGATAGGGTCTAGGGTTCGCCTTAGGGTCGAATCGAAGGTAGTCCAAAAGGCCACTATACGATAAAAGATCGGCAAGGCCAAGAAAATCAGAAAACTGAACGTAATGCTCCAACAGCAGTGGGCAGTGCTCTATACGGTTGTACGCTGCGAGACACTGAGGGTCGTCGCGGCACAACGATATATCCACACCGCCGACTGGCATAGGAGATTTACCCTTAGCCTTATGGGTCTTAGGAGGAGGTGGAGGAGGGGGTGGAGTAGGTGCCTTCTCGGGATGGTCAGGAGTGTATTCTTCCTCGGAATCATCCTCGGAATCACTACCTGAACTCTCACCTGGAGGAGTAGGAGCACAAAACTTTTTGGGTTTAGCTCGGGGCTTGGAAGATTGGCCGGTAGGTTTAGGCTTGGTAGTCCTCTTCCTCTTCAACGGTGTTGAAGACGAAGAGGGGGGACGTGTGGTCTTGGCCCTACGCTTAGGAGGGGTCGAAGTGGTAGCACCCTCTACGGTCATAGGGGATGCCCCAGAAGAGGTAATCGGGATTCTCGTTCGTGCCATGATTGCGGCACAACGATTACAATCAAATGACGGGATAAGATCAAGCACCCTAAGCTTAAGCCTAAAACTGAAATAAAACAAGCACAAAGAGTGAATTTTCGAAACCCTAGCTCAAACCCTAGAGGCTGAAAACAAGATCAAGAACTAACCCTAGGGAAGCCAAACAAGATCTAGGAAGGGGGGATATACCTAGGGGAGTGGTCGACGGCGACGGACGGCGGAGATGGCCGGAAAAGTGGCCGGAGTCGACGGGAAGATGAAGGGTCTCGGTCGGGTTTTAGGGGGTTTCGAGTTGGAGGAGAGAAAACAACTGACTGGAATGGGAAATAACTGGTTAGAGTAGGATGAAGTCGGTCTGGAATGCGAAAAGACGCGACTGCCCTAGAGCACTTAGTCGGTCACAGTTCAAGCACTGACCGACTAGATTACGATCTAGTCGGTCGGTCAATGAGCTTAAACCGACTAAGTCGAAACAGAGGCAAACAGAAATTTCTAGGGCTAGAGTTAGTCGGTCACAGTATAATCACTGACCGACTAGTTTTCAATCTAGTCGGTCGGTAAAAGTACTATGACCGACTAAAAGAAGAAAATGACAATAGAAAGTTTAAAGCTTGAACTAGTCGGTCTGAGTTCACTAGCTGACCGACTAGATGAGCATCTAGTCGGTTGACTAATGAACTGAAACCGACTAGAAGAGTCCAAAAGTTGATAAATGAGTTCTTTTCATAAAAACACTTGGATGAAACATCTTAACTCTCTCATAAGTCATATAAACTACCCCATAAAACATCGAAATCTCAAATACGACTTTCAAATAAGAATTCGACCAAAAATTCAATAAATCTAGCATGAACGAAATATCGCGAAATATAATAGCATGCAAGATAATTGAATGAAATATGAATCCTATATCTCGGATTCACCCATATTCCCCAATTCTCGACGCAACCGCACAAAGGAGTACTCCTTTAGGGGTTTCGTGAAAATATCGGCGATTTGCTTTTGGGTTTCAACGTACACTAATATGATGTCCTTTTAGCAATATGATCATCTAAGAAATGGTGTCGGACATCTATGTGTTTAGATCGGGAATGGTGCACCGGATTCTTTGAAAGACAAATAGCACTTTGGTTATCCACCATGATAGGGCTAGTATCACAATGAATACCAAAATCCTTCAGTGTGTGTCTCATCCAAAGAACCTGGGCACAAGCGGCACCGGCGGCAATGTATTCCGCCTCGGTGGTTGAAAGTGATACCGAATTTTGCTTCTTGGAAAACCAAGAGACAAGGGAATTTCCTAGAAAATGGCAAGTGCCACTAGTACTCTTCCTGTCGGATTTGCATCCCGCATAATCAGCGTCACTATATGAGACTAACTCATATGTGCTAGATTTCGGATAAAGTAATCCAAAATCTAAAGTGTAACTTAGATAGCGAAAACTACGTTTAACCGCTACTAAGTGAGAATCCTTAGGTTGAGACTGATAACGAGCACAAATACAAACGGCAAACATAATATCGGGCCTACTTGCGGTAAGATAAAGTAAACTACCTATCATACCTCGATATAGACGAATGTCTACATCTTTTCCGCCCGTATCTTTTTCAAGATGCGTTGTAGTGCTCATAGGAGTCTTTTTCCCGGAGGCATTCTCCATTCCAAATCGCTTTAGCAACTCCACCGTGTACTTCGTTTGGTGGATGAAGATTGCATCGTTCAATTGGTGAATTTGGAGACCTAAGAAATATTTGAGTTCGCCCATGTGTCTCATCTCAAATTGTTCCTTCATAACATTAGAAAACTCTTCGCAAAGAGTGAAGTTAGTAGCACCGAAAATGATATCATCAACATAAATTTGAACTAATAAAATATCATTATTCGCATGCTTAACAAAAAGTGTAGAATCGGCTTCGCCCATTTTAAAATTCAAATCCAAAAGAAAATTCTTTAGGCGATCATACCAAGCTCGAGGAGCTTGTCTCAAACCATAAAGAGCTTTCTTTAGTTTAAAAACATGATTTGGAAATTTTTCATTTATGAAGCCCGGAGGTTGAGAAACGTAAACTTCCTCAACGACATCTCCGTTTAAAAATGCACTTTTAACATCCATTTGAAATAATTTAAAATTTTTATGGCATGCAAAAGACAATAGTAGTCTAATTGATTCTAATCTAGCTACCAGAGCGAAGGACTCTTCGAAATCGATACCTTCCTCTTGTCGATAGCCTTGAGCTACTAACCGAGCTTTGTTCCGGACGACGACTTGGTTTTCGTCGGTTTTGTTCTTGAAGATCCACTTTGTCCCTATAACGGTGTGGTTCTTCGATGGCAAAGGAACAAGCTCCCATACCTCATTCCTCTCGAATTGAATGAGTTCCTCCTCCATGGCAAGTATCCAAGCACTATCTTCGCACGCTTCAACTATATTCTTTGGCTCTATCGATGAGGCAAAGGCACAATTGGCGAAGTGGTGGACTTGCGATCTCGTCTTGACTCTATCTTGAATATTGCCAATGACTTGCTCATGGGGATGGTCGCGAACGGTATGAAGCCGCTTGGAAATACCTTGATCACTAGGCACATTCTCAACAACTTCATTAGTCGGGTTAGTATCAATAGAATCAATTGAATCAATAGACTTAGAATTTTCAAACGAATCACATAAAACATCCATAGAGTCATCATCATTTGAAATTCTAGGAGTAGTAAAATTCTCATTAAAAGAGACATGAAGTGATTCCTCGATCGTAGAGGATCTTTTGTTGTATATTCGGTAGGCTTTGCTACGTGAGGAATACCCAACAAATATCCCCTCATCCGATCTCGGATCAAACTTGTCCAAATTATCATATGTGTTTTTAATAAAACATTTTACGCCGAAAACACGAAAATGTTTAACTTGAGGCAATCTACCAAACAACAATTCATAACAAGTTTGTTTGGTGTCGGGCCTCAAAAGTATTCTATTAAACACATAACAAGCGGTGTGTACCACTTCCGCCCAAAATTGATAACCGAGTTGACTATCTTTGAGCATAGTGCGAGCACACTCCACAAGCGTTCTATTCTTCCTCTCAACAACACCATTTTGAGGAGGTGCGTGAGGGAAAGAAAACGTGTGAGTAATTCCAAGATCATCACAAAAATTTGAGAAAGACTCATTCTCAAATTCACCCCCATGATCACTACGAATAGTGACAAAGGTGGTTCCGATGAGATTTTGTACTTTCTTCACAAATATCGTGAAGTTTTCAAAAGCTTCATTTTTATTACATAAGAAAAATACCCATGTAAATCTAGAATAATCATCGACGATGACAAGTCCATATCTTGCATTTCCTAAGGAAGCAACTCTAGTTGGCCCAAATAAATCTAGATGTAATAGCTCTAGTGGCCGTTTCGTAGAAATGCTTTTCTTAGGTTTAAATGAAGATTTAGGAAGCTTGCCACGTTGACAAGAATCACAAAAACTTTTCTTTTCAAAAACGAGCTTCGGAAAACATTTAATGGAATTTAATTTTGAAAGCTTATAAAGTGTTCCAAAGTTCACATGTCCAAAGCGTCGATGCCATAAGTGTTGTTCACTTGTGTTGGCAACGAGACATTGTTCATATGACTTAGAAAGATCCAAAATATAAATATCTTTATGGCGTGTGCCGGAAAATAATAACTTATTATTATCATTTGAAATATGACACAATCCTTTCGCAAAGCTAACTTTGTAACCTTTGTCACAAAGTTGGCTTATTGAAATAAGATTATGATTTAAACCATTAACTAGATAAACATCACTAATTAAGGGTTTAGACGGGTTACCCACTTTACCAACACCGATGATGGTTCCGCTCTCGTTGCCTCCAAATACGACGCGATTTCCATTTGCAATGGGAACCACTCCGGAGAGCAATTGAGCGTCACCCGTCATGTGTTTGGAGCACCCGCTATCGAGTATCCAATTCCCTTTGGAGATAAATTTAAATTTGTTGCTCCTTTTCTTATTCTTTTCCTTGAGTACCTAAAGATAGAAAATTTCATATCATGGTACCCAAGGTCATTGGGTCCTTAAAGGTTAGACCTTTGGAAGCCAAGTCCAATTGGACTTAGACTTCCCCACATAATTTCTACTATGCACAACATCCGAAAAATAAGCATTCATATATACTTGTTTTTCATCCATGCTTGTGTCCTTTGGGCTCCAAATAGTGAAAATCTTGTGAGCCCTCATCCTATTGGGTGCATGCATGCGACGTTGATTTCTACGTGATGCATGTTGTGGATAGGCATACGGAACATGATGGAATGGTGCACGACGAGAATTATTCATATGATGAGGTGGGTAAACATATGCATGTGTGGGAACACGTGCGTGAAGGTGTCTCACATGGTGTGCACGTGCCCGAGAGTGTGTTGCATAAAAATCATCATATGTGTGAGATGGTGGAGTAGGACGTGTGTTCCTACGTGGCATGGTATTGGTGTACATATAAGCATGCCCCTTCTTTGGAGGTCCACCCAAAGTGGGTTTCTTTCCGAAAGAGGGTGTGGACGATGTGGAAGCACCATTGGTAGATGAACTACCAATAGAGCGTTTGCTACCACTCGTAGAGTCACCGGAAGTTGGCCTAACAAAAGTAGTGGCCGCTTTGGATGGACATCCCATCGTATACCCCAAACCAATGTGGTGATTGGCCGGAAGTAATTCACTTAGGATTTTATCCAAATGGTCCTTACCCTTATTGAATTTATTAATTCAGCCTAATGTGTTCTCATATTTCTCTTTGAGAGAACGCATAGAAGTATCCAAGTTTGATACTTGCGATGTGAGCACATAAACACGAGATTTAAGATTCTCATTCTCAATACTCAAAGTCGAGTTTTGAGAAGTCAAATCCGCTATCCTATGTTCTTCCGGATCTTCAATGCTAACATGTTCAAGTTTAGATTTGAGATTGACAATCTCATTTCTTAACTCTTCAACAACGGTGTCGTTGTTTGTGATGATAGTCTTAGGCGAGGTTTGAATGCTAGCTAGGTCATCTTTTACTTTAGTATATCTATGTACTAATTTAGTGTATTTGGACCATAGTTGAGAGTTAGCATTCCTAAGATCATCCATAGTTACCTCATCGCCTTCGTTGTCGCTATCATCGGAGGAGGAAGATCCTTGATCATGCTTCTCTCTTTCCATGAAGCACATGTGCGCTTGCTCCACTTTCTCATCGTCCGACTCTCCGCTTGAGGAATCCTCGGAGTCGGTGAATGTTGCTCCGATAAGCCCCTTTTTGTATCCCTTTTTGTATTTCTTGGTGTCACGACCCGCTTCCCAAAAACGTGGAGGCGAAGCGTGAGAAGGTCCGCTCAGACTTGAAGCTACAAAGCTGCAAGTCCGATAAGCGTCAATCAAATTTAAAACTGCAGGTCCTTGCAATGCGAGCGAAACAAGATAATAATAATGAGATGAGACCAAAGAATAATCTCAGAATATCCATAAATATAAATTCCAACATCGCAGAAAAGCCACCAGGCAGAAATAAAAGAGAGTCTAAAGGCCCAAACATGGCCAACAAAAGTACATCGTACAAAACAAGGTGACACGCACCGACAACTAACAACAACCTAAAACAAAAGAAAGCTCAGCAAAGTCACCAAGAAAGGTCTCCGGTGTCCACAAAACTCCTCCTAGGCAGACATGGACTCAGGCTCAGTGTCAGTAACACATCACGTACTCAGCAACGGTCTCTGGCTCAGGTCTAACATGTGACACCCAAAAGAGCAAGGGGCACATGTCAGCAAGTCTACAAGAGACTTGTGCAAGGAAACTGAAAGTACAAGTAAAAGCAACCTAAAAGTTCTAGCATGATGCAATGACATGGCAGTTAAAGTAATGAGTGCAACAAGTAAGGTAAAGTAAAGTGAAGTACGAGCATGGCATGACATTCACAAGACAAGTACAAGACAAGAAAAGTAAGCACCTCGTGCACAGAGTTCACGCCTTACAGCTGAAGAGGCTGTACGGGCACACTTCTACGCTGAGTGGTCGCTCAACCCTACCCCTCCACGTGTATCGAGCCAGGGCCTTACCCCCGAACGGGAATGCTCGCTTCTGGATCACGAGCCAGGAAGTGTTTTAACAAGTATGGCGTAGGGGTGCACCTAGCCCGGGACAAGCAAGTACAAGTATGTAGCGTGTGCTACGAATGCGACATTCAATGCATGGATGACATGACATGGCAAGTAGTAAAGCGTACAGGTAAGGAAAGTAAACGTGACAGTTTAGTATGCATGAACAACAAGTTTAAAGGGTTGGATCTAGCTTCGTTGTTAAGCTAGATCATTTAGGTGACGGATCTAGTTTCGTTGTCAAACTAGATCAAGTAGGCGTCTAGCCAGCTATCATTTCACTGACTAGTCTCTTTTACGCTGAAAGCAAGGAAGTGGCCTAAAAACATGGCCCTACACAAGAGTTGGCAAGTTTCACTTGCCTGCAACTATCACGTCAAGAAAACACCGTCCAACGAGTCCCAAGTCACGATTCCTACGTGCACAAGTCCACCGGCCTACATCCGTTTTATTAATTTTGATTAGTGAATTCTAAAACATTTAAAATACTTTAAAAATACTGATTTTAGTCTTGATTAGCATGCATTGGGTTGGGGGTCCTAGGGGTGCAAAGCGTTACCTCAACACGACGCGAAAGCTACACCGGCGTCGGGTAGCGACGTCGGGGGTTGGAATAAGAGAACGCGCTCCAAGTCCTGATTCCAATATAGTTTCCTCGCTGGAAAGTTCAGAGCAATCAACCGGGGCGACGATTCCAGATTCCAAAGCTAGCACGTGCGATGACGGGCTACGACGTGTCGCAACGTCGTACGCGGCGAATTCTCAAAGAGCAAGCACCTAGGTGGGGCCCACAGTAGTCCTAGGGACCTTTGGGGGACCCACAATAACTCTGGAGAACTTGGGGGCCCATGGTGGCAAGCGGTGCGACGGGTGCGGGGTTGCGACGTTTGGCTCTCGGTCGTACAGCCTCGGTGCGGGGAGCTCCGTCGGTCAGACACATGGGATGCGAGGGTTGCAGCGTTTGGGGTCGGTCGCTGCAGCGGGCGGGGGCTTGGTGCGGGGCTGTGCTTCGGTCGTAGCGGGGAACAGCACCGGTCGTGCGTTGCTGATGCGGGGGAGCGGGCGCTGCAACGTTGCAAGCGTTGCAACGTTACGTGGGCGGGCGATCCGCTCGGTCAGGCGCTAGCGGATGCGGGGCGACAAGGTGGGCGCTGTGCGGAGCGGGGATGCGGGGGACAGCGGGGATTTCCCTCGGTCTGACTGAGGGAACGGAGCGGGTGATGCGCTGCGATGCAAGCGGCGATGGATGCGGGGGCGGCTAGCGGTCGGAGCGGGCGATTTTGGTTGGTTTTCTCGGTCAGTGCGGGGGCTGAACGTCGCAACGTTGCGACGAATCGTCGCAACGTTGCGACGAATCGTCGCAACGTCCAATTTGGGTTTTGGAAGAGGCTAGGGCTAATTTCTTGCGAAAATAGGTCTTCCTAGGGGTTGCTTATATATTATAGATGGGTTGACCTGGTCTAGGGCTAAATCTAATAGGATTAGAAGTTTAAAATAATTTAAAATTTGAAATTCAACTTCTCCAACTCACCCAAGGATTTGACTTGGTCCAAATTAGCTGGAAATTGGCTCAAAAATTCTTTAAAACGTTTAAAACTCAAATAAATTTTATTTGGCCGAAATTGATTTAAAAATTAATTATTAAAAATATTATAAAACTTGTTAAAAATATAAAAGTGGTCAAATGAACTCCAAAAATTATAAAATAAATATCGTGGTGATCGTGGTGATGAAAGTGAGCTAACTAAGAAGACGGATCTCAATTTCGACGTCGGACGACGAAACCAAAAATAGAAACGTCTCCCGTCAAAAGTGAGAATCGCCACGTCTCATCGAGTAAGATTAAATTGTGGGAAAACGACTCGAGAAACGTCGTTCCAAAATAGTGCCACTATTTAATACCCTCAGAGACGTTCACAACGGCATATCACACGAAAGTGTTCACGAACAAACAAAGTCTAAAACAAACACGTGCACGGTCAAAAGCACGTGCACGAACAACGTACAACGAAAAGTGGTCGTTACACTTGGACTTGTCGAACTTCGGCGCCTTCCACTTCTCCTTTTGCTTGTTTTGAGGACAATCCGCTTTGATGTGTCCTGGCTTATTGCATTTAAAGCACAAAGGTGGAGAGGCGTTAGTAGAAGTAAATTTAGATTTTTGTTTGAAGTTACCCTTTCGGAAGAAGCGATTGAACTTCTTTGCCATGAGTGCAATGGATTCCATGTCAATTTCTTCTTCCGAGTCATCATCATCGGTAGAGGTGGATGAAGCCGCCTTGAATGCAATCGCCTTTTTCTTAGGCACGTCTTGGTTCAAATAGGACTTCATCTTTTCTTGTAACTTCACCTTGCTATCTTTGCGTACCTCGTATGACATCAAAGTACCCATCAATTGAACTACGGTATACTTATTCATGTCATTATCTTCCTCGATGGCGAAGGTACGTTTCTCCCAAGAAGAAGGAAGTCCTTCGATAAGCTTCAAACACTTCTCCTTTTGGGTGTAGGTTTTGCCGAGAGCTTCCAACTCGTTCATTATGTCGATGAAGCGAGCATAATACTCCTTCATCTTTTCTCCCTGTTCCATATGAAACAATTCGTAATCTCTATTGACTACCACGAGTTTAGAATCTCTTACCCGACTCGTTCCTTCATGCAAAATGAGGAGCGAATTCCAAATTTGATATGCACTCTTACATGTGCATATCTTATTAAAATCTTCGGGTTCCAATGCGCATTGTAAAGCATTCATAGCTTTGGCATTTGCAATCTCCGCGGCGACCTCCGCGGTAGTCCATTTGTCGAAATCCTCTTCAGTAGGCACATTGTACTCCGACATGGTAATTCTCCACAAGGAGGTGCTCCGGAGGAACGTTTCCATCCGGTATTTCCAATATCCATAATTGACGCCGTTGAAGAATGAAGGCCTAGTCGAGGAATGTCCTTCAATGACCGAAGACGCTCCTTCACGGTTCCTGAAGGTGCCATAGTCGGAAGGTGGACGCACGGTTTTGTTGTCGTTGGCAGACATAGCTAAGTATCTGGCTCTGATACCAAATGTAATGCCCTACAAGCTACTGCACAAGTACTAGAGGGGGGGTGAATAGTACTTTAAAAAATAACAAGGAGTATAATTCCTAATTATAGTGCAAACAACTACCAAATCAATTTGCAGAAGCTTAAATTGAATGACAACAACAAAATTAACAATGCTAACAAAAGATGTTACTGGGTTCGGATCCACCCAAGTCTCCCCGACTTGTTCCCGGTGATCCTACGACCCAACCACCCGGATCCCCTCCGGATACTTAGGTTAGAAACCCTACCCAAGATTTCCCCTATGATATCTTGTGAAAAACCTTCACAAGATCAAATCATACATGCAATGGCAATAGTGAATCCCACAACCCGGGATCACAACCTTCTCTCACAACCGAGAGAATCAACAAGCAATATAAACAAGTTTATAATGAAATAAACAATCTTACCACAAAATCCTATACCTTGAGTTTTCTTACCAAATAGGTGCAAGGAGGGATTTGAGGAAGATGAAGTCACCAAGACCTAGCACCAAAGAAATGACCAGCAAAGGGTGCCTAGGAATGATTTGGAGACTAGAATCAAGCTAGAGCTTGAAGGGCTCACCAAGAACAAACTTCTCTCAAGATGGATTCTAGATCTAGAAAGTGAGAGAATGGATTTCTTGTGAGGAAGAGAGCTTTAGAAATGAGTGAGAATAGCTATCTCTTTCAATCTCAATGAATCTCTTAATGGCAGCTCTAACCTAGAGAGAAATGACCTAGGTTCGTATTTATAGGGTCCCATAAAAACAAGTTAGGTCAAGTCCCAACGGATAGAAATCTGAGGCAACTAGTCGGTCAAAGAACAGCCACTGACCGACTAGTTCATCAACTAGTCGGTCAGTCAAACAACATGGACCGACTAAGTGAGGAACTGAGAAGAGATAGAAATTCAGACCTAGAAATCTAGTCGGTCCAAGAAGACTTTCTGACCGACTAGTTTCACAACTAGTCGGTCAGTCAGTGAATGTAGACCGACTAAGAGGCAAAAACAAATAGTCTGAATACAAATTGACTTAGTCGGTCCAAGAACAAAAGTTGACCGACTAGATTGTCAACTAGTCGGTCACCAAACGTTCTTAGACCGACTAACGGTAAACAGTAGCTTAGAAGAAATTTGGCATGTACAGTAAATCACAATTAGTCGGTCAAAGAAGCATCACTGACCGACTAGTTCACAAACTAGTCGGTCGGTGAGTCAACGTAGACCGACTAACTGTAAACAGTACTGAACAAGAAAAGATTAACTCAAACTAGTCTGTCCAAGAAGCTCTTCTGACCGACTAGATCACCATCTAGTCGGTCAGTACTTCTTCTTGTACCAACTAACATGCACAAACAAGTCCGAATCGAAGTGCGATGCTTCGAGGAAGTTTGGGTGAACTTGTACTAAGATCCTAGAGCTACGATATGAGCGATATGAAGATAGAATCGTAAGATATACTCAAGGCTTAACATTCTATAGATCGAAGCTAAAAGACTATAAATAAAACCTTAATGAATGGTCTTCGAGAGCTTCGATTAATTCTTCATGACTTCCAAAATGGTCCAAGATCTTCAACGAAGCTTTAGGCAATGAATACGAGCTTTGAGAAGTCTTGAGATGTCGCTTTGATTGTTCTCGTGAATTTGGCGACTATCTCCAAAACTGCGCTCACAAATTGTTAGTTCATGAATTATTTATGTTTGCTCATCATCCAAAACCAAATCCGGGAGTCCAATATTCAACAATTATTGCATTCTTCAAGCTTCCCCTTCCCGTCATCTGTAGCCGAACTCTTCTTACCATCCTGTTCCCTGACAGAATTTGTATCCAAGCCCATTTGGATTGAAGAGGGTTCCTTTGCTCCAACCCCAAATAGCATTGATTATTAATATGGCAAAAACATGCACTTAAGCCACACCTTGGAGGCTCTCCCTCATACTTTACTTCCACCAAGATTGTTGTACCATCTTCCAGTTCCACTGGAACAGATCGAGTCAAAGGGACTATTGCTTCCACCTCAACAAGGCAACGGGCATATAAAATTCTATCCAAATTTGCCGTGGCACGATCCGGACAGATAGATGTCCCAACTACACTTGCAACTATATTTGCCACGTCTAAGGACCATAGATACAAAGGCAAATTGTGTAGTTGAATCCATAACGGAACAGTAGTGAGAAAATCATGGTCATGCTTAACACTTTGACTCCAGCGCCAAGGAACAACCAGCCTTTTGTCAAATAGCCAAGGACTACCATGCAAAATATCTTGGCAACCCTCCCCTTTTTCAAAACAGAAGTAGAAGAATCCATTTTCTTTAGTAAAGATATGCAATCCCCCTTTCAGCTTCCACAGGCGATCCGTCCACGCTTTAATTTGCCCATAGAAAGGGACATCACCAAGAACGTAACCCACGAGCGTACGACACCATTTAGCCACTCCTTTCTCCACCAGAGCATTAGAAACCCTTGCCTTAGAAACCCCATCATCACCTATAATGGGGGGAACGAGGGACATCACCAAGGATCTACGTACTTGCACCTAGAAGCACAAATATCAACCCATGACCTCTTCCCAGCATCAGAACCGATATGAATGTCAGCAGCTGGTCTAACAAGCATTCTATCAAACACTTTGGGTGCCATCCCATTAGATGTAGTCTTCAACTCTCCATTGGCCCCAAGTCGCTGCCCATGCCTATGCCCAAAGATAGAAGAACGATTTGAATTTACAGCAGGGAAATGTTTGAAATTTCTCCAACCCCCTCTATAAACTCCGTTAGCCTCGGCTGATCGATCAGAATAAGATTTCAAATTTTTTTTGTAACTGAAATTTTTCCTCTTCCTATGATCCGCCATTTTCCAACCATCACCAGTCGGATCCTGCTTTTTCCCAGTAGTAGCGGACTTCTCCTTGATAGCTTCCTCCTTGGAACCCTCGGATGACCCAACTCGTGAATCATCCACCAGATCGGAGATCTAAGGATCATCATCAATTAAGCCCCCTGCGAACCTAATCCCTCCTCCGCCTGAGCTTGGGTCATCGCCTCCTCTCAGTTTGCCCTAATTGCCAGGATCGCCGTGGTCGCCTCCTCCACAAAGAACGTGCACCATTTTATATATATATACACATATATTTACATACATACATACATACATACATACATAACACACACTATAAAAGAGGGAATTACAACCATTCCACTATCCTACTAGGACAAGGAGGTTGATAGAGATATGACATAGGTTTGACCACCGCATTATGGTGGTGCCCAATTAGGGAATGGGTGTGGGTTTGTGTGTGTTGATGGGTGTTGTAGTAGAAACCCAAAGAAAAGTCCCCCAATTCTCTTTATTCCCATGATTGACATTGCTTTTTCATGCAACCTAAATGCGCCTTCATCTTCTCCCTATTTACAGGTTTGTAATGACCCCAATGTTTATATATGTACTAGTCATAACCCGTGCCGGCGGGCACGGTTCATTTAAGAGTTTTTTCCCCGTGAAATCTTTATTCCTGAAAAAATTATTTCCACCGCCAAAATTTAAAAAAATCAAATTAGTGTAAAAATATTTAGCAGCACGGACGTATTCGGCGTGGACGCCTCCGGTGCGGAACAACAAATTCGGCGCGGGTGCCTTCGACACGGAATAACAAATTTGGTACGTGCGCCTTCGGCGCCGAACGAAAAATTAGTGTAGAACAATAAATTCTGTGCTGCACGGTTCATTTAAGATCCCCCGAAATCTTTGTTCCCCAAAAAATTATTTCCACAGACAAAATTTAAAAGAACAACAAATTAGTATAAAAATATTTAGCGGCACGGGCGTCTTCGGCACGGAACAACAAATTCAGCACGGGTGCCTTCAGCGTGGAACAACAAATTAGCGTAGAACAACAAATTCGGCGTGGTCGCCTTCGGCGTGAAACAACAAATTAGCATAAAAAATTTAGTGCCGGAGGTGCGGGCACCTCCGGCGTGGGCACGGGTTTTAGTACAATGTATTGAAAGACAGATTTATGTATGCGGCACATTGTTGATGGATTGCCAATAGTCATCACAGAGTATATGTATTTGTGATCCTGATCATGTTAACTAAAATATCAAAATGAAAGATTGTATTTGTGATCCTGATTTTGCTGACTAACATCAAAATGGACCAATTTTAAAGCTGAGATCAACCCCCAATTGGATGTTAACTAAAACCTCTCACTTGGATGTTGTGCTTTGACCATGAAACTTGAACCACCATGAAATTTGAAACCCTGGAACATGCATTTGCATTTCTAAAATCTCGGAACATCCAAGTGAGAGGTTGGCGCTTTTATAGTGTGATCTCAACAAAGCAACATAGAAGCAAAATTACGATGGAGTTGAATGTTAATTTAACGGTCACTTTACGATGGAGTTGAATGTTAATTTAACGATCGTATCTTCTTCGTGCACGTGCTGTTGACCGTGCAAGTATTTGTTTTAGACCTTGTTTGTTTTTGAACACTTTGGTGTGATATGTCGTTGTGAACGTCTCTGAGAGTATTAAATTGTGGCACTAACTTGGAACGACATTTCTCGGGTCATTCTCCCACGATTTGACCTTATTCAAAGAGACGTTGCGATTTTCACTTTTGACGTGAGACGTTTCTATTTTTAGTTTCGTCACTCGACATCGAAATTGAGATCCGTCTTCTTATTTTCCTTTCTCTCGTCGTCCCGATCACCCCAATATTTATTTCACAATTTTTGGATTTCATTTGACCTATTTTACATTTTTGACCAAGCTTAAAATATTTTTAAATACCAAGTTTTAAAGTATTTTCAACCCAATATAATTTCTTTCAGATTATAACTCTTCAAAACATTTTTGACCCAAATCCTAGCCCCTTGGCCGCACCCCTATTGCTAGAGATATAGTGTGGGTGAGTTTTTGGGTTTAAAATTGATTAAAAAGCAATTTTAATTCAAATTAAACCCTAGACTTGGTCAAACCCATCTACACTATATAAATACCCACTAGGATACCTATTTTCGCAAGAGAACAAACCCTAGCCGCCCCCACAACTCAAAATCTCACTTGCGATGTTCGTCGCAACCAACCCCCGCATCAGCCCTCGCACGACCGACGAAAACCTTTGTTTTCCATCGGTCTGATCGAGGCCAACCCCCGCACAGCCGCCCCGCCCCGCTCCGGTCGCCCGCTCTGCCAGCCCCCGCACGACCGAGAACTTCTCTCGGTCTGACCGAGAGCCCCGCCTGCTCCGCATCGTATCCCGCTCCGCTGCAGCCCACAGCGCCCAACCGACGCCCCCTCTCGGTCTGACCGACCCGTTCCCCCGCATCGCCCGCATCGCCTGCTCCGTTGCAACCCCCGCCCCAAGCGCCCGACCGAAGAGATCTCCCTCACCGGCCTGCTGTGACCGAGAACCCCTGCTCTACACCATGCTCTGCAGCGCTGCGACTGACCAACGGCTGCGTTCTCTCGGTCTGACCGAGAGAAATCTCCGCAGCGGATCGGTCTGACCGAGCGACGTTCGTCGCAACGTCGCAACTTTCGCATCGCTTGCCACCGTGAGCCCCCCAAGTTCTCCAAAGGTGTTGTGGGTCCCCCATTGGTCCCTAGCACTACTGTGGGTCCCACCTAGGTGTCTCCTCTTCGTGGATTTGCCGATTACGACGTTGCGATACGTCGTAGCCCTTCGTCGCATGTTCTAGCGTTGAAATCTTGGTTCGTTGATCTGGTTGCTGCCCAGACTATTCGAGCGAGGAATCTGATCTGGAAATTGGACTAGGGCGCGTTCTTATATTCCAACCCCTGGCGTCGCTACCCGACGCCAGTGTAGCTTTCGCGTCATGTTGAGGTAACGTTCTGCACCCTTAGGACCCCCAACCTATTGCCTGTTAATCAAGACTAAAATCGATGTTTTTAAAGTGTTTTAAATTCACTAATCAAGATTACTAATATGGGACTGTAGGCTGGTGGACTTGGCACATAGGTTGTTTGTGACTTTGGACTCTTTGGACGGTGTTTTCAGACGTTTGACTTGCAGGCAAGTGAAACTTGTCAACTTTTGCTTAGGGCCATGTTTTAGGCCACTTCCTTGTTTTTAGCGTAAAAGAGACTAGACAGTGAAATGATAGCTGTCTAGGCGCAACTTTAAGATCTAGCTTGACAACGAAGCTAGATCTGTCACCTTGCCATGTCATTCATGCACTGTTGCCTGCCAAGTTTAAATTCTTTATCTGTGCACACTTAAACTATTATCTGCCATGCATTGCATCTTACATGTCATCCAAGTTGAATGTTGCATTCGTAGCACACGCTACAATACTTGTACTTCCTTGTTCAGGCTAGGTGCACCCATATGCCGTATTGAAATACACTTCCTGGCTCATGATCCAGAAGCGGGCCTCATGTGTTGTTCAAAAGCCAATGCTCGATACACGTGGAGGGGTAGGGATAAGCGATCACTTGAGCTTAGGAGTTGGCCCGATCAGCCACTCTAGCCAAAAGGCGTAATCTCTGTGCATGACGTGCTTACTAGACTTATCCTTGTCCTTATGATTGTTCTTGCAAAACTTGATATCCATGTCATGATTTAAATACCAGTTGCCATGCCATGCTCGTACTTTACGTTACTTATTGCACTCATGCTATATCTGCCATGTCATTGCATCATGCTAGAACTGCTAGGTTGCTCACTTTTACTTCCAGTTTCCTTGCACAAGTCTCTTGTAGACTTGCTGACATGTGCCCCTTGCTCTTTTGGGTGTCACATGTTAGACCCTGAGCCAGAGACCGTTACTGAGTACGTGGTAATTACTGACGCTGAGCCTGAGCCCATGCCTGTCCAGGAGGAGTTTGTGGACACATGTGACTAGTCTTAGTGACCTTGCTGAGCTTCCTTTTGTTTTAGGATTGATGTTAGTTGTCGGTGTGTCACACCTTTACTTTGTACGTTGTACTTTTGTTGGCCATGTTTGGGCCTTTAGACTCTTTTTCTTTTAGCCTGGTGGCTTTTTCTGCGATGTTGGAACTTATTTTATGGATATTCTGAGATTGCTTTTTGTCTCATTTCCTTTATTATTATCTTTGTTTCGTATTGCATTTGCAAGGACCTGCCAATTGAAGTTTATTGACGCTTATTAGACTTGCAGCTTCACAGCTTCAAGTCTGAGCGGACCTACTCACGTCTCGCCTCCATATTTTTGGGAAGCGGGGCATGACAGGTTTTGTTGGTGGCCCATGCAGGTCCGTCTTGCAACTGCGAATTATCGGAACAACGATAATAACTATGGAATGTCCATTAAAAAAATTGCAACATCCGAGTCATAAGCCTTGAGCCTAGTTCTAATCGTTTTTCTATGTTACTAGGTGGTAGGAAGACGTAGTTAGACGTCTGTGCTTGCTAGTTAGAGGTCGCTGATTGTTAGTTAGACTCCCTGCTAGGAATTGATTTAATCGTCGTAGGAGTTACCTTAGTGGTTCTTGCCTAACTCTGACCATATTAGACTTCTAGAATTTCTTTAGTCGTTCGCTTGGGTTCATCGATTTCGGGCCAAGCTGAACGCATTCCATTACAATCTTGTTCCTTTGGAAGTCGTAGCTCCAAGTTTCTTAATCTTTAGTTGGTCGACCGTAGGAGTTTCCCCGTAGATTTTCCTAGGTCATATCCTAGGCGTATGTATGTTTTGATCATCCGACCATTTTCCTTGCCTCGATTCACGAAATCACCTTATGACGATAGTCGTCAATTTTCGAATCTCTCCGTTACAAATCTTGAATCTTCTGAAAGTATTTTTCGATTTCCTTTTTCCCTAAGTTTAAATTTGTTCAAAAATTTTAATATATATATACTTAGACTTCATACTCTTACGTTGACTTAAATTTTTAAAACTTTTGTTGAGATTTTTGAATACTAGCTTATGATATTTTTCCAGCCTATACTTTTCGTACCTATGTAAATACCTTGTCCCTTCATATACTAATTTTATTCTGAACCGTACTCTTATTTTGCCCAATTCGATTTATAATTTTCTTTTCTTATTTATGCCATTCGAATGACACATCGCGCTTACTTTTAATATACTTTTCGAGTCACATGGGACTTCAGCTTTCAGCAAGTCGAAGTTATGCTCATCGTTTTCCCTGTTTCAGATTTTTTTAAAAAAATTACTATTTCATAACCATTTCCTGATCTGGATCCTCCATAATTCGGTTTTAAAGCTTTATTACCAATTTTGGTAATTACACTACTAAGTTAATATTGTCGTTCCGTTCACCATACATACTTTTAGAATAATTTCTAAACTAAATAGAATTTCCGTTATTCTTTTTTATATGTCCGTACCAGGCTCGTTGTGCTCGTATGTTAAGAACTTTGTGTAAATCAGTTTCTTTTTTTGGCAAATCCTGGTTCCTCTAAAAGTAGTTTCAATATTGATTATTTTAAATTTTTCCCTAACTTAAAGACTTTGAAAGCATTTAACATGAGCTTAAATTCTTCAGTTAATTTAATTTCATTCTTTGAGTTTCAAGATTTTTACCGAAATTATATTAAATTACTGCCGTATAATAATATTTTCTAAAATACGTCCTTAATGTTCGTGTGAATGATTTACTTCCCTCCTGAAAATTTTATATAAGTCAATAAACTGTTTTCTCTTATTATGTATATTCGACTCAAACTTGTTTCGAACAACTTGTTTTATCGATCTCCAAATATTTTATGCAGATGAGGACTCCAACTTTTGAAGTACAACAGTTTTCAAATTTCACGTATTTTAGCTTATGTTTTTACACTATTTTCTTTCTGTATCCTATAAGGGTATCACACATCTCCCTTTCCTCTACCTAAACATTCACAATTGAGTCACTGCTTCACCTAACCAAGCTTTCTCCTTCTAGTCGTCCCATCTAAACTCGTGCTTATCGATCCTTCCCTCGTCATGCTTTCGACCTCGATCTTCCTATATTGCTTAGGCTTTAGTGCTCGTCAATGACGGTGTCAACTCTAATTTGTTAGTAGGCCCTTGGACCTTTGTGATGTGTCGTGGTGCATGTACCTGAGTTAGCGTGTGTGGGCTTGAATGAGTGTACTCCCTGTAGTATATTAATGTTTGCCTATTGTGTGATATATACATACTCTGAGTTATTCATGATGTTATGAAGTTGTATGTGTGTTAATATTTATAGATATGTGTGAGAATAGCTATACCACTCTAGGGACGTCTGTGTATATAAGAATCAGTGTTGGAATATCTAGTGGGGTGTATGTAGTTGGAGATACTTATAATGGTTGAAATAATATGTTGGTAAAGCTATGTGTATGTTAGGTGTGATAATAATAGGTGTACGTATAGTTAAGTGAGTAGGCCTATTATATGACCTATATGTTAGTACGTGTGAGTAGGTGCTCGTACGTAGATACGTATTGTGCTTAGACGTAAGTAGTTATGTATTTGCTGCATGAGTATATAGGTGATATACGTATGGTAGTAGGATTATAATTTTGTTTGGTATTGCTTGCTGTTAAGGGATATTGTATGCGTGTATACCATAAGGTATACACGACTATTGCATATCTTAACTATGTATGAAGTAGATGTGTTGGTATACTAATTATAGGTAGTAGGATATGGTGTGAATATATGTTCTACATGTGTGTGACTATACGGTGAATGCATGTATTAGGGAAGGTATCATAATTATACGTGTGCTGATGTCTGTATTATTATTGTGGTATATAAAGTAATTGAATTATGTGGGTGTTACCTGACTAAATATTAAGTGTGATTGACATATGGTATGTATATGGCTATATTGGTAGATGTGTATACATTGGAGTGGTATTGGTATAGGTATAAATACCGTGTTACGTATATAGAGTATTCTGATATGTGTATTGAGTCTCACTCAAGCTTGAGTGGGTATACTCTAAGTATCTTGTTGCATATGTCTGTGGTTGCGTGTAGTACCATGAAGATAGCGATGGATGATGTATGTATAGTGATAGGATTGCTTGTGCCTAGTTGGGTTACGCACATGATTGTGGGTCGCTATACCAGTATATAGTTATTAGTGTTGGTCTTATGGTATAGTTATTTACTAAGGATTTGCCTGTGTGAACGTATGTGTGCTAGCTAAACTAGGTGTGTAGATGTGATGAGTTTATAATGGTATGATTGGTATATATGAATGAAATGTTAGCGTGTGTGGGTGTGCACCATGCACGGGTAAGTATGTGCCTAGTTATAAGTATTGGTGACTATGATATATGTGGTGTATCGTGAGTATAGTTATAGGGCCGTATGTGATGTGAAGTTATGGTGAAATATTTGCATGCATTTGAATGACTATATATTGTGAAATTATAGTAGTGGTGAATGTATATTAGATATAGTAAAACTTGATTTAAATAATGGTATGGTGTGACTACATGTGTTGATGTGTTTGGTATTGGATGTATACTAGGAAATATTAGGGAGTAGTATACTCGTGTTTGTTTTGTGCATAGGTAGCTATCTATACGTAGAGCAATGATTGTATTTGCTAGTATGAGACTAATCTTAGGTGAGTATCTGAACTATTGTTTTGCGCTAGGTAAGTAGTAGTTATATAAGGGAGGTATGCATATGATTGAAATAGGTGCATGAATACATATATGTTAGCAGAGTTATTGTTTGACTACCTAGTGTATGTATAAGCATTTGTAATGACTATACCTGGTTGAATTATAGTGTGATGTGATCGGGATAGCTACTAGTCTAGCTAGATTTATATTTATAGTTAGAAAGTCCGAGGACGAACTTTATTCTAAGGTGGGGAGGATGTAAATGTCGCTTTCCGATCGTATCTTCTTCGTGCACGTGCTGTTGACCGTGCACGTATTTGTTTTAGACCTTGTTTGTTTTTGAACACTTTGGTGTGATATGTCGTTGTGAACGTCTCTGAGAGTATTAAATTGTGGCACTAACTTGGAACAACATTTCTCGGGTCGTTCTCCCACGATTTGACCTTATTCGAAGAGACGTTGCGATTTTCACTTTTGACATGAGACGTTTCTATTTTTAGTTTCGTCAATCGACGTCGAAATTGAGATCCATGTTCTTAGTTTCCTTTCTCTTGTCGTCCCGATCACCCCAATATTTATTTCACAATTTTTGGATTTCATTTGACCTATTTTACATTTTTGACCAAGCTTAAAATATTTTTAAATACCAAGTTTTAAAGTATTTTCAACCCAATATAATTTCTTTCAGATTATAACTCATCAAAACATTTTTGACCCAAATCCTAGCCCCTTGGCCGCACCCCTATTGCGAGAGATATAGTGTGGGTGAGTTTTTGGGTTTAAAATTTATTAAAAAGCAATTTTAATTCAAATTAAACCTTAGACTTGGTCAAACACATCTACACTATATAAATACCCCCTAGGATAACCTATTTACGCAAGAGAACAAACCATAGCCGCCCCCACAACTCAAAATCTCACTTGCGACGTTCGTCGCAACCAACCCCCGCAGCCGCCCCCGCACGACCGACGAAACCCCTTGTTTTCCCTCAGTCTGACCGAGGCCAACCCCCGCACAGCCGCCCCGCTCCGCATCCGGTAGCCCGCTCTGCCAGCCCCCGCACGACCGAGAACTTCGCTCGGTCTGACCGAGAGCCCCGCCCGCTCCGCATCGCATCCCGCTCTACTGCAGCCTGCAACGCTCGACCGACACCCCCTCTCGGTCTGACCGACCCGTTCCCCCGCATCGCCCGCTCCGTTGCAACCCACAACATTGCAACCCCCGCCCCAAGCGCCCGACCGAAGAGATCCACCGCACCGGCCCGCTGTGACCGAGAGCCCCCACTCTGCATCGCGCTCCACAGCGATGCGACCGACCAACGGCTGCGTTCTCTCGGTCTGACCGAGAGAAATCTCCGCAGCGGCTCGGTTTGACCGAGCGACGTTCGTCGCAACATCGCAACTTTCGCATCGCTTGCCACCGTGGTCCCCCCAAGTTCTCCAGAGGTGTTGTGGGTCCCCCATTGGCCCCTAGCACTACTATGGGTCCCACCTAGGTGTCTCCGCTTCGTGGATTTGCCGATTACGACGTTGCGATACGTCGTAGCCCTTCGTCGCACGTTCTAGCGTTGGAATCTTGGTTCGTTGATCTGGTTACTGCCCAGACTATTCGAGCGAGGAATCTGATCTGGAACATGGACTAGGAGCGCGTTCTTATATTCCAGTGTAGCTTTCGCATCGTGTTGAGGTAACGTTCTGCACCCTTAGGACCCCCAACCTATTGCCTGTTAATCAAGACTAAAATCGATGTTTTTAAAGTGTTTTAAATTCACTAATCAAGATTACTAATATAGGACTGTAGGCTGGTGGACTTGGCACATAGGTTGTTTGTGACTTTGGACTCTTTGGACGGTGTTTTCAGACGTTTGACTTGCAGGCAAGTGAAACTTGTCAACTTTTGCTTAGGGCCATGTTTTAGGCCACTTCCTTGTTTTTAGCGTAAAAGAGACTAGACAGTGAAATGATAGCTGTCTAGGCGCAACTTTAAGATCTAGCTTGACAACGAAGCTAGATCTGTCACCTTGCCATGTCATTCATGCACTGTTGCCTGCCAAGTTTAAATTCTTTATTTGTGCACACTTAAACTATTATCTGCCATGCATTGCATCTTACATGTCATCCAAGTTGAATGTTGCATTCGTAGCACACGCTACAATACTTGTACTTCCTTGTTCAGGCTAGGTGCACCCATATGCCGTATTGAAATACACTTCCTGGCTCGTGATTCAGAAGCGAGCCTCATGTGTTGGTCAAAAGACAATGCCCGATACACGTGGAGGGGTAGGGATAAGCGATCACTTGAGCTTAGGAGTTGGCCCGATCAGCCACTCTAGCCAAAAGGCGTAATCTTTATGCACGTCGTGCTTACTAGACTTGTCCTTGTCCTTGTGATTGTTCTTGCAAAACTTGATATCCATGTCATGATTTAAATACCAGTTGTCATGCCATGCTCGTACTTTACGTTACTTATTGCACTCATGCTATATCTGCCAAGTCATTGCATCATGCTAGAACTGCTAGGTTGCTCACTTTTACTTCCAGTTTTGTAACGACCACTTTTCGTTGTACGTTTTTCGTGAACGTGCTTTTGGCCGTGCACGTGTTTGTTTTAGACCTTGTTTGTTTGTGAACACTTTCGTGTGATATGCCGTTGTGAACGTCTCTGAGAGTATTAAATAGTGGCACTATCTTGGAACGACACTTATCGAGTCGTTTGTCCACAATTTAAACTTACTCGATGAGACGTGACGATTCTCACTCTTGACGGGAGACGTTTCTATTTTTAGTCTCGTCGTCCGACGTCGAAATTGAGATCTGTCTTCTTAGTTAGCTCACATTTGTCGCCACGATCACCACGATATTTATTTTATAATTTTTGGAGTTCATTTGACCACTTTTACATTTTTAACAAGTTTTATATTATTTTTAATAATTAATTTTTAAATTATTTTCGGCCAAATAAAATTTATTTGAGTTTAAAACGTTTTAAAGAATTTTTGAGTCAATTTCCAGCTCATTTGGACCAAGTCAAATCCTTGGGTGAGTTGGAGAAGTTGAGATTTAAATTTTAAATATTTTTAAACTTCTAATCCTATTAGATTTAGCCCTAGACCAAGTCAACCCATCTACACTATATAAACAACCCCTAGGAAGACCCATTTTCGCAAGAAATTAGCCCTAGCCTCTTCCAAAACTCATATTGGACGTTGCGACGATTCGTCGCAACGTTGCGACGAACTTCCCCCGCTCAGACCGAGAGAACGGCCTCCGTTCCCCCGCTCTGACCGGTCGCCCGCTCCGCATCCTAGCCAATCCCGCACCCGCTGCTGTCGCCACCCCACTCCCCGCTCCGACCGAGGATTCCTCTCGGTCAGACCGAGAGGCTTCCCCGCTCCGCTCGCATCTCCGCACCGCTGCAAGCCCCCGCTCAGCGCCCGCCTTATCGCCCCGCATCCGCTAGCGCTTGACCGAGCGGATCGCCCGCCTCCGTAACGTTGCAACGCTCGCAACGTTGCAGCGCCCGCTCCCCCGCATCCAAGGCGCACGACCGACCCCTCCCTCCGCACCGACCGAGAGCACCAAGGCCCGCACCGACTAAGCGCTGCACCAATGCCCGTTCTCCCGCAGCGACCGATGGCCGCCCCCGCATTTGGCTGTGTACGACCGAGAGCAAACGTCGCAACCCCGCACCCGTCGCATCGCTTGCCACCGTGGGCCCCCAAGTTCTCCAGAGTTATTGTGGGTCCCCCAAAGGTCCCTAGGACTACTGTGGGCCCCACCTAGGTGCGTTCTCTTCGACGACTTGCCGCGTACGACGTCGTCGCACGTCGTAGACCGTCGTCGCACGTGCGAGCTTTGGAATCTGGAATCGTCACCCCGGTTGATTGCTCTAAAATTTCTAGCGAGGAATCTAATTGGAATCTGGACTTGGAGCGCGATCTTTTATTCCAACCCCCGGCGTCGCTACCCGACGTCGGTGTAGCTTTCGCGTCGTGTTGAGGTAACGCTTTGCACCCCTAGGACCCCCAACCCAATTGCATGCTAATCAAGACTAAAATCAGTATTTTTAAAGTATTTTAAATGTTTTAAATTCACTAATCAAGATTAATAATATGGACTTTAGGCCGGTGGACTTGTGCACGTAGGATAATTGTGATTTTGGACTCATTGGACGGTATGCTCAGACGTCGTGCTTGCAGGCAAGTGAAACTTGCCAACTCTTGTGTAGGGCCATGTTTTTAGGCCACTTCCTTGTTTTCAGCGTAAAAGAGACTAGTCAGTGAAATGATAGCTGGCTAGACGCCTACTTGATCTAGTTTGACAACGAAACTAGATCCGTCACCTAAATTGATCTAGCTTGACAACGAAGCTAGATCCCACCCTTAAACTTGTTGTTCATGCATACTAAACTGTCACGTTTACTTTCCTTACCTGTACGCACTTTTAACTGCCATGCATTGCATCTTACATGTCATTCAAATTGATTGTTGCATCGTAGCACACGCTACAAAATACTTGTACAATCCGTGTTTCCGTGTTTCCGGCTAGGTGCACCCCTACGCCATACTTGTTAAAAACACTTCCTGGCTCGTGGTCCAGAAGCGGGCCTCATGTGTTGGTTGAAAACCAATGCCCGATACACGTGGAGGGGTAGGGATAAACGGTCACTTGAGCTTAGGAGTTGGCCCGATCAGCCACTCTAGCCAAAAGACGGAATCTCTGTGCACGAGGTGCTTACTTTACTTGTCTTGTACTTGTCTTGTGAATGATTCATGCAATGCCATGCTCGTACTTTACTTTACTTTACTTTACTTTACCTGTTGCACTCATACTTTAACTGC
Organism: Scilla litardierei; assembly: GCA_030789695.1. Lineage (NCBI taxonomy): Eukaryota > Viridiplantae > Streptophyta > Magnoliopsida > Asparagales > Asparagaceae > Scilla > Scilla litardierei. The sequence continues at coordinate 304,225,342 of CM061142.1, read as the reverse complement.
CATGTCATTGCATTCATGCTAGAACTGCTAGGTTGCTTTACTTTTGCATACTTCCAGTTTCCTTGCACAAGTCTCTTGTAGACTTGCTGACATGTGCCCCTTGCTCTTTTGGGTGTCACATGTTAGACCCTGAGCCGGAGACCGCTGCTGTGTACGTGATGTTTTGCTGACGCTGAGTCCGAGTCCATGATTGCCAGGAGGAGTTTTATGGACACCGGTGACCTTTCTTGGTGATTTTGCTGAGTTTCTTTTGTTTTAGGCCTTTTGTTAGTTGTTGGTGCTGGCACCTTTGTCTTGTACGTTGTACTTTTGTTGGCCATGTTGGGCCTTTAGACTCTCTTTTATTTCAGCCTGGTGGCTTATCTGCGATGTTGGAATTTATATTTATGGATATTCTGATATTATTCTTTTGTCTCATTTCAATATTATTATCTTTGTTTCATTCGCGTTGCAAGGACCTGCATTTTTAAATTTGATTGACGCTTATCGGACTTGCAGCTTTGTAGCTTCAAGTCTGAGCGGACCTTCTCACGCTTCGCCTCCATATTTTTGGGAAGCGGGGCGTGACAAGTTTCCTTGCACAAGTCTCTTGTAGGCTTGCTGACATGTGCCACTTGCTCTTTTGGGTGTCACATGTTAGACCCTGAGCCAGAGACTGTTGCTGAGTACGTGGTAATTGCTGACGCTGAGCCTAAGCTCATGCCTGTCCAGGATGAGTTTGTGGACACCGGTGACCAGTCTTAGTGACCTTGCTGAGCTTTCTTTTGTTTTAGGATTGCTGTTAGTTGTCGGTGCGTGACACCTTTACTTTGTACGTTATACTTTTGTTGGCCATGTTTGAGCCTTTAGACTCTTTTTCTTTTAGCCTGGTGGCTTTTTCTGCGATGTTGGAACTTATTTTATGGATATTCTGAGATTGCTTTTTGTCTCATTTCCTTTATTATTATCTTTGTTTCGTATCGCATTTGCAAGGACCTGCCAATTGAAGTTTATTGACGCTTATCAGACTTGCAGCTTCACAGCTTCAAGTCTGAGCGGACCTACTCACGTCTCGCCTCCATATTTTTGGGAAGCGGTGCATGACAGTTAACGAAACCCAAGCCAGAGATAGATAAGAAGAGAAATGAACTTATATTGATGGAACCTCTGGGATTTAATAAAACCCAGCAATAATTTGAATGGCAAACTGTGTAACATTATTCCTATAATATTTGTTTACCAATTAAATTCAACTTTAATGTCGATTACTAAAACAAAATATTTTTAGTACATTTCCTCTCATTTTGTGGCAGGAGATTGGGACAAAGAACATATTGGCCCGATCCATATCCTCAGTCCAAAACAAAGGCCAGGCTCCCCTGAATGATCCTCAACCCTCGCTGGTAGAAGTAGCCCTCCCGAATGATCCTCAGCCCTCACTGGAGTTTGTGTCACTTTGCTACCATCATCTTCATGCTGTTTGTTGCTTCTGATGCTGCTGATCCTATTCTTCTATGGATTTGTCTTTCAACAGATGATGCCTCACTGGTTCCTAATAACTACACATGCTTCAAAAAAATTCTCTGCTCCTTCCTCCAAACATCTGCCATCTGCCATAAGAAGCTAAAATATATTAATAACCTCCATTTGAGAATCAAAATAATCTAAAGTTAGTATTAGTACCTTTATGTAAGGAAAAGCTAGATTTGTCATACCAGACTCACTTGTAATTCTAGAAGGGTACAATATCAAAAAGGTGCTATACATGAATCAATATGATTTCATACAAATTACATAAATTCTGGCAACGAACATGTATAAATTACATATATGGATTGAGTTTTTGTTCCATTAGTTAATGTTGATGGATTTCACATGTATAATTTCACTTGCAGATTGCATGATTTTAATAATAAGGTTATGTATATTTCTTGAACTTCTAAAGCTTAAGACTGATTGTTTGTTTTATGTCCATTTGAAATCATTTTCTTTACTTGTCGCCTTAAGTTTAGTATAACACATAAAATATTGTAATCTTATAAAGATTAATTTTTACATCTTCAATATTGTAGGATCTTGAGTCTTTGATACAGTGCCTGTCTCCTGCATATGCAAGTATTTCACATGTTATTCAATAAACAGCCTTGTTAGCGATGCTAGAGGTGACCAAGTTATAATTGTAAACTCTTAATTCATTATTGTAAGATCTTGATTCTTTGATACAGTGATTTTTTGCGACTTGCTTAAGGATTCTAAATTTGATTTTCTATTTTTGTTGCCGCGTTGGTTGCAACTGTGTTGTTATTGACCGCCTTGCCATCTCGCAGCTCGGGATCTCAAAGCAGATCACGTCTGCTCTGTTGCACCAATGAATCACTTTGCTATTCCTCATCCAAGTATAAAAAAAGTTTCTTTTTGACTGGAGACTAATAAGATTAGTGCTCTGCCCTATGAATGTAAGCTTTTAGAAACTATTTGAGAAAAAAAAATGCATGAAATTGAAGCTTACTAAAATATTTTAAGAGCATATTGTAGCATCCTATATTTTTAAGTAAACTTGTTACAATTAGAGAATGTAGGTAACTTTTTCTTTTTTGTCATAGAGATGACAGGAGTATCCAGGTATGTGCATTATCATAATTTATGCCAAGTGTTCTCAATCTTTGTGGTCTCTCAATTTTTATAGCAACTGATCTGTTTCCTACACTTGTATATGAATCATCCTTAAAGTATTTGAACAAATGAATCTATGATACACAAAGACAGTGTAATATACTATGAATCTTGCTTCAATTCCGATAATGTGTGTTTTTTTCATGTTGGTTACTGATACTTGATGGAGGCTGATACTGTATGAAGCAACAAATGAAGCTAGAAATGAAGTTGATACTGGCTGATACATGGAACAAATGAAGCTTGATGGAACAAAATTTGTAAGGACCCGGCTAATATTTGCTGGAAATGAAGCTGATACTGGCTGCTACTTGCTGGAACAAATGGATTCAATTTCTGGAAGTGAAGCTTAAAGCAATAATTTCTGAATACTTGGATGTCATGTTGAATCTTTTGATAGTTTTTGTAATATGCTGTTGAATAATTGGTTGAATATGTTGATAGTTATTAATCGAACAATTTTGTAAGCTTATGTAAGGATTCTATACAGGTATAAAAATTTTTGTTGAAGAATATATATATATAATTTGTTTGGATTCTATACATATCATTGCACTTTTGATATATCAATTTGGATATGTATATTGAACATATAGATTGGCCAATAGTAATAGTATAGTTGTAGTCTGAATTCTTCTGTTCTTTTTTATGATAAGAAATTATGTATCTTTGGTTAATCCTGCAATTCTCAATGAAGAAAATATATGTATTTTATTGTGTCTCTCTTTGCAGGTTCTCAATCAAGAAATAGATCCTCCTTACTCAAACATCAACATTAGCCACAAACAGTAGTAACCACTCGTGCATCTCTTTAAATTGCACTGCACACTAATATATAAATATGTGATCAATAATCTCTTTACATTACACTACATCTCTTTACAGTACCAATAATTGCAACCAATGCGTGGACACATCAATAATCTCATTGGATGAAAGATTTTCTGTTCAATAAAGTTTAATACATGTTGCTTAAATCCATTTCATAGAGCCAATTTCCAGTATCATATCTCAGCTTGCCAGTATCATATCTAATCATACAAAATTTCATCATGTTAACATTGTTCACAACATTTCATCATCTCAGCTTGCCAGTATCATATCCAATCATTTTTAAAGGAATTTGACATGTAGAAAAACTGCCCCTAAAAAGATCAACATTTAGGAATTAAGAAGCCACACAGGGATAATTCATAAAATGGTTGATAAAAGAGTGAATTTAACAGCACCTTACAATATCATAAGGAGACATTGTAATATTGATGATGTTTACCTTGACATGACATTAATGAAAGCTCTCCCCCCAACCCCCTGATGGAAACTGCATGGACAGAAGAAACTCATAGGCTTTCTTGATACAGGATGAATTCTCATAAGTTTTTCCAACAGCAAGGAGCCCCATAACTCCAAACCATGTGCCATAAGTGAAACAAATACCCCAATTCCCAAGCCTACATTGAGTCAGGATTATTATCATTATCAATAGACTTATAACAAAACAAAACAAAAATGCACATATAATTCAAATTGTTTCTAATTAGTCCATGCATTCTAATGGAGGATAAGTTAAAAGATCAATATCGTTAAAAATAAGAGGTTGAAGTACAAACACTGAACCATCGGGCAATTGCATCTTTTCAATAAACTTAGTCGCTATCGTGATGCAATTCTCTATCTCTTATCTTCGGTGCCCCAGATACCTTTTTTTAAATAATGCAAGTGTTTGGATCACTGCCGATGTACATTCAACATATCTGCAATTGCATGTTTTAAGATGGAAACAAATTAACAATACTTGGACAAATGAAATCACTTAAAAAGTTTAAAGTGACTAAATCTTACGAAGTCTCAATCATTAGGCCCTCAATCATTTGTTCAGGATTGATAACCTGAATAGAAAAATATGACATTAAATCTCAACAATAGTATGGTAAGTTAAGGGAAATTTGGATACATTAGCATTTTGGTTAGAATGATTTTATGTTCAAAATTACTATAATGATATACATCACGTGAAAGCGCTGCTATCCTTGGCGCACTTCAGCGAGTTCGCCATGTTCCATCCTCTTCCTTGGCCCTGTAGGTTCGCCTTTGATGAAACTCCCCTTTTGATCATCTGAAAAAGAGACGTCCTGAAATTTTATCAAAAATGTATACATTACAAAATTACAAAATCATGACACGAAATGAAGTGAATATCTAGTTTCTATTTTAAAAAATTAAATAAGCAATAATATTGTATAAGATAAATAACCCCAATCATACACAACAAAGTTCCATCCTCTACCTCAAATGACCTGAAGAAAGGAACATGAATCTTTTAAATTTAACATATAAAAGCATTCAAAACATCACTAATCACATCTACTGCATTGATATTCCAACAGAGCTCTATTGTCAATATATCTCTTTTAGAACGCTAAAAATGATCAGTTATACTTTCAACTAAAATATAAAATCAATTCTAACCCAACAAAAAGCTGCCACCTTTACACCAAAGAACATACTAAAATAACACCAAAATCAACCAAATTTGATCGAAAAAGGAAAAAAATCTAACTTACATCGAAGATATTGTAAACAAAGAAATACAGTATCATGATATCAAATTCTTTACCTTGAGATTAAAATCTAACTGCCGCATCTTCTGGTCATATTTCTGAAAATCAGAACCAAGAGTTTCACTTGAAGACTTCTTAAGTTCAGCTATTGCTACGACAGCTGTATATGGCCAGTAATTTTTTTTCAACATCCTGGAAAGCATTCCTAATGTTCACAGCAGATCCAATGGTGCAAAAAGGACCAATAACAACACCCTGCAAAAATAACAACACAAATTGGAGCAACCATTGTGTTTCCTCGCCATAACGAAAGTTATGAGAAAAAATCCAAAATTTTAAACTTAAAGGGTGCTCTAAAAGGAAGAAATCTAGAAATTTTAAAACTGAAGTTTATAGAATGTAGAAACAATTTCAGTGCTATAGTTTAGAGAATGTAGAAACAATTTCAGAAGTTTAGAGAATGTAGAAACAATTTCAGTGCTATAGTATAACAATTTCAGTGCTAAAATATAACAAATTATACAGAATGGAGAAATAAATAGATTTAGTAGAAGCACATTGAATAAAAACATGTGAGAAGTTTTCAATGCTATAGTATAACAACCAAATAATATAGAATTTTTCATACGATAAGTGAAGCACCTCCTATCAGTAGAACATTGCAATTGTATCAACCGATCAGGTTAAACAACTAACGGCCCCTCAAAATCCCAATTCACTTCACAATTTCATTCTTATCAGCCTGGCTCTAATATGAGTTTCAAGTATTTTAGTGACATCTAATGTTTATAATTTGTGTTTTATGAAGACAATGATTTTTGGATTATAATTATGGATTGATTTTCCTTTTATAGTTTGTGATGTACATGCTCATATTTCAAATTTAATTTGTCAATGAAGGCTGCCTTGGGATTCTTAACTGAATATATTAAATACTTGCATTGCCATTTTTTGTGCTGTCTAGCATGAAGTTAATGGTTGATAGCATTGACTTTATAGTGGTTGATAAGCCTAGGGCTTTGATTGACTTCTGTTACGTTTGATTTCTGCTGGTGTTTTTATCTTTTTTCAAGTTTATATTCGAAGTTAGCGTTTAACTGTTAAAACCCAATTGTCAGTATCTGAGTTGTTATGTTGAGGGTTGATAGAGCCTAACACTGCATGTGCACTGAGATGTGATCATATGAGAATAATTCTCAATACAAAATTTGTTAGCAATCCATGATGGTCCATCCCATGGTTGATTAAATTTGGCATCAATACCGTATTTCCACCATAAAAATGGTCTAGGTTGTCACTTGAGCTCTCATTGTTAGGCTTATTTTGATTTGTAGATCAAGAAGAATGGTCGTCAGTGGGATTGCCGACCTGAAATTCTCACAATGTTTAGTTTAAAACATGTTCTCATAGGCAGCTCCACCCCACCCCACCCCACCCCCACCCAACCTCCCCTGGGAAAAAAAATTATTGGATGAGTACCATGACATTTAGTTGGCTTCCAATGCTTCCTGTTTCTGATTGTTATGATTATTTCAATATTATATCTGAAGTTAACATCTTCATGTTTTGTCTTTTATCTGGTTTATTGTCTTGTTGCACCTTACTGTTGGTTATTGTTCAGCTATCATTCTTAATGGAAGCAAACCCACATTTTAGCTTTGTTTTTGTGATTTTGTTTCTGCCATACCTCATGTTGATATGGTACTAACACTTAAGATTCTTCATAATATTTTTCAGTAAGACTCAAATTTGGTCATGTTACCTTTTTCTGGAATGGAAATTGCTCTGGATACTTCAATCCGAAAATACTCCAATCAAATTATTAGCCAGCCTAGTCTCATCCTTAGAGACAAAGCAACATTTTGTAACCTCAATAAATTAAAATTTAAAAATAAAAATAAACAACATCCCTCTTTTCTCCTAGGAACAGAAAAAGCTAATGTATTATTGAAGTGGGATGCATTGTTACTCGTCCCCCTTTCCCTTTTGAAATAGGAAGTCCATTGCGATTAATGATCTTGATCATATTCATGGCATTCTCCAAAGTTTAATCTCTAGTGCAAAGGAATAACTAATTCATTTTGATTATTTTTCTGTATAAATCAGAGTTTGTCAAAAAAAAATTAAACTTAAATGGTGCTCTAAAAGGTATCTAAGCCTTAAACACAATTTTCACATAGTTAAATGATGGAAAGCTAGAAATAACATATATATTGAATGAGAGTAGGGAACACATTCTACTTTAGAAATTTATATCACTGTTTGCAGTATCAACTATGCATCAAGCATTATGTTAGTTAAGCAATTTATAAATGCAAAAAAAACATATTTTTCCAGATTTCACATAGTTAAGATGGAAAACATGTATTAATACTCCATGTGGAAAAAAATACCATATCACGCCTACAGTTGAGGTTCAACTCCGATGAACTCGAGGCTCAAAATCGGGAGATTTGGATTGAGGGTCTTCAGATTATTTCCATACAAACTCTCTGTAAATATTAATTCATAAAATAATTAAAAAAAGAATTAATCAACTGAAGAGAAATTGCCCTTAATAGATTTTTTATTTAAAAAACCCTAGAGCTAGTCTCCAGCTGCTCTTTGAAACTATTGATTAAGATTAATAATGACATATATCTTCAAAAAAGATGAGGAAAAAGATTGTTACCGAGATTGAGCGCTTGCAGGTGAAGTTTGGCAGAAGAGAAATCTGAGCTCCTTCAGATTCTTCGATAATTGATGTCTCGAGGGGTAAAAAAATCGAACCAGGAGGGGCATGGAGATTTGATAATTGCAGGTAACCAGGAGGGTCATGGAGATTTGATTATCGCGAGTTCACCGTTACGCACTAGGAGAGAGAGAGAGAGAGAGAGAGAGAGAGAGAGAGATTTGTATTCCCCCCCACAACGCAGAGCTTTCCCCCAGCGAACATTTTGTTTTCAAAAAATTTGGCCAGAGCTTTCCCCCAGCGCACATTTTTTTAGAGGCTGAGTTTCCCCCCAAGTTTTGTTCCCCCTAATTTTGGTTAACAGTTGAGTTTTCAAAGTATTGAGTTTTTGAATTTTGAGTTTTCAAACAAAATTCCCCCCAAACATACAAAAACTTGTCCTAGTCATCAATTTCGCTTATCCAATTTCTCTTATCCAAAAACTCATGATAACATCCCTCATTTATATACCTCAAATACAATTCAAACCATTATCCAATTTCTCTTATCCAATATCTATTATCCAACTCTTATCCAATAACCCATGATAACATCCCTGTTTTATAATATAGATATCTATAAGTATTTTTGGAATGTATACGTGCGTATAAATTTTGGAGTATTTCCATTATTTTTTCATTTAATTTTTGGGTGAAGAAATTATTTTTCGTTAGTTTTTAAAAGCCCATTTAAAATTTTAAAATGAGTATTAGAAATACTTGTATTGGAATGGTGAATACATGGTATAATGTGAGTATTCTTATTTAATTAAAATTTAAATCCTAATTGACCAAGATTAACCACATCCTACTTGTGAGGTGGCATTGGCATGTTGATTTTCACCTACCACTAGTTTGGTGCATAAGAAGAGGGAATTAGGGGAGCATGAAGTGGCTTAGAGGGGGATTAAAAGAAAGAAATTCAAAGAAAAATCTTGAGAAAAAAAAGAAAAGAGAACTCTCGGCCTCTTCCTCTCACGCACCCAAGCCCCCCTTGCTGACGTTTACCTTCAAGCCAAAACCAAGCCCAAATCTTAAACCTTAATCCTTTGATCTTTGGAGGAAGAAGAAAAGCTAGCATCAGAAGGTCTACACGAAGAACAAGGGCCCCAGACAATAATGAAGGACTTGTAGAGGTAGGGTTCTTAACTCTCTAGGTAGGATTTTAGTTTAGATCGCGTCAGTTTTTATTTTCGTCGCTGTCGAATTCGATAGCTGAAGAAATCACCCGGCCGTGTGGACCCACCACACGACCGTGTGGACCAACCACATAACCGTATGACAGTTTTGTAGAGATCACACAGCCGAATGAAGGCCGTGTGGTGGTCGTTTGTCTGCTAGGAGAACCAAACGATAATGTGTAGGAAATTTAGCACATACGGCCGTGTCAAGTCATGAAACAGTCGTGTCGCCCCTTTCTAGTCCCAGCTTCTCGACTTAGAAGTTGGCTTGGATTCTAGACATGACATGGTCGTGTCATTTTGACAACATAGTCGTGTCAATTTTCCTTTCCCTCGTAGGTGTCAACTTAGATGCAAACGACTACACAACCAACCCCACGTCAAACAGTCGTGTTATTTGGCGACATGACCATGTGGTTGTGTTAATTGGCTTCACCCCATTAGCACCACACGACCGTGTGGTTGTGTTAATTGGTTTCAACCCATTAGCACCACACGACCGTGTGGTTAAAACTGCACGGCCATGTGCCCCTCAGGCCCCCCTTGATATTTCCCCACAACACAGTCGTGTAGACTCTACCACCAAACATGTGGGTCGTTCCCCTTGAACCTTACCAAGCCATTCCACACGACCGTGTGGACTCTACCACACGGTCGTATGGCCCTATACTTTATTTGTTTGGCAGACCTTGAATTGAATATTTTGTTGATTATACTTCTTCTTTATTTGCCAATTATTTTCCAAGTATGAATGAAATGTATTTTTTAAACCATGATCTAGTCCACTTGCAAAGTTAGTAATATTGATATGACGAATGTAGAATTGCATGATATTGTTCAATGTTCCTATTGTAATCATGTCATTCCTCATATGCAAGTTTCCATATGAAAATTTAAAATGGAAAGTGAACAAGTGACAACATTATGAATATGAAGAAGATGTACAAAAGTGAAATGAATTGTGAAACTTGAAAATAAGAGTGAGATGAGAGAATGAATCTAGAGGCTTCATTCCGTCCAAAAATGGGTGAAGCTTTAGATGTGGGTTTTGGGGGGAATGCATGTAAATAGTAGGAGTTAATAAGCAAACACTTGATGTTATGATTCTCACTCGCTTGTCACTCCCGTGAGGGGGAGTTGACCAGAGTTAGAGAGGTCGGTGGTGTACTCGTGATCCACCATTAGGTAATGAAGGTTTTCTCCATTTTCCACAGCAAAACCAAGAATTGTCTCACTCTCGTAAGGGGGATTTACGAAAGGCATCTTCAGTGCTCGTGTCGCGGGTTGAGGTACCACTTTTCACCCACCCTGGGTGAAGTCCAGCTCCTTAAGCATCCTACTAATTACACGTGTTCCCAAATATGAAAATAACTGATAACTGGAATGCCTTTAATTTATAAATCATGTCACCCATATTAATTGTGCTTCTAAGTGTTACTTTCAGTTCTTAATGTCATGATTGTATTTCTGATGAATAATTTATAAAACCTCATTACTTTTAGACCACCCGTAGATAGGAATCCAGTTTTAACTGGGTCCTACCAAGCTTAGTTAGGAATCCTACCGGGTCACGCGTAGACGTGTCCCATTTACATTTTCAGTTCCTAAGACACTGACATTAGAGCCAATACGTGAGCAGTCGTCTTCTCCCTCATCTCAGTTACAACTGGAGACTACAGACGGAGGTTTTGTCCACCTGGACTTCCCTAGGTTAGACTAGGGTGTGTGTTGTATAGGTGTGGACACATCCTACCTAGCTTAGTTAGGAATCCTATCGGGTCACGCATAGACGTGCCCCATTTACATTTTCAGTTCATAAGACAGTGACATTAGAGCCAATACGTGAGCAGCCGTCTTCTCTCTCATCTCAATTGCAACTGGAGACTACAGACGGATGTTTTGTCCACCTGGACTTGATCCGTATCCACTCTCTCCTCCAATTGATGGGGAAGATCTTGATATGTATTCTGGAGCATATGAGTCAATTGGAGGAGAGAATGGCTACTGGCACGGTACAGAAGCTAGGAGGAATCAAGCAATTTAGAGCCTTGCATCCGAAGTCTTTTTCAGGCAGGGAGAGTCCTATGGAGGTGGATGAGTGGATCAGACAAACGAAGGATGATCATATAGCTGTGGGATATCTGAGAGATGGATGGGTGGATGCGAAGAAGAGGTAGGCGACACATCAGTCAGGAGACTGGTGGGATGCACAGGAGCTACAGTTGACCAGATCGATCTTATGGAAGAAGTTTATGGAGCGGTTCGAGCAACAATTCCTCCCAGAGACGAAGAAGGATGAGTTGCATCTGAGGTTCGAGCATCTGACTCAGGGACAACGAAGCGTGGATGCTTATGATGTGGATCTCTCACTATTGAGCAAGTTTGCTCCGGAGTTGGTAAAGACAGATATTACCAGGGCCAGACGATTCATGATGGGGTTGTATCCAGAGTACAAAGCAGCGTTGTCGATTATGATTGTCTACACATGGGGCCGTACTAGAGGCGGCTAGGATGTATGACACTCGTCTGAAGAGTGTAGGGAGGGAACCACCAGTAGTAAAGAGATGCCCTATGGGTCGTCAGAGGGTTTTTCTGAGACCTACTCAGACCACCCAGTTCAGGAGGCTTGGAGCTCCATTAGAACCGCAGCAGCGAGTGTCTTACAGATATTGTGGGAAGCCAGGGCATGAGCAGAAGGATTGCATGTTCCTTTTAGGGTGGTGTTTTACATGTGGTCAGCCTGGATACATCAGCAGGCAGTGTCCTTAGCAAGGGTAAACATCAGGCCTAGTGACACCAATTTCATCCAGGACAATGTAGCAGAGGACCCTTCCGTCGGCTCCATAGAGACTTACACTTCCAGCACCACCAGTACCTGGTACCATGACCCCCGAGAGGACCACCCAGACCTCCCTAGCAGCAACAGACTACTGGGAAGGCAGTGTCGAGGTGTCAGGCCTTCACTATGACAACAGAAGAGGTAATGGACACAGGACGAGTCATCATTGGTACCTCTTCACTTTACCTTAAGTTATGAATGCTCTTTCATTTCTTTTGTAGTTTGATATGTTTGTTGACATGATTAGTATGATTAGACCCTTATGTTAGTTTTATGTTGTTTCTCTTTTAGGCATTATTAGATTTGAATCTTTTCCTGCCTTTGTCACGACCCGCTTCCCTAAAATGGAGGCAAGACGTGAAAAGGTCCGCACGGGAGTGGGGCTGAGAAGCCCCAAACCCGATAAGCGTCAATAATACATAAGCAGGTCCTTGTAACCACAACAGAATAACAATAATAACACAAGGAGAGACTGAAATAAAATCTCACATCTCATACATGTCCAACAAGAAAATAAGTCCAACATCGAGAAAAGCCACCAGGCTAAAAGAAAAGAGTCTAAAGGCCCAGAACAAGGCCAACAAAAGAAACGACATAACAAAGTATAGGTGCTACGCACCGATAACAAAACAACTGTCTAACAAAAGTAAAGCACAACGGAGACACTAGGACTGGTCCCCAGTGTCCACGTACTCCCCGTCAAACACAAGCTCGGGCTCGGCGTCAGCAAACACCTCGTCCTCAACGAGGTACTCGGGCTCAGGATCTAACATGTGTCACCCAAAAGAGTAAAGGGGCACATGTCAGCAAGTCTAAAAGACTTGGGCAAGGAAACTGAAAGTAAGGCAACTAGCAACCTAGCAGTTTAGTATGCATGACATGGCAGTTATAACATGAGTGCACAATTTAAGACATGGCAAGACAATTTGTACAAGAGAACAATTATCGGGACAAGACAAGACAAGAGTAGCCACGCTACTATCAATCTCAATCAATTCACATTGTTGTAGGTGTTTATGCCCTTCGCTGAATGGCATAGCATTTCAGACCGATCGGCACTAAACACATTTCACGTTTCACGTTGTTTTGTAGATGTTTACGCCCTTCGCTGAATGGCATAGCATTTCAGACCGATCGGCACTAAACACTACCCCACCCCAAAGAGTTTACGCCTTACAACTGCAGTTGTTGATCAAACAGACTTCCAGTTGAATGGCCGCTTAACCCTCACCCCCTATACCCACACATAATGGAGCCAGGGTCCCCGCACATGAAACTCAGCTAGTGAGCCTGGGGTTGCCCCGCACATGAGCTCGCATTCTTAGTTCACAATTCAATATATCGAGCATTGGGGTTAGCAACTCATTATGCTCGCTTCTGGTCACGAGCCAGGAACACAAGTAGTGTAGCGATGCTACGCAATCACGGAATCACTTAAGGATGCTATGACATGACATTTTAAATTGTGTACCGTTAATGGAAATTAAACATGACATGGTAATTGTGCAACATGATATATGTCGGAACTAGCTTCGTTGTCAAGCTAGTTCCCCAAATTGCGCCTAGGCGAGTATCATTTCGTCGCCTAGCCTCTTTTACGCCTACGACAAGCAAATGGCCTAAAACATGGCCTAAACCCTAAGTGGCAAGTTTCACTTGCCTAGCACCGGGGATGACGACCACTTCGTCTCACGGATGACAATCTACGGGGAAATCGCTGTTTTGGGGGACCAATCATCAAATAACATGAAATTATATTAGGGTTTCATAAAAATATAAATAGGTTAAGAAAACAACGGTAGATCGATTTCTTACCAAGAGGAGACGGAAGAAACACTCCGGGGAACCCTAGGATCAGATCTGGAAAAGATTGGAGAAGTTTGGGGAAACTAGGGTTTTGGGGGATTTGGGGATTTTAATGGGTTTGGGTGAGATTTTGGGGAAGATGAGAGGTAGATAGAGTAGATGGATGGTTTGGATGATGGATTTAGGGCTTGGAATGAAGGAATGGAGCTTGGAGGAAGATGGGGGCTGAAGGGGGAAGATTTTAGTGTTTTGGATCGTGTTGGAGAAGAAGAAAACGATTGGGTTGGGTTTAAATAGGTTGAGCTGGCGGCTGCCCAGAAATTAGGGTTTTAACACTAGTTAGTCGGTCAAAGAGCAACCACTGACCGACTAGTTTGGCAACTAGTCGGTCGGTCGACCAACACAGACCGACTAAGTGCAAACAGTAACTCCTGAACGAAAATAGGATTCTAGAGTTAGTCGGTCCATGAACAAATACTGACCGACTAGTTTAGCATGTAGTCGGTCGATGAATGTTCTTAGACCGACTAAGAGTAAACAGTAGCTGATACAAAAATAAGATGATGAGTTAGTCGGTTAAAGAAGCATTGCCGACCGACTAGTTTGCAACCTAGTCGGTCAACCAACGTTCTTAGACCGACTAACGATAAACAGTAACTCCTGAATAATTTTAGAAAGCCAACTAGTCGGTCCAAGAAGGATTGCCGATCGACTGGATCGTCATCTAGTCGGTCGGTGGCCCTTCTTACACCGGCTAATGAGCACCAAAAGTTCCGATACGGAGCGCGGGGCCCCGGGATCAATTCCTAAGACTCCTAGGCTTGATCTAATAGTTAGATACGACCGTTATGAAGTCCGTCACGAATGACATACTTCGAAATCGACAATCCTAAGGAAGAAGCGAGAAAATACGACGAATCGATCGAAAATGAAATCTACGGAGACGAAAACCACACAAGAGGAGAAAATCCACCAAAACATATATTATATTATATTAAATCCAGATACATGAAAAGCAGTCGTTACATCCTTGTTACTCTTTGATTCAGGAGCATCACATTGCTTCCCGTCTCAAGAATTTGTGATTAGGAATTAGTTTTTGGAATGGATTGGCTACAGATGTTCTATGCCACTATAGATTGTAGACTCGGGAAGTTAGTGTTTCAAATTCTTGATCACCCAAAATTTGAATTCTTTAGTGGTAGCAGTTCCCTTGGTCCATTGAAGTTTAAGGCCAACCTAGTAGAAGAGATGATGATGGCGATTGAAGTTGGACCAGTGTTGCCGAGGGTAGCCTGAGATTTTCCTGATGTCTTTCAAGACAACATCTATGGACTTCCTCCATATAGATCTTTGGAGTTTACTATTGATCTCATTCTAGGCACTCAACCAATTATGAAGGCTCCATATCGTATGGCTCCTCCAGAGTTAATTGAGCTTCGTAGTTAGTTGAAAGATTTATCGGAGCATGGCCTGATTCAACCTAGTGTATCATCGTGGGGTGCACCAGTTCTTCTGATGAATAAGAAGGATGGATCTCGAAGAATGTGCATTGATTACCAGGAATTGAACAAGGTCATAGTGAAGAACAAGTATCCTCTTCCTTAGATTGATGACATCTTCGATCAGCTTGGTGGATCGTAAGTATACTGAAGTTGGATTTGAGAAGTGGATATCACCAAGTGAATGTCAGTGGATCATATGTTCTGAAGACTGCATTCCAAACTCATTATAGTCATTACGAGTTTTTAGTGATGCCTTTTGGCATTACTAATGCACCAGCCACATTCATGATGTTGATGAACCAAGTCTTCTATGAATACTTGTCCAAGTTTGTGGTAGCCATCATTAATGATATTTTGGTGTATTTGAAGACAGAATAGGACCATGATGAGCACTTAAAGATAGTCCTGGAGACTCTAAGGCAGCACCAGGTGTATGCTAAGTATAGCAAGTGCCAGTTTTGGCTGACCAAGATTGTTTTTCTGGGACATATCATATCCGGAGATGGAATAGCAGTGCACCAAGAGAAGGTTGTTACCGTGGAGAAATGGCCAGTTCCTAAGTCAGTCACAGAGATCAAAAGTTTCATGGGATTGGCCGGGTACTATAGGAAGTTCATTAAGGATTTCTCTGAGATATCAGCACTGTTGACTCATCTGACCAAGAAGAATGTTAATTACAATTGGTCAGAAGAATGTCAGCGTGCATTTTATGAACTGAAGAAGAGATTGAGCAATGCACCTGTTTTGACGATTCCCGACTGTTCAAGTGGATTTGAGATATTCCGTGACGCGTCAAGCAGAGGATTGGGATGTGTTCTCCATCAGCATGGTAGGGTAGTAGCTTATGCTTCTAGGTTGTTGAAGTCACATAAAAGGAACTATCCTATGCATCATTTAAAGTTAGCTGCAGTGATATTTATGTTGAAGTTATGGAGGCATTTTCTTCTGTGTGAATGATCGGCCTCGGACTCACGACCGGGACGATGTCGTTTTACTGCAAGTGCACGGTACAGTGGCGAGCAGGTATCAAACAAGGAAAGCGGTACTATACCACCTATCAATCCTAGGTTGAGTTAAACTTCTGGTTTTTTTGGTGGAGATGGATTAAGGAGTGTCGTAATGGTGATGGAAGGGGAATGCGAGGGTGTCACTGTCAGTAAGGTACATTCAAACACAAAATAAAACAAATATAACAAAGAGAAACAAGTGATAGAAAGATCGCTAAGGTGTCAGGATCCCTGCTAGAACTTTCAGACTTGGATATCAGGTTAAGAATCCTTTGGTTTAACGATGAATGATGGTAGGAGTGTCACATCCGGAGATGGGAACGAGTACTTAACTTTTGTCCTACTCGTCTAACGTATCCCTATGCTCAGCTTCTTTCGCTATGAACTTCACATATGGATACACGCATTACGCTTGACACTAGTTCCCATATCACAGATCCATATCCACTCTCATGATCTACGGACTGGGATACCACACTATAGTTGGTTCTAGCAATCGGGCTACTCTCATAGTCACCGACTAGCGGATCAGGGGTTAGTAATCGCCCCTAGCACACGAGTCACTTTCATGATCATGAGCCCTAAAAGATGACCGCTAATCACTAATCAGATGCGTTGGAATTTTCCCTAGAACATGGAGCTACTTTCGCAATCTTCCAGTTCTAGGGCTAATCCCCGAAAACAATTGTTCAAACTACCATTGAGCAACCCTAGATTCGTTCAACTAAGGTTAACCTAACATCCAATCCCTAGAATCTAAGAGTTCATCCCTAACCCTAGTAATAGATCTACTCAATCATGGCAAAAGATACAAACACAATAGAAATCAACATCACAAATAAATAAGGAAAGCAATTGAAGGGATTCAACAAAGGAAGATACTTAGCTTAGTAAAGATTTGATACAAAATCACCAAGGAGGTGGCCGATGGCGTGGCCTAGCCTTCGAAAATCGTCTCCAAGAATAGAAGATGGCTCCCCTTAATGATGGCTGCCCAATACATATATATATCCCCCTAGAAAACCTTAAAACGCCCAGAAAACCCAAGCAGATCGCAACTTACGGGTGTTGGGACCCATACCGCTCAGCCGAAGCACTTGGCCAAGCACCTTCTTGGTGCTTCAGCTTCTTAGTCTGTAAGCTCGGTCAAGCGATGTAGCTGATATAGCCGCTCGACCGAGCGCCCTCTAGGGCTTCAATTCTTTGACCTGGGGAGAGGATGCCGGGTCGAGCGAGGTAAGTCGCTCGGTCGAGCTAATTCAACAGAGATTTCCAAGGCAAATCTGGGGGTCGTCTGTAGAGGGCTGATTAGTCGAGGGAGAAAGACCGCTCGGTCGAGTGACCACTGCCTGGAAGCTCTTCTTAGCCCTCTCTTTGCTCTTCTCTTTTGCGGCATCAACTCGGCCATGGTCCTCTTCTTTCTTTCCTTCCTCCTCTTTCTTCCTTTTTGCTTTCTTTTCTTGCTCCTCTCCAGCAGCATGAACTCCTCAAATATGCTGTCGTTGATGCTCTGGCATCGACGATTGTATCCTCCTCTCCAATGTGCTCCAAATCACTAGATATTCACTGAAATGCAACCGAACGCTCTCGAAGTCAAATAGTTCCAATTATCGACATAAAAGCATATAAAATAGGGATTTAAGCAATCATTTTGATGTGTAAATATATAGATAAAATGTGCAATATTATGACACGTCAAATCTCTCAAGCTTACCTCTTACTCGTCCTCGAGGAAGATGAATAATTAGTGAACCGGGAGAGGAATACAATGGAAAGGTGAGGTGATACAGTGTGATGGAATCAAGGGGCTCAATCTCACATGCAGCGAATACATTGACTCATCGATGCAAGAATTCGTGAACGCACACAAAAATTATTAGAACACACATTCACGCAAAATACTTAAGTCTCGATCAAATGAACATATTGTGGATTTCAACAGATGTAATGAACTCGATAAATATAAAATGAGAGTAGAGTTATCATAGTTTATCATGAAATATACTAAGTTCACAGAGACAAATCCAATGTCCACAACTCATTCTCTAAGCAGTATAAATATGTTATAATCAAACAGTTTCAAACATGCATGGTGTTTTGTTGAGCTTCATGGAATGAGTTAGTAAATTCAATTAAGGTAAGGCAATCACCACACTACACTCGTTTCATGACTCCTAGAACCCATTAACTTTATCCATGGTGTTATGCTATATAGAAATGGAGATAAGAATATGTGATTTTTGTGTTTTTATACTTTTGGCTATTTTTCATTTTTTGTCTTGCAAACTTGCGTAAATGCAATGGAGTGCAAGGAGCGGTCTATGCATCTCAGATCAGACGATCTTAGGGCATCGGGTTACAATGAACCCCAAGGACCTTCTATTTACGATATTTTTTTGATTTTTATATTTTTGGGATTTTTGCAAACTCACATAAACGCAATGGAATGCAAAGTATGATTGAAGATCATTTATTTGGCGATGTACAAAAGAAAAGGAAAAAGCATAGAATCTAGATAAGGTTCGGTTTCAGAAATTCTAATTATCACTACTTTGGTTGACGTGGGGTTATCCTATCTCTTCTGAATTACCAAACATCCATGAAGCAATAGAATTATCAATCAAATCACGCAAGAATCAAATAATTTTCAGATTTTGATTCATCCATTTCTAGCTCAACTGTTTCAAGAATATGGTTGTGAAATTATGGATTCTACTATGAAAAGGCATATTAACAACGATACTCTAATCTAGAAATTAAGCTCTAATCTAATAGATATCAGAGTCCAAAAATAAAATTCATAATATTCCATGGTAAAATGAAGCATATGGGACAGAAATAAAGAAGTGAATATGGCTCATCTGAAAATTTTCAGGTGTGTTTCACGACAAAGCAAAGTGTGTGCACTGTGCACTCCTCCAAGCTTAAACGTCACATTGTCCTCAGTGTGTATGATATGAATAGAGGACAACGACAAAATAGGGAGCTACACAACAAAATAATTTTTCTCTCCTCCAAGCTATATCAGACGGTGCCCGGTGTGGACATATGGTCACAAAAATTGGGAAGAGAGGCAAAGTAAGCATAATAATATGAGGGTGGGCAATCAAAACATAGAACAGGGTGGGGTGCAAAATATTATTATGTAACCATCATATGGGGTGAATTTATTAAACTAAGAAAGCATAAAAATCATATACGATCCTCTCGCTATCCAGAGGGTTCGTGTTTATTTAAAGCATAAAATTCTATACTACAGCTACACTACTAGATTGATACCACCTGTATCAAAAGACAAATCCAGTATCTTTGTCGGTGCAGGAAACTGCTCCAACTGCTCCTTCCATGGCTCCGCCAAGTGTGTGTCTCTATGGATACCAACGAACTCCAGCAGTGCAGCTCCTAACATCTCCCTAAGGATTTCACATGTACCCTATAGGAGACGAGCTACATCAGTTCATCTCTGAAATTTTTCTCCTGTAATATAAGAATCCTAAAGAAAATCATCGGCAGAAATAATGGAAATCAAAAATAGTTGATGATACTTCCCTGAGATTGTATCTCTACTCTCGTGCACCACGTCTGCCAACTCCTCGTTTCTCTCCTTAGTTTCTTCAGGTAACGGTTCCTCGTGGTCTACTTCAGGCTCTTCGATGGTGGACACATCCCAAAGTACCGGAAACTCCTCACTGTCCTCCTTATTTACGTCCCAACGCACCTCCTGGTCACATACGCATGTGTCCTGCAAAAAATTTGGTGTGTCAGGGACATCTGAATCAAGTATAAGATAGTCATCAAAAATAGAATGGGAATCAAATGTGAATAACGAGGGTGTAAAAAATTCTATCCGAGTGGGAGCAATAAACACTGGTAGATGGTCCTCAGCTGCAATGAATGGTGGAGGTGGCTACAGAAGCTCAACTGAAGGTGGGTAATACTCAGGCTCCTTGTGAATATAAGTATCATCATCCTGAATAACGTCCTCCTCAACGGTCTGCTCTGGCTCCGCTAGCACGGCCGCCTCAACAATGTCCTCTATTGTTGCAGGCTGCTCTATGGGCTCATGTATTTCAACCACGGTATAAAACTATATCATGTCCCCATCAACTCGAGCATGGACTCCATCGTCAATGGTATCTGTAGAATAGATGCGATGAATAATAAAATTATGAAATTCACACTCAGAAGGATCCCCTGCAGTTGGTATCATTGGACCGGTGGACCGAACTACATCCACAATGCTTCTCAATAGGCCTAGAAATGTGTCCTCCTCTGGCAGTGCAGATGTCTCTATTTGTGGAGTGTTGATGGTGTAAAAGTAGAGACGATCACCTTCAAGCGAAACATACACTCCGTCTATGATAGTACTTGCATCAAAGACATTAGCCATAGCAAAATCGATGAATACTTGATCGGATGGGTCACCTGCCATAATGGTTAGCGAACCGGTAGATCGAGCCTCATCGATTATTTGTTCCAAGGCTGCTGTCAACTGCAGATCACCGAACTTTCTCACGTACATCCTTTGCATAAACTCATGTGAGGGTTTCTTTATCCCTCCATCGATGCGACAAAATAGCTCTGCATCATAAAAATATGCATAAGACGGGTACCCATATAATAGGTCGTTGAACCTCCCCCAAGCTTGCCTGAGACTCTCTTCATCAGGTTGGATAAAGTTAAGGACCGCGCTAAACGCTTGGTTCATTGGAGTGAAACTCCCCCACATCTTCGAATGCATAGAACCTGAACAATCATAGAAATAAACAACCTAGGAAAGACGTCAGTGGCACAAGAGTGATAACGATAATACAATGTCGTGGCGGAGTAAAAATCTATTTTTATTTCCTTTTATAAGTTTTCAATTTTTTTATTTATTTTTCTATTTATTCAAAGTCTAGCAACCTAATTGTGATAAATAGGTAATATGACGGAACTCCTCCCCGATAATGGCGCCAAAAACTTGATCGGCCCCGGACTCACACCTAGGACGATGCCATTTTACCGCAAGCGCACAGTACAGTTGCGATTGGGTATCGAACACGGGGAAGTGGTACTATACCACCTATCGATCATAGGTTGGGTTAGAATTCGGGTTTATTTGTGGAGATGGATTATGGAGTGTCGTAACGGTGATGGAAGTGGAATGTGAGGGTGTCACTGTCAGCAAGGCACGTCCAAACACAAAATAAATCATACAGAACAAATAGAAACAATTGAGAGAAAGATCGCTAAGGTGTCAGATCCCAGCTAGAACTTTCAGGCTTGGATCTCAGGTTAAGGATCCTTTTGTTGAGCGATGAATGAGGGTAGGAGTGTCACATTTGGAGATGGAAAAGAGTACTTAACTGTCATTGTCCTACTCGTCTAATGTATCCCTATGCTCAGTCGCTTTTTCTATGAACTTCACATATGGATACGTGCATTACACTTGACACTAGTTCCCGTATCACAGATCCGTATCCACTCTAATGATCTATGGACTGGAATACTACACTACGGCTGGTTCTAGCAATCGGGCTACTCTCGTAGTCACCGACTAGCGGATCGGAGGTTAGTAATCGCCCCTAGTACACAAGTCACTTTCATGATCACGAGCCCTAGAAGATGATGCTAATCCCTAATCAGATTCGTGGGGATTTTACTTAGAACATGGTGCTACTTATGCAATCCTCCGGTTCTAGGGCTAATCCTCCAAAAACATTGTTCAAACTACCATAAAGTAACCCTAGATTCATTTAACTAAGGTTAATCTAATATCCAATCCATAGAATCCAAGGGTTCATCCATAACCCTAGCAATAGATCTACTCAATCATGGCAAAAGATACGAAAACAATAGAAATCAACATCACAAGCATATAAGTAAAGCAATAGAAGGGATTCAACAAAGGAAAATACTTAGCTTAGTAAATATTTGATACAAAATCGCCAAGGAGGGGGCCAATGGTGTGGCCTAGCCTCCAAAAATCGTCTCCAAGAACAGAAGATGGCTCCCCTTAATGATGGCTACCCAATACAAATATATATCCCCCTTAGAAAACCATAAAAATGCCCAGAAAACCCAAGAAGATCGCTAATTACGTATGCTGGGACTCATACCGCTCAGCCGAGCGTGCCCTAGCGCTAAGCAGAGTGCCTTCTTGGTGCTCCGAGTTCTTAGTCTGCATAAAGGGCCGCTCGATCGAGAGGGGTAGCCGCTCGGTCGAGTGCCCTATGGGGCTTCAATTCTTCGACCTGGGTAGAGGCTGACGCTCAGTCGAGCGAGGTAAGTCACTCGGCCAAGCTAATTCAACAGAGATTTCCAAGGCAAATTTAGGGGTCGTCTGCAGCGGGCCGCTCGATCGAGCGAGGTAGGCCGCTCGATTGAGCGAGGTAGGCCGCTCGATCGAGCGAGGTAGGTCACTCGGTCGAGTGATCTACTGCCTGGAAGCTCTTCTTGGCCCTCTCTATGCTCTTCTCTTTTGTGGCATCAGCTCGACCGAGCGAGGTTGCCGCTCGGCCGAGCGACCTGGAATTGAACCATGGTCCTCTTCTTTCTTTCCTTCCTCATCTTTCCTTCTTCTTTGCTTTATTTTCTTGCTCCTCTCCAACAGTGACCTCGTCAAATACGATGTCATGATGCTCCGGCATCGACGATAGTATCATCCTCTCCAATATGCTCCAAATTGCTTGATATTTCCTGAAATGCAACCGAACGCTCTCAAAGTCAAATAGTTCCATTTATCGACATAAAAGCATATAAAATCGGAATTTAAGCAATCATTTTGACATGTAAACATATAGATAAAATGTGGAATATTATGACACATCAGTGAACGTGTGAAGATATACACGGATCACAAGAGTTTGAAGTACGTGTTCACTCCGAAAGAACTGAATATGAGGTAGTGCAAATGGCTTGAGTGGATGGCCAATTACGATATTGATCTCCAGTATCACCCTGCAAACGTTAATGTCGTACCTGATGCGCTTAGTCATATCTCGAAAGTGATGATGATGACAGCACAGAGAGAGCTTTAGGATGATGTTCGATAGATATAGATTGAAGTTTTTGTAACGACTGGTTTTCATGTAATTTGATTATTTATATTATATATATGTGTTTTGGTGGATTTTCTCCTCATGTGTGGTTTTCATCTCCGTAGCTTTCATTTTCGATCGTTTCTCGTGATTTTCTAGCTTCTTCCTTAGAATCGTCGATTTTGGAGCAAGTCATTCGTGACGGGCTTCATATCGGTCGTATCTTACTGTTAAATCAAGTCTAGGAGTCTAAAGAATCGATCCCGGAGCTTCGCGCTCCATTTCGGAACTTTTTGTGCACGTTAGACGGTACAAGAAGGGGAACCGACCGACTAGATGACGATTTAGTCGGTCGGCAAACCTTCATGGACCGACTAGTGAGCTTTGTAAATTATTCAGGAGTTACTGTTTATCGTTAGTCAGTCTAAGAACATTTGTCGACCGACTAGGTTGCAAACTAGTCGGTCAGCAATCGTTCTTTAACCGATTAGCTCTATGATCATTTTTGATACCAAGTACTATTCATTCTTAGTCGGTCTAAGAACGTTCATCGACCGATTAGATGACAAACTAGTCGGTCAGTAGTTGTTTTTTGACCAACTAAATCTAAATCCTATTTTTGTACAGGAGTTACTGTTTTGACTTAGTCAGTCTGCGTTGGTCAACCGACCGACTAGTTCCCGAACTAATCGGTCAGTGGTTGCTCTTTGACCGACTAATCAGTGTCGAAACCCTAATTTCTGGGCAGCCGCCAGCACTTCCTATTTAAACCCCCAAACGTTTTTCTTTTCTTCTTTCTTTTCTCCTGAGCCTCCTTCTTCCCCAAATCATCATCCATCTAACCCTAGCCTTCCTCTTTCATCTAAAGCTCCCCCCCCCTCTCCATTTTGGCTGGCCACCACCTCTAGGTCGCCGGAAAACCCCCAAAACCCCATTTCTCCAGATTTTCTCCATCCATTCCAGATCTGAACCCTAGGTTCCCTGGATCGTTCCTTCCACTGCCGTGCTTGCTCGGCATCATTCTTCCGCTAACGATTCGGTAATAACTCGATCTCTCAATATCCTCATAACCCATTTGTGTTTTTGTGAAACCCAAATAAAACTAGGTTGGATGTTGTTCTAATGTTGTTTTGCCATGGCAGCGATCTCATCTCCGTAGTTAGCATTTGTGTGACGGCCTCGTTGTTAGTCATCCTCGGTGCTAGGCAAGTGAAACTTGACACTTAGGGTTTTGGGCCATGTCTTAGGCCAAATTGCTTGTTGTAGGCGTAAAAGAGACTAGGCGATGAAATGATACTCGCCTAGGCGCAATTTCAGGAACTAGCTTGACAACGAAGCTAGATCCGTCATTTATCATGTTGGATAACTACCATGTCATGTTTAATTTTAATTAACGGTACGCGAATTAATTGTCATCCATGCTATCCATGTTGAATGTCGCATTCGTAGCACACACTACCATACTTGTGTTTCCTGGCTCGTGTTCCAGAAGCGGGCTACGTGAGTTGGTTGATAGCCAATGCCCGATCCACTTGTTTCCAGCTAGGCACCTGCGTGGCAGGCATAACCCTATGCCATACATGTTAAATACACTTCCAGGCTCATGTTCCAGAAGCGAGCATTCCGTGTGCGGGGTAATGCCCTGGCTCGATACACGTGGAGTGGTAGAGATAAACGGTCACTTGAGCTTAGGAGTTGGCCCGATCAGCCACTCTAGCCAACAGGCGGAATCTCTGTGCACAACTTGATTACTTGACGTGTTCACTTGACGTGAACTACTTGACTTGACTTGTACTTGTCCGTGTTTTACTTGTAAAACTTGTTATCCATGCCTTACTTGCCACTTGCTACTTGTGCTTCCCATTACTTGCCACTTCCATACTATACTTGCCATGTCATGCATCATACTATAACTGCTAGGTTGTTAGTTTACCTTACTTTCAGTTTCCTTGCCCAAGTCTTTTAGACTTGCTGACATGTGCCCCTTTACTCTTTTGGGTGACACATGTTAGATCCTGAGCCTGAGTTCATTGTTGAGGACGAGGTGTTTGCGGACACCGAGCCCGAGCATGTGTGTGGTGAGGAGTACGTGGACACTGGGGACCAGTCCTAGTGTCTTCGTTGAGCTTTCCCCTAAAGTTTTAGACTGTTGTAGTTGTCGGTGCGCAGCACCTATACCTTGTTATGTTGTCCCTTTTGTTGGCCTTGTTCTGGGCCTTTAGACTCTTTCTTCTAGCCTGGTGGCTTTTCTGGATGTTGAACTTAACTTTAATGTTGGACAATTTTTGAGATTCGAGATTTTATTTCTGTCTCTCTTTGTGTTATTATTGTTGTTCCGTTTGTGGTTACATGGACCTGCTTATGTTTTATTGATGCTTATCGGGTTTGGGGCTTCACAGCTCCACTCTCGTGCGGACCTTTTCACGTCTCGCCTCCATTTTAGGGAAGCGGGGCGTGACAGGTTTTGTTGGTGGCCCATGCAGGTCCTTCTGTAACTGCGATTATTGGAATGACGATAATAATATTAGACTGTCCAATAAGCTAAGTTCGACATCCGAGTCACAAGCTATGAGTCTAATCTGTTTTGTTTTCTGTGTCATTAGATGGCAGGAAGGCGATTCACCCGTGGTGGAGGTAGTGGTGCGCCCCCTCATTACGAGGAGCCTGAGCGGGAACCCACCAATGGAGAGATGATGCGGATGATGCTTCAGATGATGCAGGTGCATCAGGGCGTGCTCCTGCAAGTCCAGAATGCTCCGGTTGTTCGAGCTGGTCGGGCAATCCAGGATGCCCCTCGCTCCGAGCCGGGAGCGAAGCAATTTCGGGAGCTGGGTCCCGCATATTTTGATGGGTCTGTGGGTCCTCTGGCTACCGATGAGTGGATTCGGAACATTGATGATAACTTGAAGATGGCCAAGATCACTCCGGCTGGATGGGTTGATTTGGCGAAGAGGCAACTCAAGGATAACGCTCGGAACTGGTGGGATGCAGAAGAGAAGATGTTGGTGGAGCCGATAGCTTGGGCTACCTTTAAGTCCAGGTATGATGAGGAGTTCTTTCCGAAGGCTGCTAAGAAGGAGATGCTGCAGCGTTTTATTGATCTGAAGTAAGGGAGCTTGACGGTGGACCTGTACCACCAAGAGTTCACTAGGCTGAGTCGGTTCACGTCGAAGATGGTGCAGGATGAGGATGAGAGGGCTCAGAGGTTCCTGCAGGGACTTGTTTTGGAGCTCCAGAGTTTTGTGTCTTCCTCTGATCTGGACTCCTATCAGAAGGTTCTGGTCGCTGCGAGGAGACAGGAGCTGAACCTGAGTCAGAGGAGAGGACATGTTTCTGGTGCTGGGAAGAGGCATATGGAGCAGGCCAGAGCGGTGGTTAGGCCTGGTTTCAAGCCTAATCAGCCAGCTCAGTTCAAGAGGCCAGGAGGGCCTATTCAGAAGACTTGCCATTTCTGCGGCAGGATCGGGTATGTCATGGATCAGTATAGGAGATTCCTGGGCCAGTGTGTTGTCTGTGGAGATCCTACCCATACCATGAAGGATTGTCCGAGTTCGAAGCAGCCATGGAGGGCACCTGTTGCAGCACAGCCGTTGCAGCAGAGAGCGTCTGTTCCTGCTGGACGTGGAGCAGCTCTTGTTCCACAGAGGCAGTCTTTTCAGCAGGCCTTTCCGCCGAGGAGGCAGGCTTTTCTGATGACCGCTGTGGAGAACGGGGCGGTGGATGAGGTTATCGCAGGTAATACTCATTCTAGCTGTTACTTTCTTATTTGGATTTGTTTGTTAGATGATGTTGTTTGCTTGAACATGATTGTTTGCTAGACTAGGGCTTGATTGTTAGACTGTTTTTAGGTGTGATTTTGGTATGCACATTTCCTGCTCGAGTCCTCTTTGACTCTGGTGCATCGATGTGCATTATTTCTCGGAGCTTCGTGGAGAAGAATTCCTTGTCGACGTCCCCTCTTTCCAAGAGTTGGAATATCGTTACAGGGAATGGCGTGGTCTCGGTGCATCTTGGTTGCAATTCTTGCTCGTTGGTGGTTTGTGGACATGAGCTTTACGCTGATTTCATTGTCCACGACATCATCAACTATGATGCGGTCCTTGGGATGGATTGGCTTGCGAGCTTCTATGCTACGATCGACTGTCAGAGGAAGAAGGTGGTGTTCGAGATTCCCGGACATCCAGTATTTGAGTTCAGCCGGGGTAGCAGCTCGCTTGGTCCTGTCAGATTTCGGGCCAGGCCGGTGGAGTTTGTGGCTATGCAGATGGAGCTGGAGAGGCCAGCTGTGGTGCGTGATTTCGATGACGTCTTCCCCGAGGAGATGTCTGGGTTGCCACCTGATCGAGCTCTGGAATTTTCTATTGATCTTGTTCCGGGAGCGCAGCCGATTTCAAAGGCGCCATATCGTATGGCACCCGCTGAGTTGGAGGAATTGCGAAACCAGCTAGATGAGCTTTTACAGAAGGGTTATATCAATCCTAGTGTGTCTCCGTGGGGAGCACCGGTGCTGCTGGTGAAGAAGGATGATGTTCCGAAGACAGCGTTCAGGACGAAGTATGGACACTATGAGTTTGTGGTTATGCCTTTCGGTGTGACCAATGCACCCGCAGTTTTCATGAATCTGATGAACCTGATTTTCTACGACTTTTGGATAAGTTTGTCGTTATCTTTATTAACGAAATTTTGATCTATTCAAAGTCGGAGGAAGAGCATGCCTCGCACTTGAGGACGGTGTTGGAGATTTTGAGGAAGCATCGGTTGTATGCTAAGTTTTCGAAGTGCGAGTTTTGGCTAGACAGGGTTACTTTTCTCGGGCATGTGGTGACTGGAGATGGTATTTCAGTGGATCCTGAGAAGATCAGGGCCATCAGAGAGTGGCCTGTTCCGCAGTCAGCGTCTGAGATCCGGAGTTTCCTTGGACTTGCTGGTTACTAGCGGCGTTTCATTAAGAAATTTTCCCGTATTGCTGAGCCGATGACCAGATTGACGCGGAAGGATGTACCTTTTGTTTGGTCGGGTGATTGTGAGAATGCTTTTGGTGTTCTGAGGGAGAGATTGATGACTGCCCCTATTCTTGTTGTGCCTGATCGCAGTGGTGGATTTGAGATCTTTTGCGATGCTTCTGGCAAGGGTCTCGGTTGTGTGTTGCATCAGCACGGGCATGTTGTGGCGTATGCTTCGCGTCAGCTCAAGACTCATGAGAAGAATTACCCGACGCATGATTTGGAGTTGGCTGCTGTCGTGTTTGCGCTCAAGATTTGGAGGCACTTCCTGCTGAGTGAGAAAGTGAAGATATTCACCGATCACAAAAAGCTTGAAGTATATTTTTACTCAAAAGGAGCTCAACATGCGACAGCGTCGATGGTTGGAGCTCATGGTGGATTATGAGATCGATTTGCAGTATCACCCTGGCAAGGTGAATGTGGAACCTGATGCGCTGAGTAGGCTTCCAGTGGTGATGATTTTGACTTCGCAGTGGAGATTGCAGCATGATTTTTGCGAGTCTGGTGTGGAGATTGTTCTTCCTGGAGAGGCTTCTTCGTTGATGTGTATGCAGATACAGTCGACGATTGTGGATCGGGTCAAGGCTGGCCAGGCTGAGGATCTGAAGCTGGTGAAGATTCGGGAGCAGGTAGAAGCCGGTCTGCGGACTGAATTTTTGATTCATGAGGATGGCTCGCTGAGGTTTGGAGCCAGGTTGTGTGTGCCAGCTGGGGATATTAGAGAGGAGTTGATGGTGGAGGCACACAGTTCGCCGTATTCTGTGCATCCTGGTGGGACCAAGATGTACAAGGATCTTCGACAGAACTATTGGTGGCATGGTATGAAGAGGAGTGTGGCTCGGAGTGTAGCCAAGTGCTTGGTTTGCCAGCAAGTGAAGGCGGAGCATCAGCGTACGGCAGGGTTGCTACAACCGATTCCGATTCCAGAGTGGAAGTGGCAACACATCACTATGGATTTCGTGACTGGATTACCTCGGAGTCCGAAGCAGAATGACGCGATTTGGGTGATCGTAGATCGATTGACCAAATCCGCGCACTTTATTCCATTCCGAGTGGGACAGTCCACTGAGGCGCTAGCGAGGAGATATATGGAGGTAAATTCTTTTACTCTCCGTTTTTATTTCCTTTACCTAGTTTAGATAGTGATGTAACGTGAATCGTGCAGGAGGTCGTACGACTTCACGGAGTCCCTGTGAGTATCGTGTCAGACAGAGACACAAGGTTCACATCTCAGTTCTGGCAGAGTTTGCAGAAGAGTTTGGGTACGCGTCTGAGTTTCAGCACGGCGTATCATCCACAGACGGATGGCCAGTCCGAGAGGACGATTCAGATCTTGGAGGACATGCTGAGCGTGTGCATGTTGGATTTCAAGGGTTCGTGGGAGGACCATCTACATTTGGTAGAGTTTTCCTACAACAACAGCTTCCAGGCGAGTATTGGCATGGCGCCTTTCGCCGCTCTTTATGGGAGGAAATGTCGATCGCCATTGAGTTGGGATGACGTTGGTGATCAGGAGCTGTTGGGACCTGAGATGATTGTGGAGGCCGTGGATGTTGTCAGGAACATTCGGGAGAGTTTGAGGATTGCTCAGGACCGTTTTAAGCATTGGGCGGATGCTAAACGGCGTCCTTTGGAGTTTCAGCTGGTCGACCATGTGTTCTTGAAGATTTCCCCGAATCGTGGTGTGATTCGCTTTGGGAAGCGAGGGAAGTTGAGCCCGCGATACATTGGACCGTTTGACGTTCTGGAGAGAGTTGGCGAGGTAGCCTGCCGCTTAGCCTTGTCGCCATCTTTGGAGGGAGTTCACAATGTTTTCCATGTGTCACAGCTTCGTCGATACATTAGCGACACATCTCATGCCATGGATTTCTCCGAGATTACCGTTCGCCCTGATATGACGTATGACCAGCAGCCAGTGCAGATTCTGGACATGCGTCAGAAGTCACTTCGGAACAAGGTTGTCAATCTTGTGAGGGTGATGTGGTGACACGGCTCGCCTGGAGAGTCTACTTGGGAGAATGAGGATGAGATGCGAGAGCGTTTCCCACTTTTGTTTCCGGACACGTGAGTGTTGGAAAATTCCGAGGACGGAATTTTTCTTAAGTTGGGGAGGATGTAACGACTGGTTTTCATGTATTTGGATTATTTATATTATATATGTGTGTTTTGGTGGATTTTCTCCTCATGTGTGGTTTTCATCTCCGTAGCTTTCGTTTTCGATCGTTTCGTCGTGATTTTCTAGCTTCTTCCTTAGAATCGTTGATTTCGGAGTAAGTCATTCGTGACGGGCTTCATATCGGTCGTATCTTATTGTTAGATCAAGCCTAGGAGTCTTAAGAATCGATCCCGGAGCTTCGCGCTCCATTTCGAAACTTTTTGTGCACGTTAGCCGGTACAAGAAGGGGAACCGACCGACTAGATGGCGATTTAGTCGGTCGGCAAACCTTCATGGACCGACAGTGGGCTTTGTAAATTATTCAAGAGTTACTGTTTATCGTTAGTCGGTCTAAGAACATTTGTCGACCGACTAGGTTGCAAACTAGTCGGACAGCAATCGTTCTTTAACAGACTAGCTCTATGATCATTTTTGATACCAAGTACTATTCATTCTTAGTCGGTCTAAGAACGTTCATCGACCGACTAGATGACAAACTAGTCGGTCAGTAGTTGTTCTTTGACCGACTAAATCTAAATCCTATTTTTGTACAGGAGTTACTGTTTGGACTTAGTCGGTCTGCGTTGGTCAACCGACCGACTAGTTCCCGAACTAATCGGCCAGTGGTTGCTCTTTGACCGACTAATCAGTGTCGAAACCCTAATTTCTGGGCAGCCGCCAGCACTTCCTATTTAAACCCCCAAACGTTTTTCTTTTCTTCTTTCTTTTCTCCTGAGCCTCCTTCTTCCCCAAATCATCATCCATCTAACCCTAGCCTTCCTCTTTCATCTAAAGCTCCTCCCCCTCTCCATTTTGGCCGGCCACCACCTCTAGGTTGCCGGAAAACCCCCAAAACCCCATTTCTCCAGATTTTCCCCATCCATTCCAGATCTGAACCCTAGGTTCCCTGGATAGTTCCTTCCATTGACGTGCTTACTCGGCATCATTCTTCCGCTAACGATTCGGTAATAACTCGATCTCTCAATATCCTCATAACCCATTTGTGTTTTTATGAAACCCAAATAAAACTAGGTTGGATGTTGTTCTAATGTTGTTTTACCATGGCAGCGATCTCATCTCCGTAGTTAGCATTTGTGTGACGGCCTCGTTGATCTTCATCCTCGGTGCTAGGCCAGTGAAACTTGCCACTTAGGGTTTTGGGCCATGTCTTAGGCCAAATTGCTTGTTGTAAGCGTAAAAGAGACTAGGCGACGAAATGATACTCGCCTAGGCGCAATTTCAGGAACTAGCTTGACAACGAAGCTAGATCCGTCATTTATCATGTTGCATAACTACCATGTCATGTTTAATTTTAATTAACGGTACGCGAATTAATTGTCATCCATGCTATCCATGTTGAATGTCGCATTCGTAGCACACGCTACCAAACTTGTGTTTCCTGGCTCGTGTTCTAGAAGCGGGCTACGTGAGTTGGTTGATAGCCAATGCCCGATCCACTTGTTTCCAGCTAGGCACCTGCGTGGCAGGCATAACCCTACGCCATACATGTTAAATACACTTCCAGGCTCATGTTCCAGAAGCGAGCATTCCGTGTGCGGGGTAATGCCCTGGCTCGATACACGTGGAGGGGTAGAGATAAACGGTCACTTGAGCTTAGGAGTTGGCCCGATCAGCCACTCTAGCCAACAGGCGGAATCTCTGTGCACAACTTGATTACTTGACATGTTTACTTGACGTGTTCACTTGACGTGAACTACTTGACTTGACTTGTACTTGTCCGTGTTTTACTTGTAAAACTTGTTATCCATGCCTTACTTGCCACTTGCTACTTGTGCTTCCCATTACTTGTCACTTCCATACTATACTTGCCATGTCATGCATCATACTATAACTGCTAGGTTGTTAGTTTACCTTACTTTCAGTTTCCTTGCCCAAGTCTTTTAGACTTGCTGACATGTGCCCCTTTACTCTTTTGGGTGACACATGTTAGATCCTGAGCCTGAGTTCATTGTTGAGGACGAGGTGTTTGCGGACGCCGAGCCCGAGCCTGTGTGTGGCGAGGAGTACGTGGACACTGGGGACCAGTCCAAGTGTCTTCGTTGAGCTTTCCCCTTTTGTTTTAGACTGCTGTAGTTGTCGGTGCGCAGCACCTATACCTTGTTATGTTGTCCCTTTTGTTGGCCTTGTTCTAGGCCTTTAGACTCTTTCTTCTAGCCTGGTGGCTTTTCTGGATGTTGAACTTAACTTTAATGTTGGACAATTTCTGAGATTCGAGATTTTATTTCTGTCTCTCCTTGTGTTATTATTTTTGTTCCGTTTGTGGTTACAGGGACCTGCTTATGTTTTATTGACGCTTATCTGGTTTGGGGCTTCACAGCTCCACTCTCGTGCGGACCTTTTCACGTCTCGCCTC
Organism: Scilla litardierei; assembly: GCA_030789695.1. NCBI lineage: Eukaryota > Viridiplantae > Streptophyta > Magnoliopsida > Asparagales > Asparagaceae > Scilla > Scilla litardierei. The sequence continues at coordinate 304,192,528 of CM061142.1, read as the reverse complement.
CATTTTAGGGAAGCGGGGCGTGACAGTTTTCTTACCTGGCACATCGGTGATGACGATGAATATGAAATTTCAATCCGATTTGGTCGAAAGGATTATGGTAGCTTAGTCTGGAGATGAGAAGTTGAAGAATATTCGAGGGCAGACAGAGGCTGGACTTTGCAATGATTTCTGTATTCATGAAGATGGATCTCTACGTTTTAGGAGCAGAATTTGTGTGCCATATGGTTATATACGAGATGAAATTTTGAGAGAAGCTCATAGCTCACCTTATTCTATTCATCCCGGAGGCACCAAAATGTATCCTGATTTGAGACAATATTTCTGGTGGCATGGTATGAAGCGTAGTATGGCCAGGAGCGTAGCTTCATGCTTGCCTTGTCAACAAGTGAAGGCAGAGCACCAGAGAACAGCAGAATTACTGTAACCTCTCCCAATACCAGAATGGAAGTGGCAGCATGTGACGATGGATTTCGTGACTGGGTTACCTCGTAGTCCTTGAGGATACGATGCTATTTCTGTAATCGTTGATCGATTAACCAAATCAGCTCATTTTATGCCTTTTTGAGTTGGCCGGTCGACCGATCATCTTGCCAAGAGATACATGATGTAAGATCCTTATCCTTCTTTATCTCTGTTAATATTTATTATTAGTCTAGATTCTGATTTGATTCTTGTAAATAGGAAATCGTGAGGCTTCACAGAGTACCTATATGCATAGTCTCCGATCGTGACACCAGATTTATGTCACATTTTTGGAGAAGTCTGTAGGCCAGCTTGGGAACTCAGTTGAGTTTCGGCATTACATATCATCCACAGACAGATGGTCAGTCGGAGAGGACGATTTTAAGCTTAGAAGATATGTTGAGGGCATGTATACTGGATTTCAAGGGCTCTTTGGACGAACATCTACATCTGGTAGAGTTCGCCTGCAATAACAGTTTCCAGGTGAGTATTGGCATAGCATCATTTCAGCATTATGTTGAGAGAAGTGTATGTCTCATCTTTGTTGGGATGATGTCGGTGATTGTGAATTATTGGGCCCAGACATGATCATTGAAACAGTGGATATAGTAATAGTCGTCAGAGATAATCTTCGTATAGCCCAAGACCATTATAAGCAAATGTGCGGATGCAAAGAGATGACACTTAAAGTTCAAGCCGGGCGATCAGGTGTTTTTAAAGATCTTGCCTACAAGAGGACTGATCCATTTTGGCAGACGAGGAAAGTTGAGTCCGATGTATATCGGACCATTTGACGTTTAGGCTCGTATTGGAGAAGTAGCCTATAGGCTTGAATTACCATCATCTCTTGAAGGAGTGCATAACATGTTTCACGTGTCACAACTCAGGAGATGTATTGGAGATCCTAGTCATGTTGTCGACTTCTCAAAATCAAAGTGTGACCAGACCTGACTTACAATCAGTAACCAGTAACTATTTTAGACCGAAAGCAGAAGATGTTGAGGAAGAAGTCCATCGTACTTGTGAGTGTTATGTGGCACCGAGAGTCACCAAGAGAGTCTACCTGCAAACTCGAGGATGAGATGAGAGAGAAGTACCCTCACTTGTTTGTATGAGAATGTAATTTTGTTGTAAGGCAATGTAAGATGATGTAATGGTTCATCCGTTTATTTTGAAATTCTTATGACGGAACTTATTTTAAGGGGGATAGGATGTAATATGCACAATGTTAATATACGCGTTTTTATACATATTTTTGGAATGTATACGTGCGTTTAAATTTTGGGGTATATCCTTTTTTTTTAAATTTTGGGTGAAGAAATTATTTTTCATTAATTTTTAAAAGCCCATTTAAATATTTAATACAAGTATTAGATAGAAATGCTTGTATTGGAATGGTGAATATATGGTATAATGTAAGTATTCTTATTTTAATTAAAATTTAAACCCTAATTGACCATGATCAGCCACCTCCTACTTATGAGGTGGCATTGGCATGTTGATTTTCACCTAACACTAGTTAGGTGGCATAAGGAGAGGGAATTACGGGAGCATGAGGTGGCTTAAAGGGGGATAAAAAGAAAGAAATTCAAAGGAAAAATTTCAGGAAAAAAGAAATGAGAACTCTCAACCTCTCCTTCTTACGCACCCAAGTCCCCCTTGTTGTCGTTTACCTTCAAGCCAAAACCAAGACCAAATTTCAAACCCTAACCCTTTGATCTTTGGAAGAAGAATGAAAGATAGCAGCAGAAGGTCTACATGGAGAAGAAGTGCCCTTGACAATAGTGAAGGACTTGCAAATGTAGGGTTCTTAAATCTCTAGGTAGGATTTCAGTTTAGATCGAGTCAGTCTTTATTTTCGTCGTCGTCGAATCTGACAGCTGAAGAAACCACACGGCTGTATGGACCCACCACACGACATGTGGAAGTTACGTCGAGACCACACGACCGATTTAAGGCTGTTTGGTGGTCGTTTGGCTGCTAGGAGAACCACACAGTCATCAAACGACCGTGTGTAGGAAATTTAGGCCACACTGCCGTGTCGAGCTATGACATGGCCGTGTCAAGCCACAACACGGCTGTGTCGCCCCTTTGTACTCCCAGCCGCGTCCACTTAGAAGTTGACTTGGATTCTAGACATGACACGGTCGTATTGTTTTGGCGACATGGTCGTGTCTTAGACGTAAATGACTACACAACCAACCCCACGTCACACAGCCGTGTTATTTGGAAACACGGCAGTGTGATCATGTTAATTGGTTTCACCCCATTAGCACCACACAACCATGTGGCTAAAACCACACGGTCATATGCCCCTAAGGCCACCCTTGACTGTTTCCCCACCACACGGTCATGTGGACTCTACCATACGACTTTGTGGGTCGTTCCCCTTGAACCTCACCAAGCCATTCCACCCGACCATATGGACTCTACCACACAGCCATGTGGCCCTATACTTTATTTGTTTGGCAGAACTTGAATTGAATATTTTGCTGATTATACTTCTTCTTTATTTGCCAAATTTTTTCCAAGTATGAATGAAATGTATTTTTTAAACCATGATCTAGTCCACTTGGAAAGTCAGTGACATTGATATGATGAATGTAGAATGGCATGACATTGTTCAATGTTCCTATTGTAATCATGTCATTCCTCATATGCAAGTTTCCATATGAAAATTTAAAATGGAAAGTGAACAAGTGGCAACATGATGAATATAAAGATGATGTACAAAAGTGAAATGAATTGTGAAACATGAAAATAAGAGTGAGATGAGAGAATGAATCTAGAGGCTTCAATCCTTTCAAAAATGGGTGAAGCTCTAGATGTGGGTTTTGGGGGGAATGCGTGTAAATAGTATGAGTTTAGGAGCGGACACATGATGTTATGATTCTCACTCGCTTGACATTCCTGTGAGGGGTAGTTGACTAGACTTAGAGAGGCTGGTGGTGTACTCGTGATGCACCATTAGGTAATGAAGTTTTTCTCCGTTTTCCACAGAAAGCCCAAGAATTGTCTCACTCCCGCGAGGCAGATTTACGGGAGGCCTCTCCAGTGCTCGTTTCACTAGTTGAGGTACCACTTTTTGTTGGATCTGGATCCTAGCCTAGAGCAGGGATGAATAGGCTTATAAAATAATTCGTGCAACCCACGAACAAACTCACGCAGTTATGGCAGCGGCAGAGTAAATAAAATGCAAACACATAGTACACAACAGATTTACCCTGGTTCGGTTGCCCCAACGACCTACGTCCAGCCCCAAATCAGATACTAGTATTGAATAGTGCAATAGGTACAAAACCATAAGTTAGAGCACGCTCAGAGCACCCTCTACGTCTCTACACTCGCCAGGCTCTCAGTACCCCCACTCACTATGTTTTCTCTCACTATCAATCCTAGTAACGCTTTCTACCAGCTAGTCCCAAACTAGCTGGGTCCCACTTGTCTAGCCCCAACCAGACAAGTCCCAAAATAGTCACAAAATATAGGTAAAGTTTTCCCTACAGAGAACGTTACACTAAGACACAAATAAAAGAGTTAAGGGTTTAGAAATTGTCACGCCCGGTACTCACTATTCGTAATACGGCTGTGCGTATAGCAATTTCGGGTACCTGATTGGTTCATTGCTGTGTATGTGAGTCGTGTCGTTGAGTCGATAGGGTCGCAGCACCTTGGTTGCATCCTTAGTAAGCCAACCCCGACGTGTGCCCAACTTGGGATTACTGTCGCTTTTGGACCCCGTATCCTTTGTACGCTTTTCGTGCACGTAGTCTTGTTCGTGCACGTATTTATTTTAGACCTTGTCTGTATCCGAACCCTATAGTATGATATGCCGTTGTGACCCTCTCGAAGAGTATTGAATTGTGGCACTAATTTGGAACGTCATTTCACGGGTCATTTCCCCACAATTTGACTTTGTTTGCAGAGGCGTCGTGATTTTCACTTTTGTCGTGAGATGTTTTTATTTTTAGTTTCGTCCCTCATCGCCAAACTCGCGATCGGTCTTCTTAGTTTCGTTTCTCTCTTCAGCATGGTCATCCCAGTATTTATCTCATAATTTTAGGGCTCCGTTTGACCCACTTTCAATATTCTTCCCAATCTATTCTATTTAACCCTAAGTCTCATGATTTTTCCCTACTAATTATTCTTATTATATCCTAATCACTTGTAATTCTAGCTTCACTTTTCCCTTGGCCACACCTACCTGTTTCGCACACACACTTAGCACATGAGAGAGAGAGAGAGATCTATTGGGTATTTTTGTTATTAGCTAACCTAAGCCTAAGCTATTCATGCTGCCTTTTTGAACCCCACAAACAGAGCTTTTGAACCCAAACTGGTTGGGCTTTTCGCATCCTGTCAACTTTTAAAACCTAGGCTCACTTTTCACAAACCCTACTATCCTTTATATTATTAAAAAACCTTATTGGCTCACACCTACTCACATGATCCTTTAGCCTGGCCTTTAAATATTAGCTTAGGGTTTCTTTCATCTTTTTCCATGCGCCGCCTGTTCATCTTCTTCCTCAACCAACTTCCGTCAGCCTCCTCCACCCCATGCTCCGACCTCCCACATCCCCACCGACTCCTCCCCGATCAGGCCTCGTCGGCGACCCCCCCGAACTTCCACCGGCCTGTGCTATCCCCTGGCGCACGAACGGCACCATATCTCCGAGAGCAGCTGTTGCTGCTCTCCACGGCGGCGCCGCCGCACGACTGAACCCGGCGATGTCCTCCCCTGCATATCCCTAGGCGAGCATGCAGCAGCAGTATCGACACCCACAGCGCCGCTCAGGTCACGGCAGTGCCTCCAGGTGCACGGCAGCGTCGCCGCGGCCTCCCCACACGCGGACGCCCCCTGCTGATGTCATCGGACGGAGTTAGAACGATATCGAACGAGTTTGCAGGCGAACTATTTTACACCATGATATATATTAGTGATATAGGGTTCCTTTATAACAGTACCCTAAGATGCTATATATATTATAAACTATTGTATTGTGAGTAAACTGTGAGTACTTGGTGTAGGGTGAATGAGCAGTATCTTTATTAATGTTAAGAAATTTGGTGTACATTGTAAACTTTACAAGCTGATATATATATGATAAAATGGTAATCACTTAGGCATTATCTCATATTAGGTTATATATGGTGTTATATCTGATAATAGGTTAGGTCATATCATAACGAAGTTGTATCCTTTTGGTTATAACTATGAGTAGGTTTTAATCTGTTATATATATTATAAAGAAAATAGTGTATCAATAACCAATGTATTAAAGATAGTGTAGTTAGATTTTATATTACTTTATCAGCTAACAACTTTTTGCTTATATTATAAATCAATGTCGCAGATATGATACATGGTTCTTTGCGACCTGTTACCTTTTCGGGTCAACATCGTTACCTTACACAATACCAGAATCCAACCTCTGACGTCGCTACCCGACGTCAGTGTAGCTCTCGCATCGTGTTAAGGTATACCTAAACTGTAGGAACCCAAACTGCATGCTAACAAGATAAAAACTGTAATTTTGATGTGTTGGTTAATTCACTAATTGAAGATAATTTAAATTGGGACTGTAGGCTGGTGGATCCGAGCACAGAGGTAGATTGGACTGATTGGACGGTATATTCAGAACGGCTGATTGCAGGCAAGTGAAACTTGCCCGTTGCTTGTTTAGGCCATGTTTTAGGTCACTTTTGTACTGTAGCGTAAAAGAGACTAGGCAGTGAAATGATAGCTGCCTAGACGCCTACTTGATCTAGCTTGACAACAAAGCTAGATCCAACCCCTTTTACTTGTTTTGTTCATGCTGTCATGTCATCCATGCATTTGTAACTGCCATGTTTAATTTCCTTATCTGTACGCATTTAAATTACAGCTTGCCATGTCATGCCATCCATGTCTGATTGTTGCATTCGTAGCACACGCAACTATACTTGTACTTGCTTGTCCAGGCTAGGCACCTGCGTTTCAGGCACAACCCTATGCCAAATACACTTCCTGGCTCGTGATCCAGAAGCGGGCCATTTGTGTTGGCCAAAAGCCAATGCCCGATACACGTGGAGGAGTAGGGTTGAGCGACCACTCAACGTAGAAGTGTGCCTGTACAGCCACTTCAGCTGTAAGGCATGAACTCTGTGCACGACATGAAAACGTGACTTGTGATTGTTAGTAGTTTGCTACTCTTGCCATGCCATGCTAGATGCTTGTTGTACTTGTTTCCTTACCTGTTGCACTCATACAATAACTGCCATGTCATTGCATAAATTTTAGAACTGCTAGGTTATTTCTTTTCTTTTAGTTTCCTTGCACAAGTCTCTAGTAGACTTGCTGACATGTGCACCTTTTTCTCTTTTGGGTGCCACATGTTAGATTGTGAGCCAAAGTTGGTCGTCGTGGATGAACAGGTTGCAGGTGTTGAGTTCGAGGACATTGGAGACCAGCCCTAGAGCTCCTTCCCGTTGTTGTTATTTTCTGCTTAGTCGTTGTTAGGCTAACGATGCGTAGCACCCCTCTTTTCATGTTGATGTTATGTTTTATGTCGACCTTGCTCTAGGCCTCTTTTCAGACTCTTGTACTTTTCTTTACGACTTGTCTCTGAATGTTTGGATAAATCTGGATGTTATTGGTGGAGTTTTATTTCTGCTTTAAATTATTATTATATTTGTTCGCTTCGTGGTTGCAAGGACCTGGTTATTTGAAAGTGTCTTTTTCCAGACACTTATCAGACTTGTAGCCTCACAGCTCCAAAGTCTGAGCTGACCTCATCACGCCTCGCCTTCTGTTTATGGGAAGCGGGTCGTGACAGGTTTTGTTGGTGGCCGATGCAGGTCCTTTTGCAACTGCGAAATATCGGGACAACGATAATAATAAAGACATCCAGTAATTATTTGAAACATTCAAGTTGTAAAATCTGAGTATAATAAGAGCGTTTTCGTGTCCTAGGTGGCTGGGAGACGTGTTGCCCGAGCATCTATCTCAGCTTAATAGGGATATCCATTAGATCAGGACTATAGTAAGACTTAGTTAGATGTCTGTGCTTGCTAAGTTAGAGGCCCTAATTTTTAGTTAGACTCCATGCTGGAAATTGATATAATCATCTTAGGAGTTACCTTAGTGGTTCTTGCATAACTCTGACCATATTAGACTTCTAGAATTTCCTTAGTTGTTCGCTTGGGTTCATCGATTTCAGACCAAGCTGAACGCAGTTCATTATAGTCTAGTTCCTTAGAAAGTCTTAGTACTAGGTTTCCTAATCTTTAGTTGGTCGACCGTAAGAGTTTCCCGTAGGTTTTCGTGAGTCATGTCCTAGGCGTATCTAAGTTTCGATCATGCGACCATTTTCCTTGCTCTCGATTCACGAGATCGCCTCATGACGATCGTCGTTAATTTTCGAAACACTTCGTTACAAATCTTTAATCTTCTGAAAGTATTTTCGATATTCTTCATTCGCTAAGTTTAAACTCGTTCGAAAAATTTTAATATATATACTTAGACTTCATACTCTTCCGTTTACTTAAATTCATTTTTATTGAATTTCGAAACTTTTGTCGAGATTTTTGATTACTATTTTATAATATTTTTCCAGCCTATACTTTTCATACCTATATAAATACATTGTCTCTGTTTATATACTAATTTTATTCTGAAACGTACTTCTCTTTTCCCTAATTCGATTTACAATTTTCCTTCTTACTTATGCCATTAAAACTTATTCGAATAACTCATCGCGCTTATCTTTAATATATTTTTCTAAGTTACATGTGACTTCAACATTCAGCGTATCGATTTTATACTCATCATTTTCATACTCCAAATTTTTGTAAAATACTATCTTCATTTAAATTTATCTCCAATTGCAAAATAATTCATTCACCTCCATACTCACTATTCTGCGTCTAATCCTATGTCGTGATTTAACTTTCATGTTACCCTTCTACGTTTTATAAGGATATTATTATAATTTATTTTACAGCTTACATTTTATTATATCTTTATTTCGTGTTTTATATCCTTCTTCCCTACTTGATTATTATGAACTATATTTTGTTCCACCCAACCAAGCCATACCCTTATACGTCGTCTCATCTGAACCCGTTCATCCTGATCTTGTTTCATTTCAATTTCGATTTCGGTTCCTCACCATTGTTTAGTTATCACATTAGTGATTGCTGTTGCCTACGTTAACCTTGGTGTAGTTGGTGGGCCCATTAGTATAGATTGTGATGTCGTGGTAGTGCATATAATTACTTGGTATATATGAAGTTGTATGTGTGTTAGTATTTATATATGTGTGTGTGGATAGCTAAACCACTCTAAGGATGTCTGTGTATATAAGAATTAGTGTTGGAATGCCTACTGGGGGTGTATATAGTTGGAGATACTTAATAATGGTTGAAATAATATGTTGGTAAAATTGTGTGTATTTTAGGTATAATGATACTAGGGTACCTATGGTTGAATGTGCATGCCTATTATTGATCTATATGTTAGTACGTGTGGGCGTGTGCTCGTACGTAGGTGTGTGCTTACTATATGAATATGTGTGATATACGTACGGTAATAGGGTTATAATATTTGGTTGGTATTGTTTGCCTTTACGGGATGTTGTGTGCGTGTATACCATGAGGTATACACGATTATTGCATATCTTAATTATGTATGGATAAGTAGATGTATTGGTGTACTAATTATAGCTAGATGGATATGGTGTGAATATATATATGTTACATGTGCGTGACTATATGATGAATGCATGTATTATGGAGTGTATTATAATTATATGTGTGCTAATGTCTGTAATATTGTTATGGTATATAAAGTGATTTAGCTACGTGGGTGTAACCTCAAGGTGGCATTTTAGGCCCACCGGGCCGGCCCGGCCATGGCCCGCCCTGGCCATGGGCCGGGCCGACCCGGGCTCAAAAGAAACCCGGGCCGGCCCGGCCCGACCCGGGTGGGCCAAAGCCAGGCCCAGCCAGGCCCGCCGACCCGGGCCCGGGTAGGCCGGGCCGGGCCAAGCCAGGCCGGCCCGGTTTTATAAATAAAAAAAATTATTTTTATTAAAAAACTTAATAAAATTAAATCAAAAATCAAAAAAATTAGGAAAAACTTATAATCTAATATCTAAAAATCTAAAATATAGTTGTAAACATGTAAAAATTCCAAAATATATATATAACACTTCTAAAAAAATCAGACATTTTAAAAACATATATATACCAAAAAAATTAATATATACCAAAATATTTTTTTGGGTACGTTAACAACATATATTTAATTGTATATGTTAATGTTACTAACAATACAAGAAAAAAATTAATATATACCAAAAAATTTAATCCTGAAATTCTCGAAGGTCCCGGGTTGAACCTTTAAATTTTATTATTTGAAATTTTTTTGAGGGGGGACATACGTTGGCCAGCCTTACCCCTCATACATTGGCCAAAAAAAGAAACTAATACATGTTATAAACTGCTAATACAAGTAAATATATCAAGTCTCTGCTTCTGCTTCTTCTTCCTCTTCTTCTTCAGAGTCTTCAGAAAGGTCGGTCTGATATTGGGTCCTCGATTCAGCCCTGAACCAATCCTTCGCACAAACCGACGCTTCTACTATATCTGGCTTCAGCCGTGACCTCTTGTTGCTAAGAACACGACTACCTGCACTAAAAGCAAACTCCGAAGCAATAGTGGATATGGGTACGGCTAACAAATCACAAGCCATCATGGAAAGAATTGGATAACTATTCTTATATTGTTTCCACCATGACAGAACATCAAAACTCTCATTATTCAAGTCTTCTTCAGAAAATGTACAAGAACTTGACAAATACCTAAACAGTTCATTAGTCGTGTCAGATGTTCTTTGCTTCTTCTTGCCCATAAGCAGGCGGACTCTGCTTGGAGCACTTGAAGATGCTTGAACATTAGATGTGTGTGCAAAACTACCATATCGTGTCTCATATACAGTAAAAAGTGATCGTAAGCTATTCTTAAAACTAGCTTTGTGTTGTTCTGCTTCAGCCTGAAGGTTCAAGTTTTCGTAATATGTATCTAAGAAGTCGAATACTACATCCTCCTTAAACCGGAGATCTAAAACCTTCGCTATAGTGTATAGCAAAGGAACAGGATTCCAATACTTACGGAGTTTAATCTCCATCTGTTCTATCATTGCTTTAAGGTCTGGAGTCCTAATGGTGTCATTATCTCTATGTTTTTGTATAAGTTCAGAGATCACCGCAAATTGGTCTAAGCCTAGAACTGAAGTAGAGTAGTACATAGCAGAAAACTTGTTTGTTGTCATGTAGAAAATTTCAAAAAAATCATAAAGTTCATCTATAATTAGCCACTCATAATCACTAATTTCATAATCACTATCATTTGCAAGGTATGCACTTGCAAACTCACTAAGTTGGGTTCTATTTTGTCTCATACAACGTATCATTAGATACGTTGAATTCCACCTATGGGGGACACTAAATTTAAATGCCCTATAAGGAAGTTGGTTACTACGACAAAACTGCCTATATTCCCTCTTTTTTGTGAATTAGTGGTAATTAAAAGCATAAGGTTTCTAGCCTTTTCCAGATAAACAGAAGCAAGTTTAAGACCATCCTGAACTACTAAGTTTAAAACATGGCATGCACAACGTTGATGAAAAATTAACCCATTTAGATCTGGGTTCCATTGACGTTGCAAAAAATTAATGGCTAAAGTATTATTCGAAGCATTATCAAAAGTAATTGTAAAAAATTTTTGCTCAATATCATAATCACGACAAATATTTTGCAAAGTTTTACCAATAAATTGTCACTTGTGTGCATGCTCTAAAACCTTAAAACCAATAATTCTTTTTTGAATGATATAATCATGATCTGTAAAATGGGCCGTAAGACACATGTATGATGCACCCCATTTTGTAGTCCATATGTCAGAAGTTAATGAAATCCTACATTCTAAATTAATTAAAATCTGATGCAATTTTGCCTGTCCTTCATGAAAAATAGTCATACAATCATTTCTAAGGGTTTTCCTAGATAGTTTTCTAAAAGCAGGGTTAAATGCATTTTGTTGTAATCGTTCTAATTCTGGGCTTTCAGCATAATTTAGAGGTAGTTCTTTGCATAACACAAATCTCGCCATCTCTTTTCTCATATTTTCAACAGAATATGAGAAAGGAGTAAGAGAGGAAGATGATGAAGATAAATTTAATGTTGCTTGTCTAGCATCTTTTTTAACATGCGATTTCATGTGTCTTAGCAGGTGTGAAGTGCCGGCAGTATGTGCGGCAGCAAAACTAGTTCTACATATCTTACAAAAGGCACGAATTTGTTCGATGCATTACTATCTTTTACCATTTCACGTGTAAAGTGATCCCAAACACCGGACTTTGGTCCTTTCTTTTGGGTTTGTGTAGTAGGTGCAGGCATATGTGAAGCAGGTGTTGATGTTTGTGCCGGTGAACTTGTGTACGTGTGAGCAACATGCGAGAAAGGTAAATGTGCAGGTGGTGGCATGACGGGGCTAGGATTATTACTAGCCCCATAGTTATCAGGTTCTTGTGTTTCAATATTTGCTATATCAGCATAGTTACCACGTAGTACATCAGCATAATATTCATAATCGGCAGTATTAGTATCATCATCTATATTAAAATTCATATTTATCTTCCTTGACGGTCCTGCCATGATGCTAATCTAAAATTTATACTACAGAAACCTGTTTGAGTATGCCCGGAGTTGTAGATCCCGATAGTAGCTAGCGACCGTCGAGGGAAGCTTGCACGGTATTAGCGAGAGACCGGACGTAGCGAATTGGAGTAGCGAGACGGTAGCCGATAGTAGCGAGATTGACGATTGTAGAGACGGTAGACGGAGATAGACGGTAGTCGCGAGAGTTGTAGAACACCGGGGAGAGAGGATTTTAGAGAATTAGAGTTTAGAGATTTTTTGAGGGTAGAGAGGAGTGTAGAGATTTGTGAGTGAAGAAATAAGGGGGGAGGGGGGTTTTTTATAGGGATTTTTGTAGGTAAAAAACAAAAAAAATTAAAAAAAAATTCTGCCGTTGCCAAACGGGCAAATTTTTGCCCGTTTCGCAACGGGCAAATCTGCCCACGCATCCGGCCCGGGCCGGCCCGGCCCGCCGGGCCAGGGGTGGCTGCCCCAGCCCAGCCCTGGGGCCGGGCCCGGGCCGCAGCCCGGCCCGGGTTTTGGCTGCCGGGGCCGGGTTTTGGCTGCCGGGCCCGAACCGGGCCTGCCCGGAACCCGGGCCGGGCCGGCGGCCCACGGGCCCACGGGCCAAAATGCCACCCTGAGTGTAACCTGACTAAATACTAAGTGTGATTGACATTATGGTATGTATATGGTTATGTTGGTAAATGTGTATACATTGGAGTGGTATTGGTATTGGTATAGATATCGTGTTATGTATATAGAGTATTCTGATATGTGCCTTGAGTCTCACTCAAGCTCGAGTGGGTACACTCTAAGTATATTGTTATGTATGTCTGTGGTTTGCGTGTAGTACTATGAATATAGCGATAAATGATGTATGTATAGTGATAGGATTGTTTGTGCATGGTTGTGTTACACACATGATTATGGGTCGCTATACCAGTATATAGTTATAGGTGTTGGTCTTGTGGTATAGTTATTTACTAAGGACTTGCCTGTGTGAACGTATGTGTGCTAGCTAAACTAGGTGTGTAGATGTGCTGGATATATAGTGGTATGATTGGTATATATGTATGAAATGTTAGCGTGTGTGGGTGTGCACCATGCACGGGTAAGTATGTGCTTTGTTATAAGTATTGGTGACTATGGCACGTGTGACGTGTCGTGAATATAGTTATAAGATCGTATGTGATGTGAATATATGGTGAAATATTTGCATGCATTTGAATGACTATATAATTGTGAAATTATAGTAGCGGTAAATGTATCTTAGATATAATAATAACATGATGTAATATTGAGTGGTGTGGTTACTTGAGTTGATATGTTGGCATTGGATGTGTACTAGGAAATATTAGGGAGTAGTATACCCAAGTTTGTTTTGTGCATAGCTAGTTATCTATACGTGAAGTACTACGAATGCATTCGCTGGTGTGAATTATTTAATTGTTTGTGAGTATGTGTACCATGGTATGTAATAGGTGTTTAATAGTTATATAAGGATGTACGTGACTATATGGATGATTGAAATACGTGTATGAATTTGACTGACTATGATAGTTATAAGAGTATAATGTGTGTGGATATATACATGTTGGTAGTGTTACTGCTTGACTATCTAGTGCATATATGAGCACTTGTAGTGACTATATCTGGTTGGAATTATTGTGTGATAAGATTTGGGGTAGCTACTAGAGTGACTAGATATATTTATACTTAGAAAGTCAGAGGACGGACTTTATTCTAAGGTGGGTAGGATGTCACGGCCGGTACTCACTATTCGTAATACGGCTGTGCGTATAGCAATTTCGGGTACCTGATTGGTTCATTGCTGTGTATGTGAGTCGTGTCATTGAGTCGATAGGGCCGTAGCACCTTGGTTGCATCCTTAGTAAGCCAACCCCGACGTGTGTCCAACTTGGGATTACTGTCTCTTTTGGACCCCGTATCCTTTGTACGCTTTTCGTGCACGTAGTCTTGTTCGTGCACGTATTTATTTTAGACCTTGTATATATCCGAACCCTATAGTATGATATGCCGTTGTGACCCTCTCGAAGAGTATTGAATTGTGGTACTAATTTGGAACGTCATTTCACGGGTCGTTTCCCCACAATTTGACTTTGTTTACAGAGGCGTCGCGATTTTCACTTTTGTCGTGAGATGTTTTTATTTTTAGTTTCGTCCCTCGTCGCCAAACTCGCGATCGGTCTTCTTAGTTTCGTTTCTCTCGTCAGCATGGTCGTCCCAGTATTTATCTTATAATTTTAGGGCTCCGTTTGACCCACTTTCAATATTCTTCCCAATCTATTCTATTTAACCCTAAGTCTCATGATTTTTCCCTACTAATTATTCTTATTATATCCTAATCACTTGTAATTCTAGCTTCACTTTTCCCTTGGCCGCACCCACCTGTTTCGCACACACACTTAGCACATGAGAGAGAGAGAGAGATCTATTGGGTATTTTTGTTATTAGCTAACCTAAGCCTAAGCTATTCATGCTGCCTTTTTGAACCCCACAAACAGAGCTTTTGAACCCAAACTGGTTGGGCTTTTCGCATCCTGTCAATTTTTAAAACCTATGCTCACTTTTCACAAACCCTACTATCCTTTATATTATTAAAAAACCTTATGGGCTCACACCTACTCACGTGATCCTTTAGCCTGGCCTTTAAATATTAGCCTAGGGTTTCTTTCATCTTTTTCCATGCGCCGCATGTTCATCTTCTTCCTCAACCAACTTCCGTCAGCCTCCTCCACCTCGTGCTGCGACCTCGCACATCCCCACCAACTCCTCCCCGATCAGGCCTCGCCGGCGACCCCCCGAACTTAAACCGGCCTGTGCTATCCCCTGGCGCGCGAACGGCAGCATATCTCCGAGAGTAGCTGCTGCTGCTCTCCACGGCGGTGCGGCCGCACGACTGAACCCGGCGATGTCCTCCCCTGCATCTCCCTAGGAGAGCGTTCAGCAGCAGTAACGGTGCCCACAGCAACGCACAGGTCACGGCAGCGCCTCCAGGCGCACGGTAGTGCCGCCGCGGCCTCCCCACACGCGGACGCCCCCTGCTGACGTCATCGGACGGAGTTAGAACGATAGCGAGTGAGTTTGGAGGCGAACTATGTTACACCATGATATATATTAGTGATATATGGTTCCTTTATAACAGTACCCTAAGATGCTATATATATTATAAACTATTGTATTGTGAGTAAACTGTGAGTACTTGGTGTAGGGTGAATGAGCAGTATCTTTATTAATGTTAAGAAATTTGGTGTACATTGTAAACTTTACAAGTTGATATATATATATGATAATACGGTGATCACTTAGGCCTTATCTCATATTAGGTTATATATGTTGTTATATCTGATAATAGGTTAGGTCATATCATAACGAAGTTGTATCCTTTTGGTTATAACTAAGAGTAGGTTTTAATCTGTTATATATATTATAAAGAAAATAGTGTATCAATAACCAGTGTATTAAAGATAGTGTAGTTAGATTTTATATTACTTTATCAGCTAAAAACTTTTTGCTTATATTATAAATCAATGTCGCAGATATGATACATGGTTCTTTGCGACATGTTACCTTTCCGGCTCGACGTCGTTACCTTACAGAATACCGGAATCCAACCCCTGACGTCGCTACCCGACGTCAGTGTAGCTCTCGCGTCGTGTTAAGGTATACCTGAACCGTAGGAACCCAAACTGCATGCTAACAAGATAAAAACTGTAATTTTGATGTGTTGGTTAATTCACTAATTGAAGATAATTTAAATTGGGATTGTAGGCTGGTGGATCCGAGCACATAGGTAGATTGGACTGATTAGACGGTATATTCAGAACGGCTGATTGCAGGCAAGTGAAACTTGCATGTTGCTTGTTTAGGCCATGTTTTAGGCCACTTTTGTATCGTAGCATAAAAGAGACTGGGCAGTGAAATGATAGCTGCCTAGACGCCTACTTGATCTAGCTTGACAACGAAGCTAGATCCAACCCCTTTTACTTGTTTTGTTCATGCTGCCATGTCATCCATGCATTTCTAACTGCCATGTTTAAATTCCTTATCTATACGCATCTAAATTACAGCTTGCCATGTCATGCCATCCATGTCTGATTGTTGCATTCGTAGCACACGCTACTATACTTGTACTTGCTTGTCCAGGCTATGCACCTGCGTTGCAGGCACAACCCTATGCCAAATACACTTCCTGGCTCGTGATCCAGAAGAGGTCCATTTGTGTTGGTCAAAAGCCAATGCCCAATACACGTGGAGGGGTAGGGTTGAGCAACCACTCAGTGTAGAAGTGTACACGTACAGCCACTTCAGCTGTAAGGCGTGAACTTTGTGCACGACATGAAAATGTGACTTGTGATTGTTAGTAGTTTGCTACTCTTAACATGCCATGCTAGATGCTTGGTGTACTTATTTCCTTACCTGTTACACTCATAAAATAACTGCCATGTCATTGCATAAATTTTAGAACTGCTAGGTTATTTCTTTTCTTTTAGTTTCCTTGCACAAGTATCTAGTAGACTTGCTGACATGTGCCCCTTTTTCTCTTTTGGGTGTCACATGTTAGATTGTGAGCCAGAGTTGGTCGTCGCAGACGAACAGGTTGCAGGTGTTGAGTTCGAGGACATTGGAGACCAGCCCTAGAGCACCTTCCCGTTGTTGTTGTTTTTTGCTTAGTCGCTGTTAGGCTAACGGTGCGTAGCACCCCTCTTTTCATGTTGATGTTATGTTTTATGTCGGCCTTGCTCTAGGCCTCTTTTCAGACTCTTGTACTTTTCTTTACGACTTGTCTCTGAATGTTTGGATAAATCTGGATGTTATTGGTGGATTTTTATTTCTGCTTTAAATTATTATTATCTTTGTTCGCTTCGTGGTTGCAAGGACCTGGTTATTTGAAAGTGTCTTTTTCCAGACGCTTATCAAACTTGTAGCCTTACAGCTCCAAAGTCTGAGTGGACCTCATCACGTCTCGCCTTCCGTTTATGGGAAGCGGGTCATGACAGAAATGCTCAGTTCGTGTCTGTGTAGGCATCTCTGTCAATCAGCACATCGTCAGCTCCAATCTGACACAAGCGATGTCTCAATCCGATCCCTGGATGTCAAGTTGTACACTGCTCTGTGCGTAAAGAAGTTCAAGTTCAAATCTCAAATAAAAGAGGTCTGTGCACTCAACAACTCCTTTAAAACCCAACGCCACGTTAGCTCACAATATTTTCGCTTCATTTCGTTTCTTACACGTGAGGGTGAATCCACGTCAGCACGTCCTCGTTCTTTCGCATGCAGCGGTGGCCTTTCGATGGAGACGGCGGCGATTAAGTCACGGCGACAAGGGCTTCTCCTCCTGTAGCGATGATTCAGCAGCAACTCAGCGCCTTCGAATGGTGGCGATCTTCGTGACGACAGCGGTTTACTTCTTCGTAGCTTCGACAGCCCTTCGATGCTTCGTTCAACAGCAACTGCGATCTCTGACACCTCTCGCTTCGACGGTAGCAAATGTCAGTGACTCGAGCGGTGATCAGCGACCCTCCTTCGACAGCGGACTCGGTAGGCTCGTCTCCTAGTTCTCCGATGGTGAACAGCTCCCCTCCTCCGACAGCGGACTCGACGGGCTATCCTTCGCAATGACAGCAGAAGCCTCCGGTGACGTGGCAACATCGATCTCTCTGCGACATTCTCCGACTTTGCTACGACGGTAACTTCATCTTCGACAGCGGTAGGCTTCATGCAGCTCTTCAACGATGTCTTCTCCGATTGACCCAGCGGCGATGATGACTTTCAAGCAGCGCACGATGACGATGATGAAGATTAAGACGTCGACGGTGAGATCGGTGACTTAAGGACGGCTGCTTCGATGTTCCACTTCAACGATAACGGCAGCTTCGTCCGACGACGGTGGCTTCAACAGGGGACGACAGCGCTTCTCGACGGAGAGGAGCACGTGAAGACTTCGGCAATAAATCACGCTCCTCTCTCCTTGATGTTGAGGGTTGTAGGTTCTTTTGGGCTTTGGAGATCTTGGTGCTTACGGTAGGTAGAACTCTATAAGCTAGGGTTTCTCTTGTTGTATCTTGTGGCAAAGGGGATTGTTAGCTTTGGAGATGGTTTCGGCATTGAGGGTTTAAAGCTGGGATGTTTTTGTTCTTTTGGCCGCAATAATTTTGTTTATAGACTCTAACCTTTTTTGGTGATTGATGTGCCCTGTATATTCTGGAGAGTTGTTGTTTATATAGGGTAGGCAAGGGTTTCGTTGAGGCTAGTTGAGATCCAATGGCTGGGATTGGTTCTAGGAGAGGTCGGCTAGGGAATCTCTTGGAAAGATATCACATCCCCTAAGAGATAGGAATTGAAACCAATTTTGAATTCGAATTGGATTTGCACTCATCAAATCAACCCTCCTTAGACCAAGCCCATCTACCAATTGTGTACACACACTTACTTTCTCTCCTAAGATGCTATATGAATAGCAGATCCTCCTAATAGTGGAAGACATATCGTTTCGCCAATCCTGAAACACACTAAGCACACACGTCAAATATAACGACACGTTTGTCATAATCAAACCAAGATTCTAGATCATTGCTTCCAACAATCTCCCCCTTTTGGTGATGGCAAACACATAAAAGATTTGAGCAATAAGTATGGGTGTGTGAATTGTGTTGAAGTGTGTAATGCAATATGAATTATGGAATGAGATTACATCATAGCATGCACAACATTATAACACATATAAGAGCATGCTCTCCCTTCTCTCAAGCTCCCCCTTCAACATTTATTAAAGTATTTTTCATGCTCCCCCTTTCAACAATTAATACCGACATCAAGTCTGTCTGTCAAGTCTTTCTTTTCTTTCTCCCCCTTTGTAATCACCAAAAGTGAATTAAGGAAGTCACAAAAATATGCCATGCAAAAATAAACAGTTATTAAATGTAGCGTGCAATTTGCATGAGCTTTCCAAAAAATAGACAATTCAAGCTCATAAAATTTCATAACAAGACTTCTCCACTTTTGTGTAAGTATAGTGATATAGGCAATAAAGTACAAGGGGAGATTCACTTTCAGAAAAACAACCAAATCAATCCACATTTTCCAATTTTCATGAATATCACTAGGATTGATTTTTCACACCTCATCAAAGATGAGTTCAAGTTACCAAACCCCAAAACATGGCATAAACGGACTTTTAAATGTGGGGTGGCATTGATTGACGAGTTATATACACCAACGCTAATGATTACCCATTTAGCACAAGTTGGATACTCGTGGGTTGTGTTTTAGCCATGAAGTGTATCCATTTTTCATACAGAGCAAATAAAGTATTTATTTTTTCTAATTCTTTTGTGCTCAATTTTAATCCATGGCTAAACACTTCATATCCCTTAGAAAATTCAGAAATTAATCATTCCTACATTCACTTTCCATTATTCTGCAAAAGAATCTCCAAAAGCACTAAAAAGTCAAGTATCGTGAAAGTGCAAATGTAGGTGTAGAAATCAAATTTGAAATTTTTGAGACATGTCATGGCTACAAAAAGGATAACAGCATGTTCATGTAGCTACAACAATAATGAATTGACTTCTACAAGGGATAGATTTGAACAAACATTCATTACCACTTATGATAATCATAAAAGGTTTTCATTTACGCTCATTTTTTTAAAAATTCCTTTTTTTAGGAATAAAAACATTAAAAATCTTGCAAACAAGCACACAAAATAAAAATCAAGCACATAAAAAAAACTATGAAGGTATGCAGTGAATGCAAAGAGGGAAAAAAATATACCTTCGCGTCGCTATTTGGCTAAGGAGCTAAAAGAATAAGGCTTCCAATTTATTACTCCTCGCCAAATC
Source organism: Scilla litardierei (assembly GCA_030789695.1). Taxonomy (NCBI): domain Eukaryota; kingdom Viridiplantae; phylum Streptophyta; class Magnoliopsida; order Asparagales; family Asparagaceae; genus Scilla; species Scilla litardierei. Next base: position 304,172,520 of record CM061142.1, on the reverse strand, counting down.
TCCACCTTACCTACATAAAAGGTGTTAAGTGTGACCTTGGAATCCAACAAGGTCCACTAGTGTTAGCCAATATTGTTTTAGGAACCCACACTTGTTTAAACTTGATATTTGTATTCCTAAATTTACAATAATATGATGTGTGGCCTACACTATCACAAGTATAGCACTTTGCATATAAGTTTTTTGCAATAGAGGGTACATTGTGGAATTTCTTGAATTTTGGTTTTTCAACGTTTCTCAAACCAAATCCAAATCCTCGTCTATTATTGCCATATAATTGATTCTCTAAAATGGTATCTAAAGATTGTTTTTCCATAGAGAATTTCTTAATGGCCAATTCAAGATTAGAAACTTTAGATTTTAACAATTTATTTTCATCCACAAGCAAAGTACATTTACTTATAAAAGCTCTCTTGTTTTCCTCTTCCTTCTTTTCAAATTCAATCATTTTTCTTTTAAAGTCATTTTCCAACATGCAGAATTTATCATTAAGCTCTCTAATCACATAGTCTTTTTCAGTTTCGAGCTTAATCAAATCAAGTTTAAACATGCTAATATTATTCAACAAGGAAGGGCAAGAGAGACAATGTGCTTCATCATTAAAGCTTGATTTTTCCTTTTTCAATATATCAATAGTAGAGTCACGAGCAACAATTTCAATTTTCAATTTTTCAATCTCCTTAGACATATCATATTCAGATTGTTGCATTTCAAAGTTCTCATTTTGATAATCATCTATAGTGGATTCAAGCTCTACTATTTTATCTTGCATTTCTTTACAAAGAGTAAGGAGTTCCGCTTTACTACCAGAAATTATCTCGTTATGTTTTGCCATCAAGCAGAGGGATGCGTGGGCTTCATTTTCCTCGAGCTCTTCTCCACTATCCATGTCCCATGTACGCACTACATCTTTTCCTTTCTTCTCTACGACACCAGCTGTTTCTTGTGGGCAATATTTGGCGAAGTGTCCCTGCTTTATGCATTTAAAACAAATAACTTTACGCTTAGTATTACACAAAGAGGAGCATCAAAATTATTTAAAGGAGTGTTTCTTCCCTTTTGATTCTTTTCATTGCGGCTGAGGGATTTCTCACTTCCATATCCTCCAAATATCATGCGCAGAAGAACAATGTGAGATACGATCAAATATTTTTCTACTCAACCCACACAATAAGATATTCATTGCTCTAGCATTTATAGTACACATATTTTTATCATTTAAATTCAGATTACTTTCAGGCATAGAATATCCATTATCAATAATGTACCAAGTATAAACATCAATGGATAGTAGATAAGTTTTCATCCAAGCCTTCCAGTATATATAATCATGGCCACTAAAAAGAGGAGGACGATCAATAGGCATGCCATGGGGAAGGACAAACTTTGGGGTTTTCATTATAGCTAGACTAGACTAGATCCTCTAACCTGCTCTGATACCACTTGTTGGATCTGAATCCTAACCTAAGGGGGGTGAATAGGCTTATAAAATAATTCGTGCAACCCACGAACAAACTCATGCAGTTATGGCAGCAGCAGAGTAAATAAAATGCAGACACATAGTACATAGCAGATTTACCCGGGTTCGGTCGCCCCAACGACCTACGTCCAGCCCCAAAGCAGATGCTAGTATTGAATAGTGCAATAGGTAAAAAAAACCACAAGTTAGAGCATGCGTCTCTACACTTGCCAGGCTCTCAGTACCCCACTCACTGTGTTTTCTCTCACTATCAATCCTAGTAATGCTTTCTAACAGCTAGTCCCAAACTAGCTGGGTGCCACTTGTCTAGCTCCAACCAGACAAATCCCAAAATAGTCACAAAATATAGGTAAAGTTTCCCCTACAGAGAACGTTACACTAAGACACGAATAAAAGAGTTAAGGGTTTAGAAATGCTCAGTTTGTGTCTGTGTAGGCGTCTCTGTCAATCAGCACATCGTCAGCTCCAATCTGACGCAAGCGGTGTCTCAATCCGATCCCTGGATGTCAAGTTGCGCACGGGTCTGTGCGTAAAGAAGTTCCAGTTCAAATCTCAAATAAAAGATGTCTGTGCGCTCAGCAACTCCTTTAAAACCCAACGCCACGTCAGCTCACAATATTTCCGTTTTGTTTCGTTTCTTTCATGTGAGGGCGAATCCACGTCAGCACGTCCTTGTTCTTTCGCATGCAGCGATGGCCCTTCGATGGAGACGGCAGCAATCAAGTCACGGCGACAAGGGCTTCTCCTCCTGCAGCGATGACTCAGCGGTAACTCAGCGCCTTCGAACGGTGGCGATCTTCGTGACGACAGCGGTTTACTTCTTCGTAGCTTTGATAGCCCTTCGATGCTTCGTTCATCAGCAACTGTGATCTCCGACACCTTTCGCTTCGACGGTAGCAGATGTCAGTGACTCGAGCGGTGATCAGCGACCCTCCTTCAACAGCAGACTCGTCGGGCTCGTCTCCTAGTTCTCTGGTAGTGAACAGCTCCCCTCTTCCGACAGCAGACTCGGCGGGCTCTCCTTCGCAACGGCAGCAGAAGCCTCCGGTGACGTGGCAGCGGCGATCTTTCTGCGGCGTTCTCTGACTTTGCTACGACGGCAGCTTCGTCTTCGACAGTGACAGGCTTCGTGCAGCTCTTCGACGATGTCTTCTCCGGTTGACCCAGCGGCGACGGCGACTTTCAAGCAGCGCTCGATGACGATGATGAAGATTCAACACGTCGGCGGTGAGAGCGGTGACTTTAGGACGAGCTGCTTCGACGTTCCACTTCAACGGTGACGGTGGCTTCGTCCGGCGACGGTGGCTTCAATAAGGGACGATGGCGCTTCTCAACGGAGAGGAGCACGTGAAGACTTCGGCAATAAATCACACTCCTCTCTCCTTGATGCTGAGGGTTGTAGGTTCTTTTGGGCTTTGGAGATCTAGACGCTTACTATAAGTAGAACTCTATAAGCTAGGGTTTCTCTTGTTGTATCTTGCGGCAAAGGGGATTGTTAGCTTTGGAGATGGTCGGCATTGATGGTTTAAGCTGGGATGTTTTTGTTCTTTTGGCCGCAATATTTTTGTTTATAGACACTAACCTTTTTTGGTGATTGTTGCGCCCAGTATATTGTGGAGAGTTATTGTTTATATAGGGTAGGCAAGGGTTTCGTTGAGGATAGTTGAGATCCAATGGCTGGGATTGGTTCTAGGAGAGGTCGACTAGGGAATCTCTTGGAAAGATATCACATCCCCTAAGAGATAGGAATTGAAACCAATTTTGAATTCGAATTGGATTGCACTCATCAAATCAACCCTCCTTAGACCAAGTCCATCTACCAATTTTGTACACACACTTCCTTTCTCTCCTAAGATGCTATATGAATAGCAGATCCTCCTAATAGTGGAAGACATGTCGTTTTTCCAATCCTGAAACACACTAAGCACACACGTCAGATATAACGACACGTTTTTCATCATCAAATCAAGATTCTAAATCGTTGCTTCCAACACTTTTTACCCACCCTGGGTGAAGTCCAGCACCTTAGGCGTCCTACTAATTACACGTGTTCCAAAATATGAACATAACTGATAACAGAAATACCTTTAATTTATAAATCATGCCACCCATGTTAATTATGCTTCTGAGTGTTACTTTCAGTTCTTAATGTCATCATTGTGTATTTGATGAATAGTTTATAAAACCTCTTTTCTTTTAGACCACCCTTAGATAGGAATCTGGTTCTAGACTGTGTCCTACCTAGCTTAGTTAGGAATCCTACCAGGTCACGCGTTGACGTGTCCCATTTACATTTTCAGGTCCTGAGATAGTGACACCAGAGCCGGTACGTGAGCAGCTGACCGATGCCCCGTTTACGGTTTGGGCGTGGTGTCGTTTTATCGCAAGTGCACGGTTAGTGTAGGGTGCGGGTTTATCGAACTCAGGGAGGTGGATGGCTTGAATGGCTACTAGCCTCGTCCAGGTTGTGTGCTAGCTACGCGGATAATATGGGTGGAAGTGTAGAAATACGAGATAGAAATAAAAAAGACAAGAGATGAATCCCCGCTAACACGGGCTAGAGCACTCATGACACTTGGCATTTGACTTGACCCAGGGTGAGACATTTCCCCAAAAGATGGTACCTAGCGTCCATGGGCCCGATATTTCGGTCAATGCCCAGTACGCTTGGTCTACCTGGTTTCGGACGGTGGGCATTCCCATGTCCATTAACACCGACCGCAATCGAGAGCATTAAGGCCACAATGATAACTCCCAACACTTCGTCCAAGTCGTTCCCATGCACGAGGACTCAATGTCTACGCTAGGGGTATGAGCTGTGGCTAGGGAGTCAACCGCCAAGTTTATTCCCCCTTGGCCCGATGGTCAGAGGAGGTCTTTCTCCCGCCAATGACAATGAAACATCCCCGCGTAACCCTAATGGCCTAATAGGTCGAATGTGATTTCTAGCAATACATCAGAGCGAATCTTGACTGGACAAGACACCGGACCCCAATCCCCAACACAACTAGTGTGTTGCCATATGAATTGGACTCAGATTGCTAGAAATCCTCATTGACACATTCCATCAAACACATGCCATGCAACCAAGCCAAATGAAACAACCCAAGCATCAATCCTACTCTAACCCGTATTAGGGTTCATCAATACTACTCAATGGTGAAGAACATAAAAACAAGTAACAGAGACGACATACAAATGTTCACCACCAAGCAAAATAAACACAATACAAAACAATGGAAAACAAGAGAAAGAAATACTTATCTCGCGTTTGAATCTTTCAATCCGGTACAAGATTTATTGATCAAAAGACCTAATCTAAACTAACCTAAGCCCCCAGCAAATGGATCGAAAAATCCCTAAAAATAGAAAAGGATCTCCCTTCAGTCGGCCAACAACGTGTATTTATAGTCCCCTTCGAAACCCTAATGGTTCGGATCCAAAACCGCAGAAAAATCGCCACCCGATCAGTTGATGAGTCAACCGATCGAGTGAGAGCCTTGAAGATCTTCAACCGGGCGCAGAGGCGAGCGGGTGGCGCAGTCGGTTCGTCAATTTGAGAAATGCCGCTACAGATGAACCGATCGGGTGATAAGTCACTCGATCAGTTGAATTAAGTCCAAAATGGCCGAGAGCTCTGTCGATCTCACCCGATCACTGAACCAATTGGGTGAGCTCTTCGGTTCGTCATTTGGGAATATCGGCTACAGATGAACCGATCGGGTGAGATGTCACCCGATCGGTCGGAATTCAGCTCCATTTTTCCGAGAACTCTGATGGGATGAACCGGTCGGTGACCCGGTCGGTTGATCCTTACTTTGCTTCAGCTTGTGTCCGGGTCATGCACGAGCGCATCACCTGATCGGTTGGCTGTGTCCAACCGATCGGGTGGTGGCTGAAAAGTGGCAATCTTGGTAGTTTGACCCCCTGGATCACATGCAACTCCTCCCGTTGCTCCGGGGACTTATGATATCTTCGTTATGTGTCCCCTACGCGGGCAATCTCCTGTAAACACACAAAAATAAGGAGAAGTGAAAGAAAACTAGAAAATACGAGAAAACGGATACGAGACGGCGGAAAATAACGGAAAAACACAAAAGAAGACGTGCGTGAATATATGAAATATAAACGCACGTCAAAATCCCCCTAGCTGAACCCTTCCTTGTCCTCGAGGAAGACGAGTGATAGCAGGAGCTCAGAGTGAGAAAATAGAGGGGAAGAGAGAGAAAAAAGAACTCTAAATCCTAAATCGCCCATCCGGGCCAACAAAATCAAAAACGCCACACCAAGCAAGCAAACGCCAAATCACAACACTAAACCAAAGGAAACGAGTCTAGACAAGTGTCGTGGGCACACGCGGTGAAGTGCGAGTGAGTGTGGTCGTGTGCTAGCAGACGGTGTCACTATCAACATTTTGCAGTAGAGATCCATATACACATGCCCAAGGAATGACCCAAATATCGATTCGATTTGAAATTGCGGTGAACAAAAGCTCAAGCCTGCATGAAAAGAGTGTAAGAAAAGAAACGTTTCATGCGTCGGGGACTCCACAGCTAGGGACTAGGAAATCACCACACTATCACCTAGATAATAGCTAGAAGGTTCCTATTCCAAGTGCTTTTGAAAACGATGGAGGTTGAGAAGATGTGGAGTAGAGCACTCGGTGCAAATTCTCGCTTTCCCTTTATTCTCGGTAGATAGGAAAAATATTCACACAGGAATTTTTTGGGTTTTGGGTATTTGTATCTTTTTTGGATTTTTTGGCTATACACATATTTTTTTCTTTTCTCTTTTCTTTTCTTTTTGGGTTTTTCTTTTCTCTCTTCCTTTTTTTGGATTTTTGGGCTTTTGGGCTATATACATGTGTACTCTCCCAAGTGGGAGAACGGTACAAGCCGAGGGGATTTGCACCAAGTAAAATAAGAAAGAAATCGGATTCTAAACACTTGGGCAAAGGAAATAGTTCTCGCAAATCAGAGCATAAGCTAAATGGGTTATCATAGTCCTTATTTGTGGAATCCCGACACATGCGAATTGAAGTATACGATATATATATATATCATGCATATAGAAGAAGACAGTAGAAGCAAATACCACATATTCAGATCGAAGCATGATAATCTAGGGGTTAACCAAGGATAGGTATATAAATCAACATTACAAAGTAGAAGCACACTATAAGCTAGACACGACACACGACTCACATAAAAGCAAAGTGGACCCACGAAGCGTGAAATGCAAAGGGACTTGGCTTCCTAGGGTAAGTGAATGTGATTATCTAAGCCATGCTAGGTGTGTGTGATTTTTGTGGAAATTCATCATATGGGGTCATCTCTAGGAGAAAGAGATAAAAAGAAGAAAAGAAAAGATAAAACACGATGAAACGACTCAAAAAACGAAGAAAAAGATGCAAATGTCGCACGAAGTGCGACTCCCCCAAGCTGAAACTTGCATTGCCCTCAATGCAATAAAAGTGAATACCGGAGGGCAAAGAAAATGGGGGGGGAATACGCACCGACATGAAAAGAAATGAAAAACAAGAAAAACACACATACGAAACTGAAAATAAAGAAAAAGAAACACACAAATAAACATCACATAAAAACAAACACACGACAAAGACGTCACACGAAAGTATGCACAAAAGTTGATTTCCCCCAAGCTGAACATGGCAATGCTAGTGAAATGATATGATCAATGTGATGCAGAAAAATGCTAGGGGGAAGATCGGAAAAGAAAAAGAAAGAAATCAAAATGCAGGAGAGGACGAGTCCTCGTCCTCCTCGGTAGAGGATGTGGGTGAAATGATAGAAGGGCACGACATGAAGGGTTATTATGATGCACCCTAGATACGCTTCCCTCGCTAATGAGAGGAGATGAGATTATTCAAATCTAAACTAGAAAGCGATAAATTTTTACACTACTGGATTAGGATACACCTGAGCATAGGCGGATCCAAGATCTGGAGTGGGCTCTAACTGCTCCTTCTGTGGCTCCGCCAGAAGCGTTGTGCCACGTGTGCAAATGGACCCAAGCAATGCACCTCCAAGCATCCCTCGTAGGTGTCCACCTGTGAGCTGTAAAGGACGAGGTGCATTAGTCCATGGCAAGAAATTATTTCCCAAAATAAATGTATCCCAGAGATAATTGTCAATATAAGATGGAAAAATAATAAAAGGGTGACGAATACTCCCTGAGAATGGGTCGCTATCCTCTGTACTAGCGACGACCAAATCCTCGCTCTCCATGAGAAATGGCTCTCCAGGTGGTGACACACCGCAGCATACCTCAAGTGAAGTAGATCATGTGTCCTTCGAGAGATATGGTGTGTCAAATATATATGAGTCTAAAGAAATAGGAAGTGAAAAGCGAGACTCAAAAGTGGAGTGAGAGTGAGTATGAAAATCTCCCTGAATAGGGGCAATATGCTCAAGTAGATGCTCAGCCGCAGAAGAAGTGGAGAACAACGGTAAAGGTAGATGTGACTCGGGCTCCATAGAGTGGACCATCGTATCCAAGCACTCATGCACGTTCTCCTCGACGATATGCTCATATTCCACCATCTGCCCGATGTCCTGAATGACATCCTCGTGGTTGACCACGACCAAGGAAGAAGCTGCGACAGAGATGGCTGTGGAGGTGGATGTAGAGCGGACCCCTCGTATGTGGTCGTGGTGTCCTCGTCCTCACGCACATCTGATCGTGCCCCGGCATACACGTCCCGAGGCGACGGTTGTAGTTTTACCGCAAGCGCACGGTATAGCGGCGAGCGGGTATCGAACACAGGGAGGACGAATGACCGTGCTTGCTCCTAATCAACCTGGCTATTCAGAGGGATAATTGCCTTGGGCGATCCTGTCACAATCGTCAGACAAAAGTGCGAAATATCAAATCAAATAGAAAACGCCTAGGGAATGGGGAATCCCCACTACTCACCGTATTTCACAATTGTGGTTCGCCGGTATCGAAATCGCTAGGATGAGAATTTGGATGAACTAGTTGCAACTAAATGTGGAACCAGGCTCACGCTCTCGCGCTGTTGCCGGTCTATAGCTATCCTAGGTTTGGGTCCAATCTCTTGCAAACCCGAGCCTAGGGAAGCTAGCATTAGGATCAACATCATCGTCCAATTGCGCATCGAGCCCAATCTCTTACAAACTCGGTCCACAATCTAGATTAGGATAGTTCCTACCCGTCCAATCTCTTGCAAACGGGTATCGGCACGGAATTGCAACCGGAGATCCTAGCATCGGTCCAATTTCTTGCAAACCGATACTTCGAAAATCCGACTCCAACCCAATTCGGATTTCTAGGGCTTCCTATCAAATTGGGATCCAATCTCTTGCAAATCCCAATTGATGTGAATACCTAGCTATCCGTAGTAATTCGATCCCAATCTAATCCCCAATAACAATCCTAGCTCAATTTCTACCAATTCAACACAAATACGAAATTGGGCTTGTAGGGTTCATCCCCACGCCCCAAGACGTGGAGACTACTCACTAATCATAGCAATAGCACAATAATTGGCAATGAAATAGACAATGGAATTCATCACAACAATGATATAAACAATAAAAATAGAGTTTTTGGGGAAGAGAAGTGCAAACCAATGTAGATCTTCAATCAACCCAACAAAAATCCAAGTTTTTTCTCTTCTCCAATCACAATTAATAAAGCTAAAAAGTAGACTCAAAAAGCTGCAAAAAATCTGAGAGGTGGCTCCTCAAACTAGGGTAAAAACAGAGCTTAAATAGCCCCAAAAATCGTCTAAAAATCCTGACCAAAATGCCCCTGCACAGCCTGTTTTCCGCAAATTTCGCTACAGGCTGCGCATCGCACTCGGCCGAGTGACAAAAGTCGCTCGGCCGAGTGAAAACCCTGTCAATTTTCCAGTAAGTCGGGGACTTCAGGGGTCTTCAGTTCGGGGGCGGCTCGGCCGAGCGAGTTGTCGTCACTCGGCCGATGGCTTCACTTCACTCGGGCGGACGGGATTTGCCACTCGGCCGAGTGGGTCTTCTGAAGCTCAGATGGCTGAAAAACAGTAACTTCGATCTTTTTGAGGGCCTTCGTCTGGGCGCCACTCGGGCGGACGTGGTATCGTCACTCGGCCGATGTGGTCTCCGTCGCTCGGCCGAGTACACATGGAAGTCGTGTCTGAACGGGTCGGCCGAGCAGTGTCTCGCTGGTCGGCCGAGTGGCTCCTCCACTCGGCCGAGTGGGACACAAAAAATGCCCAAACTGGTCGTTTTGGCCTCCTCGTCGCTCCGGCGACGTCCATTCTTCTTCCGCTCCTCTCCAACAGCAAAATACCCCTCGGGGAGGTCGTCGGTGGCCGTCTATCGTGAGCGCATCTCATGATCACTCCAAATCGCACCAAATCACCTGAAATGCGACAAAAACAACAAAGCGTGAAAAGCATCGCAATATCGTCGATATATCGTGAAAAACATGATTTGGGCGATCTAAATGGCATGCAAACATGCGGAAAAAAGGTGTAAAATAAGGAGTGATCAAAATCCCCCAAGCTTGCCTCTTACTCGTCCTCGAGGAAGATAAGTAAAAAGCGAACCTGGTGGATTCGGGAAACGAAAACGGCGAAAAACGAAAAAAAATGAAAAACGAAGAAGAAGGAAAACCAAACGAAAATAAAGAAAGAAAGAAAGAAAGATAGGATGCTAGATCATTTTCTCAGGACGTGGGTTTCACCTACTCTTATAGCATGCACCGAGTGAGAGATACATGTCAAAGAATCTCATTTTGATATCATAGTAGAATAGTGCAAGTAGAAAATAGAAAACCCACGAACAACGGTATAATCATGAAAAACGGAATGATTTTAAAATTAACATCGCCTGAGTCATCTAAAGCGGTATACAAATCTCAGACCACACACTTTTCAATTGAACGCTTTCTATCTGGAGTATAAGAGTATCACATCATAGAATAGAGAGAATAGAAAAGTATGGATTTCATGAAATGAATGCTAGGCTTAGATTTCTGGATTTCGTAAAGCTAGAAACAATCTCACCGAGTATAGAATATTACTTAGCCTAGGTTGTCGTGCAATGTCAAGTAGTCGCTCTCTCACACATCAATGGATCTCCTCCCCCAAGCTTATCTATAAGCGTGGTGGCACAAAAATATTTACATCCCCATTTTTATATAGCTCCAAAGGCAAAGAAGGGAAAGAAGAAAGAAAGTAAGCGAGATGGGATCTTTTATTGAGGATTTTTCCTCTTTTCTCTTTTTTCTCTTTTCCCTTTTTTTTTCTTTTGCAATAAGCAACATATATACAATGATCCCAACTCAGAGAGAGGTAATGATATACAAGAATGTTTTTCTCTCTTTTATTCTTCTCCTCTCTCTTTTTTTTTCTTTTTTTTTTCTCTTTTTTTTTTGAAATAAGAGATTTGGAGCTAGGAATTAATAGCGGGGGAAGTGCCATAAAATAGAATCACTAAGGGGAGATTCACCAATGATTTTAAAAGTAGAGAAGTGATGTTCAAGATTTGTGGAGAAAGAAATAAATATAACTCTCGGCTCACTCTATAAGACATGCACGACAACTTCAGCAGAGTAATCTAATCTACTCAGTTTCGATCACAAAAAAGCTAACTAATCCAGATATATCTTAGCTAATCATCATTCAATCATCCGGAAGTGAAGTGTACAATTCATGCATATAGAAGTGATAAAGGAAAAGAAGTCAGTACTCCAGATATAGGCATTCAATGCGTGAATCTTGGTGTGTTTTCTGTGATAGCATACATATGAATATTCAGGCTCAGCTAATAATAAAATTTCATCCATTTTCATGAGGAAAAAGTGTGGGCTACTATTTCTAAATGTAAAGCAAGTCATAGCATATGATATCAGAAATGAAATCTAAGACACGACAAATATAGCATGCATATAGAATAAGCTAACTCCACGTAGACATCATCACAGAAAATTCATCTCTAGCATGAGATGAAAAAGAAATAAAGATAAAGTAAAATAGAACTATGCAATGCGGCACACAGGAAAATAAGAAAAACGTGATGCATGGCAAGATAAATGAAAAATAAGTGCAAAAGTGAAAAACGGTGTGAAAAACTGAAAATAAAGGTGGCTAAACGAAAAAAAAAAGGAAAGTGAGGACTCACTCCCCCAAGCTAAACGGCACAGTGTCCTCAATGTGCAAGGTGTGGCACACCGAGAGACAAGAAGTGTGAGGGGCTAGTGAGGATGCATGCATGGAAAATGAAAAAAAAAATAAAAAGAAAGAAATGAAAAAAAAATATGATGCGGACATGATGCATGCACGGACAGGAGTGATATGAAAATAAATATAGTACCAAAAACGCTCCCTCTCTCCCAAAAAGATATATATAGATGTGATCAAAATGAGAATCCCAAGTAGATATGATATGATATGCTCATAAAGATATGATCAAAAATATAATCCCAAAAATAGTGAGGGGGAGGGGGGGTGGACAAAAGTGCATCAGGAACCAGCAGAGACGGGCAGCACAACGGCAGGAATGGATAAAGGCATCAAGAGTGCCTAAGAAGGCGGTGTCGCGCCGTCTCCGTCCTGAGGCGGAGGTGGTGGTGGTGGTGGTGTGGGCTGCTGAGCTGGGGTGGAAGCGGAAGCAGGTCTAGTGTGTGTGGAAGTGTGTGTGGGAACCTACTGGGTGGGCGGGGTTACGCGCGGAAGACGCTCCAGCACCTGTGTAAGGCAGTAGTGGATCTGGGGTATCAGGTCGAAGCGTCCAGCCATCGCAGAGACGGTGGAGGACAGGGTCCTAAGGTCTCCTCTAAGACCACTCACCGCCAACTCAAGAGCGTGTATGCTCTGCAGTGTAGTGTCGGGCGGGGGTGGTGCAGAGGGACGCACCGGTCTAGGCTGCGCAGGGCGAGGCTGGCGTACGCGTGTGGAGTATGTAACGGGCTCAGCAGGGAATGGGACAAAAGGTGCCGTGCCTGGAAAAGTGGGCCTGGCCTCGGTGTGAGGCCGGGACACCGGCTGGCGAGAAGTGGAGGCAGCGGCAGCAAAGGAGGCGTGCAAAAGAGGCAACGAGGTGGCCAAAGAGGTCTGTGGCACAGAAGTGTGGACAGACGCCACGACACTCTCGGAGAAGACGGCGGCAGTGGAGACAGAGGAATCTCCCGCTGGGGCAGAAGTGTGCGGTCCAAAAGGTGTAACCCCAGCGGAGATCATGCTAACCATGGTCTCCACGACCGCGGGGAACGAGGGCTCTCCACTCTCAACAAAGGTCTGCGGGCGCTGGGGGAGAGCGGAGCAAAGGGGATCCACGGACAGAGGGCCGGAGGTGGCAGCGGGAGTGGTGGGGACAGCCTCGGAAGTGGTGACAGTGGTGGAAGTGGGCTCAGCAAAAGTACTCTCGACACAGGTAGATGTGGGGACAGAAGTGTCAAGAGCAGTGGAAATGTCAGGAACAGGCTGAGAGGCCACAGGGTCGACGGGGTGGGCAGCAGGCTCGGCAGGGTGTGCAGCAGGGTCTGCGGGAGCAGCCTGGGCAGCGTGGGCAGCGTGGGCCTGCTCGGCCTCCTCGGCCTCGAGCACGTAGGCGGCGGGGATGAGGACATCCATCGCCGGAATCCAGTCAACGTGGGCTGGTGCAATCAGAGTCCGAGCAGGGCTCGGGAGAATCATGTAATCGGCCCCATAGGGGCCGTGCAACCAGACCCAGTGACGCTCACCATGCGGACGCAGCATCTTCATCCGGGCCATAACGTCTATCGACAAGGAAGTGGGGCCCGGAACGCGTCGCAGGTCGTCGGGTAGGTCCTCGCCGGTCATCATGGTAAGCAAGGTGATCAGACCGCCGCAGCATATCGGTGAGCGAGCACCCACCGACACAATGATACGGTCTAGAAACCAAGCCGCAATGTCGATCACGACGGCGGGGACAAGCTCGAGTCCATCCCTAGACAGAGCTCTGGGACGTGTCATCGCGTAGAGCATGTAAAGCTCTGGCGTAGACATCGTGCCCGGCTCATATCTGGCCAAAAAGGTAGTCGCCATGAGGCGCTGGGCAATGCGTAGGCAGGGGTGGACTATGGCCGAGGCCTTGGCCCTACTAGGGTCAAAGGCAGCGTGGTGGCCTGTGATCCGGGCCCAGAAGGCGCCGGCGTCGAAAGAAGGTGGGGGGATGTGGGTAGGGCCGTAACCGCGATCGGCTCCGGGGACTGCGGGCCAAGAGAAAAACGCTCTCATCATATCGAGAGTGACCTGGCACTCTCGATCCATGAACCGGAATGAGCATCCCTCATCGGTCCGGGCGATCGAACTCAAAACCTCAAGTGTCAGACGGGTAAAAGTATCCGCCGACACTTGAAGGAAGTCGCGCCAACCCACGTTGTCGTACAACATGAGTATCCCCTCGAGTACCCCCAGGCGTCCTAGGTCAGCGAGGTGCGCAAACCTGGAGGGTACGATCGAGCGCTGGGAGATACGCTCGAAGACGGCGCGGTGTGCGTCGTCTCGGAACGTAATCCCGAGCGGCCCGACCAGTGGAGCCGGTGGTGGTGGCTGTGGATCGGCAGGGAGAGGCTGTGCGGGCTGTGCGGGGGAAGGAGGAGGAGACTCTTCCGCCTCGTGGGCGGGGCCGGCGTCATCCGACCTCTTCCGCTTAGCGGAAGGTCTCCTCGTCCGAGGCCGTGTCCGGGGCGGCATATCGGCCCCGAGCGCGCCGAAAAGTGTAAAGTGCGGCGTGTGCACAAAGAGTGGAAAGAGTTTACCCAAACACACCGCGAGTGCTAAGCAGTGGAAGCGTGCGAAGTCCGCGCCTCCACGAAGTCCTGAGCAGCCCGTAGAAGCTCCCCTGGCCTCCCCTAAGCTCCAAAAAAACAACCTGCGCATGGAAAAGTGATATCAGCGAGTAATAATCAAAATGTATGGAGCAATAGGGGTATAACAGATAGATATGGGAATTGATTCGGGTTAGGGGTTCGATTAATACACGGATCCTCAAAAACTACGCAAAAAGAGAAGAAAATGGTGAAAATAAGTGAACCGGAGGTGATCGGAGACGGGGCTGCCGGCGGCGACTCGGGCGGGGTGCGGCGACAGTCGACCGGCGGTGGCAGGCCGAGCGGCGGCGCGCGCGGGCGAGTGGCTGTTGGGCGAGGTGAGATCAGGCGAGGGGAAGCTGAGGGGGCGCGGGCGAAGGGGTTTTTTCGTTTTCGAAAACTGCGCCCCCCCTTTGGCTTTATATTAAAAAGTTACGACTCGGCCGAGTGACGTGATCACTCGGCCGAGCGAGGCAAATAAAAATTTCTCCCCGATATCGCTTCGGCCGAGTGGCTTTGCCAGGCTCGGCCGAGTGGAGTAAGTCCATTCGGCCGAGTGACTCAAGCTACTCGGCATGACTCGCCCAAGGAGGGTATCCGTTTCACTCGGCCGAGTGAATATATATACTCGGCCGAGTAGCAGTTATAATGAAATGAGGAAAATAGACAGAGAGTTGGGTACAGCAGACTTCCCTCGTTCGTGAGCGGCTCGGCCGGACGAACTTCTGTACTCGGCCGAGTGACTAGTATACTCGGCCGAGTGAGCCTTGCATTCTGCTGTTTGTCTTCGTTTAGGCTCTAAACTCCGTCTTTCTTCCTCCAGTCGATTTCATGCTCCTCCTAAGCGTCGAACGCCTTCTTAGGGCGCTCCTCATTGTCTCGTTCAACCTCCTCATGATGATCTACCTATCTCCTCTCCTGTCAAGAAAAATAGGACCCGTTATCACAAAATTTTTGGTCGGATGACTCAAAACACTAAAAACCTCTAAAACGAAAATAAAGAAAAAGCAAAAATAAAGCAAAGACCGTCGGGTTGCCTCCTGACAAGCGCTCGTTTTAGGTCGTGAGCTCGACCCCCTATAATTTTCAATCAATGCGGGATGTTTGGTGCATATGAGATGCACCCGTCAAACTTTCCGGGGAGCGCGCTTGGATTCGAACGTGGCGGCGTAGCGTTCTCCCGCGGTAGTCTCCTATCTCGAATAGTGTTGGGGGGAGGCTCTCCCAAGCTAGCATTTGCCCCGGCCAACGGCTTGACCGGCGGTGCCGATTTCCGTGCCGGCGGAGCTTTCTTTGGAGACTTTGATTTCGAGAGCTTGCAGAGCTCTCGAATCCTTGCGACATCAGCGTCGCCTTCATCTTCATCAGCGGAGAAGTCGGGGGCTTCATCATTAATCTTTTCATCTTGGCCTAAATCCGGGCCTTCATCAAATTCTTCATCAAAAAGGGCACCAATTGAGTGAGGAATCGCCTCCTCTATCACCTCATCAAGGAGGTCCATATAATCGAGCTCCTAATGGTAAGGCATGTGCTTCATTGCCTTGGGAATGTGGAGCTCCACCTCGATGTTTCCGACGTTTAAGGTTAAGGTACCTTCGCGCACGTCGACGATGACTCCGGCGGTGGCGAGGAATGGGCGCCCAAGTATCAATGAGGTGTCTCCCTCCTCCTTAATGTCCATGATGACGAAGTCACATGGCAAGCATATTCCACCCGGGACTTGAAGTGGGATGTCTTCGGCAATCCCCACCGGCCTTGTTATCCGTCCATCGGCTAATTGAATGCGCATGTCGGTGGGTTTTAACTTTGTCCCGGTGTTAAGCTTTAAGAACATGGAGAGGGGCATGAGACTCACACTAGCCCCAAGATCGACCAACGCCTTTTGAAGAGGCACGCCGCCCAACGTGCAAGGAATCCGAAAACTCCCCGGATCTTTAAATTTTGCCGGCTCCTTTTCTCTCTTGGTGAACCAAGAGCCCTCCTCGGCTAGCATGATCTTCTCCTTCCTCTTTCTCCCCGAAATCAAGTTCTTCAAGAATTTGGCATATGTGGGGATCTCGATGATGGCGTCAAGGAAGGGAATATTTAGGCTAACTCCTCTTAGATACTCGAGGAATTTCGCTAGCCTTTTCTCCATTTTCGCTTTCGCTAGTCTTTGGGGGAATGGGACCGGTGGCATGAAGCGCCTCTCCTCAATTAATAGCTCCGCCCTAGATTTCTCCTTGTCTTGTGGCTCCTTCTCCTTTTCAATCTCGACTATCGGCTCAACCGGCTCCAAACTTTCCTCCACGGCCTCCTCAATAGGAATCATGGCGGGGGTGGTGTCCTTCCTGCCTCTAGTAGTGACGGCAACTACGGCGTTGATGTGGCCCGTGTTGCCCCGTGGGTTTTGCTCCGGTTGCGCCGGCAATCTTTGAGTGTTCCGGTTGAGCAACGCTAATTGCTCCGATATTTGAGCCACTACGGTATTGAGAGATTCTTGCCCCGCCTTCAAAGTAGCATTCACCTTATTTTGCTCGACCATGAACGCCTCCACTCTAGTTTCGAAATCGGATCGTTGTGGAGCTTGTGGAGGGTTTTGGTTTTGATTCCTCCACCCTTGATTGTATCCAGGAGGCCTATAAGGTGGGACTTGTTGCTTTGGTTGGAAGTTTTGTTGTGTAGGTCCCCTCGGCGGATAGTATTGTTGTTGGGGTGGTGGTGGTCGAGCTTGATTAGGCGGTTGTTGTGGCGGGTTCAAAGCTCCTTCATTGTTGGCGTAGGAGAATCCCGGGTGATTTCTTGCGGCCGGATTGGACCAATAACCTTGGTTCCCCGCAACATATTGCACTTGCTCCAAGGATCCTTCTCCTTGCTCTCCTCCCGAATACATGGCTTGAGATTGGTCTTGCCAATCACTCATTTGGCTTGCCGGCGCGGAGGTGGAAGGGCTTCCTTGGGGCTCCGTGATGAATTTCTCCAATCTCTTCACCACCTTGTGGAGAGAATCAAATTTGCTCGTAAGCTCCGCTACGGCCTTTGCCTCGTAGATGCTAGTCGGCTTTAAGGAGGACGTAGAGTGTCCTCGCTCATCGCCCCATTGTTGGTTATTAGAGGCCATCTCCTCAATTAGGGCCGTAGCTTCCTCGGGAGTCTTTGACAAGATTGCACCATTCGCCGCGGCATCAATAATTTGTTTGGTCCCCGGTTGGAGACCGTTGTAGAAGCTATGCACTAACTCCCAATCTTCTATACTGTGGTGCGGGCACTGGTGCTGCAAATCCTTAAATCGCTCCCAAGCTTCATAGAGCGTCTCATGTGGTCCTTGCTTGAAGGACATGAGAGCGCTCCGGATCTTCACCGTCTTGGATGGTGGATAGAATTTATCAATGAATGCATCCGCCAACCCGTCCCAAGAGGTGAAAACTCCGTCAGCTTGCGTCCTCAGCCAATAGAGCGCTTTGTCCTTTAGCGTGAAGGGGAAGAGGCGCAGTCTGATGGCATCGATCGGGACCCCCGGCATTTGGAAAGTGGCGCACTTCGACAAGAATGATTGGATGTGGTAGTGGGGGTTCTCGTGAGCGTTCCCATGAAATGGGTCTTGTTGCATCAAAACCACCAATCCCGTCTTTAGCTCGAAGTTCTTGTCCGCCGCCAACTCCGGCACGGCGATGGATGACGTAGTAGAAGAGGTCTTAGGCCGAAGCCTATCGCGAATAGAAATTATTCTCGCCATTCTCTCCGCCAATTCTTCGGGAGTTTCCCGGTTGGTCATAAACCGCCCTTCCGGATATTGTCTCCTTTCCGCTCTGAGTCTCCGCGCGGTACGTTCGATCTCGGGATCGAATAATAAGGCTTCGGGGTCCGCCGTAGATCTCGTGTACATGCACAGGGAAAACAGAGTTTCAAAGAGATGATTAGTACCGTGGAAGGGTTAGGTAAGAATAGCAAAGGAAATAATAATGGTAAAAGAAATAAAATAAAAAGAAAATAAAAGAAAGAAATAGCTAAGGTGAAAAAGAATCAAACGCAATCGCCTCCCCGGCAACGGCGCCAAAAACTTGATCGCGCCCCGGCGTACACGTCCCGAGGCGACGGTTGTAGTTTTACCGCAAGCGCACGGTATAGCGGCGAGCGGGTATCGAACACAGGGAGGACGAATGACCGTGCTTGCTCCTAATCAACCTGGCTATTCAGAGGGATAATTGCCTTGGGCGATCCTGTCACAATCGTCAGACAAAAGTGCGAAATATCAAATCAAATAGAAAACGCCTAGGGAATGGGGAATCCCCACTACTCACCGTATTTCACAATTGTGGTTCGCCGGTATCGAAATCGCTAGGATGAGAATTTGGATGAACTAGTTGCAACTAAATGTGGAACCAGGCTCACGCTCTCGCGCTGTTGCCGGTCTATAGCTATCCTAGGTTTGGGTCCAATCTCTTGCAAACCCGAGCCTAGGGAAGCTAGCATTAGGATCAACATCATCGTCCAATTGCGCACCGAGCCCAATCTCTTGCAAACTCGGTCCACAATCTAGATTAGGATAGTTCCTACCCGTCCAATCTCTTGCAAACGGGTATCGGCACGGAATTGCAACCGGAGATCCTAGCATCGGTCCAATTTCTTGCAAACCGATACTTCGAAAATCCGACTCCAACCCAATTCGGATTTCTAGGGCTTCCTATCAAATTGGGATCCAATCTCTTGCAAATCCCAATTGATGTGAATACCTAGCTATCCGTAGTAATTCGATCCCAATCTAATCCCCAATAACAATCCTAGCTCAATTTCTACCAATTCAACACAAATACGAAATTGGGCTTGTAGGGTTCATCCCCACGCCCCAAGACGTGGAGACTACTCACTAATCATAGCAATAGCACAATAATTGGCAATGAAATAGACAATGGAATTCATCACAACAATGATATAAACAATAAAAATAGAGTTTTTGGGGAAGAGAAGTGCAAACCAATGTAGATCTTCAATCAACCCAACAAAAATCCAAGTTTTTTCTCTTCTCCAATCACAATTAATAAAGCTAAAAAGTAGACTCAAAAAGCTGCAAAAAATCTGAGAGGTGGCTCCTCAAACTAGGGTAAAAACAGAGCTTAAATAGCCCCAAAAATCGTCTAAAAATCCTGACCAAAATGCCCCTGCACAGCCTGTTTTCCGCAAATTTCGCTACAGGCTGCGCATCGCACTCGGCCGAGTGACAAAAGTCGCTCGGCCGAGTGAAAACCCTGTCAATTTTCCAGTAAGTCGGGGACTTCAGGGGTCTTCAGTTCGGGGGCGGCTCGGCCGAGCGAGTTGTCGTCACTCGGCCGATGGCTTCACTTCACTCGGGCGGACGGGATTTGCCACTCGGCCGAGTGGGTCTTCTGAAGCTCAGATGGCCGAAAAACAGTAACTTCGATCTTTTTGAGGGCCTTCGTCTGGGCGCCACTCGGGCGGACGTGGTATCGTCACTCGGCCGATGTGGTCTCCGTCGCTCGGCCGAGTACACATGGAAGTCGTGTCTGAACGGGTCGGCCGAGCAGTGTCTCGCTGGTCGGCCGAGTGGCTCCTCCACTCGGCCGAGTGGGACACAAAAAATGCCCAAACTGGTCGTTTTGGCCTCCTCGTCGCTCCGGCGACGTCCATTCTTCTTCCGCTCCTCTCCAACAGCAAAATACCCCTCGGGGAGGTCGTCGGTGGCCGTCTATCGTGAGCGCATCTCATGATCACTCCAAATCGCGCCAAATCACCTGAAATGCGACAAAAACAACAAAGCGTGAAAAGCATCGCAATATCGTCGATATATCGTGAAAAACATGATTTGGGCGATCTAAATGGCATGCAAACATGCGGAAAAAAGGTGTAAAATAAGGAGTGATCAACATCCGCCTCACCGGTATGCATAATCTCTGTAAACTCCTCGGTGCTCTCATAGGACTCATATAGGGTATCCAAATCAAGACGAGAAGTCTCTCCCACAGATCCTATAGAAATCACCACATCCTCACTATCATCATCAAAAAATGCTTCGTCATCCAAGTGGTAGTGTTGGCAAAATGGGGTATCGGCATGAGATGTGTCTATGGTGGCCGATGAGATGGTGGCCTCAACCATGGAAGTGGGTATATCCTCTCCTTCATCCCCTCTCCTTTGTGTAGGCTCGGTTATTGGTACCATCAAGTTTTGTAATAGTTGGCCTTGGTTAAACATGGCACTTTCGAGGAGAGACACGAGGCTTGATTCTTCTTGTGTTGGTGGAGTGATATAAGGTTGAGGAAATAGATGGGAGGTGTTTGGGATAAGGTTATGGGAAAATGTTTGGCCTTGGTGTAGGGGGAGGCTCTCAAGCGTAAATGGGCAATCATAATACACATGCCCCGCCATCCCACAAGTCTCACAAACCGCAATTGAATAAGGATCATAGCCTCCCATCTGAGCATCGAAATTTGATCTCCACATGGTTATACCAAAGATACATATACAACAAAAATAAGAAAACTAGAGAGGAGCGTCAATAGTACAAGAGAATAACAAAAAGAGAATATAATGGTGGGGAAAAAAATTTCTCGGTTATTGTATTTATTTTTTTTATGCGTAGTCTAACGAACCCAAGCTAAGCTAATATCAAACTGAACGCCTCCCCGGCAACGGCGCCAAAAACTTGACCGGCGTCCCGTTTACGGTTAGGTCACGGTGTCGTTTTACCGCAAGTGCACGGTTAGTGTAGGGTGCAGGTTTATCGAACTCAGGGAGGTGGATGGCTTGAATGGCTACTAGCCTCGCCCAGGTTGTGTTCTAGCTACGCGGATAATATGGGTGGAAGTGTAGAAATACGAGATAGAAATAAAAAAGACAAGAGATGAATCCCCGCTAACATGGGCTAGAGCACTCGTGACACTTGGCATTTGACTTGATCCAGGGTGAGACATTGCCCCAAAAGGTGGTACCTAGCGTCTATGGGCCCGATATTCCGGTCGATGCCCAGTACGCTAGGTCTACCCGGTTTCGGACGGTGGGCATTCCCATGTCCATTAACACCGACCGCAACCGAGAGGATTAAGGCCACAATGATAACTCCCAACACTTCGTCCAAGCCATTCCCACGCGCGAGGACTCAATGTCTTCACTAGGGGTGTGAGCTTTGGCTAGGGAGTCAACCGCCAAGTTTATTCCCCCTTGGCCCGACGGTCAGAGGCGGTCTATCTCCCGCCAATGACAATGAAACGCCCCGACGTAACCCTAATGGACAAATAGGTTGAATGTGATTTCTAGCAATACATCAGAGTGGATCTTGACTGGACAAGACACCGGACCCCAATCCCTAACACAACTAGTGTGTTGCCATACGAATAAGACTCAGATTGCTAGAAATCTCCATTGACACATTCCATCGAACACATGCCATGCAACCAAGCCAAATGAAACAACCCAAGCATCAATCCTACTCTAACCCGTATTAGGGTTCATCAATACTAC